>OY728146.1:1226372926-1227622926 GCA_963277665.1 Viscum album
TAAAAGAATTTTGATTCATTTTATATAAAATACAACCAAGGGTGGAAGGATTAATCAGACATGAGGTATGGATCTGGACAACTACAAAGTCCCCCTTTTCAATAAAACTTCCAACAGCCTCCGCCTTACCAGTCGGGTTTCCAACAACCCCAAAGGAGATTTGAAGCCCAAGAATCAACAAGCCATCAACAAGGGAATCCTCCACCCAAGTTAGATTCTAACACTGAGGAACTTTTGAAGAAAATTGTTTTTAATCAATAGAATGATTTGAGGAGTCAAGGTTTGGAGTAGAGGGTGTTGAAGACTCAAATGAGCCAGATTGCCACTGCCCTCCATGAACTGGTATGTAAGAATTCTGGAAATATACTATCCCAACCTACTCCAAATCCCAAGGGTAATGTTAGTTCCATCACATAGAGAAGTGAGAAGAAAGCAACTGATACATCTGAACCTAATGTTTCACTTGGATTCACCTCTAATCTGGATAAGCCGCATTCCATAACAACTGATGAGAAATCCAAGGAGAAAGATAAAGGTAAGAAAAATATTGATGATTTTCCTCCTAAACCCCTTCCATTTCAAAATAGAGTTGTACAAATCAAGAATATGGCTAAAGAGGTGATGCAAAAAGATGTTTTGGATATATTCAAGCATGTGGAGATCAACATACCTTTAATTGAATCCATCAAGAAAATCTCAAGGTATGTGAAATTCTTAAAAGAACTTTTTACCAATAGAAGAGGGATCAATGGAAATGAGAGGATAAATCTTGGAAGGAATGTGGCAGCACTCATTACACCAACTATAGAAATGCTGACAAAGTGAAAGGATCCAGGGAAATTCTTCATCCCATACACCATAGTGGAGTTTCACTTTTTTTGATGCACTTTGTGATTTTGGAGCTTCCATAAATGTGATGCCTCACTTTGTATTCTCTTATTTTCAAGTTGATGAGATAAAACCGATGAGAGTAGTGGTGAAGTTGGAAAATAGAGATACAGCATATCCAGCGGGAGTCCTTGAGGATGTACTTGTCCAGGTAAGATACATGATCTTTCCTATAGATTTCTATGTGCTTAACAATGGAGTATGATCAGGTAAGTTCTCGTGATCCCATTATCTTAGGTAGACCCTTCCTCAAAACTACAAAAACTATCATAAATGTCAATGAGGGTACACTTTCCATGGAATTTGGGGATGAAGTTGTGATATTTTATGTTATGGATTCCATGAAGTACCCCTCATAGGATCATTCTTCATTTGTTATCTCCCATTCTAAACCAACAAATAAAAACACCATGGAATTTGTTTGTTCTATGCTTAGGGAGATTATGAGTATTGGTTCTAGTTTGACGTCTAAGAGTACTTCCACACCTATTTCTAATGCACAAGACTCTCTTAGATTTGATTTTGAAATGGAATCTTATTCTGATTTTGATCATGTAAACTCTAATTATGACATGGTTGTTGAGTATGCTAATGGATTTTATTCTTTATTCTCTAATTTTGATGATGTATATTTTGATACTGATTCTCTTTATGCACATATTTCTTTTCCTTCTATGTCTCCATCCATAAACCACCCCCCAACACTGGAACTTAAGCCATTTCCCTGAAATCTAAAATACTCATACTTGTTAAGTGGTGAGAAATTACCCATTTTCATTGCTAACAATCTCTCTTTGGAACATGAAAAAATAAACTTTTGAATCTTTTGAGGGAGAACATCAGGGAAATTGGGTGGACCTTGGCTGAAAAATCGGGTATTAGCCCCTCCATTTTCATGCATAGTATTATTTTGGAGTATGGGGTTAAACTAGTTAGGAAGCCATAAAGGAGACTCAATCCAACACTTTTGGAGGTTGTTAAAAAAGTGGTTGAAAAATTGCTTGAGGAAGGTATAATATACCCCATTTCAGATTCCTAGTGGCTGAGTCCTATTTAGGTTGTGCCTAAAAAAAGTGGTGTTACAATTGTAAAAAATGATAAAGAGGATTTAGTTTCGATGAGGGTACAAAACAGTTGGCGTGTGTGTATTGATTATAGGAAACTAAACCAGTCCCCTCACGAAGATAATTTCCCCCTCCCATTTATTGATCAGATGCTTGAGAGAATAGCTGGGAAGACACACTATTGTTTCTTTGATGTATTTTTTGGATATTTCCAGGTTCCTATAGCTCCGTAAGATCAGGAAAAGACTACATTCACCTATCTCTTTGGCACGTTTTCCTACTGAAGGATGCCATTTGGACTTTGAAATTCCCCAGGTACCTTCCAGAGATGCATGGTGAGTATTTTTTCTTATTTTATTGAGACCTAGATGGAGGTATTCATGGATGATTTAATAGTGTATGGGTATTCATTTGATGAATTTCTATGTATTTTGGGAAAGGTATTAAATCATTGTATTGAGAAGAATCGGGTCTTGAACATTGAAAATTGTCATTTCATGGTAGAGCATGGCATTGTCATAGGGCATGTAGTATCAAAATATGGGATAGAGGTTGATAGATCTAAGGTATATATTATTTCATCCTTACCATATCCTTCATGTGTGCATGATTTTAGATCTGTCCTAGGGCATTCAGGATTTTATTGGTGCTTCATCAAAGATTTTAGTAAGATTACTCTTCCAATTTCACGATTACTTCAAAAGGATTCTAATTTTGTGTTTGACGATTCTTGCATGAATTAATTTTATGAGATAAATAAGTGTATGACCACTCCACAGATCATACATCCCCCATAGTGGGAGATTCCTTTTGAGCTTATGTGTGATGCCTCCAACTTCACGCTTGGAGCTGTCTTATCTCAGAGGGTGGAGGGACATTCACATGTGATTGCATATGCATCGAGGACACTGCATTCAGCCCAATAAAACTACACAACCATGGAAAAGGAGTTTCTTGCTATTATATTCTCTTTAGATAAATTCTGTTCATATTTATTGGGCTCTAAAGTAGTTGTTTTTTCTGACCATGCAGCCTTGAGGTACTTTTTGAAGAAGCCAGATACAAAGCCCAAGCTAATCCAATGGATGCTCCTTCTTCAGGAATTTCGCATTGAGATAAAGGAAAAAAAGGGGTTAGAAAACTTGGTGGCAGACCACATGAGTAGGATTACTCACACACTAGAGGATGACACCTTGGACCAGGTACCACTTCGGGACACTTTTCCCAATGAGCATCTTTATTCCATCTCAAGTACACATCCTTGGTATGCAAATTTAGTTAACTAAATTTTTTTCTCTAAAATCCCTAAAAATTTAAAGAAACATCAATTTCAAAAATTAAAGAGTGAGTCAAGATTTTTTCTTTGGGGTGATCCATACTTATGACGCATTTGTAGTGACCAAGTTATTAGGAGGTGTGTTCCTGATCATGAGTTTGATTCTCTTCTATAATTCTATCATACACTTGATTGTGGTGGACACTTTGGACCTCAAATGACATCTAGTAAAGTTATAGACTCTGGATTATATTGTCCTATCTTATTCCATGATGCTCATTTGTATTGTAAGTTGTGATCATGTTGCCAACACACAGGAAACATTTCTAGGAGACACGAGATGCCCCAAAAACTCATACTATTCTGGGAAAATTTTGATGTATGGGTCATCAATTTTAGGTGTCCTTTTCCTAGTTCATTTGGTTTTCTATATATTTTGGTTTTCACTGATTATGTGAGTAAATGGGTGGAGGCTAAGGCCATCAGGACTGATTATTCTCATGTTGTTGTGGAATTTTTCAAAGTGAAGATTTTTTGCATGTTTGGAGTAGCGAAGGCCATCATCAGTGACCAAGGGACACACTTCTATAATCATAATTTGGCTTCCCTCCTTCAAAATTATGGGGTGACACACAAAACATCAACACCATACCACCCCCAAACAAATGGTCAGGCTAAGGTTTCAAATCGTGAGTTGAAATAGAATTTGGAGAAAACCATCAGCCAAATAGGAAGGATTAGAGCAAGTACTTGGATGATATGCTATGGGAATATAGGACAGTATACAAAACTCCTATCGATATGTCCCCATTTTGGATTTTTTTTGGGAAAGTGTGCCATCTCCCTGTGGAAGTTGAGCATCAGGCTTATTGGGCAATAAAGAAATGCAACATGGATTTGGCCCAAGATGGAATCCAAAGAAAGTGGCAAATTCAAGATCTTGAGGAGATTCGTTTGTCTTAATATGAGAACTCAAGGCTCTATAAGGAAATATCCAAAGCATCTCATGACAAAATGATCCAAAAAAGGGTGTTTCATGTTGGAGATAAAGTCCTTCTCTACAGTTCACGACTGAAGCTCGTGCCTGGTAAGTTGCATTCCAGGTGGTTAGGTCCTTATATTGTGACTAATGTTATTCTTTATGGTGTAGTGGAGATCACACAAGAGGACACAGTAAGGAGATTTAAATTCAATGGTTAGCATTTGAAGAGATACATTGAGGGACTTCCTACTGATGTAGTGGATTTTATCACACTGTGTGA
This sequence comes from Viscum album, assembly GCA_963277665.1. Taxonomy (NCBI): domain Eukaryota; kingdom Viridiplantae; phylum Streptophyta; class Magnoliopsida; order Santalales; family Viscaceae; genus Viscum; species Viscum album. Next base: position 1,226,377,417 of record OY728146.1, read on the forward strand.
CCCCATTATCACTTGAGCATATCAGTTTGTTTCTAACCCTTTTACTTTTTATTTTTTGTCCTATTTAAAATTATACATTTCATGTGCATATATCATCTCATGGGTTCACATTGAGGACAATGCAATATTTTAAGTGTGGGGGAGGGAACATTTTAGTTTAGTAATTTCAATTATTTTCCTGTTTTAATAAAACAAAACAAAAAAATGTGTGATTTTCAAATTTTGTGTGTTTATTTTTTTTTAATTTTTTTTATGTTTTTGAAACTTTTGAGCTGAAATAATTCTCATCACCATTTTTGAAATCCATATCAATAAGTGAAATAATTTATCCCTTGAAACTGAGCTTAAATGAATGCTGAAAATGACTTTGTTTTAAGTTCAAATATTTAGTAATTTCTTGAAATGTATACTGAATTTTGAATCCTATAACACATATCACTGACTTTATATTTGAAATCACTTTCCTTTAAGGATTTTGAACCATTAATTTCATATTCTTTACATTTACCTCACTTATTGAGAGAACCAAACCATGCTTGATTTAACTAAAATTTGATTTATTCCTGTCAAAACATTAGGGTTTGAGGTACTTATGTTTAAATGATTGAGGCATTTGTTTGGTATTAAATCCCCTATATAAAGGAATTATTTTTTCAAAATTGCCTACCTTGAACATTTAATCTTTGTAGCCCTTAGAATCCATGAACATAATTTTAGGCTAGCCATATTAAAATCCAATTTTCCCAACCCAACCAACTCTTGAAGTGAAATTGCATAATATAGTTGAACTTAAGTGTGGGAGAAGCTGTCTTGTGTTGTGATATGACATTCTGTGATAATTTTGGTGGAAAATTAAATTCTTAAGAGATGTGTTTTCTACTGAATAAAATAATAATATTGAATTTTGTGCCTTTTCTAGAGCTTTCATGATAAGTGAAGTTATGCCTTTCTGAGGCTTCTAATAGACAGATAAAGTTGTGCCTATCTAGAGCTTTCAAGAAAATAATGTTTGAGAAGATTGAAATTTTTACTACTGAAATTTTTAATGGTGTGCACATCCCATTATTTTTCATGATGATGAACATGAATCAATGCTATGGGGATTAATGCAATTTTGCTTCAAAAAGATTCAATCCCTCCTCATTCAGCCTCAGAATTTTTCACATCTTAATCCTACCATATGAAAGCCACAGAACACCCCTGAAAAGGAATCATGATAAAAATATTTCCTTGACTCACATTGGGTGGTGATGTAGTAATTTATCAAGCCTATGGTGACCCTTGTATGAGTTTGGATGAGAAAGACATTGCTAAAAATTGACATTTTTGTGATAAGAGAAAATTTACTTGAGGTAAGTGTTTTGTGCATTGTAGGATAAATAAAGTGGAAATATATTGAATTATATAAATGGAGAACTTGAAGTAATGATTTTTTATGAGTCGTGATATCATTTTTTTCTTGGTGTGGAATTGTTTGATCTCAAGGATATGTGTTTTAAATTTTGTTTTGATTTGATATTGACGTTTACTTGATATGAGGTTTTTTCCAGGAGTTAAAAAGGGTAAGTATGGGGGAGTTGATAAAACATAATTTTATTGATTATTTTATTGATAATAAATGATATAATTTCCTCACATTATGTTAAATATGATCAATTATGAAATATTTGGGATTAGATCATTCATTTTCAAATTTGATGAAAAATCTAGTTTTACCCTTTTAAAATTCAATGTTGTATTTCGGTCATAAATATTGTCATGTAAAATATTTTGACTTAAAATTTTGTAACTGTGTTCCTGACTAAATGGGATACAAATTATATTTAGGACATGGGATATGGATCGTGAATTTGTGTGGATTAAATGGTCCATGAAGACAAAGTTGGATAGAACCATCTAAAGTGGACAACACTTCACTATTTTAGCTGTATATTCTTCATCTAGACTTGGATTGAGCCCAAATTTGGAGGTAAGATCGGGGACATAATTAGAAACAAATAATCCTTCTATAATACTGGAAAATTCACGTGTTTTTGAGGTCAACTATGCAGTGAAACTTGGAATAAAATATTTGGCCGAGTTTTCATTTCACACTTAAAAAGGTTATGTAACCGTAGCCCTCACAAACTCTATTTAAAGAGGGTTTTCACTCTTTGGGAGATCTTTTCGAGGCATTGGGAAGTTTTTTCGGAAATTTTGTCTCTTGGGATCCCTTCAAAAATCTTGGAAGAATTAATTATTTGTGAAAACATCTCTTCCAAAAAGGCCCTCATCTCCCACCTCCTCTTTGTATTTATTTTCATTCAGGTTTGTATCTTGAATTTTTCTTCAATTAATCTTATGTGTTATTACATTTTATTTTTCTCTTAATATTACTAATTGGTTTGGAATCAATAGTGGAGATGAGATTGGGTTCTACCCTATCAATCCTTGCTAATGCAAAACGTCTCCGTGATGACCACACCGCCCATGGAAGAGTATTTTTCTTACTGATCAACATATCTTCTACCCTATTCATTTAATTATTTTGAATCATTGAGCTAATTTAATTCACTTAATATGATCCATGAATTGAGTTTTTAAATTTTTATAAACTAAGAAAGAAATTGAACAATTGACACCAAAACACGCGAGGTCAAGATTTTGTGTAAATTGTGAGAGCACGATCTTAATCCGTAATACAAGACCACACGGGATAAGTTTTTAGAGTTGAAATAAAATACCTAAAAACAATTCATCCTCATTTCTAGAATTTATATTTTCTCTAATTAACCACTAACCATAAGCTAACCATATAACAGTAATCAATGCAGGGTGCTGCGATTGCATGTTCTGAAGCTAGCCTAGGGTTTAAGTAATTCATCTTGGTGGTTAAGTTAACTCTCGTAGGGTTCAAGGGTTAACAAATTAGGAGATCATAATTAAGTGGATATTAATTCAAAGGATAATGATTAATAAGTAAATTAATAGGTATATTTAGATAGATTATGATTTTTAAAATATTTTCTAAAAAACATCTTCTTGTTTCATCTTTTTAATCAAACTTCATTTCAAAATTAAAAACAAAAATAATGAAATTTTATTCCAGAAAACTTCTTCAAGTTTTATAAATGATAAACCCCACCACCCCCCCATCTTTTCAATTAGTGTTTTAATTCTATTCTATTTTATTTTTATTATACCTTTAAGAATTTGTTTTAATTTACTTCTTCCTTTGAGAGATGACCTTGGTCAGCCACTCTGCTGCACCTAAGTACCCATAAACCACTAATCATTTGAGAGTGCCCCTGACATCACCTTTAACATATGCAAGATCATGTCTAGTACATAACATGGAATACATTATTGATGTATCACAAAAGCATATGAGATATTACTCATTCTCTCTTTCTCCTATTGTGTCTGAGGACACATTTTCTTAGAAAGATATAAACTATGTGACACTGGAACCAATACCCTATTATATTATTCCATAGTATATCTATTTAGTATCTAGTCAATATATTTACTTTGACTTAGTCCAATTACCCTCATGGATCTATCAAAAATGATCTTGATCCCTAAAATATAGGCTTTTCACCTAATTCTTTCATAGAGAAACATTTTTTTATCCATTCCATATTAGACTGTAAGAATGGTATGTAATTTACAATAAGTAATATTTCATCAACATCTACAACTAAAATTACAATCACATTTCCACTAAATCTCTTGTAAATACATGTCTCACATTGATTCTTAATGAAACTAAATTCTTTTATTGATTCTTTTAATTGAATTTTCCATGACCTGTATTCTTGCTTTAATATATAAAGTTATATCTAAAACTTGAAAATCCTTTTGGAATCACCTAGAGTCGCAAACCCTTCTAGTTGTGTCACATATAAATCATTCTGAAGGTTCATTAAAGAATGAAATTTTTACATCCATATTTCAAATCTCATAGTCATGGTAAGATACTATAGAAAGTAGAATTATAATGGATTTAAACATGTAAACTGTTGAAAAGTTTTTATTGTAGTCAATTCCTTGATTCTATTTAAAACATTTATCCACTAGACTTGATTTATAGTAATTTACTTTACCTCCGAAGTCCCGTTTTCACTTAAATACCCATTTTCACCCAATGAGATTTAAAGAAATTGGTAGATTGAAAAGTACCCAAACATAGTTCTAATACATATAATCCATTTAATAATTCAAGGATTATTTCCATCTTGCATCTTTTGAGCTCTATGATAACTCTTTCTATGAGATATTTTCATCATTGTCAACTAATAATGAGTCTCCGTCTTTGGTGACTTGAAAAATATATCTATCTGGTTCTCTTACCTCTCTTATTCTCCTATGAAGTACTTGTGTTTGAGGAACTAATTCTTCTATGGTGAACTATAGAATCTATTCCTATAACAAATCTTTTATATCTTGAGCATCAACTTCATTGAAGTCAATCTTGATCCCAATATCCTTTTTGAGTATGTGATCCCTCTCAAGAAATACAGCTTGTTTGGATTCAATCACTTTCTTATTCAAGGTTTTTTATAGGTAGAATCCCTTTTTACTTAGGATACCCTATAAAGATACACTTTGTTCCTTAGGGTTCTAGGTTGTTGCTTGAGAAGGCCTTTAAAAATACCTCTCTATCACATACACATGTATATCATTAAGCAGGTTTGATTCCACTCCATAACTCAAAGGTAATTCAATTTTCCACCTTATTTGGTACTCAGTGTAATTTGTATGTCATGGTTTTTAATTAATATATCCCCAAAAGGATAATAGAATATCTTTATGAATCATCATCAACCTTACCATTTTTAACATGGTACAGTTTCTCCTTTCACTAAAATTATTCCACTATGGAGTGTAAGGTGGAGTGAGTTGAGATAGAATCAAAAACTTCCCTAGAAAGTTGATTAACTCTTGGATAATATATTCACCAGCTCAATATAATTGAATATTATTTATATTCTTTCTATTTTGATTCTCTAGTATATTATTTATTTCCTTGAATTTATCAAAAGAATCGGACTTATACCTCATCAAGTAGACATATTCATATCGACTCAAATTGTAAGTAAAAGATATGAATTGAGAATACTCTTATATAGAATCTACTGGAAATAGTTCACACACATCAATGTGCACCAATCCTAGAATATTTGTGACCCTTTCACCCTATACACAGAATAGTGGTTTGGTCATTTTTCTTTATAAACAAGAATGACATATTTCAAGTGGTTTTGGATCATATGAGTCTTAATAAACATCTTGATAAAGCTTTATCGAACACTTCTCATTTACAAGGACAAGATGGTGATGACATACCTAGGTGTTATATGAGTTGTTTGAACATGATTCATTATCAATTTCCAATACTTGGTTTTCATAATTTAATACATAAATACCATTATTTAAATGTTCCACACCATAACATATGTTGAATTTATAAAAGAAACAAATTTTATTAAAACACATTAAAATAAACCCATTTTTATATAGTAATGATACAGAAATTATGTTCTTGGTAACCGTAGGTACATAATAACAATCTTTTAAAAAAAATCATTCTCTATGGTGATAAATAGTTGTAGTCACCATTGGATAGATCATCCATTCTTACACTATTGGTAGCTCATAGACCCACCTATCCTCTAGAAATCTTTTGGAATCTACTTGGTTCTTTCATTTGGATATAGATGTGATCACCAAAAGCAATATATAATACCCAATTATTAGATATTGAAATATTACACTCGATAAAGAATAGAATTTTTTCGTCCCCTTACTTCTAGGTGCAGTTCCTATTCCAATGGCTTGCATTTCCACATGAAAACATACTAACTCTTTTTTATTTCTGTGCCTCTAGATCTTACTTTTCTTGGAAGGAAGTTTCTTAAGATATTTAGAATTATTATGAGTATTGGACCCCTTCACCTTGTTCTTACTTTTCTTATTCATGTTAAGGATGGTGGATTTTTCATGACCTATGTCCTTATCCACTTTGAGAATCAAGGTAAGAATTTATGAAAGACTCTTCTCGTTATTACTCATATTTTAATTAAAAATAAAATTGGAGAAGGTATTGTAATGTGATGAAAGTATGAGATTTGTACGCAACTCATCCAAGAAGTTAATCCTTAATATGTATAAGAATTCAATGAAGCCAATAATATTTACTATATGAGGCCCATTTCATGAAGACTCTCCAATATTAATTATAGACAAATAATTTGAGATCTCATACCTATCTTGTCTCTCATTCTCTTTATATAGATCCCAAAGGTCATACATCATGTTATACACATCTATTTCCTCGTGTTTCTTTAAAATATCATTGTTCATGGTTTATATCATGAAACATTAAACATATTTGGAATCATTGAAATATTTCTCACAGATTTTAAATTCTTCGTCACTAGCCTTATTACTAGGTACATCAAGAATAGGTTCTTCTAGCACAAATAATTTCCCTTCATGGAAAAGGATGCCGTGTAAGAACCTTTTCCACTCTTGTAAATTTGTGCTAGTGAGAAGGTTTTTCTTCTCAAGTATGTATAATAGTGATATGTTTAAATTCATTTTATTGTTACTTATAAAAATTAGATTGGCATAATTTTATTACTTAATCTGATTAATTTTAGACAAATAAATAAATATTACCATTATAAATCTCCTGTTATTTTATTAAAAGCCAATATCCCTCACCATTTACTTTGGAATATCCTATTTCTTAGAAATTGTAGTGGAAAGTATCCATATTACCCTTCTGATTACCCTAAATTTGGTTAGTCTAGTAACTTTAATAGTTTTAGGTAGTAATTCTTAATGCTAACTGCATTAACTCACATTTCCTGGATCTGTTGAGGGGACTCCCCAATCCTAAAATCCTTAAATTGGATTTCCTCAACTCTTGCATCTTAGTTACAACAAATCCTTCTTTAGAAGTTAAATCTTGTTGTTAACTAAATAAATTCAACCCAAAACATCATGTTAGAATTCCCTAAAAATTGCAATAACCCCATATTTTGATGGTCAAGAACTTTAAGTTATAGTTCGATTTTAACTGAAGCGGTGGAAGGATATACCAAATTAATATATATTATTGATGGATTTTATCCTTTTATGTGTAGATTTACAATTATTATCTTTACCACATGATTTTTAATATTAATTGTATTTTCTTAAGTGATTAACCATGTATTAGATAATATTTATGCATAAGCTAATTTATTTTAGTTATATCTTTCATTCTCATTAATTTTATTAATTCATGTGATTGTGAAAAAACATCCATAATGAAGAAAACCCTAAAACTTGATAGAAATAAAATAATTAAGTGGTGTGATCATTAGATTTTACTAATGGTTAGTTTATATAATAGTTGATAAACTAACCATTGACCAAGTGAAAAAAACCTTGTACTAATTAAGGTTCATGTTACAAATTTCCAATTGTCCACCTATGTGTCTCTGTTGGATTGGTTTCACCTCGACTCCAAATTGAACCACCTCCACTAGATTGGGAGCTCCATCTATTAGATATTCTTTTACTCGCATGCAGGTGAGGGAAACAATGGGTTTACATAAAAGTAACCATGGGAATGAAGGCCGGTACATATTGATATGAGAGATGAAACACAGACCACTAATTTAGTTTAACAATTAATTAAATGATACCAATCACATACAAAGGTCTGGTCTATGCCAACGATCATCCAAATGCATTAAATGAATTAAGAATTTATTAAAACTAGTATTAAATTCTTAATCATTATAATTTAAGATATATTTCACTAAAATCAATTAATTATATTCTTTAATTAATAAATTATTTTATCTTAACTATCATTTGAATTTACTTGAGATTATCATCCATCATAATTTTAGACAAATTAAATAAATTTATTTTAAATTAACCATGTACATAAATGTACGTTGGAGGAAACATGGTGAATACCCATATGAATCTACCCAACATGTATTATACTCATATGCAATTTAATATTGTGACATATACCATAAAAAACATATCACGTACTTTTATGAGGTGTAGTATCAACTTAATGATTACATGAATTATATGATTTTTCTATAATGTGTCATGATTTAATGAACATATAGTAATATTTTTCATCTAAATTGCACGTGATATAAAGATATAAACATTACATAGAAATTATTTAAACATATATATATATATATAGATTAAAACCTATCATAGGGCATGTCTTATAAACTAAATGACAACAAGAAAACACATGTTGATAAGGTTTACTTAGTATAATTAATTAATCTTAATTTTCAGAAATTTTGTATAATTACACAGTGGGTACAAGATAGATACATGGCATGCATGTCTCTCACTGTCTATCTGAGACACATGCCTAGGGACTCGGCATGTAAATTTTTTCTCATAAAATTGGAGTACACAGCATGTATAAAGGACTACATGACGTGTTGTCTCTAAGTTACACGGTCACCAGTCAAGTAGGCCATGAATGGAATTACAAAACCTGTCTATGACTTAACGGACTACATGCCATGTATGTGGGCTATACATCATGTAATTTGGCTAAACTTTCACCAAGTTTTCCCAGTCAACACACGACATAAGAAATAAATGCAATGCATGTCATCAATGCACATGGTTTGAATTAATTCAAAATTAATTCATGGTGAATTGAACACATGTAAAAGTCATATAAATCTGGTTATATAGTGTTTACTCATGTTTTTTCTATCCATAATCCTCAACACCTCTGGATTAGATCTTTGATTTTATTTCTTTCATAAAATTAATCATTTTGATTAAATCTTCATGAAATTAAGGAGGAAGAATAAAATCTTGAAATTTGGATTAAAATAATGATTAAACATGAATTGAAAACTAAATGAAAAATGGTTAAATAAATCAATGATATTTAAATAATTATACATAACTATGTGACATCACTGATACCACTTTTAGGATCTGGGCACAACAAAAGCATGTGATGATTCATGCCCAAATTTTTTTTTGTCATGATTGATGATCAATCTTAGATCTAAATTATGATAAATATTGTGATCCATGGAATTGAATCAAAGAAAATAGACAATATATAGAAATTCAGAACCATAGAGAGGATCATCGCATATTATTTATAATTAATTTAATCAATTTAAAGAATTACATTGCATAAATTATTTATTTATTGATGTATTTAAAAATAGATATGTGTTGCATGGTTGTTGGGTTGTTGGAATCAAGATAATATTATTTCTAGTGGTGATCCACATGTGTTCTAAAAAACTCTGAATGTCTTCATAGGAATATTCGAGTTCTGGCATGGAAAATTCTATCACTTGTATCATTCACCTTTGTTCTCCATAAGAATTGCTTCCAAATCATTCTCCTTGATCTCTATTGACTCTTAGAGTGGGACGTGGAGGTAGATAAATCTCCATTCTTGGGAGCATTCTTAGAGAAGGGATGTCTCTAGGTTGTGATAGGATTATCCAATTTTTTTGTGCACAACCAAAACAAATGAATTAATGCTCTTAGAAAATAATATAATTTGGTTTATATAAATCTAGCGTTAAAATAAAATAATTGAAACATTTCTCTTTATTATTTATCTAATCCTTGTGGATCCCCATGTCAAATAATAATAAAATTATTATTTATCAACGTGTGATTAATTTTTGAATTAAATTTATTATTATTTAATCAAATAATATTAAACATTTATTATTTCTCACTAGACCATTATTCTCAGTCTTATAATCCTTGAAAATATTTATCAAAACTTCAATAATGACTATTAACTTATTAAATAAATATAACTAAATTATTCTCTAATAAGTAAATAAATACTATATTTACTAAATAGAAAATAAATATTTATTAAATATTTTTCTCGAATTATATTATCTCTAATAACCAGTGATGGAATATATGTGATCAAGCGAACATGAATAATTATTAGATGATGTGTAGGAATAATATTTATTTTACTTTGTAAATAGAAAATAATAATATATTATTATTTAACTGAGATCCTGGATACACTTAGTGTTTGACCCTCTAGACCTCTTTCCTAATGGCATTATGTGAAACAGTCTAAAGTCCAAGGTTATCATCTAGAAACATGGTAAGTCACCCATAGAGAAATAAGTTAATTTTTAAAATTCATAATACCTCATATGGATGCTTACTATGAAATATAATCTCTTTATCATGATATCTCTAATCAAGAAGGTTGATTGCTAGTGTGATCAATCTATGTGCTCGATGTCTCTTTCCATGACTTCTTGGAAATTGAACTTGCATATAGAACACCATGGACATGGATTTATTTAAGATATATTATTTACATAAAAGTGACTAAGATATCAACTTCTATTAAATAATATAATGTACAAATATTTTCTCACATTATTCATTAATTCAGTATTACTCGTGACGCACCCAATGTATATTACCTCTCAGTGGACATATGTTTTCACAGTTTTCATCAATACATCAAAGTAAGTGACTCATAATACTCATTAATAATAATCTTAAATTCTATGTATCAATACGCACATCCATCTATAAGAACATACAATAACACATGTAAATGTGTATTTTCTACCAATGGGTCTCATCATTATAATATCATACGCTAGATTTTACCAAGGGTGTACACCATAAGAAGGTTATTGAAACCATGGATGTTACTTTATTTAAATGGATTATGGTCTGTGTTTGATTTCAATCCTTACATGAAAGATCACGTAATTTTCAAGGAAATAGATTTTACAGTTCAATCATACAATAATATTGAAGGTGGTATCGTTTCCCAATGTTTTCCATATTTTTGGGGTCCAAAATTTGGAAGTTTTCTTGTATCATAAAAACTAGATCTCATTGAAGGCCTTTTGGAAATTTGTAAAAGGCATGAGTTTCAAAAATAAGTTCTATATTAGTTATGTTTCTCAAAGGATTTATGAATTCTGAAAGTGTGCTTTGTGATTATGATGAGCATCGTGAAAGGTATTTTTCTAGAATCAACATTTCATAATTATGATAAAGGAATGGATTTCTCAAATCCTAGGATTACTTTCATGAATATTAGGAGCATTATGAATAGAGATGGTTTTTCTATGCGATTACGAGAAGAGGAACATCGTGACTGCGTGATGTGGTGATAGAGGGCATTGTGACAATGTCAAATTTCATTGAAGCATAACGAAGGGAGGAGCACTATGAAGTTGTTTTTTAAATATCAAAAAAAATGCATTGGATGTGGTGGAGTATCATGAACATCTGAGCCTATAAATATAAGGCTACCCCCACTTCATTTGACACAAAGAATTTAGAGAAAATCTAGAATTTCTTTGATTTTTTGAAGTTAGGGGAGCTCTGTAAATCTAGTTTTCTATGAGAGCTTGAGCATCATGAAAAGAAAACTCAAGTCTTCAATGATTCCAATGGATTTAAGTAATGGGTGCTTCTTGATGATGGGGTATTCTACGTTGACTCAGTGAGATTTGTGAAGGATTTTTTTCTATGAAGGTAAGGGTGCATCAAGAAGTAGTGAGATTCATAGATTAGATTCATGAAAGGTAGTTTTGAACATTTAATTTTTAGTGAAAAGAGCTTTCAGAGTACATCAACTCAGGTCTTTGATATAATAAGAGTTTCATACAAATTCAAGGTAAAATTATTTAATATCAATCCATTAAAGATACCTTTAAGTCAATAAAATGTGTTTGACTTTTCTTAAAACAGTGAGCTAGGGGAGTCAATGGAAGTGTTCTGAGGGACGTAGTGTGCTATCTCTAAAATCTTGTAAAGTCAGTGTGCCTGGAATAGAGTGATTGCGCCAAAACTTATGTATTCCACAACAAGTGAAGATTAGTGGACTATTGTATGACCAAAACACTATCATCTTATGATCCTTGGACTATCCCTTAGTGGTGAACTAAGTAAAATTGATGTTTCTTCTCTTTTAATGAGATTATTTTTTTACCGCATCTTCTAATCAGACAATTTTAACAAGTTACTACCTACATGGGTACAATATCCATCACTTAAGAAGAAAAATTTGACACCCCAGTTCGCCTTTTCCCTCTCTGGGTATTATGGGGTCCTTCAAGTGGTATCAGAGGGTACAGGTTTCTAGTGTTAAATCTATCTCTCTTTGCTATCATGGATAACTCAGTAAATGTCAGGGGAGTACCTCTATTTGATGGAAGAAACATTCAAATATAAAAGAACATGATGAGGTCTCATATAAGATCTCTTGGAATGGATGTCCTATTTTTCACTACTCAAGGAATATAGGTCGATGAACTAATAGGGTTGTCTATGATTGATTTAGATTGAAAAATGATTGATGCAGATGCTAAAGCGCAGAATTTTCTCACTACTTCTCTTTATTAACAGATCTATTTGAAGTGATGAGTTTCACCTCAGCAAAATTTATGTGGGAGAAACATGAAAATATTTATGAAGGAGATATTAAATTGAAGGATGTGAAACTCTATGTTTTTCATTATAGGTTTGATGAACTAAAGATGTATCCGGATGAAAATTTAGATTCCTTCTTCAATTGAATTACTAAAGTTGTAGGGGAAATTCGAGGGATTAGTGAAAAACTCAAAGGCATAGACATTGTGAAGAAAATTTGGAGAATACTTCCACCTCTCTATAATCCAAAAGTTTCATCCCTTGAAGAATGGGATCTATCTTATCTATATTTGGTTGATCTTCTAAGTATTCTGGTGACATATAAAATGAGATTCAAACCTAAAGAAGAAACAATTTGAGTAATCAAGGAAATGGAATTCAAAGAAATGAACAAACTAGAAATTTTGGGAGATATTATTGATAAATATAATGAGCAAAACGAACTTATTTCTCTTATTTCTAGGAAATTTAATAAGGTAAAAGGGTAATTTGAAGGTAAGTTACCTCTAGCATATTTTTTTTGTCGTAGAGTTAAGAACATTGTCTCTCGGTGCTCAAGAAAGTTCGATGATGGAGAAAGTGAAGCTAGAAACATGGATAAGCCTCTAAAATGGTTTTTCAAAAAAGGATACTTCAAATGTGGAAATAAATTAAAGAGTAAGAGTTCTGTATATGAAGAAGAAGATGATGGTAATGAATTCTTTGAGGAAGAAGAACTAGAATTTAAATCTGGAACACATACATCCATGATGGCTACTGTTGAAAAGTCTGAACCATTAGAAGATAAATCTAGAGATAATTAGTTGACCACTGATATTGATATCAATTCGAAACTAAAGGATTATATTTGTAAGATTTAGATTCAAATTAACAGATTCAAAAAGTGGAGAGTATTTTTGTAAAAATTATATAAATATGTTGATCATCTTGAAGCTAAAATTGAATTACTGGAAGTAGTGAAATAACAGTCAACAACGTTTGGAAGAATAGAAGATATAGTATAAATAAAGCTCAGAATTGAATAAAAGGAAAATGTCATCAATGAACTTACCTCCATACTAGAGGAGAAGTTAAAGACTACTGAGGGACTCAAATAAGAATTTGTTACTCCTGGGAGTAAACTCGAAAGTGAATCAAATTCAAAAGAAGCCAAGAAGAAAATATAGTTTGGAAAATTCTTAGATGATGAGTTGCTAGAGAGAGTGAAGTGTGGTTACTATGGAGTTGAAAAGGATTTGAATGATTTAAAACCTACATGTATGGGAAATAATGGAATTGGTTTTGATTCCAAAATATCAAATGCAGCAAATAAAACGGTACAAAATAAAGGCAAGATAAAATTTGGACATGTTGAAAAGCCACCTAAAGTGTGGAAAAAGAAACCCTCAATTCAAACTAGAAGGAGAACTAAAAACATTCCTCAGGAATACAAATATGATAGATACCCAAAATTTATTCCTAAGTAAGCAGACATGGGGAGAAATAGAAATGAGAAGACATTTCCACTTACTAAATTTCAATTTTTGTGGCTATATGGGCCATACCACGTCATATTATGAAGAATCACAGAGCTATTTGATTGGGGAAGATCTAGGAATCCAGCAAAGGAGAAAAAATTCATATCTTAATTCTTATAGAATAAATAATTTCTATGTAAATTGTTTTCATTATTCTAACTTTGGACATAAATCTATTCATTGTAGGCATTGGAATTGCATGAACAATACATACAAAACTCAGAGACAAGTCAATACTTGTCAACCCGATGGTGTTTCTCTTACCAATAGTTTTTCTCCTCTGAAAGAACTTTATGAGCATGAATAACATACCCACATGGAATAGATATCTGAAAGTCCATATTTATCCCTCACTCAATATAGTATTTCATGGAAGTAAAAGAAGAAAATTGAAAAATCCAACCTTTCTGAAGTAGACTTCTAATCTACAATGATAAACAGCACGTAGATTATTAATAGTGGATGTTTATCCCATATTATGGGTAATGAGGACTTATTAATGAATGGTATGTAAAGGGTTGATGGAACAATAAGGTTCGGTAATGATGGTGCTTTGATGATCAAAGCTAGTGGAAGTATCAAATTAGTTAATGGAGAGATAAAGAAAACTAAAGTTCTTTATATGGATGGTTTACGTCACAATCTCTTAATTGTGAGTCAAATTGTTGAATCAGGACTTATAGTGAGTTTCAATCGAAAATGTTGCAATATAAAGGGAAATACATTGAATTATCTCATGAAATGATGTAGAACATATGGCAACTTATATCAATTTAGCAGTAAAGAGAACATTTTCTATCTGACAGTTGAAGAAGAAAACAAATTTTTACATCATAGGTTGGGTCACATCAATCAACAATACATGAAACATATATCTAAGATGAAGATAGTCATGGATATCCCCAATCTTATGTGTGAATGAGAAGATACATTTGATGCTTGTATAAGAGGGATGTTTGTCTATAGTACACATTGGCCAAAGAAGAAAAGATCATAAAATCATATTGATCTCATCTATATAGACGTATGTGTTTAGATAAATGTTTTTGGAACTCATAGAGAAAGTTAGTTCTTACTTTTTATTTATTATTATAATAGAATGGATTGTTTGATGGTTATACATAGGAAATGACAAGTAATATATTGCAAGAAAACTTATTGTTGAATCAATAAGAATTATATTGGACGAATGATCAAAGATTTTCGGTATGAAAATGGAGTGGAATACAGATCTATTGAGTTTTGAAATTACCTGGATAAGAATTGAATACAACATGAAGTGGTTGTTGTTAGAACCCAATAGAAAAATGTAGTTATTGAGTGCAGGAATCAATAGGTGAACAATAAGGTTAGAACTATACTGATTGAGAGTCATATCCCTCAAAATTATTGGAATTAGGCTATTCAGGCTACGATGCATATTCAAAATCAAACAGGGCTTTATATGAGTGAAAACAAGACACCGTATGAGTTGTGTCTTGGAAGGAATCCCTCTTTGAATTATTTATATGTTTTCTGGAGTAAATGTTTTATCAGAAAAAAATAATGAAATCAGGGAAAGTATGGTGATGCGAAAGATGAAGAAATATTACTTAGATATTCAATGAATAGAAAATCCTACAAGTGTTTCAATAAACATATTAGAGAAGTTTTGGAAAGCAGCGATGTAAATATCAAATAAGATAAAACCACAAATGCCTCAAAGAATTATTATTTTGATGTAATATAAGATGAGGAAGAATGTGAACATGGAACTAACCCAAATAAATAAGTATTGGAGGGAATAAAAAACTCTTAGGAGTCACATCAGGATGTTGAATCAGAAGAAGAATCAAAATAGGAATCCATGTATGGAGATAATTCTACTGAACCTCACAGGAGATATCGAAGAGAAATAATTGATCAATCTTCCATCATCAGGGATTGGGCAGCACCCACAAAAATATGGAGAATGAGTAATAATACACAAAATTCATTCTTATAATTTGTGGAACTATCATTATTTGAAGAATATACAAAGGATGAATCGTGGGTTAAATCCGTGAATAAATATTTATATCAGATTGACAAGAACTAGACATGGGATCTTGTTATGAGACCCAAAATTCACAATGTGATTGGTATGAAGTGGATCTTTAAGAATAAATTTTATGAGAAAGGTAATATGATTATAAATATGGTTTGATTGGTGTGTAAATGATATTCATATATTGAAGGGGTTGATGTTGAAGAAACATTTTCTCCAGTGGCAAGACTGGAGTCAATTAGGATTTTCCTTGCTATGAAAATTCAAAGAGGATATAAATTGTATCAAATGGATGTCAAAACATCTTTCATTAATGTTGTTCTTAAAGAATAATTCTTTATTGAACAACCAGTGGTTTTTCTACATGGTAATGATGAAATGAAAGTCTTCATATTTAAGAAGGCACTATATGGTCTTAAACAGGAACCACAAGCATGGTACTCTCATTTGGATTCTTATATAAAGAATCTTGAATTTAAAATAGGAGGATTGGATCACAATATATATGTAAATAACTAAAAGGATGATAAATTTATGTTATTAGTGTATGTGGATGATATTATGTTTTGTGGAAGCAGGCCGAGATCAATGGAATATTTTTCCAACCACATGAAGTCAGAATTTGAAATGTCTATGATTGGTGAACTCGCATATTTCTTAGGACTTCATGTGATTCAGAGGAAAGACTACACTTTTATTTATTAAGAAAAGTGCGCAAGAGAGTCTTTACAGAAATTCAATTTGCATGACTCCAAACTAAAGTTGACTCTGATTGTAGTTGGGACAAAACGGGGAAATCAAGAAGATGGGACATTTGTAGATCTCACACTGTACAAGATAATCATTGGAATCTAACTATACATGATAGTGACATGATTATATTTTGTCTTTGCAATATGATTATCATCACACTTTCGAGGTTATTAGAAGGAAGAGAATATGGCTGCAATGAAAAGGATTATGAGGTAAATTTAAGGAACTCACAATTATGGATTTTACTTTTTCCAGGAATAGATAGCTAACTATCTGCATTTTCTGATGTTGTATGGGCTGGAGATGTTGTTGATAGAAATTCCACAAGTGTTTTATCATACTTTATCATCAATAAATGTGCAGTTTGTTTGAGTAATAAATAGTAAATTACATATCTTAGTACCACTGAAGTATAATATATTTCTTCTATAAAGTATAGCACTTATATATTGGGGATAAAGCAACAATTGACTGATATTAGAGATGAGTTGAAATATCCAATGGTTATTCACTATGACAAAAAGAGCATTATTGGTATTAAAAAATATATTTTTAGCATTATTTTATGAAACACATTGAAATCAGATATCACTTTATCAAGGAAAATGTTAAAAAAGTCATGATTAAAATTTATCATGTAGGAACTTATGATCTAGTGGCTAACATACAAAACAAGACATTGTTATCACATGTGTTCAAGAAGAATCAGTTTAACCCTAGTGTTTATACACCACCCCATGTATGAGAAGGTTATGAACATCCCCTCTTCCCAGTTGAATTAACTATTTTAATCTATTTGTGAATTTCATGTAGGTTTATGGGGGAGATACAATAAATGGGGTGTATTTTTATCTCTACAAGTCAAAATTAGGCTCTTTGGGTTTATTAAAATTGGGGGAGAATAGAGATATTCAATGTTTCAATGAGGATAATAAAATTTGGTTGTAGAAATATGGATAATGGAGAAATTCAAAAATTCTACAATAGGGGAGAATGATGAGTTATAAAGGGGTAAAATGAAAAGAGAAAACAAGAATGGATAAACAAAATTGGTGTTATTAAGAAATAGTTAAGCATTCAAAAAAAGGATAACCCAATTCATGCTTCCCCTCTTGTTTTCTACATTGATCATTGCTCATGTAGACTTAGAGTGTTGGAAGATTTGTTTCTAGCGTATCAAGTTTTTTTGTCGTTGGTGATTCATTGAATTTATCTTCATATTTCCAACAAACTCAATGATTTGTATTGTTGGAAGCAAGGATGTTAATTCCTTGAAATATAGTATGTTTTGTGTTTTTTTAACCCTTGCATGGAAGATCATGTAATTTGTAAGAGATCTTACTGTTCAATTAGATAATAGTATTAAAGGTGGTGTAATTTCCCAATGTCTACCAACTTTTTTGGGTCCAAAATTTGGACGTTTTCTTGCATTGAGAATAGTAGATTTCCTTGAATTACTTTTGAAAATATGGAAAAGTCATTATTTTCATGAAGAAGGGCTACATGAGTTGTGTTTTGTGAAGGATTTATGAATTCTGACGGTGTGCTCTGCAATTATGTTGCGCATCACAAAAGGTATTTTTCTCTAATAAACATTTCATAATTATTATAAAGGCGTGAATTTTTTGAATCATGGGATTATATTAATAAAGATAAGGAGAATCATGAACAGATAAAATTTTTCTATGAAATTACGAGAAGTGGAGCCTCGCTACTACACGATGTGGTGATGGAGGGCTTCGTGACTACGTTAAATTTCATTGGAGTATTGCAAAGGGAAGAGTGTTGGAATTTTTTTTAAGATTTAAAAAAATCATTGGAGGTGGTGGAGCATCATGAATGGTTGATCCTATAAATATAATTCTACCCCCACTTCATTTCACATGAAGAGTTCATAGAAAATCCTAAATCGATTTGATTTCTCAAAGCTAGGGGAGTTTCACAAATCTTGTTTTCTATATGAGCTTGAGAATCTCAAAAAGACTACTCAAGTATTGATTGATTTCAACGATTCTAAGTAATGGGTGATTTGTGATGATGGGGTATTCCACATTGAATCGGTGAGCTTTGCGAAGGAGTTTGTTCTGCGAAGGAAAGGGTTCTTCTCGAAGGAGTGAGCTTCGTGAAGAAGTTTGATCTGTGAAGGCAAGGGTTCTTCTCGAAGGAGTGAGCTTCAAAAAGGAGATTCACGAAAGGCAGTTTTGAATATTTGGTTTTTAGTGAAAAGAACTTTCAGAGTACACAAACTCAGGTCTTCTGTGCAAGAAGAGTCTCATGCTAAGTCAGGGATAATGTCTTTAATTCCAATCCATTGAAGCGGCCTTCAAGTCGATAAAATGTGTTTGAATTTTCTCAAAGCAGTAAGCTAGGGGGAGTCAATGGAGGTGTTCTGAGGGATGCAATGTGTTATCCATAAAATCTTGTAAAGGATTTTTTCCTAGAATGGAGTGACTATGACTAAACTTATGTATTCTACAACTATTAAAGATTAGAGTACTTTGGTATAACTGACACATTGTAGGCGTATGCTCCTTGGACTAGCCCTAAGTGGTGAACCAATTAAAATTGATGTGTCTTATCTTTGCATGTGATTTTGTTTTTACTACATGTTCTAATTATATAGATTTAACAAGTTACTACTAACATGGGAACAAGATCTATCACTTAAGAAGAAAATTTTTACACCCTAATTAACCGCTCCCCTATTAGGGTGTATGGGGTCCTTCAAAGGTGACTCAAAGTCCTATGAGTCTTCACCCCTAATAGCTTATATCATTTGTTCCTCTCAAATGATATCATATGGATATAAAATATATATTTAAGAATGGTGTTGTAGCACTTATGGTTTCTCATCATAGTGGGGGACTATTTTGAACTTTTAGTACGATGGCTAATTTTAGGACATTATCACATATTATGTTACACATAAGCACAATAATGATTTGATAATAGGTTTATTAATATTCAAAACTAGGAATAGAGGTTGTCATAAAGTACACAGAAGTTAGTTCAAGGTCACCAACTCCAATGGTATATTCAATACTACTTGGATTTCCATGATTATACAGTTTATTTTAGCAGTATACTTTTAGATTCAGTCCATACCTAGTATAATTTTGAATTACACCATGGAAATGACTACTAGATTTTCAATGAGATTGTTCTCTACAAAGTCAATAATAGAGTTTCTATAAATTTTTTATTAATGGATAATCCCTCCAGGAGTCTTGACTAACAAATCTAAATCTAGAAGTTTAGGGATTGAATCTATATTCTTTTCATACTTGGAGGAAATAAAAAATATATATATAACCATAATCAAAAAAAATACTTGATATATTTTAGAGAACAACGATGGTACCTTCCTCCACATCATTTTGAGCTTTTACTTCATATGTCATGATAGAAAATGTCTGAACTTTCTCTCTTAGCCTATGTTTAGGTTGATATTGATTTATGTCCATTATCTTATGACTTGGATAGTGATTGGAGAAGTTCCTAAGCTATCCACACTTGAAGAATTGGAATTTAGGCTAGGCATGTACCATATTCCCTTTGTTGTTAGTGTTGAGAAGTTGAGGCTTCACCTCCAAATGATAGTTCTAAGATATATTTCCATCTCTTCAAAACTTGAAACATTTTCCACTCCCAAAAAATCAGTTCCCTAAATTCATATTCTCACATTTGTTTTAGGTAGTAAGTTTCACTTTATTTCTATAGGATCCCTAATACTGATTGTAGTATCAAAATAATGATGTAGATTCTCAATATACAAGAGGGGGTGAATTGTATACTTTATAAATTCCTTTGGAACCTTTAAATTTGGTTAAAACCTTTTATGTTTAACAAAGTTAAACAAGGTAAATTCACAAGACTTCTATGTTCTACAAACTTGCTTGATTTTAGAAATGTAGTTCCAAAAATCAAATTCTGTAAATGTGGTTCTAGAAATGAGACTAGTTCTACAAAATTACTAT
Source organism: Viscum album (assembly GCA_963277665.1). Classification (NCBI taxonomy): domain Eukaryota; kingdom Viridiplantae; phylum Streptophyta; class Magnoliopsida; order Santalales; family Viscaceae; genus Viscum; species Viscum album. The sequence continues at coordinate 1,226,398,128 of OY728146.1, forward strand.
ATTCTAGAAATATGGTTCTGGAAATGAAACTTAACAAAATTTTACAAAAACAAAGATTATACCTTAAAGCATATAGAATCTTATTTAATCAGAGTACAAATATAAGAAATTATAATATAATTATACTTTCCTTATCAATCAAAATACAGTGGAAAACAAACATAAAAATATAAAAGTAAAAAGTAGTAATTCTTTTAACCCAAAGAGTAGGGTATCCAACAAACATGGATAAAGTTCCATTGATATATACTTTCAAGAAAGTATGTCTTACCCACACTAGTGTAAGCCCTCGATACAAATATCGGATTCTATCTTGATATCCCCGCAAGCCCTCAAACTTCAAGGTAGTCCGCACCTCTCTCTTTATATACTCAAAAGCCCTCGAATGTACTCAACAACATTTGGAGTCAAATGAATCAATTCTGAACAAGATTTTTAGTATTTACAAAGTATGAAAGTCTTTCTCTCTAGAAATCACTTCAATAGCATGTAATCTCTAGATTCATAGAATAGTTTTGAGCTCTTTCAAATGAGACCCTATTTATAGGAACATCTTTAACAGTCATCTCCCTTCTCCAGCGGTCATATTTTTCCTTGAATTTTGGAGGGACCTATATACGTGTCACTCAAACAACGGTTAGTTAGTAACAGAATGCATGACATCATTTTATAACTCAAACAAGAGTAATTAAAAATATGGTTGATCAACCAAATTCATTTTTTGGAGTCTAAGGAAAAATATAATTTGGAGTCTAATAAAGTTAACCTTTAAAGTCTATATTACAAGGATATTTGGATTCTTTTTCTCAGGTATTCGGAATCATAATTCTACAGAATTCAGAGTCGGAATTCTATAGAATTCAGAGTCTCAATTCTATGGAATTCAGAGTCTATATTCTGAAGAATTAGAAACCTTAATTCTATGGAATTCGGAGTCTGAATTATAAGAAATTTGAAATCTGAATTTCAGTGAATTCAGAGTCTTAATTTCAATAAATTTGGAATCTTAATTTCATAAGAATTCGGAGCCTGAATTCATAAGAATTTGGATTCTGAATTCATAAGAATTCAGAGTCTGAATAAGAATTCGAAACCTGAATTCGGATCCGGAAAACAGAATTCTTTATATCTAAGTATTTATATAATTCCGAGGTTTTAGATGTGAAACCGAATTTTATACTTAGAAGTAAAAAGATTTAGATTTAGAGAGACTAAAATATGAACAATGAAAATGCATGGTAAGAATAAATTTCCTTGGAGAAGGAAAATTTTCCTTATCAAGATAAAACTTATGGAAAATAAAATTTTCCTGATGATAGGGTGTTTTTGATTTTCTAAACATAAAGGAATGGAAAACTCATAAGGAAACCTTATTGACTCAATAATATCCTCCTTTTTGGAAAGCACAAACATCCTTATGAAAAAGAATATAAGGACTTAGAAATTTTATGGACTGGTAAATAAAACTTATCTCCCTTTACTTATAGATCAAAGTGAATGATAATAACTCTCCCTTAGGCCTTGGAAACCCTAAGGATTGTATTTTGAGTTTTTGGAATGAGATTTTCCATTTTCTTGCATACGAAAATCTTCATGATGAAAACTCCCCCTTAGATGAACTCCCCCTTTCTTAGGGAAATTTTTACTTTACTAAGTATTATTTTTTGAAATTCCTTTCTCCCCCTATGTGATTTTCAAAAAGAAATTCAGGTAATTTAAAAGGAAATATGGTACCTAAAATATTAATACTACACAACCAAAAATAAAGAACATCAAAAAATTTCATTAAGATTGGAAGAATATGTACAATAAGAAAAATTCAACAAAATATCATATTTAGAATGAAATTATCCTTCCTTGTCATTTTTTATCATCTTCTTCACAATAGTCTTAAGCTTTTTGAGTCCCTTGTGATCCTCCTCTGAACGTTTAAGAAGCCGATCCTGATCTTCTGTTCTCTTTTCTAAGGATTTTATTTTTTTCTTCCTGATCCTTAAGAACCTCTTCTTGATCCTTCAATACTTCTTCCTACTTAGAAAGCTTCTCTTATATCTCAATCCTGAGATTCCTTTCTCTTTTACAACTATGAGCAACTAAAAATAATTTTCTATTCAGGTCTTTCACTTCTTACTTCTGAGTATTTTCTTCAAGAGATAACTTTTCTTCAAAAGACTTGGTGAGGTATTTGAACTTATTATCTTTGGTTTCAAATGCATCCTTGACATTTTCCTGAAACTCATCAAGAATTATCATGTCTTCCACAGTTTTCTTTGACCATCTAGTCATCCTCTTGCAAGATATTTTGTGGGCTTCATAGTTTATGAAAAAGGTTTTGAAATCAGCCTCAAGTTTGACACACTTATCCATCACCATGGATACTGAGTCTGGTTTTTGATTTAAGGTATGCTGAAGCATCTAGAATCTGGAGTCTATTCTTGGAAATAGAGGGATAGTTCCAAAAATATTTTTCAAGGACTGGACTATAAAATCATGTCCAAGAGAGGATGATTCTGAATCATAGATTTTTCTTGGTGAGTATTCTTTTTCTATATCAGCAGATTTCCTCTTCGATGAAGCACCCACTTCTTTCTTCTTCACCATTGCTCTTCTGGGTGTATCAACAACCACCTATTTTCCCTTATCATCTTTCGAAATGACTTCTTCTTGATTGGGTGATTCGTGTTCACTATCAGATAGTTTCACAATTTTATCTTCATCTACCTCTTCCTTCTCATCTCCTGCCTCAGCATCCTATAGCTGAATAAAATCATGGTTGGAGATTTCTTCTTTAGACACTTTTTTCACTTCTTCTCCACTCTTCTCATCTTTCCCTAGGGTAGCAAGTTTTGAATACTTGGCTTTAGAGGTTCGTAATAATAATTTTTCAGAAGTTCTTTCCTTCTCATGAAAATCTTCAACTTGCTTTTTCAAGTCTTCAGTATCACCACTTCATTCTTCTTATTTTTCTTCTACTTGTTTTCCTTGGAATTTTTCCGGAGTCACAAACTTCTTTCCCAGAGTCTCTGGTAAAGGTTCTATCAGAAAGGATTCTGGTACCGGAATATTCTCGGATGATTTCTCAGTAGCCTTTATAAGTGATTGGAAAATCTCTACCTCAGACAACTTTTTCTTCTACTTCTTCTCTTTCTCTTACTTCGCAAGTTCTTCAGCTGCCTTTTCCTTCAAAGAATTTTCATCATCAGGGTCCAAGACAAACTTAGTCTCCCCTTATTTCTAATTTTTCTTGGATTCTCTCTACTTTGCTACTACCTCATCAGGATAAGATTTTTGTTTCTTTTACTTCGGGGGTGCTGACTAAATTTCCTTAGCCGCTGGGGTTTTTTCCTTTTCTTTTACTTATTTTACTTTCCTCTTCCTTCCACCCTTTTTAGAGGTTTCATCCACCTCCCATTTCTTTGAAATAGTTTCAACTTCCTATTTAGAACAATCATAAACTTCTTAGGATTCTTTTGAAAAACCAATTTTTTCCGTATGAAAGTATCATCACTCAACAACATGACTTTGTAATTCCTCAACTTACTGCAAGGAATTTTGAAGTATTCTAAACACCAAACAATCATCTTTGACAAAATTTTTGTATATATAATAATTTGATATTTCAAATTCCCATTATTGATGTTCTCAATCGTAATCAAAATTTACTTAACCAAATTTATCTTCCTTAGATTCACCAAGAAATCCAAAATATAGATTTTACTTTTTTTAGAGTATCCTTATCACCCTTTCTCGGAATAATGAATCCTTTAACCTAGAATTCAAGAATATAAAGGTTTATATACAGTTGAAGAATGTTTGGAGTCTTTACTTTTGAGAGACTAAGACAAGCTATGGATTTTTCCTTATCAAAACTTCCTTGAAAATTAAGTATCTTGTGAGTACTGAACTCAGCTTCCCCTTCATAAGGAATACCAACCAAGATTGCAGCCTTGGTGTAGGAAAGTGAATATTTCTTTCCATAACACTTAAACGAGAACTTACTCCTACCTTCTTCCTGAAAGAAAGTTACTGAATCATAAAACTCTACTAAAAACTCCAGATATATCAAATCCTGGGCTTTTGGTTTTGAAATACATACACTCTCCCAGCCATTGAGTTTGATATTCTTAGAAATGATAGAGTCATATTTTGCATAAAAATTTGGATCAACTAAGATTTCTTTGTATATCTTCCATTCAAAAATTGGCTTGACAGTCAACATTTCTTTCTAGGAAGAGACTTCAGCAGACATTCAGACGTAAGTCCTTAGGAATTCGGAACGGTATTTTATAGGAAGGGCAGAGCTTCATCACGCAAGAGCTTTGAGATCGATGTGGGACAACCATTGGGGGTTTCTTTTATATAGGCAATTTGGGTGACGGTTCAGCTCCCATAAATGATCCAACAATTGAAAGCTTCTTGAGAATATATGATGGTTGAGATGATAGCTGGAGAAGGATTTTGATTGAATTCAATCTTTTTAGGTTTTTTTAAATCTATATTTAAGTAAAATTGAATCCAAAAAAATTTAAAAAAATGAAAATACCAATAGGTAAAAGATTATTACGAAAATTTAATAAAGGAAACATACATTTCGGATTGCTATGAAGATTATCCGTAATGAGGAAAATTATTCTTGAAGAACATTAGATTCCGAATATTTTGATTACAAAAACTTTGACTACGAACAATCTAGATATGACAATTTTAGATTACGAAAACTTTTAGACTATGAAAAAAAATTTACTACGAAAAATTTTAGACAACGAAAAATGTTTATACAACGAAAAAAATTTAACTTCGAAAAAAAATTTATTATGAAATTTTTTTAAAATCTAACAAACAAATGTACTCCCCCTATGAAAATGAGTTCCTTACTGTAAAGATATTGGTTTCAAAAAGAAGTTAGCATGGAATATTACCTTACATTTATCATTCCTAACTTCTATTTAATGTATTCAAATATATCAGATGGTATGGATTTTGTGAAAATATCAGCAAGTTGATCTTGTGTTCTGATAAATTGAAGAGTGATATCTCCTTTTTGTGTGTGATCACTAAGAAAGTGATGCATGATATCTATGTGTTTTTCATGAGAGTGATGTACAAGATTTTTACTAAGGGAAATGGCACTAGTATTATCATACAAAATTTGTGTTTTGGTAAAACTCATGCCATAATCTGTGAGTGTGTGTTGCATCCACAACACTTGATCACAACAACTTCCAACTGCTACATATTCATCTTTAGCAGTGGAAAGTGCTACTGAGTGTTACTTTTTTCATGACCAAGAAACTAATGAATCTCCTAAGAAATGACAAGTTCTGGATGTACTTTTCCTATCCATTCTACATCCACCAAAGTCAGCATCTGAAAAACTTTTTAAAACAAAATCACTTCTAGAAGTATAAAATATTCCAAGATCCATGGTTCACTTTAAGTAGCGAATAATCATTTTCACTACCTTTAAATGAGATTCCTTAGGATTGGATTGATATCTTGCACATAAGCATACTGAAAACATTAAGTATAAATGACTAGATATCAAGTAAAGTAGACTTCCTATCATACCTATAAAAGATTTTTGATCTACTGGTTTCCCAGCTTCTTCAAGATCAAGTGAATTTGAGGTACCAATGGGAGTACTTATACTCTTAGTGTTGTCATATCCATACTTTTTAAGAAGATATTTAACATACTTATGTTGGGATATATAGATTCCTTCTAGTTTTTGAGAAATTTGAAAACCAAGGAAAAATGTTAACTCACCCATCATTCTCATTTCAAACTCATATTTCTTTAGATCCGCAAAGGAATTGGTTAAGGATTGCTGAGTTAAACCAAATATAATGTCATCAATATAAATTTGAACAATCAAAAAAAATTATTATCTTTCTTTATAAAAAGGGTTCGATCAGCATTTCCCTTAATATAATTTTTTTGAAGCAAAAATCTTGTAAGTCTATCGTACCAGGCTCGAGGGGATTTTTTGAGTCCATACAAAGCTTTAGTAATTTTGAAAACATATTCAGGGTGTTTTGTATCCTCAAAACCATAATTTTGATTAATAAAAATATCCTCTTGAATAAAACCATTAAGTAAAACACATTTAACATCCATTTGAAAAAGTTTTAAATTAAATAATGTTGTAAAGGAAAGTAGAATACGAATAGATTCAAGTCTAGATACTAGACAATAGGTTTCTTCATAGTCTATTTCTTATTGTTGATTATAGCCTTTAGCAACCAATCTAGCTTTATTTCTTACAATGATTCCATTTACATCACACTTATTTCTGAAGACCCATTTTACTCCAATAATAGATGTTTCCTTAGGTCTTTTAACCAAGGTCCATACTTTATTCCTTTCAAAAAAATTTATCTCATATTGCATGGATTTTATCCAATCATCATCACCTAAAGCTTCATTAGTGCTTTTTGGTTCTAATTGGGAAAGGAATTATAGATGTTCTACTTCATTTCTTAAGGAACTTCTAGTCCTTACAGGTTAATTTACATCACCAATGATACTATCATTGGGATGATTCTTCATAAAAAACTGATTTATGTTTTGTAAAACCTTTTCATCAACGTAGGGTAGGAAATATTCTGGGGTAAATGTTTCAGAAATACCTTCTTGAACATTTTCCGTATCAGAAGGATCTTCTATCAAGGGTTGATAATCAGTTTTTGGAAACACGTCCAAATATGTAGGTTGAGGTTGTTTAAAAACAAAAGGATCAATTTCATCAAATTTAACATGTACTGTTACTTCAAAAATATAGGTGTTTTTATTGAAAACTCTATAATCCTTCAAAGTTGTGGAGTTGCCTAAGAAAATTCCTTCATCTGATTTTGGTGTGAATTTGTGTATATTATCTTTAGTATTTAGAATGAATACCTTACACCCAAAAACATTGAAGTATGAATGTCTAGGTTTTCTACTATTCCATAACTCATAAAGAGTTTTATTAAGAAAAGGTCTAATGAAAACATGATTTATAGTATAACAAGAAGTACTTACAAATTCATCCCAAAAATGTTTGTCTATCAAATATTCACTCAGCATGGTTCTTGTTATCTCTTGAAGAATTCTATTTCTTCTTTCAACAAAACAATTTTTTGAGTTGTTCTTGGTGCTGAGAATTATGAGTAATTCCTTTTCTACTACAAAAATTTTCAGAATCAGAATTTTAAAATTCACCTCCATGATCACTAGGAATAGTTATCAAGGGAAGGTTTTTCTTATTTTTAACTTGGGATATAAAAGTTTTGAAATAAGAAAAATCTTCAGATTTCTTTTCTAGAAAATATACGCATGTAAATCTAGTGTAATAATCAACTAAAACAAATACATAATATTTTCCTCTAATGCTTCTAGTTTGTGTTGGACAAAAAAGATCCATGTGAACTAAATGTAATGCATCGGTAGTTGAGACTTCACCAATTTATTTAAAACTTTATTTATGTTTCTTTCCATATTGACAAGGATCACAAACTTTTGATGAATAAAATATAAACTTAGGAGGATCCTTAAATAGTCTTTTATTATAGTGTTTTCATAGGTACCTAAGGTTATAATGTTCTCAAATTCTATGCCAAAACCAAAAATGATCTTCCATTATACCAAGAAAAGGTAGATATTAGATTCTAAGGTCTTTTAAGTTTATTGTGTAAACATTCTCTTTCCTATTGGAAGAAACAATAAAGTCTTCCTTGGAATTGTTTTCTAAGAACTTGTCATTCATAAAATTCACAAGATAACCTTCATCACATAATTGACTTATGCTAATGAGGTTGTGCTTAAGACCCTTAACAAATACAACATTTGAAATCAAATTTTTTCCAAGAAGAACAATGTTACCTATACAAATAATTTCTCCCTTAGAATTATCTCTGAAAGTTACTTTTACTCCTTTCATCTTGATAATATTTTCAAAGAAGTTTTTGTTATCAGTCATATGTCGGGAACATCCACTATCTATGTACCATGTATTGATGTTGGTACTATCTTTATTTTCCTAAAAATAAGAGTGTTAGACTTTTGGAATCCAAACTTTCTTGGATCCAAAATTGTTAGACAATAAAATTTTGGGTATCCACATTTTTTTAGAAAAATAATCTTTATGAACCCCAAGAGATTGAACAGTATTTAAAGAACAATTCTTATTCCAATGCCCACAATTTTAACATTTAGTACAAAAAAGGGGCTCTAGTAGGAACAAAATAATTGTTCTGAAAATAGGTTTTTCATGAGAATAACCTAATCTTTGATTATTACCATGAGGTCGGATCTGAGAATTCGTCTTTTCAAAATTTTCCTTACCAGAAGTAAAATTTTAAAGAAGTTTATTCAAAGAAAAAAATTCAGACTTTATTCATAGAACTAAATTCTTATCCTCTGGAATAATAGACTTAAAGTTAAGTTTATCCTCTAAAACATTTTTTTCCAAAAATAGATTTTTAAGATCTTTAGAAAGCTTATCCTTCTTAGAATTAGCTTCCTCATGTTTCTTAGAAATATTTTCTAAAACATCATTTATCTTATCAATATCTTTAGTAAGATCTAAAAATTCTTTTGTTAAAATAAATTCTCTAGAATTTTCCTTTTCAAGTTTCTTAGAAATTTTACAATTTCTTATCTCTAGAAACTTAGAAAACCTAGAAACATCATCATAGAAAGGAAAATCATTATCATTATCTGATGAAGAAGATTATTCATCGGAATAAAAATCTTTATTAGGAAATTTTTCACTCAAAGACATATTGGTTAAGGATTCAGAAGTTCATACCTTAGCCATAAGACCTTGATTTTGAAATGGAGCTCGGGCTATTAAACCAATATTATTTTTCTCAGAATATTCATAATCTAAAGAATCATTAGAAGAATCTCCACCAATGGAACTTCAAGTTTCATTGGATTTTAGGAATTTTATATTTTTTGATCTGTAGAAGTTCTTCTTTTTTCTCTCAGAATTCCTAACCTTCTTGTCTCTTTTCTTAAGGGACAATCAGGTCTAATATGACCAGTTCTTCTACATTCATATCATGTCACTTATCTATCTTTCTTATCTTTTCTATCTTTATTCTTGTGTCTATATTGAAATTTATTCTACCCAAAAATATTGTTCATCCTCTGAGAAAGATTGGATAACTCATTTTCTGAAGTTTCACTTTCACTAGTTTCATATTGAACAACAAACTTCTTTGATTTTGATCTTGTACTTTCTCAGGAGGCTTGGCTTTCATATGTTTTGAAGTAGTTATAAAAGCGGATCCTCTATTACCATTATTCTTCTTAACATTTTTAGTATCTCTCTTCATTATAGTCTCATGTTTAAGAATAGTTCCAAAAATCTCATCAACAGTAATCAGTGAGACTTTCCTATTAACAAAAATAGTTATTCTCTTTGATTCCCACTCATTTGGCATGATGTCTATAATCGTGTCCACAAGTGCCTCATCATCCAAAACTTTTTCACCCATGGATTGTAATATGTTGGAAATATTCATGAATCTTTATTATATCATACATATATGTTCTCCATAAAGAAATAAAAAACTATGGTACTTAGCTCTAAGCATAGCTCTTCTAGTTTCAATAACTTTGGAAGTTCCAAAATGGGTTACATTAAGATTCTTCCAAATACAATTTGTAGCTTCACAAGAAGAAATTTGGCTATATATATTCCTGGTCATGGAACACAACAAATTATTGTGTACCTTATAGTTTAGTTGATATTCTGACTTTTCTTGATTAATAAAAGTTCTAACTTCCTTATTGGGAATCTTGTAATCTCTAGTCAGCATAACAAAGTTGTCCACTCCAGTATTAATGAAAAAAGTATTCATACGATCTATCCAATATTCATAATAATTCCCATAAAAAATAGGTGGTCTAATAGGATTATGATTATCAATTTAACCAACATTCATTCCTGCCATCTAAAAAAAATATTTCCACACAAACTAGTTAGTAATAAAAGTTCGTAAACAAGGATGAAAATATCCTAATCAAGGAAAATATAGAACAATGAAAACTTGAGAAAGAAAAATTATATGTAAATATAATAATTTCAGAGACCAGTCCTCTAATACAAATTGTAGGATCGCTGATATTGATTGTAGTATCAAAATAATGATGTAGATGCTCAATATACAAGAGGGGGGAGAATTTTATACTTTAAAAATTCCATCATAACCTTTAAAGTTGGTTAAAACCTTTTATTTTTAACAAATTTAAACAAGGTGAATTCACAAGACCTCTAAGTTCTACAAACTTTCTTGATTCTGGAAATGTTGTTCCGGAAATAAAATTCCATAAATGTGGTTCCGGAAATGAAACTTAACAAAAGTTTACAAAAATAAAGATTCTACCTTAAAGCGTATAGAATATTATTTAATCAAAGCACAAACATAAGAAACTATAAGATAGTTATACTTTCCTTATCAATAAAAATACAGTGGAAAACAAAGTTGAAACAATACAAGTAACAAGTAGTAAATCTTTTAACACAAAGAGTAGGGTATCCAACAACCTTGGATAAAGGTCCCTTGATTTATACTTTCAAGAAAGTCTATCTTACCCACACCAAGGTAAGCCCTCGATACGAATATCGGAGTCTGTATTTATATCCCTGTAAGCCATCAAACATTAAGGTAGTCGGCACCTCTATCTTCCTATCCCTGGAAGTCCTAGAATATTCTCAGCAACATTCGGAGTCGCATGAAGAAATTCTGAACAAGATTTTTAGTACGCACAAATCATTAAAGTCATTCTCTCTAGAAATAACTTCAACAACATGTAATCTCTAGAGTCGTAGAATAGTTCTGAGCTCTTTCAAATGAGCTCCTATTTATAGGAACATCTTCAACGGTCGGCTCCCTCCTCCAATGGTTATATTTTTCCTTTAATTTTATAGGGACTTGTATATATGTCACTCAAACAATGGTTAGTTAGTAACAGAATGCAAGACATCGTTTTATAACTCAAACAAGAGTAAGTAAAAATATGTTTGCACAACCAAAATCATTTTTCGAAGTCTGAGGAAAATAGAATTCGGAGTCTAAGCAAGTTAACATTTGGAGTCTATATTACAAGGATATTCACATTATGTTTCTCAGGTATTCAGAATCAGAATTCTATAGACATCAGAGTCGGAATTATGAGGAATTGAGTTTCTGGATTCTAAGGAATTCAGATTTTGAATCTTGAGGAATTAGGAATATAAATTCTGAAGAATTTAGAACTTTAATTCTAAGGAATTCAGAGTCTAAATTCTAAAGAATTCGGAATCTGAATTTCAGTGAATTCTGAGTATGAATTTCTGAAAATTCGGAGTATAAATTGTATAAGAATTCGGAGTCTAAATTCATAAGAATCCAGTGTATGAATTTAGAAGACTTCAGAGTCTGAATAAGAATTCGAAACCTGAATTCGGATCCGGAAAAAAGAATTCTCTATATCTAAGTATTTATATAATTCCGAGGTTTTAGATGCGAAACCGAATTTTATACTTAGAAGTAAAAAAGATTTAGATTTAGAGAGACTAAAATATGAACAATGAAAATACATGGTAAGAATAAATTTCCTTGGAGAATGAAAATTTTCCTCATCAAGATGAAACTTGTGGAAAATGAAATTTTCCTTATGATAGAGTTTTTGTGATTTTCAAAACATAATGTAATGGAAAGTTTAAAAGGAAAACTTATTGACTAAATACTTTCCTCATCATTCTTGATCAAAGTTCCTCCATAATTTTGGATCCAAATATATCTTATTTTTACTATTTTTATGTGCCCACTACATCTATCTGAACTTTATTTCAACCTTCATATCACTCCTTCTTATCCCCTCATAGCTTTCATAGTCTCAATTGGCTAGATTCCATCATATATGGGGTCTTATTCTATTAAATAATCTATCAACCTTTTTATTAGGATATATAACAAAGCTAGAGGTGTAATAAGAAAGTCTTGTAAAGTCCATCTCATATCTTCCCACATATTCATTTCCCTTCTTCTTTAGATCTAGGAATTCCTTCTTTATTTTTATTTTCATAAAATAGTGGAAATAGTTTTTAAAAAAGGATCCCCTGAACTCTTCCAACTCTATAGAATCAATCTCCCTTCATGGATTCATATTTTTAATCAGTTTCCACCACAAATCAGCCTCTCCCTCTAAGAGGTATACATCCATGGTGAGTTTCCCTTTTTCTGAACAATGGAGTATAGAAAATATTTTTTCTATAGATCTTATCCATTGTTTAGTAATCAATGTGTTGGTAGATCCATCAAAAGATGGTGGTCATTGATTCATAAAGGACTTAACAAAAATTTATTCTCTTTGAGGTGAATATAGTATCTCAGCTTGATTCAAGTTATTGTTCATAACTTGAGTTAGTTGATTCATCATTTTCATGAACTTTTTACATTTTGGCTTCCATTTGAGGGTTGTCAGTGCATGGTCCATTGAGCTCATATTTTACGTAGTTCCTCCTATTTTCCACCATTTTATGAAAGAAGAAAAACATAGCGAGAAATATATTTCTGTTAAGATTATTATAATTATAAAGGAATTTTATATCTTAAAAATTCATTCTTAAATATGTAATTCTTAACAACAAAAACATTTTCTATAAATTCTTCATAATGGTTCATAAAAAAATTATTATTAACTAAAAATATTCCCCGAGAGTGTCAAAACATTAGTGCTGAAAGGCCCATTTTCATGCACTAGTTCCCATTCAACTCTAGCTCAAAGTAGTTATTTTAGGTTTTACCCCTAGATACATTTCTTCCATATCCACATCCACTTATTTGTATCTATATGGGGATTTTTTTTAGAAACCAATTACTTAATACATCACCAAAATACCAGGATGATTTCATATATTTAAAATTTTCTCTAGTTTTCTTCCTAAATTATTTAAATACTAATTTATAAAAATAACTAAACCATCCTTTGATACCAACTATGGCATTCATCCATTTTATAACATAAACTATTCATTTACATGGTACAAATAGAGGTTATTTTAATGTGTATTTTCTTGTAAAAAGGCTACATAAAAGATTAAAAATAAATACATTATTATAAATATACTTGAATACATCCTAATGGATTCACCATAAGTACATTTACGATATATCATATCCTGGGGATTTACATCAAAGGAAAGGGGTGATCATGAGGCCTAGTAATGGAAAACAGTTTACATGTGATCAAGAGGAATATCAATAAGAATATGAGGAATGTAATTAAGGAATGAGAAATTGAAAATAAAGAATATAATAATAAAAATAAAATGAATAATAACATATAAATATGGATACAACATTTAAATGATACATTCATATTCATATCACCAAGTTTTCTCACCAAGGTGTTACAAATGAAAATTACCATGGTTATTCACTAAGGTATCGTAAAATATATCATCACTTGAGATTAATTTATTTACCCAATGAATTATAGTGATCTCATAGAGAACCCATAATATTTATTAATTAATTTTATCCATATATATAATAATAAAACATTTCATGAATAACTTGTTAAGGATAAAAAAATAGGTTTCATATCAAAATCATAGTGTTTTAAAAGTGCTTTAAAACATGATCATTATGTCATTTTCAACCCATGGAAAAGGAATTCAGGTTTATTGTATTTTAATACCAAAATAAAATAAATCATTTTTGAATTTATGTAAATAATATTATAAAATAAAGAGTCTTTGGTATTTATAATAAGAAAATAAAAGAAAATTTCTGAGGAGAAGAGAGAAATTTTGAAAAGTAAATTTGGAAACATAACAGGTATAAAATGTTGTTTTAGAAAAGGGTAAAATGAGAGGATAAAAGGGTATCCCATTCATAAAAGAAACTTATTATAGTAATGGGATAAAATATAGTGGATTATATATATTAGTTTTTAAATTGTAATACATACTACATAAAAAGGTAACTTTACTGGAAAGAGAATTGGAGATTTACCGTACCTTGAAGAGTTACTCCTAGATCTTGAGAAATGGAACATTTGGGGCTTGAGGAAAACTTGGGGGAATAATTGGGAGTAAAAAATACCATATATTCAGGTAGGATGGATTTTTAGTGAAATTAAATGGATAAATGGGTGGGTATTTATAGAAAAGGTAGAGGATTTGTTTAATAATTTCCAAATATAGGCCTTGGAAATCTAGGTTGTGGAAAATAAAAAACCATGGGATTAACCATGTTTTCCCATTTTTTTGGAAATTTGGAACATATTTTATGTTATTTTAACCCACAATAACTAATAATAATTTTATATTACTTATTTTTGCATGTAAAAGTAAAGTATCCACAAAATAATATTTTTAATGTTAGAGTTTCCATTTGAAACATTAGAAAGTAACTTATAGGTTTGGAAATTGATTAAAATATATTAAAATACTAGATATAATTATAATAACACATTTTTTCATGGATTTTGGTTAATTAATTATTAAATCATAATTACATAATTATGAAGTCATTAAACATACTGAAAAACTTATATTGTATTTTTACTGTTCATAGAAAAAAAAGTATTTTAGAAAATTTTCATAAATTCACTCTAACTTAATTTTTACATGATAATTTAAAAAATATTGTTTATTTTATCATAATAATTCTCTATGTATAATAATTTTTACTTTTAAATATAAAAATTCATATTTATTAAAAAATAGTGGGTTGAAAATGCATAGTAAAATTTATGACACTTTAAAATTTTCAATGATATAATAAAATTTTTTTATCATTTATATTTAAATAAGAGTTTTTTTATTATATAATTTAATTAAAATAAGTATTACTCATAATAACTTAGTTTATTATAAAAAATTTACAACCTTTCTGAAAAGTACAATTTTTGTATGAAAAATCAATTTTTCAAATTTTTCATATTTAAAAATACTATTCTTAAAACAAAATTGATGGAATAAAAATTTTATTTATAAAATGGAATTACAATTTAAGAAAATAAGTTGTGGAAATATTACCCCTTAAAACACCCATGTACTACCTAAGGGTAAGGTGTGCAATAGTGATAGATTCATGGGGTGGGTAATCTAACATCACCTGAGTTGTAATTTCAACTAACATGAGCTTCTCCCATAGATAATTGCATTAAATCTTCACTTGTTGAAGCTCATCTTGGACTTGGTCAAGGGTGAACCCTAGTGATTCTACCTCCTTCCAAATTATTGAATATTGGTCTTCATACGACATTAATCTACTGGTTGAGTCTATCACCTCTCCTTTTTGTATTAGTTATCCTTTTCCATTTCTACTTATAAACACTAATTATAATGTTAAAATTATTACCAAGAGTATATTTTCCAATGGTCATATTGAAAAATGGTAATATTTGAACAAAAATTATATAATGGTCAAAATAAAATGGTCACATTTCCCCATTATACTCTATAAATACCACTTTAGTAAAAAGAGATATGGTTTTGGGGTGTATAACACACATTTTCAGAAAAAAAAATATGATTTAAAAATTATCAGTCGTTACAATACCAGATCCATCACATGTACTAAAATCAAAGGTCATACCACTGGATTAAGATATTTCTTGTGAAGAAAAACCAGTAGAGATTTTGGATCATAGATAAAAAGTACTATGAAACAAATCCACCTGGATAGTTAAACTTTCGTGGCAAAACAACCAATTTGACGAAGCTACGTGGGAACCTAAGGATGTGATTAGGTAGAGGAATCCTCATCTATTTTTATTTGAGTAACCAATTTTGAAGAAGTAATTTATTTTAAATCTGGTAGAATGTAACACAGCTGTATGTTTATGATGTATTTCTCTTTAAAAATAATGAAAAAATATTTTTTTTGTATTGCACGTAACACCGAGTTTAAAAAAATAGTGATATACTAATAAAATATTAAATATGACAGTTATAACCTATCCATCAATCTATTAGGTATGAATAAGAATAATTTATTTATGAAAAAATATATAGTTCCTAATAAATATAAATGTATTGGTAAATAATTATAAAATAATAACATAATTTTTTTCATGGTAATTTCAATATTCACACATACGTTTTATTTAGAAAAATATTTTTATTTATTTTTATGAATGAATATTATAAATAATTTTTTGTATGTATTAGATAAAATTACGTTAATTTTTTAAATAAAAATATTATAATTATTGTATTGTAAAATTTTGAGAATAATTTGAAAAAGTTAATTTTTTATGAATAGTAAAAAATATAGTTTTTTTTAAATGATATATTTTTTGATATAAGATGTCATGACCCCCTCCACACAAGGTGTACCCCTCCTAGGCCAGAAATGTGTGGAGGGAGATAATGACCCCCCGAGTCCCACCTCCAGTAGGCCCTAGGTTGGAGACTATCACCGAGGGTATAGTAAATGCACAAATGGGAGGCATTACACTCTAAGAGAACACATGAGAAAGAGAGAGATAAGACACACACCAACCAACTCAAACTCAGAATACAATAAAAAAGAAATCCCAAGTACACATATGTAATTTCATGCAAAACAAATACAACTAAAAGGAAAAAATACAAGTATAGAAGGGAAGTAAAAACAACAGCAACCACAAACCCAAACAACTCCTGCAACCCCAAGCTAGTAGTAACCAGCCTGATCTCCAACATTCTTCAAGTGACATGAAAAATAGTTTATATATGTATAGGGTGAGTATAACAGTATACTTATTAGGATCCTCTTAGAGTCTCTCATGCAGAAGTAAAGAAAGCATGTTAAAGCACAGTAAACAACAATTGAAACTAACTCATCACCTAAACAGGTATACTATGTTCCCAGACTCACCATGGATACTCTCACTAAGTATCTCATAAAAGAGTATATAATATAATAAAATAATATCAAGGGTACCCCGCTACTACTTTCCCACCAGTTTGTAGCTTTGATCCAATGTTGCACGTCCTAAGAATCTCTCTCCAAAAAGGTTTGCCCGCAAACACCTGTCCGAAGCACCACAACATGCACCTCATGCAACAAAACCACCACGTCCATGCAAGAAATGTAACCAGGTAGTTTCTGAGATCCACCACAGCTCGCATAACATGTATCATACATCAGGTATTAAACCTCATGCCATTATAGCACATACCCCGAGTAAGGATCCTTAATCCATCATAGCCTATACACATTACACCAATAATAGTCCATAGGAAACTATATCCAAAATATTTGTGTGTAAATAACCACAAGCCATTACATCCCTCTACACACATATATAAGGAAAACTAACCATTGTACCTACCAGCACAACTAACTACCAAGAGAAGAGAGTGGAGCCAAAGGGGGTGGTTAGCCATCCATCCTCCCACTAGAATGTTGGGGAAAACACCCCTAGGGATCAGAATCCCCAGGGTGTCAGTTTCCCTAATTGGCAGGGTGGAGTAGCATATAGAAACACAATAAGGAAATAATATGATATAACTCACAACCACACTATGGAAATAACCTAGTCATAGACTCATCTACAGCTAATGTATCTTGGACTCCCAGCAACCACTTCTAAGACTAGGTATCCTATAAGCACACAACCATTGAAAGATCATTTTTACATTACTTCGTTCCATTTTTATCAGTTTCACTTTATGTTAATTAATTCTTTAAACATTAATTAACCATTAAAAATTCCATATTATATTTCATTATTATCACACAAAAATTCCATTGTTAGTTTAAATTGTAACCTCGTCATTTCACCTCAGAAATCTCCAACCCCATGGGTTAACATCATTAATTTAATCATTTATTAATAGTATTATTACTTTCCCATATTCCTAGGAATTCTAGAAAAAAATGTTCTAAGCTACTAAACACAAGGGGATCAACAAGTTGAGCAAGTGAACTACCCATCGAGTCTTCACCACCTATATCAAGAGAATAGACCAATCCTCCCTCAAGAAGATAAACATGGAAAGCACATGTCATACCACATGTGTATTCACCCCTTTTGAAAGGAGGGTAAGAAAAAGAAGATTACTTGAGCAGTGGGAAAATAAAAAAAGAAAAACAACCCACAAGAATCAGTAAGCATACAAACATTCACATCCAACCTATTTTATCATCCCTGGTGTCATCCCCGACACCCACATGCATAAACCAATGCATCTCACCACTCAAGGCATCAACTGCTGCCACAAACATTGGGCATCCCTTCCCCCACATATCACAATATCCATCTAGGCTCACATCACAACATAAGTAGTAGGAAAGCAAACATTATAAAAATTGGGATCTTGTCCCTTAAACAAGGAATCTAGTTTTCAAACACAATGAGATCTCGCAGCTCCAAGAATAAGGCTCTTTTCCTTTATAGGAAAGAAGGTAACTCAGAACCCTATAAGGCATTGTCTTTTTATCAAACAGTTGGTTCTTTAATCCTTCTGGAATTAACTGATTTATTATTTGTAGGTTCCAACTATGGGTAACCTAAATTGAAAGCTATCACAACTATCACAAATTTATTAAACATGCTTACTGCATAAATTTGATTAATATCAAATTACAACAACAAAAAATGGATTCATTTACATGCCTATTTATCTTTAGTCAAATAATTATCAATTAATTCTAGATTTACTTTATTTACCAATTTCCATCAAGAATGAAAATCTAAACAAAGAAAACATAGATATCACACTATCTAGAAAACCAAATAGAAATAACATATGATCGATATCAATTTATTTATCTGGTTCAAATATTTGTTATGTAAATTCTATTGTGGTCATATGGGATAAAACATGCTAACTCTATAGTTTCACGTAAAATAATTGAGAAATGAATCCCCTACCTCAAAATATTTCTGATTCTCTTTGTATAGACTAACAAAACAGATCACGGTCACCTCTCTTGGAGGACTTCATCCACCTGAGGATGCAGATACACCACCACACCATACAACACCTAAGAAAATACCATTAGGAACATGGAGATATTTTGACATAATAGATTAAGTAGAAACATCAGGAGTTGAACCCAAAATAACGATGATAGATCATAACTTATATCAAATATTGATCGATACTGCTTGGTTGCACCAAAACAGTGGGTGAACTTGAAGTAAGAATAACTTCAAGGGGAACCAATCCAGGGAGTAAAGTTTGATCACACGACTCCTATAGGAAGGAAGGAAAGGTTTTTTCATCTCTCACCAGAGAACAAGGAGGAAGAACAAGGGAGGAAGATATATCGTCCCTTTAGAAGATTTAATAGAGCAGTGGTTTAAGATATGTTTGATTTTCCATTAAAAGAGGGTTGCATTAAACCATGTGGTTTGAAAAAGTAAAGTCATCCAGAACCTTAGGAAAAAGAATATAGGAGTTATGGGCTTTGAATTGGCCTTAAATCCCTTTAAACAAGGCTTTTAATGTGTTTTTCGTCAAATAAAATGTTAAATCAATGAAACTGGAAAAAAAATCTGGAAATTTGGAAAAGGAAATATGAAACCATTATAGAAACATTGTAGACTCACTGTGATACTGTAGACTCACCATGACACTATAGACTCACCATGACATTGTAGACTCACTGTTTCTATTACGCCATGATACTATAGACTCACTGTTTCTGTGACATCATGACAATGTAGACTCACCGTTTCTGTGACACAGTGACACTGTAGATATTTCGTTCTAGAAACACTGTAGATCTTCTAGTCTAGAAACACTGTAGATATACCATTCTAGAAACATTTTAGATCTTCTAGTCTGGAAACATTGCAGACCTACCCTTCTAGAAATATTGTAGATCTTCTGGTCTGGAAACACTGTAGATCTACCATTCTAGAAACACTGTAGATATTCCGTTCTGGAAACACTATAGATCTTCCATTCTAGAAACATTGTAGATCTTACATTCTGGAAACATTATAGGCCTACCATTCTGAAAACACTAAAGATCTTCCATTTCTATGACACCATTTTTGTGACACCGTGACACTATTCATAAAACTAGAAATATTTTTCACAGAACTAGAAATATTGTTCACAGAATTAGAAATTTGGAAAAGTGTTGGGGATGATTCACCTTGACCTCCAAAAACACATCAACTACCTTATTTTAGCAAGGTAATAGACCAGAGAGGTTTGGTTCATTACATCAGATACCTCTAAAAACATTATTGTTCTCGAGAATCCAAAACCAACCCAAAAGAAAACATAAAATGGGTCCAAAAAACCACCCGTTGAGATACCTATCAAAAGATAGCAATCCAGAAAAAGCAACCAAATAAATCCATCTTATAAACATGAAAGGTATATAACCACAAAGGGAACATTTTTACATGAAAATAATTAAATATCAAACAACTCAAGGTACTAAGGAAGTATCTACAACTCACATTCCCAAGTACTCTCCTCTACGCCACTGTGTCGCCACAAGACATGAACCAAGGGGATAGAATTCATGCAAAACACCTTCTCTTTGTGGCATTAGATTTCTAAAGGCCGCTCCTTGAAGATTGAATCATCATCAACATCAATCTATCCCCAATCGATGATGTGAGAGTCATCATGAAGATAATGATGGAGCTGTGAAAAATGAAAAACATCATGTATCTGGATCATCTATGGGGTAAGTGATACTCAATATGCTACAATTCCAACATGAGCCAACACCTCAAAAGGCCCAACAAACTAGGGAGAAATCTTACTCCCAAGGACAAACCTTCACTACCCACAATAAAAAGTCACCTTCAGAAACACGTGATCCCCAACATCAAACTCTAAAGGTATCCTCCTTTGATCAGCATATGATTTTTGACAGTATTTCCATATCTTCATCCTCTCATGAATCACCTGAGCCATCTCTATTGTATTCTTCACTAGTTCCAGTCCGAGAATCATTGACTCTCTGACCCCAATCCAGCACAACGGAGAACAAAAAGGTCATCCATAAAAGGATTCAAACAGCTCCATACCGATGGTGGAGTGAAAACTATTATTATAAGAAAACTCCACCAATGGTAAGTTCCTCATATACAAACCTCCAAAATCTAGGACACAAGATCGCAACATGTCTTCATGAGTCTAGATAGTCTGCTCTATCTGACCATCCATCTGTTGATGAAAAGCAGTGCTACGACATAGATGAGAACCAAAATCATGATGGATACCTATCCACACCCTAGAGGTAAAATGAGGATCTCTATTAGAAATGATCATCCTCGGGACTCTGTGGAGTCTCACCGCCTTCTCTAGATATTGCATCGACAAAACTTCCACTGATCTTGATTCCTTGATTGCTATAAAGTGCGTTTATTTTTTTAAATGATCAATTACTACCCAAATAGAGTCATGGCATCCCTGAGCTCGAGGTAAACTGGTAACAAAGTCCATTGAGATTTCCTCCCACTTCCAATGTGGAATATCTAATGACTAGAGAAAACCACCAGGGACACAGTGCTCGACCTTCACCTTCTTGAAAACCAAACATCGAGACAAAAACTCCAAAACTGAATGCTTCAGCCCAGGCCACCAAAAATAACTCCTCAATCCTTGGTACATCTTTTTCACGCCAGGATACACCACTAAAGGAAAACTATGGAACTCTCTGAGAACCGTCTCACGCATTACCAAAGGAAAAAAATCCTTCCATGATACAACATCCATTGTTGTTCATCCTTAGACCAACCATCAGGGGCCTCGCCACAAATAACTCGGTCTCTCCAGACCTCTACCTCTAGATCCACCAACTGGGACTCTTCCACCTATTGTACAAGATATGACTACATCGTCATCTGAAAAAGACAACTTGTTCCCCCCAACTTCTCCCATATCGAGATGTAATCCTGAAAGTTCTTCCATCACTCTCCAAGAATCACCAGATTCACGTACTACATTACTACACGACTTGATGCTAAGTGAATCAGCTACAGCATTCCCCTTCCCAGATGTATATTATATTTATAAGCTGTATTTCTGCAAGAACTCCACCCCCCGATACTACCACAAGTTCAATTCATGTTGGGAGAAAACATACCTCAGGCTCTTATGATCGGTGAAAACTACAAAGAGCTCGTCAATAAGGTAATGTCTCCACAACTTCAGAGAAAACACCATTGTCACCAACTCAGTATTATGGGTGGAATAGTTACATTCGTGGGGACGCAACTGTCGAGACCCAAAAGAAACAATCAATCTCTACTGCATCAGAACACAATCCAACCATAGATGTGAAGCATCACAAAAAACATCAAACTGAACTCCCTCTACTTGAAGACAAAGAATTGGATCACTTACCAATTTCTCCTTCAGATACTCGAAAGTATCCTAAAACTGATCAGTCCACACAAACTCCTGATCCTTCTTGGTCAATGTTGTCAGAGGAGTCGCAACATGAGAGAAATTGGCTACGAACCTCATATAGTAGTCTGCAAGTCCAAGGAAACTTAACACCTTTTCCACTATCTTGTTGGATACCCAAGACACAACTACTTATATATTCAATGGATCCATAGATACTCCCTACTAGGACACAACATTCTCCAATCAATGGACTTCTTGAACCCAAAACTCACACTTCGACAACTTCCCGAACATATGATGTTGAAAAATAACTCCCAAAATGGCGTGTAGATGCTATGTATGCTCCTCCTCATATGTAGAGTACACAAGGATGTTGTCAATAAAAACCACCATGAACTTATCTTGGAAATCATAGAACACAGTGTTCATCAATCCCATGAACACATTTGGAGCATTCGTCACACCAAATGGAATTAAAACAAACTCTTAATGCCCATGATGACAACGGAAAGCAGTCTTTGGGATATCCTCGTCCTTCACATGCATCTGATGATATCTTGACGGCAATTCAATCTTTTAGAACCATCTTCCACCCTTCATATGTTCGAATAAATCATCAATCCATGGAAGAGGATAGCGATTCTTCACTGTCACTTTGTTTATGCAACAATAATCGATACACAACTACCAACTGATGTCAGCCTTCTTCTCGAACAAAACCAATGCACCACATGGTGACACACTCAGCTGAACAAAACCACATTGTTACAGACCATCAATCTACATATGTAGCTCTCATAACTCTTAATTGGACATCCTATATAGATACATAGAGACAGGAGATGCTTCTGGTTATAGCTTGATCCCAAACTTGGTCTCTCGTTGAGGGGATAATGCTATAACCTCTTATGGAAAGACATCAAGGTACTCTTCTACAACCCTGGTAAATGACAACTACTGAACCTCTGAAGAAATTAGCATCATTTAATCCATCGATAATGATAAGGATGGAACATGCCTCTGACCCATCTGAGGGTCTCACTCACCAACAAACACCACTGACTCTCCATCAGCATCGAAGAACACCACCTGCATCCTGAAATAATCCATGATAGCCTACACCAAATACAAACAATCCATTCTAAGGATGAAATCATATGGTTTTATCCTTAAACATAGTAAATTTGCCCAAGAGCAGTGCTACCCCAACACTAGCTCACAGTCTTTACATACTTCAAACAAGTCAGCTCGACCTCCAACTGGCTTAGTCAATGCCAAGGGCACTAGAATGCTCTCTACCGCAGGTCCAAAAGTGTGGAAAAGGGAAGGTGATATGAAGTATTGTGTATCTACTGAATCAAACAAGACATACACCCAAGTAGAAAACAAGAAAAGGGTACCTCGAATGATGTCTGGCTCACCTAGAACTGGAAACGCTAAAGCATGAAGCTGACCACGAACTCCTCCATGGCCTCTATGACCCTAATGAAGACCATAACCACATCCACGATCTACTCTCTAAGGATAGAGAGCATCACGAGGATATACTATACCGGCCCCATCTACTCTCTATTGATCAAAAGTTGGTGAAACCTGCTGTTGTTGCCTCGGTTGGAACTGCCTCAACGGAGGAACCTAGAGTGGAATATCTGGTGCATGATGACTGCTCTGAAATCTCAGGAACTCTTTCTAATGATAACCCCACCCTCTAAAAGAAAAACAAGCACGTGATCCTTTATTATAGGCTTGAGAGCCGCCTCCCCCATAGAAATAAGATTTTGAGGGTTGGGTCCTACCCCAGGCCGAACGAGAACTCTTCTTCCCTGAAAACCATGAACCCCAGACCATAGATCTGCTTTGTGAAGAATCATGATTAATCCCCTATCATGATGATTCAGTTCTATTCAATTTACTCTCAACGACATCTGCTCTCTCTAGCACCTCAAGATATGTCTTTAGCATAAACGGGGTGACCTGGTACTAGATATCTGGATGCAAAGCCTCCTCAAAATGGCTCTTTCTATCCTCCTCATCTGGAAACCAGGTCTGAAGCATAACATAAAAGGTTTCCGAAATGGATTCCAAACTCTCGCACACTAGAGCTCCCCTATCTAAGGGTAAGAAACTTATGGTGACTGGATGCCTTCTTGGTTGAATAAAGAAACTCAACTCTGAACATATCTCCAAACTCCTCCCATGAGATCACCGACTCCTCATGGTCTTTGAGGAACAAGAACCACCACTTCCTCGATGCTCCACACAACATCATCACAACCAAAGACACCCAATGCTCGTTCTGATCATGGATCAAACTAAATCATATCTCAACCACCTCCAACTAGTATTTTGTGACTGCATCTGAAATGGACACATCATACTTTTGTTGATTCTGGTGCTAAAACTTGGGGAGTGTCCCCCTCCAAGTGTAATTGTCGTCAACCTCCACCCTGTGGTGATCTATTGGAACAGCCTGCTCGAAATATTCTACGTGAACCTAATGAGGATGTCATCCTAGAGCCATACCTGAAAAATAGAAAACATTTAGAGTTCCTAAACCTGGAATATGGAATACTCAACATTAATTAATTAATTTTTTCCCTATATTCATTTTAGGTAAACCTATCCCAAGGTCTACCCATTCAAACATAGGCACAAAGAATAATGATGTATGATCCTTTCCTAGGTCTCTACCATGTAACTAGTATCACCTCATTTAGTAGCCACTGTAAACTTAAAGGTCTGTGAATTAGACCACAGGGGGCCCTAAACTCCTATGTCTCAGTTGGTCTCTAGTGTTTATATCACTTTCTATATTTCACTGACACCATTTCCCTACCAACACATACAACCTCACATGTGCCTAACACCAAACTGCATCCTATCCCTCAACCAGACATCTAATACCACTCTATCATGACCCACTCCCTATAAGGTGTACCTCTCCTAGGTTGAAAATGTGAGAAGGAAGATAATCACCCCTAAGTCTCTCCTCCAGTAGGCCCCGAGTTGGCGACTAGCACTGAGGGTATAGTAAACACAAAAATGGGAGGCATTACCCTAGAACACATGTGAAAGAGGGAGATAATACAGACACCAACCAACTCCAACTCAGACTAAAATATAAAATAAATCCCAAGTACACATATTTAATGTCATGCAAAACTACTACAACTGAAAGGAAAACTGCAAGTACATAAGGGAAGTAAAAACAACAGTGACCACGAAGCCCAAACAGATCTTGCAACCCCAATCTAGTAGTAACTATATTGATCTCCAACCTGTTCCAAGTGACCTGAAAAACATTTTATATATAAATAGGGTGAGTATAACAGTATACTCAGTAGGATCCTCCCTAGATCCTCTCAATAAAAATTAAAGAAAACATGCTAAAGCACAGTGAAAAACAGGTGAAACTAAATCATCACCTAAATAGGTATACTATGTTCTCAGCCTCACCATGGATACTCTCAATAAGTATCTCATACAAAAGTTTATAATATAATAAAATAATTTCAAGGGTACCCCACTACTACTTCCCTAGTGGTTTGCCTCTTTTCCCCAATTTTGCACATCCTAAGCATCTCTCTCCAAAAAGGATTGCCCGCGGACACCTGGGAGAAGCACCACAACATGCACCTCATGAAAAAAAACCACCACTTCTATGCAAGAAAGGTAACCATGTAGTTTCTAGGATCCACCATAGCTTGCATAACATCTATCATATGTCAGGTATTAGACCTCAATCCATTATAGCCCATACACTGAGTAAGGATCCTCAAGACATCATAGCCTATACACGTTTCACCTATAGTAGTCCATAAGAAACTATATCCAGAATATATTTGTGTGAATAACAACAAGCCATTATATCCCTCTACACACATATATGGTGAAAAATAACTGGTGTGCCTACTAGCACAAGAAACTACCAAGAGAAGAGAGCAGGGCCAAAGGGGGTATTCAGTCATCCATCCTCCCACCGGAATGTTGGAGAAAACACCCCCTAGGGATCAGAATACCTGGGGTGTCATTTTCCCAAACTGACAGGGTGGAGTGGTGTATAGAAACACAAAAGGTAATGAATATACTATAGCTCACAAGAACACTATGGGAATAACCAATTCTTAGACTCAACTGTAGCTAATGTCTCTCGGACTCTCGGCTGACACTTCTACGACTAGGTATCCTATAATCACGCATCCATTTAAATAGAATTATTACATTACTTCATTCCCTTTTTATTATTTTCACTTTACATTAATTAATTCTTTAAACATTAATTAACCATTAACTATTCCACATTATATTTCATTAGCATCACACCCAAAGTCCAATGTTCCTTTAAATTGTAACCTCAGCATTTCATCCCAGCAATCTCCAACCCCATGTGTTAACATCATTCATTTAATCATTTATTAACATCATTAATACTTTCCCATATTCCCAATCATTCTAGAAAAACATTCTAAGCTACTAAACACAAGGGGCTCAACATAGTGAGTATGTGAACTACCCGTCGATTCTTTTCCACCAATAGGAAGAGCATAGACCCATCCTCCCTCAAGAAGCTAAACACGGAAATCACATGGCATACCCCACACATATTCACCCCTTTTGTAAGGAGGGTATGAAAAAACAAATACCTTGAGAAGTGGGGAAATTAAATAAGATAAACAACCAACAAGAATCAGCATGAATCCAAACATTCACATCCAATCCATTTCATCATCCCTGGTGTCCTCCCCAGCACCCACAAGCATAAACCAATGCATCTCGCCAATGTTGACATCAATTACTACCAAAAACCATGGGCCTCCCTTCCCCCATATATCACAATATCCATCCAGGCTCACATCACAACACAAGCATTAGAAAAACAAACATCATAAAAATTGGGCTCTTGGCCCTTAAACAAGGCCTCCAACTTTCAAACACAATGAGCTCTCACAGCTCCAAGAATAAGGCTCTGGGCCTTTACAAGCAAGAGGGTAACTTTGAACCCTACAAGGAATTATATTTTTATCAAACATATAGTTCTTTAATACATATGAAATTAACCAATATATTATTTGTAGGTTCCAACTATGGGTAACCTAAATAGCAATCTATCATAGCTATCAAAAATTGATTAAACATGTTTACTACATCAATTTGATTAACATCAAATTGCAACAACAACAAAAATTGGATTCATTTACATGCCTCTTTATATTTATACAAATAATTATCAATTAATTCTGGATTTTTTTTTTTACCAATTTCCATCAAGAACAACAATATAAATAAAGCAAGCATAGATATCACACTATCTAGAAAAACATGAGGCAATAACATATGATCGATATCAATTTATTTATCCAGTTAAAATATTTATTATGTCAATTAAATTATGATCCAATGGGATAAAATATGATAACTCTATAGTTTCACTTAAAATAATAGAGAAAAAATGAATCCCCCACCTCAAAATGTTTTGGATGCTCTTTGAACAGACTAACAAAAAAGATCATGATCACCTCTCTTATTGGACTGCATCCACCCGAGGATGCAGAGACACCACCACACCAGCTAAAACCCAAGAAAAGTCCATTAGTAACATGGAGATAGATTTATATAACAGGTTAAGGAGAAACAGAAGGATATGAACCCAAAATAATGATGATAGATCATACGTAATATTGCAGATTGATCTATACTACTTTGTTGCATCAAAATAGGGGGTAAACTTTCAATAAGAAGAACTTCAAGGGGAACTAATACAAGGAGAAAATTTTGACCGCATGAATCCTATGGGAAGGAAGGAAAGTTTCAAGCATCTCTCACTTGAGAACAAGTAGGAAGAACAAGGGAAGAAGATATCTCTTCCGTTTAGAAGATTTAATGGATCATCAGTTTAAGATACGTTGGATTTTCCATTAAAAGAGGGTTACATTAAACCATGTGTTTTGACCAAGTAAAGGCATACCAAAACTTAGGAAAATTAATATGGGATTTATGGGATTTTAATTGGCCTTAAATCCCTTAAAACAAGGATTTTAATGTGTTTTTTTCAAAGAAAACATTAAATCGGTCAAACTGGAAAAAAAATCTAGAAATTTGGAAAAGAAAATATGAAACCATTCTGTAAACACTATAGACTCATCATGAAACTATAGACTCCCCATGAAACTGTATAATCATCATTTCTGTGACACTATGACACTATAAACTAACTATTTCTGTGACACCGTGACATTGTAGATCTTTTATTATGGAAAAACTATAGATCTTCCGGTCTGGAAACACTATAGATATACCATTCTAGAAACACCGTTGATCTTCTTGTTTGGAAACACTATAGACCTACCATTTTGGAAACACTATATATCTTCTAGTCGAGAAACACTATAGATCTATCGTTCTCAAAACACTATAGATCTTCTGTTCTAGAAACACTATAGATATTCCACTCTAGAAACATTATAGATATTCTATTCTCGAAACACTATAAAACTACCCTTCTGGAAACACTGTAGATCTTTCATTTATGTGACACCATTTTGGTGACACCGTGACACTGTTTATAAAACTAGAAATACTATTCACAGAACTGGAAACACTATTCAAATAACTGTAAATTTGGTAGTGTTGGGGATGAGTCACATTGACCTCCCAGAACACCTCAACCACCAGATTTCAGCAAGGGAATGGGCCAGAGAGGTATGGGCCATTGCATAGGATATCTCTATTTTTTATACATATTTTTATGTGTTTTTATATATGAATTAATTTCATATTAACTGATTTAATATAATATATGTTTCTGATAATAATTTTTTTTGAAATCTTATGTCGGATTAATATTTAGAGAAATATAAAGGAAAACATGGAAAATGAGGAACAAAAGGTCACTTTTCACTATAAGGTAAGCGAAGCGGCGTGACACCGAATTTTTAAGGATGATCATGGATTACATACGAGGGGATAAAATTGAACAACCAAGGTAAAATGATGCTTCCAAAGCACTAAAATGGAATTACATATCATGTAATCATTACAGGACATGTACCAGAGCATGAGGTGAATGTAAGAACGTGAAGTGAATACAATTAAAGTATCCTAGACAATTAGACATGGTGAAACTCAGTTACACGTGGTGTAACTTTCCAGAAATAAAATTACACATGGTGAAAATTAGTTACACATGGTGTAATTTTCCAAATATAAAATTATTCATGGTGTAATCATATTACACATCGTGTAATAGCCCAAAAAAATAAAAATATGTGGATTTTCAATATATCATTGATGGTATTTTAAGCTTTATTTTTACCTAGTCAGCCATTAAAACACATTTTTGACCCGAGGTAATAATGTAATGACCTAAGGGATTATAAATAGGAAGTTTGACCATGAGATTGAATCATTTCATTCTAATCTTGAGGAGCGACCACTAGGAGGCCTCCATAGGGTTCCAATCTACCATAGATAGGTTTTTATTTCATTTTTTTCCTTTATTTTATTTAATAATTGAATGATTTATATTTCAATTATAATATATATTTTCATTCTCTCTCCATATTATTCTCCCTTGTTCATTCTACTACCTGTGGAATACGGTTTATTCATCATTGGTGATCACCCAACAATAATTGTCTAAATCTATAGTGGATATCTAAATTAGTCAAAATGGGTGGTATCAATGTGCTTTGTTTCATTCTTCACTTGAAAAATAATTCTATTAAATTGGTATCATTTTGTGACTCATTATTATCATATCTATTATTCAATCATGGACCAAGTGTGTTTAATATCAAATTAAAACCAACATGATATAGATAATTAGTTCATGATCAATGAATGTGATTATTATTTTGCAATTACAATCTAAAATAAATGAATATTATATATTTCGATTCATCTAACTAGGATGAATTGGGATTATAGGGTAGTTTTATACGGAATGAAAATTTCTTCTATAGAAGAAATTATTTGGTTGCATAGACATTGAGTATTAATCTTTTTTAAGTTCTGTCATGATTTATTTTTAGCAAAACCTCCCCTTGAAATGGATTCCCCTCCCTTCTAATTTTCAATTTTAATTAATTTATTTCAATTTGTTTCATTAGTTTAATTAAATAAAATTGAAATTGTATTGACCCAAACTTTGGTCAAGATTTATCATCGCTATGTTCCCTGCTCCCTATGGGTATCATTAATTCCTCTAAGCATGAGTCAAATTATAAATTTATATTATCCTAAACCATACTAAAAAAAGGCATAGTATAGTAGAAGTGTGGGATCAAACCCACAGAGAGCGTGGAATGCTATGATGAAAACTCTCGGCTAATGGTTTGGTAGCTCCAATTCCATTTTGATTTAATTAAACTAATGATTAAATTAAAATAAATTAATTACAATAGATAAATATAAGAGAGGTAAATCAGTTTCTAGGGATGGTTTTTCTAAATTAATTTAACTTTACTCATAAAATAATTATATATAATAGTTGCACAATAAAATAGTTTCATTGATAGAAAATGGTCATTCCCTATAAAACTACCCTAGAATCCCAATTCACCATGGTCATATTAATCAAAATATATAAATTTAATTAAGTTTAGATTGTCAAAACCAAAAGAGAAATTTAATTCAATGATTAGGAACAAATAATATCAATCATGTTGGGGTTCATTCATTATTGAAACATATTGTAAATGATTAAATTATGAATAAAATAGGTGTATAGTATCAACAAGATACTATCAAATACAATCATATTTTTGAGAAAAGGTAGATGGAACTATGATGGCACTCACCCCCTTTGACTGATTCTGCTCCCCCCTATGAGTTTTATCCAACCATCATTGGGCGATCACCAATGATGATTAAACCCAAATCCATAGAGAATAGAACATATGAGAGTGAATGGAATGTATAATGAATGAAAATAAATATTGGAATTACACTATAAAGTATCCAACAATTACATGAAATAAAGGAAAGAAAAACATAATCAAAAACCTATCTATGAAGAAATCCAGGTCAGAACACTACGGTAGCCTCTCGGTGGTCACTCCTCTCTACTCTTGATGGTATCCAATTCTCATGGAAATAATCCCTCTTTTATAATCCTAATGGTCATCTATAGGGTTTTTTGGGTTAAATATATCATTAAATGGCCAGCCAGGTCAAAAAAAGTCTTAAAATCTTGTCAACGATATGCTGGAAATTTGCATCTTTTTGTTGTGTCGGTCTATTACATGATGTGTAATTTGATTCCACATCGTATAATCCTCAGACATATTTTTTACTTTTCATGACCAGTTATATTCTCACGACATGGAAATTTACACGTGTATAAACATTGCATGATGTGTAACTTCAACTTCCAACGCTAGAATCCCTATTTCATCCTACTTCTTCAGTTTTGTGCCTTGGATGACACCGTGAACTTCTTCAAAAATTCAGTGTCGTGCCACTTTGCTTCACTTGTGGTGAAAAATGTTGTTTTGTTCCTCAATTCCCATGTTTTCTTAGGTATTTCTCTAAATTATGGTCTTGTATAAGAATACACAAAACATTAATATCTGGAAAAAATATTAAATTAAATAAATTATTATTTAATGAATTTATACATAAAAACACATTAAAATATCTATACAAAATAGAGATATAAAATAACCCCACACTCAAATCTTTTCTCTTCCTTGAGAAAACTCTCAACATAAAATCACCAAGGATACATAAATTAATAATGTAATTTAAAAATTATGATAAAAAATGTCATAACTGTATATTTTTTAAGCACAAAGCCTACCTTATAAAGAATCCCCAAAATCATGCTTCATTTAAAATGTTAAATTAAAGAAATTTATACCTTTTCACATAGATTTTTTAACTTTTCATCAACACCCATTCCATTTATGATTTACCTCACCATTTAATAATTTTTTTCCACCCATCACTCAAGGAAATAATTTAAGGGAGTTATGCTCATACCTCAAGTACATGCTCCTAAAAATAGTCTTGAATTAAATCTACTTTCTCCACCGTGTAAAGAAAAATATCATAACTAATCATGAGGAATTTTAAATAAGGATAAAATGACTCTTTGGATGAGGGTAGAAAGGTAAAATTCTGAAAATTAAGTAAAGATCATGGAGGAGGCTACACTCTAACATAAAATTAATGATATTCAAAATACAATCTCAATTAAATGCTTCTCAACAATAATGTTATCTCACACACCCACCAAATCTCAAAGTAAAGGCTCACAAAAAATGTAATCATAATGAACAATTATACTTATGGGCTTTAATCAAATTATATTTATTGTTTTTCTAAACTTCACTTACTACTAGGGTGTAGTATAGTGATAGTTTGGGGTCGATCCCATAGGAAGGAAGCTGGTTCTTAGAGGTTACTGGCTTGAGACCATTCTAGATAGGAGTCCTTTTGAATTTATTTGGTTTGGGAGTTTATTAAATATATGGTTAAAGGTTTTTTCAAATGATTAAATAGGGATCGAGATCAATTTTGAGTATCTCTGAGAAGGATAATCTTAATTCTTCTCTTGGAAGGATCCTAGAGTATAGTTTGCTAAGCAAGAAAAAGTCACTGGTTGACTTTGTTCAACTCAACTATCTCTACCTAGGTGGTAAATATTTTTTTGTTAGGATATATTTACAACATAGGTGCATTAATATTGGGTTCTATTATAGAGAGTATCTTAGGTTAGTGGTCATAGCCTAATCTACTCCAATCAAGATTGGGTCTTCCACTTGGATATCTTGTGTTCAGGGGAATTCAAATGAATTAGATAGATATTTTATCATTTATCCTGATTACTAATCCTTTAGGGTCACCAAAATTATAATCAAATATTTATTATTAATTCAGATACATATACTCTTGATCCCTACCACTGAGTGGTTTATCCACTCTTGGTAGGACGGAATGCGAAGAAATAAATAAATAGAACCATGCTTGACATGATAAGAACGTTCAAATGTAAATTATTCACAATCATGCAACAGTTTAAATTCATAAGTGGGGATGATCATTCAATTAAGAAAATATATATCATAACTTAATAAAATCCTTACTTGTAATGAAATCAGAAATGGATTCCACACAAGTTCGACGATGAGTGAAGGTAAGCGATGAGATGGAAATTAGAAGGCGATGAATAAAAACAAAATCCACAGATCTTGAATTGAAATAAAATATGAAACAATAAAGAAATTTCAGTTTGAGAAGGAAAGGGATGAAGAAAACTTGAATGGAACAAAAACTAAGAGAAATCACTCCTCTGTAATTTTCTCAAAGGTGTTACTGAGGCGTTTTATATATAGGTGAAATGGTTCATGACATGTAATATATTACATGTCATATAATGCTGATCCACATACTTCTCCATGGATTTTAAATCTTGTATGTATCTCATGAATATCTCACCTAAAATCTGAGGTTTGACTGCTTAAACATCATGTACAGATGACTCACGATGTGTATTGGCCTTCCAATTGATCCTCTAGAGTGGATTTCTCATTCAATGGATTTGACTGGGATCCCATTGTGTATGACCCACTCATGACGTGTAATGGCTTCTTTCTCTTCCAATTTCACGACTTGGTTCATTTCTTGCATCATATATTATCCTATGCTATGAAATTTTATTACATGATGTGTAATGTTGATTCACAACATGTAATAGATTAGTTATACACTTTTTCTACATTTCTTCCTTTGAATCCTATTAAGCCTTATTCTTTCAAAATTAAGAACATACCAAGCACATTATTGAATACATCAATGAAAATATTTAAGTAAATGATAGAAAAAAGTATATATGAATTCATCTTATCAAATTCCCCCACACTTGAACAATTTTTTGTCTTCAAGAAAAAAGGTCCCAACAAATATTTCAAAAAGATAAGACATTTTTAAAGAAAGAAACATTCATCATGTCCAGTCAAATAAAACTAACTATAAGAGGAAAGGGTTAGTCTCCATAATCATCCTTGCATAGAAAATTTATAATGACACATAGCTCGGTTATTTAAAATAAATTCTAATCTTTAAATTGAAACCTTTTAACTATTCCTTGAATTATATACCCATTTGTAATTTCCCTCGCAATGAGTTTTCTCTCATCACTCAAGGTAAAATGAAATTGGAGTTATGCTCATACCCTGAGTACATGTTCCTAAGAATAGGCTTGCATTAGTTCTATCATCTACACTTTTTAAATTCAAGTTCAAAATTAATCATGAGGGGTTCATCAATTAGGTTTTGATGACTACAAGGTTTTGGGTAGGTGGGTAAAATTTTAAAATCAATCTCAAAATGAGGTTAAGATCTGAAGCATAATGCATGAATCTCAAGATAAGTGTAATACAATTCCTCCTCCTAGCTAATCAAGTCTACACTCTAGAATCTCTAGTTGGATCAATATATATGTTAAGTAAGTAAACAATGATTATTGTGTTTCTTTCCTTTCTCTTTTTTGTTTCTATTTTTTGAAAGTCATTTCTAGGCTAGATCTCACATCCATCCCCTAACCACATATGATCCTTCAAGGAATTCATCGGTATAGAAATGGTGATTTTTAACCTTCCTAGTGCACAACCCATGTATATTTTTCATTTATTTTCTATTTTTTAAAGGAACAAAATATAAGTGAAATGCTACCAAGTAGATATGGATTGCAATCAAATATTATGACGAGTACACCATGAATCTATGTAAATAGAAACATCTTGTGTTGTCTGAATGCTTCTACCACACTTGTTCAATAGTAACATCATGAATTATACAAGGAGAAGGGTAGGAAGGTAAAATAATCTTAGAATAGCTTCATCCTAAAAGGTCATTCATGTAAACTATGGGTTAATTAAGGAAAGATATAATTTGGGTCTTAAGAAAAGATGGAAAAAAAGATATCCTTAATCATTTTAAATTTGTACTTATTTAGTCATAGCCTCAATAATATTTCAATGCAATTTAAGATAGGTTAAAATGTCCTAGGTATCACTCAATAAATATTCTCAGAAAATAATATTTAATTGTAGGATTACAGTCCTCTTAGGTAATGAGAATAAAATAGAAACTAGAAATTACAATGGGTATAAAACCAAGTAATAAGATAATTAATCATAATTTCAAAAATGTTGAATTTGAATCAAATTTCAAAACTCAATAGTCATTTTAAAATTATAAATAGAGAAAATACATGAATTAAAAAAATTTCCAACTTAACATTTTCTTTTATTTAAATGGGAATGATGTTTTACAAGTTTAAAGAATGCTTATAATTTTTCAAAATGTCTCCTAAACAGGTGAAAACAAGAAAAAATTCAAGTGTATCGATAATTAAAATCCTGAGAAACTCTCCCCCCCCCCACACACACACACATTTATAAGGATGAATTGTTTTCACTGTCTATGAAATTCTTTTGGTAGTTTTATGGAAAGTTAATCCTATAAAAATTAAAATGGAATTGTACAATTTTAAAAAAAATGATGGAATCGAGATCTCCCTGGATAGTTTCATTACATGATGGAATTTGGATATATTTATGATGAGTTCGAGTCATCTAAAATATGGGTTAGATAAAACATATTTCCCTAGTTTAAACATTAGTACATAGATTCAAACATTTTAATACCATAATAATGGGTAGGTGTATGGAAAAACAAGAAAATTAAACCATTTTTATTTAAATGTTTGAAATATATACAATGAATTTCAATAAGGGAATCAAATGAAAATGAAAATGACTCAAATTTAATAATCAATCTAGAAAAAATATAAATTGTGGGTTTCCCCCCATAAAGCGCTAACAGAACGTCATTATCCAGACAAATGGACCAAAATATCCTATAGTGGGTCCATCGGCTCAGTTGCTCCTTTTTCCCTTACAGCTACTAGTTGTCATGTCTTCCAATTCTCGAGGTCACTTGACCATGTTTATGAACTCAGGGGAAATAGTGTGAGTGTGAATAAGATGTGGCAAGAATGGAATCATAGCTTTAGGCAGTTGCTACTATGCATGGATCTCTAATGAAAGTTCTTGAAGTTTTCGCTCAACTTCAGTAACTTGTTGGGAAACTCTCTGGACCAAAATAGAGGTTGTAATGGGTTTATCGACAACTATATATGATGAGGAGGTTCTATACATGGATATGTAATAGTATAAAAGAAATGAAAATGAAGGCCAAAAATAATGAAAAAATAAATCCACATATATATATATATCAAAAAACAGTACAAAAAGAGTGCATAAACAGATGAGAAAAAATGAACATCCCTATCCCAAAAAGTCTAAATCCAAAAAATAAACACATAAGTCATATCAGGAATCCAGTCCCAAGACTTACTTAATCATCATCCCACCATCGTATGCTGAGAAAAGTTGTCTAGAGGGGTTAGTATCTGCAGCAGCAATAGGAGAACGTAGAGTAGTTGCTACAGTGGTGGATTTTGGGGTCATGAATCTGGTTAAATGGGTTGGGGTGGGTGGTGGAGAGGTACTAATCATTAGGTAGGTCATGGTTCTAGCAATTGGATTAATGAAGGGTACCTATGGGGTGGAGTTAGTGGCCAACCCCTTGCCCCTTCTGGCATCCTCCACTAAGCACTCTCATTGGGAAATGGGTTCAGTGAGATCTAGGGCAAGTCGGGATGGACTATAGGTGATGTGGGAATGGAAGAAGATGAGGGGTCGGCAGGGGTGGTTGGTGGTGGTGTAGTAAACTCTGTAGTCTCAATGAAAGGTATAATAAGATAAGTGTAAATCTAGAATAGGTTTGCTAGGATGCACTTCTGGGTAGCCCAAATATCAATCAGGGTGGGTGGGGTAGGTGTGGGAATGGTGGATGATGTTGTGGTACAGGTAAGAGGAAAGGATGGTACATATAAATATGTGGTGTGTGACTAAATGGGTGGGTCTACTGGTGGTGGTGGTGGTGGTGGTGGTGGTGGTGGTGGTGGTGGTGGTTCCTCCTGTGGTGCTGCCTCATGCATGCCTGGTTCCCAAAAGTAATCATTATCCTCCCTCACTAACAACTACATCTTGTTCATCATCATGAGGTTGATAAGATCAATAGGTCCTAGAGAGGTGAGGGGTAGTGTTTCATTGAACACACCCAATTTCCTGACCAGGTGACTGATGAAGGACCCACCCATCAATATTCCTCACTACCTCTAGGCATGTTCCATATAATAATGGGAGAATCGGGTATCCATATTAATAGATAGGCCTCCCATGTATCCTACAAGGAGAAGAACATCCATCTATATTATGATCTCGTGAGACTTATCCTAAGTGAACCATCCATATTCCATGGCTCTGTGAAGGATATAGAGTGTGGGGATGCATAGTTGGGTAGATTTCATGACATGCGGCTCATGGTGCAACTAGGGGTCACAAGTAATAATCTTCCATAACCATTGATAACCTTCTCAAGGTGGATCCAGCTGAATAGTCGAATAAATATCAAAAGTGAAAAACTCATCGGTGTAAATTCCAAGTCTGATTTCGAACTTTATGAATGATAAATCATGGGGCTGGCCACTGAGGCAGAATCGGAGGTAGTCTATGGTCATCTCAAAAGTAGATAGAAACTCGAGAAACAATTCCATGCATGTCTCCTTGCATACCTCAAGAATTATATTGATTTGGAGGGTCTCTAGGAGGTTAAGGATAGAATTTTTTATATACAGCCTAGCTAGGATGTGCATGTATAGATTCTTGTTTGTATGTATTTTCTTAGCCTACATTCATAGGATATTTACCCAATGTTTTGGGTTGTAAAAACATAGAATGGAATTCCGATGCTGGTTTTCATTACTAGAGGTTGAGGTGGACTCTTCCTGAGTAGCATGTGAGGCATGTGTTTCTACAGGCAGTGAAGAAGGTGCAGCACTAGATGAAAATGCTCCTCCATGGTGATGCATGGCTGATGGTTTCTCCTCGGAGTATAAGCATAAGGATTAGGAGGAGGAGGGTTGGGTTTTCTTGGTTTGTACCATGGAAGAAGGAAGGTAGGGGTGTGGGTTGGGAGGCACTCAGTCATGAAGGATGAGGAGGATGAGGGGGTGCAGTTTTGGGAGAGGAGGAGGAGGCTACTACGAGGGTAGAGTGGGGAAAAGGGGGTGTGGGTTTGGAGAAGGGATAAGGTTGGGAGAGAGGGATAAGGGAGGGCGCGAGTGTGTAAGAGAGGAAGAGAGAGTGGGTGGGAGGTAAGGGGTTGGGGGTTTCAGGTTGTGAACATAATTTTACAACATAATTTTAAAAACAAGCTTGGATCACTACATAATGTGTAATAGTGGTTCATGTTGTGTAATGGTGAAACAAAATTAATTTTTAGTGTAAAAGGGTACATGATGTGAACCACTATTACATGACGTGTAATGAACTATTTAAGATCAAATTGTGTTCCTTCCTTACATTCAACTCTGGACCTACTTAAAACATTACCAATCATATCCTAATCTAACCAAGGATAAGATATCCAACCTTGGGTTACCTCCCAGTCATCAATTCCTTTTAAGTTGAGATAATGACTCAATTTGGACTCAATTGAATTTTAGGCTAATGAAACATCCTTCACAGAAAGGATCTTGGAAAATTTTCATTATTTGACCATTCACTTTAAAATTTGGTCCACCTTATCTTTAAATCTCAATGGTCTCATAAGGAAATACTTTAACAACTTAAAATGGGCCTAGACATCGAGATTTCAGCTTACCAAGGAATAGCTTCAATCTTGAGTTGAACAACAAGACCTTATTCCTAGATAAAAAGATTGGCATATCAATGCACTGGACATTCCATTTATTTGTATTCTTCTTATATATCCTCACATATTCATATGAGTCCCTCTCGATCTCTTCCAATGTAGTTAATTATAGAATCTTGGCTTCTTTAGCCTTCTCAAAATCTAGATTCATTTTCTTAATCACCCAAAATGAATGATGCTCCAGGTCAATTGGGAGATGACATGGTTTCTTATAAACCAATATGAATGGTTTGGTTCTTATGGGTGTCTTATAGGTATTTCGGTATGCCAATAATGTGTTATTAGGTTTAAGACTCCAATCACTTTGATCGGTATTCACAGTCGTTTACAAAATTTTCTTTACCTCCCTGTTTGACAATTCTATTTTCCACTTGTTTGTGGGTGGTAAGGAGTTTCTATATTGTATCTGATTCCATAACTTTCTATCAATCCTCTCACATATCGGTGTGTGAAGTGTGTTCCTCGATCACTAATGATTAATCTTTGGAATCCAAATCTTTCAAACACATACTTTTTCAGAAAGTTCAAGACAACTTTCATTGTGTCATGTGCGGTAGCTTTAGCTTCAACCCATTTCAAGATGTAGTCAATGCCAACTAGAATGTAGGATTTACCATATAACATGAGAAATTTTCCTATGAAGTCTATTCCCCAAAATTTTACGATTTATACTTCCATTATAGGATTTTGCAGTATATTATTCCTTTTATCAATATTTTTAATATGCTAGATTCTATCACAACTTTGGAAAAATTCCTTTTCTTCTTGGTGTATTGTGGGCCCAAAAAATAAACTTTGTATAATTTTTTCTATTATACACTTGGGTCCATGATTCCCATCAGTTGGTGATGTGTAACACATCTCAATAACAATTTGGGTTTCTTCTTGGGGGATGTAGTGTCTTAATAATCAATCAGCACAATACTTGAACAATATTAGCTCATCCTAGTAATAATTCTTGGTGTCAGACAAAAATATTTTTCTCTACTGGTATAAAGGTATTTATGTAAAAATATTGTGGCTAGATAATTAGCAATATCTGAGAAACATGGTTGAAACTTGATACTGAACATGGTTTCATCTAGAAA
Organism: Viscum album; assembly: GCA_963277665.1. NCBI lineage: Eukaryota > Viridiplantae > Streptophyta > Magnoliopsida > Santalales > Viscaceae > Viscum > Viscum album. The sequence continues at coordinate 1,226,438,307 of OY728146.1, forward strand.
ATCTACTTCAATGTTATCCTCCTCATCTTCCTTGATGATGGGAATAGGAAGTCTAGATAAATGATCTGCAATCACATTCTCTATGCCATTTGTATCCTTTATCATGATATCGAATTCCTGTAGTAGGAGGATCCAAAGTATCAGCCTAGGTTTGGCATCCTTCTTATTCATCAGGTATCAGAGGACATCATGATCAATATGTACAATCACTTTGGACAAAAACAGATATGAATTGAATTTCTCAAAGTCATATACAATGGCTAAGAGTTCTTTTTCTGTAGTCGTGAAGTTGACTTTAGCTTCACTTAGCGTGATAATTTCATAATAGATGGGATAGAAGATGTGACTAATGCATTTTCCTAACACAACACCAATAACGTGGTCGATGTAATCTCACATTATCTCAAATTACTTATCCTAATTGGGTGAAATGAAAATTTATAATTCTATTAGACTCTAATTGAACGTATTAAAAGATTTCCAGCAGTCTGTAGTGAATTGGAAAGAAACATTTTTGACAAAATATATGTCAATGGATGGTAAGATTTAGAAAAATCTTTCATGAATCATTTATAAAATTCGTCATGGCCTAGAAAATATCTGAAACCCTTTAATTTTGAGGGTTCTAGTAGATCCTTGATGACTTTGATATTTTCTAGATCAACTTTTATTCCATTCTTAGAGATTTTATGACCAGTTACTATTCCTCCCTACATCATGAAATGGCATTTTTTCCAATTCAGTACTAGGAATTTTTCTTCAAAACACTGGAGAACTAACTCTAGAATACTTAAATAGACTTTAAATGATCTTCCATAGACTAAGAAATCATCCATGAAGATTTCTAGGAACTCTTCATCCATGTCATGGAAAATATGTTTCATTCACCTCTGAAACATTACTGAAGAATTTCATATTCCTAATAAAATTCACCTGTAAGAAAAAGTACCAAATGGGAATGTGAATGTAATATTTGGGAAATCATCATAGTCAAATGCAATTTGGTTGTATCCTGAATATACATCCAAGAAATAGTATAATTCATGCCCCAAAAGTATTTCCAATATCTAATCTATGAATAGTGAAAGAAAATGATTCTGTATGTTGGCCGTATTCAAGCATCTTTAATCTACATAGACTCTCCATATAGTGAAGGTTTGTGTGGAGATTAATTCGTTTTTATCAGTTCTTTCTATTGTAAGTCCTTCATTATTAGGAACAACTTGTAGGGGACTCACCCATTCACTATTAGATATGGGAAATATTATCTGATCATCTAAGAGTTTTAGAACAACTTTTTTTATGACTTCCTTCATTGGTGGTGTGAGCCGCCTTTGAGTTTGTTGTTTCGGCATTACATCTTATTCAAGTAGGATATTGTGAGTGAATTTTGTATGATTTATTCCTTTGATGCATGCCACTCTCTAGGAAATTGATTGCTTATGTCTCTTTAAAACTTCAATCAATTTTTCTTCTTTTTCCTAATATATTTCAGAGTTGATAATTATTGGTATAGAGGATGACACTCCTATGTAAGATTACTTTAGGGTATTGGGTATAGGTTTTAGTTCTAGCTAAGGTGGTTGAATGATGGAGGGGATGAAAGGTGGAAATGTGTCCCTCATGAGAGGTTCAGAGAAGCTTACTTCTTCAAAATAATACTCTTATTCCTTCTCTAAGAGTGAATCTTCACTTTCTTCTTCAATGGCCATGTATTCATCCCTGTTTTGGGTGAGAGATATGGCATTGTAATTCATAACATCATCTGATTATTGAGATGCTTTGACTAGGTTAAACACAACTTTTTCTTCCCCAACTTGAAATATCATAAATCTTTTATTCACATCAATCAAATCATTTCCTATGGCTAAGAATGTTCTTCCAAGTATAATAGTTATGTTTCCTTCTTCTTCCATGTATAGAACTATAAAGTCTACTGGAAAGATGAAATTTCCAAATTTAACCAAAACATCTTCGAGTATCCCCCTAGGGTAATTCACTAATATTTCAGTGAGTTGTAGTGATACTCTAGTTATTTTCAGTTCTTTGAACCCTAGCTTGTAGAAAACACTCATCGGCATTAATTTGATGTTGGCTTCAAGATCACACAAGGCTCTTCTAAATATTCATTCTCCTATAGCACAGAGAATTGAGAAACTTCCGGGATCTCTCATGTTCAGTGAAATTTTCTACTACACGATAGTATAACATTCTTTGTTTCGTGATATGATCCCAAAATATTATATTTTACTTTTTTTGGATAATAAATCCTTGATAAATTTTTAATAAACTGGCGTCTGGCCAATGGATTCTACAAATGGTATATTGATTTGCAATTGTTTGAACATATCCAGTAACTTCTTGTATTATTCCTTCTATCTACCTTATATTTCCCTTTCTAGGAAGGGAATAGGTGGCTTTTATGGAGGCATGAAAACATAAACTGGTTCCTTTGGATACTTTATAGTTTGTTTCTTCTCAGATGGTACTTTTTCTTGAGGTGTTACTAGTGTATTCATATCAAATTCTCCATCTTCTACTAGTTTCTTTTTAGGCTCTTCTTGTTGCCTTTCATCTCTTCCACTGTGTTTTTGAAAATCCAAAATCTTCCCACTTATCAGTACTAAAATCTTGGCTTCCTCCCTTGGTTATGTCTCTGTATTACCAAGTAGGGTACCTGGTAATATATTAGATAAGTTCTTCAAGATTTTACCCATTTGAATTTCAATATTCCTTAACACAACTCTTTGGTTTTTCATTTTTTTATCTTGAGTTTTCATTCACTAATCTAATTTTTCGACAAAATTATCCAAGAGATTTTCTAGGTTACTTTAAGGAGGAGGATGAGGTTTTTGAGGCCTTGGTTGGGAGGGTTGGAATTTTTATTGAGATATTTTTTGGAAGGGAAGTTGTTAAATATACTACTAAGGTCTTGGAACTATGTTCATCATTGGATACCCTGGTGGTCCTTGATTTTGGAAGGATGCTTGACCACTCCGCTATTGGAAATATTCTTGTTTGTTCTAAGGCTACTGTTGAGTAGGTCGTTGCGGGTAATAGTGTTTCTTTTATTGAAATAGATGGTCCAATTGATTGTAATTAACAAAATTAAAATCATGTTGATATTAAAATCCTTCCTTACAATATTGGTAAAGGTGTAGGCCACCGCACATCTCACATTATTGAATCTCCATTACAGAAGTATTAGGGGGTTGTGCAGCTGGCATTTAAAATGGTTAGAGCTTCTTTGTGAGTACTTAAAATTGCACTGCTAGTCCGGTATTTTCATCTACTTTGTGGATATCACCCCTTGGTGGTCCATGGTCAATTTTAAATAGGTTTTAATTGTGCTAAACATCATTTAGAATTTCTCTTACATCTTATGTGGTCTTAAACATCAATCCTCCATAAGCTGAAGCATCAAAAACAGTTCGTACGGTTGGGTAGAGTACTTTGTAAAATGGTTGTAATTGAATACATGTATCAAATACATGGTGTGGAAACATCCTCATGAACTCTTTGAATTGGTCCCATGATTCCCATGTTGATTCTCCATTATTTTGATTAAAGTTTTGAATATCGTTCTGGAGATTCCAGTTTCATATCAGTGGAAATTATTTGTCTAAAATCTTCTTGGCTAGATCATCCCAAGTCATCATTGAATTGAGAGATTAAATTTATAGCCAATACTTAGATATGTCTCTTAGAGAAAATGGGAGGATGCATAGTCTGGTTGTGTCTAAAGAAACTCCCTGGTTGTGAAAGTTACCACAAACTTACAGGAAATTAGAAATGTACTTATATGGGTCTTTGCTCTAGATACCACTAAATTGTACCATGTTTTGGATAATGTGAATGAGTCTAGGTTTAATTTCAAACATGTGATATTGAATAGGGGATTAATGATGCTTTGTGTGGAACTATGGATTGATGGAAAGACATAATCCATGATGGTCCTCTCTTGATGCATCAGGTGTTCTCTCAGAATAAGTTAATAAAGGTTTGGTGGCTTCGGTGGGTTGGGTCCCACTTGGTGGTGTTGATCTTCCATTGCTGACTAGCGGCATGCAAGAAGGTACTTTTCAATCTTGGGATCAAAGGCTAAATATTATTTATCTCAAGGTTCTTTTAACGAGTCAAATGACTTTGGTACATACACTATACCATGAAAAAATGGGTCGCAAAGTCATCTTGAAATAAAAGAATGAAAAGGGGGTTAGGGAAAGGTAAACCTAGTTTTCTTTCCGGAGGTCTAGAAAAGAATAGCGTTACCTCACTAGAAATTGTGCCAATATTTGACATGCCTACATGCATCATTTAATTCATATGGTCTATGGTCAAATTAGATTTATTGTTTTCCCAAACTTCACTTACTACTAGGGCATAGTATAGCGATAGTCTAGGTTCAATCCCAAAGGGAGGAAGCTATATCTTAGAGGTTACTGTCTTGAGACCCATTTTAGATAAGATTCCTTTCAAATTTTTTTTTTTTGTGATTTTATTAAATCTACAGTTGAAGGTTTATTCAAATTATTAAAGAGGGTTCGGGATCAATTTCAAGTATCTGTGAGAAGGATAATCTTAATTCTTCTCTTAGAAGGGTCTTATAGTTTAGGATGTGAAGCAAGAAGAAATCACTAGTTGACCTTGGTCAACACAACTAGCTCTACCTAAGAGGTAAATATTCTTTTATTGGGGGATAGTGACAACCTAGGTGCATTAACCTTGGATTCTATGGCAGAAAGTATTTTAGGCTAGTGGTCATAGCCTAATATACTCCAATCAGGATACGATATTTCACTTGGATATCCCATGGTCAAGGGCATTCAAATGAGTTAGATATACATTTTATCATTTATCTTGATTACTAATTCTTTAGGTTTACTAAAATTTAAATTAAATATTTATTATCAATTCAAATACATCCACTCTTGTTACCTACCTTTGAGAGGTTTATCCACTCATGGTAGGAGGGAATATGAATAAATAAATAAAGGGAACTATGCTTGACATTATAAGAACATTAGAATGTAAATGATTCACAATCATGAAATGATTTAAATTCACAACTAGGGATGATAATGAAATTATGAAAATATAAATCACAACTTAATAAAATTCTTACTTTTAATGAAAGAAAAAATGGATTCTGTACAAGTTTGAATACAAGATAAGGTAAGTGATGTGACAAAAATTATAATGTGATGTATAAAACACAATCCATGGCACTTGAATTGAAATAAAATATAAAACAATAAAGAAATTTTAATTTTAAAGGGAAAGGGGTGAAGGAAACTCGATGGGGAAAAAACTAAGAGAAATCTCTACTCTTGAATTTTCTCAAATTCACTACTGAGGTGCTGTATATATAGGCGACATGGGTCACAACATGTAATATATTTCACATCATGGAAAGATGATCCATGCACTTCTCTATGGATTTTGAATCTTTCACGTATCTCACACATATCTCACTCGAAATCTGAGTTTTTACCACTTACACAATGTGTATTGATGGCTCACGACATGTATTAGCCTTCCAACTATTCCTCTAGAGTAGATTTCTCATTCAATGGTTTTTTCTGGGATCACGTAATGTATAACCCACTCACGGCGTGTAATGGATTCTTTCACTGCAGTATTCATGACCTGGTTTACATCATGGATCACAGCTTATATTATGATATGAAATCCTATTACAATACGTGTAATGCTAATTCACAATGTGTAATAGGTGAATTGTGAACTTTTTCTGAATTTCTTCCTTTGAATCCTATAAAGCCTTATTCCTGCAAAATTAAGCACATACCAAGCATATTATCAAATAAATAAATCAAAATACTTAATTAAATGACAAAAAAAATTATATATGAATTTGTATTATCAAAATTTGATGCGCCTGAAAGACATCATTAATTCCTCTAGGAACGATTCAAATTAGATTTTTATATTAACCTGAACCATACTAACTACAAAGGCATAGTGTAGAGACCCAAAGCTTGACGTACATAGACATTAAATTACTTTTTCAGAATATATAATACATTACAAAAATATAAACCAAAGGCCCGTAATAGTTTAGTGTCTTTGGAAACTTGGAATATAATCATCTAATCTTGGTTAAAGATATTCAACATCTCCCATTAAGATCTTCATTTTTTTTCTTACCTGAAACCATTATTTATATCCTAGGGAAAAGAAAACATATAAAGGGTGAGATCAAATGATCAGTAAGGGTAAGAATGTACAAAATAAAAAAAACCATATACATTTGAACTTCAAAACATGAACATAATATTTAAACATCAAAATCTTGAGCAATGACATAAAAAATGGCAGTACGTAAGGCATAGATCATAATGGATCATAAATCATGATAAAATAGCATGGGAATAAAACATGTAATTATGGAAAACCATTAAGAACATGATATTATTTCCATAGTATCCAAGGCATTGCTTCCAAGACCATCTTAGTGGACAAAGTCCCTTTCTGAATCGAGTTCACTCCTCATTCCAGTCCTGTAACACTGAACCAGATTAACTTACCCTTCCATCCATGTCTATCTCATGAGATATAAATCTTTACCCAATGAATTATAGGGATATATAGGTCTCACCCATCTCATAATGAAATCATTCTTACATGTGCCACAACATAAACATAAATCATTCATCATAGCCCAAAGAATAAAATGGGTTTCATAAACATCATCCCATCATAACATAATCCATATAAAACAAATGGATATCATTTCATCATAAGATAATTTAAACCATGTAAATAATAGAGACATTATACTTGAAACATACACATATGAAATAATGTAATCTTATATGGAAAATGGTTTTGATAAAACAATTGAAATAAATTCTTGAGGAAAATATCCTTTCTTATTCAAAATCATTTTCTTTTCACAAAATGCCATGAAATCTTATAAGAATAGTATTTTTTTGAAAATATTCATGAAATATTGTAGAGTAATATTCATGAAAATAAGGTGTTATGAAATATTAAAAATTCATTCATGCCATATAAGTTAAAAAACATTCTCCTCGTACTTTTGTCAGAAAAGTCAAAAAGTTCCTCGTATGGTTAAAAAAAGATTCCTTCCATAACATGTGGTAAAAGTCAAAAATGGGTAAAAAGGACTTTAAACCTATATAAAAACACTTTTATAAAACATGTACATGGATGATAACAATAACCCCAGTAAATACTTACGAATAAACAATCTCGGATAAGAACAAGATTGGAATAATTATCCCTTACCTTAGGTCCGATATGCTTCGTACGTATCCGAACCTCATTTATAATGATTTAAATAATGTCATTGACTTATTATAGTATCATATTCATTTTTATTATATCATATATGGTTCACTTATAACTTTATATAACCTGTTCTTTTGTAAATTCCATGTTAAAGCAGCGTTTTGGGTAAAATCGTTTTATTTATCGTACGTGTGTGGACTTGTTGTTCTTGATATTATTATTACTTATATCATGATTTAATTACTTACAAAATGTAAATAATTATTTATATATCATATATATTCAATATATATATATAATAGGTAGATAAATGAAATGAAATACACCGTTCATGGAGACAGTAGGCCGTACGTACGCATGAACGCTGTTTTCTTTTCCTTATTGACTTGAATGGAACTAAGTAGATGACATATATATATATATATACATAAATAAATTAGCTTTATAATGTCATATATTTCATTATTATTCATTATATATACTTTATAATCATTCTTGAGTGGTTAACATGGAGAATGAATCTCATCGCGTCATGGAGACGGTAATCCGTACGTACGCACGAGCAATGATATCATTCCCATAATTATTGAATTGAATTGGAGTGGATGATATAATATCTCAGAATCAATATGATGTTATAATAACTATATATATTTATTCTTTACACCATTATACCCATCCAAGGTGGTGGTGGAAAAACAGATTACACCACGGCGTGGAGACGGTATTCTGTACGTACGCACGCGCGGTGATTTCATTTTTTTTAGGATGGATAGAAGATGAAATAGGGTTGTATCATATTTATAATAACATATTAGTATATTAGTTATACTGATGTTATTAATTTATGATGAAACAAATAAAGAATAATAAGTTGAAGAAGAAAGAAACTTGAAAGAATCGGTAGAAGAGATTACCTCTTTTTCGACGCACCCCTTTTAAGCTTCCTCTTAAGGCACTAGAGTTGGTCTTTTTAGGAGACAATAACCTATATAATGTTTATAGGGAAGTTGAGAAGGGAAATTTTCAGGTTTTGGCCGAGCTTGAAGGCTCAAAATTGTGTAAAGAGAAGAGGGAGGAGGTGCCCTTTTATAAGGGAGGAGAGGGGCACCTTAGGAAAAACTTAAAATATTATTTTATAACAAAGTCATTTTCGGTTTATAATAGCTATAAATTGATTTATTTAGAAGATAAAGTTGGGATGGGTCTAAATACTCACAATCAATAGGTTTTAGACAAGTTTAGGTTACTATTTTAACCTTATCATTTAGATTTAACTCTAAGTTAAATAATTTGACTTTTACCGTGTCTTCTTGTTTTCTTACACTATATGGTTAATAAAATTAGTATAACAACCCAAACGAATCCCAAGTGTTTCATGATTAATATATATAACCTCATATAAGTCATTTGGATGAACCTTATATTTTTAGGAATAGAATAACAATTAATAATATAATATTTGTTTTAAAAACTATTTTATGTCAAATTTGACACTATTTGGTAATTGATTTTTGTGAAAGTCATAAAAGCGTGATTAGTTAGAAATAAAATTAATTAAATAAATACTAAAAAGTCATATTAACCTATAAAATTAGTGTAATTCATAAAAAGTCTCAAATTAAATTTATTTGGGTATTTATAACATCAATTATGTTAATATTTCATTAATAAGGTAATTTTTGGATCATCATTATGTCATAAATAAATTAAATTATTTAATGTCTAAAAATTATAAATAAAATACCATTATGTAGGAAATATTTTTAGATTTCTAATGAATATTTATAGTCGAATTTATCTTATGTATAACCCTATATTAAAAATGTTTTAGTTATTAAACTTTGATTTTAACCCTTTTAACTCTTCTTTAAATAAAATAATAATAAGTGTCCTAATCTAATCCAAGTGGAACTAAAGGGTAATATTTTATTCCTAAGGTTTTTTTTGGTCGAATTAAACTTATAAAATAGAATTAGGGAATGTTTTAGGGTAATAATAATATCATTTTTACCCTTAATTACCTTATTTACTTTTAACCGTGGTAAATAAAAGTAAAAAGTTACTATTCACAAAAAATTATTTTTATCTTATTGAACCACATTTTACTCCTTGATATTAACCGTGTCTCTCGGATTTTCGAAATTCAACTCACAGAATAGGTAAAATTAAGTTTTATGTATAATTACAAATGCTCTTAGGAGGTGGGTAAAATACAGTGAAAAGTTCAATAAAATTTTTATATATCTAAAATTATTATAAAATGACTCCAATGAATTACATTGAACTTATATAAGTATTATGTATCTATTTTTTCCTACAATAAATTTAAATAAAATAAATTATTATTTAAATAAAATGTCAGTTTTAACCAATAACTCAGTGTTTTCACTATTCATCAAAAATTGAAAGTGTTCAGAAAAATACCAAAATTTCACCCTAGGATAATTTTGATATTCTGAATCCAAAAAAATAAGTCCATTTTTAAAGATAAAATTTATAAAATTTTAAAAAGTGGGTATTATTATTCATAATGGCTAGTTTATATAATATATTAATAACATATCATTGTTTAGTCAAACCCAATATTACGTACTACACACGCTATCGTGGAAGGTCGCGATTGCATGTAATGCAAGCCAAGTCAGGGTTGCATGTAGTGCAAGATTCTTTTGTTGTTGTGTATAATAGAATTCAACCATATTTCATTTATACATTGAATATATATATATATATACTCAATGTTGTGTAGAATAACTTCTATCAGAAAAACATGAAATTATGTGTAACATGATCCAAGAATAGTATTGTGTATACTGCAAGCTAATATGGTGTGGCATATAGTGCAAGATAATCTTGTTGTATCATACAACACAAGACATCAAATAAATTAAAAATAATACTTCTCATAAAATCTCGGGGTGTTTCACGTAGTATAGCAGAAGTGCGGATTAGAACCCATAGAGAGTGGGGAACGAAGAGATGATAAATCTCGAATGAATTTTGGGTCCCTCCAATTTAAATGTTATTTAATTAAACTAATGACGCAAATTGAAATAAATGAATTAAAATAGAAAAGCAGGAGAGGGGTGAATCAGTTTCTAGGGGCAGTTTTGCTAAAAATAAATCATGATGACACTTGAAAAAGAATAATACTCAATGGGTGCACAACTAAACTGTTTTATCGATATAAGAAATGTTCATTCCCTATCAAACTAAAATGAAATCCCAATTCACCTTTTTCAAATGAATCGAAATATCTAAAGTGCATTTAGCCCAGATTGCAATTTCATATTAATAATCACATTCATTGGTCATGAACTAACTATCTCAATCATATTCGTTTTCATCCTCTATTAAACACACTTGATCCATGATTCAATAAAAGATATGATAATAATGAGTTGAAACATGATACCAATTTAATAAAAAAAAATTCAAGTGAATAATGAAATAAAAAACATTGATACCCACCCAATTAGACTAATTCTACTCTCCCCTGGGAATTTATCCAATCATTATTGGGTGATCAACAATGATGAATAAACCATATTCCCTAGGGAAGATAATAAATGAGGTGTAATGATAATGAGATGGAATTAAATTATATATTTTCATTGAAATATAAATCATTCAATAATTACATCAATGAAAGGAAAAAAAACTAAAACAAAAACCTATCTACAGCATAACGGAACCCTACAGCAGCCTCCTCGTGGTCACTCCTCAAGAATGGAATGAAATGCTTCAATACCATGGTTGGAATTCTTATTTATAATCCCTTAAGTCATTAATGTCTTCCCCCAGGGCAAAAAGGTGTTTTAATGGATGGATGAGTCAAAAAATTCTTAAAATCCCATCAACAATTTATTGGAAATCCACATCTTTTTTTTTGTGTTGGGATATTACACAACATGTAATATTATATCTAGAAAATTACACCATGTATAACTGATTTTCACCATGTTTAATTTTATATATGGAAAATTACACCATGTGTAAGTCAGTTTCACCATGTGTAATTGTCCAGGATGCTTTAATTTTCTTCACTTCGTGTCCTTTCATTCACTGCATGCTCCGATACACATCGTGTAATGATTACATGATTTCTAATTCAAATTTAATTCTTTGGAAGTCTCCTTTTTAGTTTTTTATTAAATTTTATTCCCCTTATATAATCCATTATCATCCTTAAAAATCTGATGTCACGCCGCTTTTCTCCCCTCGCGGTGTGAAGTGGCTTTTTGTTCCTCATTTTCCATGTTTTCCTTCATATTTCTCCAAATATTAATCCTGCATAAGATTAAACAAAACATTATTATCAAGAATATTTATTATATTAAATCAATTAATATATAATGAATTCATATATACAAAAAACATCAAAATTTGTATACAAAATAGAGATATCAAATACCCCCACACTCAAATCCTTGCTCATCCTTGAGAAAAACCTCAACATTGAAATACCAAGGATCCATACATTCATAAGGGAACTTTCAAATTAGGATAAAATATGTCATAATTTTTTATTTTTAATGCACAAATCCTACCCATTAAAGAATCCCCAAAATTATGCTTCATTTAAAATGTAAAATTCAAAAAATTTGTACCTTTTCACATATATTTTTCATCTTTTCATCAAGACCCATACCATTTATGATTTACCTCACAATTTAATAAAAAATTTCACTCATTACTCAAGGTAATAATTTAACGGATTTATGATCATACCTAAAGTACATGATCCTAACTATAGGCTTACATTGAATCTACTTTCTCCAATACGTAAAGAAAAATACCACAATTAATCATGAGGTCTTTGAAATAAGGATCATATAACTCTATGGATGAGGGTAGGTAAGTAATATGTTTAAAATCAAGTAAGTCTCAATGAATAGTCTACACTATAACATACAATTCATGATATTAAAAGGTCAATACAAATGAAATTCTCCTCACCAATAATATCTTCTTGCACACCCCCCAGAGCATACAGTGAAGGTTCACAGATAAAGTAATTATAATGAAATATAATCCTCTCTAATTATTATATTTTCACTTTTTTTTAAAGTTATGATTGGAATAAACCTCACATCGACCACCTAACCACATATGATAAAAAATCATCGGTCCATAAAATAGTGATTTTTTATTCTCCTAATTCAAAACCCATTTTTTCTATTTTTATAAATTTTTTAACAACAAGAGGGATATACAATGGAATATAATGAATATAAATATGAAACTTCCCCAAAATACCATGAAAACACCTTGTAGTCTCCCCTAAAGATATCACATCCCATATCCACTATAAACAAACCCTCCCCCACACTCATTTAATTGAATATCATGAAAAATACAAAAATATGGGTAAGAAAAAAATGTCTTGTAACATGTCTTAATCTTAAAAAGGTCATCCATGGATTATAAGGGATAAAGGAGGATCAATATGTAGGTGGGTCTTAGTATAAAAGGGATCATTAGTAAAATTTCTCAATAATTTCAAAATTGAATTTTTAATATCATAGATTTGAAAAGATATCAATGCAAGTTCTAGTAGGTTAACATGCCCCAAGTTTCACTTAAGAAATATGCTCAGAAAATATAGGAAATATTTTTTCCTAATTCCTCTTAGGAATGGGAATATAATAAAATTAAATCAGGTCATGGAATGAAAATCAATAAAAAGTTTACTCAATGCATGATTCTAGGAATAAATATCATGAAAAGAAATAAAATTCAAAATCATTTTCAAGAAATTCCAAATTAAAGTAAGAAAGTGACTTTAAAAATTTCCATTTATATCTTTTTCACTTATGGGATCATATTTCAAATTTTCCAACATGTAAAAATATTTCTCCTTGATTTTGATGTCTCCTTGATCAGTGATTACAAGAAAAATATTCAAGAAGTTTTGTGGGTGAATCTAATTCAATTCAGTTCATGAAAAAATTCAATTTATTAATTTTTCAAATCATGTGGTAACCAAAAACTGGGGTTGTAAAAATATAAAAAAATAATAATAACAATACTCCCCTTCCATTGATGCTTCTAAAAATGATTCTATGGTTCTATTTGACAATGTTCATGATTTGTAATCTGATTACACGATGTATAATCTGATTACATGACCTGTAATGTTCATGCTTTCAACTCTTCACTATCTTCTTACTTCTTACTTCTAGGTACCCGAAATATAAAAATAAAGAGTGAAAGTAAATTCCATTTAAAATTTAAAGTATTAGGATAAAGTAGGTAAGTATTCCTACCATAGAGATATTTATTTAAAATAATAAAATAAAATAAATCTAAGTCATAGAAATAAATTTTTAAAATTCGGGTTGCCTCTTAGTAGCTGCCCTTTTTATGGACGTTCAACTTAAACATTTACCTTTTTTAGATAATTGGAACATGGTACAAAGCTAACCATGTTGTATTCAACCACATATTCCATTGTTGTGTATATGGGGTAGTCTTTTTCTCCATTCTCCATTGGTTCATCATGACTAGTAGTGGGATGTAATTTGAGGTAAGATGTAATGAAAATAATAGAAAATTGAAATATGAATAGATTTTATAGTATTCCTGTAATAGTACTTCTTATTTTTTATTTTCCTTATTCAATGCATTTATAATTACATCTTGAATTGAAGCATCAGTTTTCTCCTCTTCATCTATAAATTTTTTGGAGGGATTCACATTATTCTTTAGTCTGAATAATTTCTATGTGGTCGGTGCATGTTTTCTTAATTTCCTCTTCCTTTACCATTTCTTCTTCCTCTAACTCTTTTGATTGTATCACTTCAACTTCTTTATCTTATTCCTCCATGAAAATCCAATAAAAAATTTCCCTCAAATTTCTTTCCACTTCTTCATGTAGTTCCAAAAGGAATTATCTTTGTTATTATTAGTATTTTGTATGTACAGAAGGGATGCCTTAGGTTTTGATACTTTTATAAATCTAGAGTTACATCTATTTCAATGTTTACAACATACTCTAGGTAACATTCTTTGTTCTCTACCTTTGATTTTTCTTCCTTTCTCATTTCTGCAGTATTGAAATCCTACAACTTTTGATCTTCTTCATCATCAAACCAATCAATACCTGTATTAAATTTTAACGGTAAGTTTCATACTAGGAAATTTAAATTTTACATAACACAAGAAAGGTGAGTAGTCAAATCTACTTATTCACTGAATTAGGATTCATGATCATCTATCTACTTATCCAACATTTGAATGAACTATATGAGCAATGTGGATAGTTTTTCATCTGAATTATTCTCCTGAAGTTATTAGAAGGAATGGTCTTCTTCAATGTACTATTCATTAGGTTTTTCTATATAAATAGCATGGAATTCATAAACCTCTTAACATGCTTCATTTTCAAAATGACTTGTATCTTCATTAGAAACCATTGGTAGGTGATAATTAAAATTATTAATGATTTGGGAAAGGTGAGTAGTCAATTATCCATGCTCATCAAATTCAGCTTAATTATAGTCAATCCTCTTATCCATTACTTCAATGCATTGGGATAAATATTATGTAAGTCTTTCTTCTTTATTTTTTCTCTTGAGTTTTTTTAAAGTAAAAGTTGTAATATGTGTACTGCTCAGCCTCAAAATTTCCTTGGTAGCCTTGATAGTTTGAGATCTCCTCCATCAAGCTGATAATAGGTTTTTTTCTAGCATACAGGTTGGAATTCATCATACTCAATTGAATATGAATAATTCTGATCATCATTCTATTGTGTCCACCCATTTGAATTTAGTTCTTCACATATAGACGAATACTTCAAATATTCATTGTCTTCTGATGGTATGGTGTAATATGTGTGATATGACATGTAATCCATCCTACACAACACCAGTAACTGCCAAGAACATAATATTGAAAAATAAAAATAAAAAATAAAAAATGAAATAAAAAAACCTAGACTAAAATTATTAAATAGAAATAGCATGAGAAAATTCTTTAACCTAAGCAATCGGTCTCAAGTCATCCACAATGCTCTACTGATCCCCGAAAATGGAACTAAAATTTGATTCACTCAAAAGTAATATCTAATTTCTCTAGGCATGAGTTAAATTAAAAATTTATATTAACCCAAACCATACTAACTACAAAGGCATAGTATAGTAGAAGTGTGGGGTCGAACCCACAGATAGAAAGGAGCATAGCGATGATAACTCTTGAACAAAGGTTGGGTCACTCTATTTTCAATTTTATTTAATTAAACTAATTATTTAAATTGAAATAAATAAATTAAAATAGAAAAGTATAAGATATGAAAATCAGTTTCTTAGGGTGGTTTTGCTAAAAAAATCATGGCGACACTTGTAAAATAATAATACTCAATGGCGACACAACCAAACAATTTAATTGATAGAAGAAATGTTCATTCCCTATAAAACTGCCCTAGAATCCCAATTAATCCTAGTTAGATGAATCAAAATATCTAAAGTGCATTTAGTTCATATTTCAATTTCAGAAGAATAATCACATCCATTGGTCATGAACTAATTATCTCAATTATGTTGGTTTTCATCTGCTATTAAACACAATTGGTCCATGATTAAATAATAGATATGATTATAATTAGTCACAACATGATACCAATTTAATATAATTGTTTTTCAAATGAAGAATAAAATAAAACACATTGATAAGCACCCATTTTGACTGATTACACTCTCCCCTGCGGATATAGCCAATCATTATTGGGTGATCACCAATAATGAATAAACCATATTCCATAGGGAAGAGAATATATTAGGGGGAATGAGAAGGAGAGAGAATTAAAATATATATTTTAATTGAAATGTAAATCATTCAAAGATTACATAAAATAATGGAAAATAAAACTGAAAAAAAAAACATATATATAGTGGAACGAAACCCTACGGTGGTCTCCCGATGTTCGTTCCTCAAGCATGGAATACAATTATTTAATACCATGTATTACATTCCTATTTATAATCCCTTAAGTCATTAATGGATTCCCCTAGGTCAAAAAAACATTTTAACAGTCGGACAAGTCAAAAGAAATTTTAAAATCACTCTAACGATATGCTGGAAATCCGCATCTTTTTGCTATGTTGGGATATTACACGACAAGTAATATGATTAAACCATGTGTAATTTTATGTTTGGAAAATTACACCATGGGTAACTAAATTTCACCACGTGTAACTAAATTTCACCACATTTAATTTTCTATCTATAAAATTACACCATGTGTAACTGAGATTCACCATGTTTAATTGTCTAGGATGCTTTAATTTTCTTCACTTCATATGCTTCCATTCACCGCATACTTTGGTACACATTGTGTAATTATTACATGAAATGTATTTAAATTTTAATTCTATAGATATTTTTTTCTTGGTTCTTCAATTTTATGCCTCGAATGTAATCCATAATCATCCTTAAAAATTCAGTGTCACACCACTTTGTTTCCCTCATAGCACGAAGTGACTTTCTGTTCCTCATTTTCCATTTTTTCCTTCATATTTCTTTGAATATTAATATTGCATAATATTTGAAAAAAAATTATTATCAGGATCATATATTATATTGAATCAATTAATATATAATGAATTTATATATAAAAACACATCAGAATATGTATACAAAAATAGAGATATCAATATCATCAAGACATAATTATGAGATAAAAATTTATTAAACTTATGAAATGACTCATATATGATATTATTATATAATTATCATAAAAATTAATTCATAACATTTAAATTATAAACTATTTCATGATAAATATAAATTTTATTTTCGGTGTTGATGTTGTTCTTTCACAGCACTAGAAAAAGTCAAATTGGGTGTCTTATAGATATTAATTGAGAGGTAAGAAGTCCTTTCATGAATTATTTGTTGAATATAATGAATTAATGGTCATTTTTACTGATAGTTTATAATTTTATAGTCATATAAAAATAATCATATCCAAATGATTTTTTTAATTCATTTGCAAGGCAAGAAAGGTCAAATTAACAAATTTAATAATTTTTCTTGACATGGATATGAGTAAATATACATAATAAATAAATATAAAATATTCTATTGATTATAATTTATTTATTTTTATGGTAGTAATTTATTTTAAATTTTTATATGTGAAATAAGTGACTTTAATACTTATGCAATGCTGACGTAGTGCTTGTGAAAGTAGAAGAAAGATCAATAAAAAGATTTTAATTAAAAATTTTAGAACCATTAAATGGATAAAAAATTGAGTAAATTATATTGGATGATTAATGTTATACCAAAATAATACATGGTTATAATTTAGGACCTTTTGGTGCAACTGGGTTGAAATTGATTCCCTTATAGTATTTTATTTTAAGAAAAGTCAAATTGTTCACACTATGGTTTTAAATTAGTATAACATTTTTAATATGCGGTATTATAGACGATTTCTTATAAAAAATATTATTTAAAAATATAAAACTATTATCTGCATCATTTTAATTTATTTAAAAATAATAATAATTAAATAATTATCCTAAAGTTTTATACAATGATGATGCAATAATTATTAAATTAATGGGAATATCAAATAAATGATATTAAAAAATTAAAATAAATATAATTTGAGATAATTAAGTTGATAAATGAATTATATATATAAACATGAAATTTATAGGATATAATAAAATATTTGATTCTAATTTGACACATTATTTTGATTTTTTTTAATGTCATAGTAATGAATAGTCTTAAATTTTACAATATTGATATTTCATGTATATAATATTTTATTAAATTATTTAAAAAAATAAAAAAAATAATTAAATATGGGATAATATATGATCTAAAATGTCGTTATATAGTCATTTTAAGGCTATTTTGAAGTTTTTGTCTCTAAAATAGTCTTTTTATATTTAAATCTTTTGTGAAATTCCAAAGGTGCCCCTCACCTCAATTATAAAAGGGAACCTCCTCCCTAACTTATTTAAACATACTTGAGCCTTATATATTGAGAAAAACCTACCAATATATCTTATAAACTACACTATATACATTATAGAGGTTTTTGTTTTCTCAAAATACCAACCCTAGAGCCCTTTAGAGGAGATCCAAATGAGATGTTTCTAAGAAGAGGTAATCGCTCTAACTGGTCACTTTCTTTTTTCTACTCTTCCTTACCTCTTATAAATCTATGATGTTTATAATAAAATAATAAATTTAGTATCCTAAATACTCTAAAATTTTATTGTGATTATGAAAACACTATTATACACCCTTGTTCCCATCAAATAATAAATGGAAGTATCACTTATGCCTAAGTACAGCTTACTGTCTCTACGTAGCGATAAAATTCATTTTTTATCACTATATTTTATGGATTGGTATTATGATGGGTTTAATAAATATATATGATATATATGATATAAAAATGATTCTATAAATATTAATTATTATTTACCTTTCTTTCATTCTGTCAATCAAAAAATGAAAGCAACATTCATGCGTACGTACGGCCTACCATCTCCATGAACAATGTAATTCATTTTTCTATCTATAGTTTTAATGAATGATTATAAATATGAATAAAATGAATATATATGAAATTATTAAAATTATTGAAATTATGAGACCATAATCAAAGTATAAGGACCTAGACTACTGAACCGAAACATATATGGAAAGTGAAGCAGTTATCACCAATAACAGTGATTTTAACAAAAAATTATTAAAAATCATGTGTTAAATGTGATAAATAAATAATAATTGTTATGATAAATGTATAGTTATGGAATAAATTTATAATAAATTCCTATTTATTATACATTATGTTTTATCATGAACAAAGAAAGGAAAGACCTGAGGTAAGGGTTTTTTCACAGTCTCATAATTATTCAGGATTGTTTATGTTTAAGTCTCCATTGAAGAATATTTCTCTTCCATGTCCAAGTTTCCTAAAAAATGTTTTTAATTTTTTTTAATATTCTCCTATAATTATTTAAAGTCATTTTTAACCATGTTCGACTTTTTAATAAATGGTTTTAAAGGAATTTTTTTATCATTTTTTCCAAATGAGGTACTTTGTGACTTTTCCAAAAAAATATGAAAGGAATTTTTTTAGCTTATATGAAATGAACAGATTTTCCCAATTTAATGAATCCTTAATGATTTAAGCTTCCTATATAGGCTTATAATTTTCTCCTCAAAGAAATAATTTTTCTTTTATAATTTTATGGCTTTTAAAAAAATGTTTAAAAAAAGGGAATGATATTTTCTTCAAGAATTACATCGAGTGATTTTCAAAATTCATTCTCCATGTAACATAATAGTATTTTATGTTACTTATAAATTATTGGGGATATGATCCAAAGATACTAACTTTATTCTTTCTCTAGTTAGTTTATAGTTATGCTGGAATTATGTTTATAAAACCCATTTCTTTTCATGGGTTCTGATATAAAGAATGATTTATGTTCTTGTGGAATACATATGTATGGTTTTCATTATGTGATGGGTGGGACCTATATCTCCCTCCAATACTTTGGTTAAAGTATGATATATCGTGATATAGTTAATGGAAACAAGTTGATGTGCTTGATTAGTTATTGGAAACAAGTATATGGTTTTGATCCATTATCGAAAATAGGTTTTGATGCCTGATATGATTGTCTTAATAGTTAACCTTGACATGTAAAAGGTTTTATATAATTATAATGATGACACATGCATATTTATGAAATGAACTCATAGTTTATGATTAATTTATAATGATTTCTCATTATTATGATTCATGAATTTTGAAATGATAAATTTTTATGCCATAACTCATGTTTATAATCTTTTATTAAATGAGTATGAAATTTGTTTGTTATAGAAAATATCTCATGTATTTATTTTTATCTTATGATTTTATATCATCATCCATTGTTAAATTCCATGTTTACCCTTACTGTGAATCTGATCTCACCCCTTTATTATGTTTTCTTTCCCTAGGATATGAATAATGGTATTAATTATGATATGTCAAAAGGGTTTTAGTTATAAATAAATATGTAGGAGATGATGTATATTTTTTATGAACTAGCTGTTTGTGTTTCAAAGTTTACAAAGGAACTAAACCCATATGGTTCTGGAATTGTTTTTTATATTATGTAATGAATATTCATCTAAAAATATGTAATATCTATGTATGAAGATTTTGGTCTATTATGGGAATGTCGCCTTGGGATACCATAACATTGACGATCTGGAATAGGTTCCTTTCGCCTCCCTTGAGAGGGATATGTGTGAATTGTGTGATATTAGCTTAAGTCTTGGCCCAAATGGGTCATTAATGATGTCTTGTTAGCCTTTTGGATTATATGACTAATGAATGATGTGATTTATCCTCCCCCTATAGCTATGTAGTGTCAATTAGGTTATATATAGGTTTTCGATATGGGTATAGATCAAGCGTGTGTGGCTCATACTAATTGGGCCTTACCTATATTGCTTTTCTTAAGCAATTAATTATGTCATTATATGTTGTGTTTATTTTGAGATACATTATGAATATTTGTACTATTATTTTTATGAGGTGGAAAATATTCCCCTTACTATGTTTGTTAGGGTGTGGTATGAACCACCCATTCATTCTGATTTTTCTATATCATGGGATTCCATTACCACTTGTGTTGATGATTCCTAAGGTGTGGGAATGTGATATTATGACATATAGTATGGGAAAACTTTCCCACTTACCATATAATAATATGATCAAGGAAGTTATTCCCATTATATGATATGCATGTGGCTAGGGATGCATTGTCTAATTGTCTTTATATCCTCATAGAATGGGAAGAAATTCCCACTTATCACATATTATTTTGTTGAGGGATGTTATACTCATTATGCAAGGATCTTGTGATCATGACACTATTCCCATTATTGGGGAAGGTAATTCCCACCAATTCATGGAAATTAATTCCCACATGACCTTGGTAATTTTATTGATGGTACGCTATGATTGAGTATTACTATTACACATGGAATTGGGATGTACTATCCATGGTGTGATGCTTCCAAGGAAGGGGACAAGGTGCATATATGTGAATGGTTTCTTGTGGCATGTGATGCTCTCTCTTAAAATGTGGATCGAGATTAGGGACACTTTACCCACTTATGTGTATGATCTTGTCTTTAGATAGTATTCACTCTCTTTATGAGGTAGTTGGGATGTGATTCCTCCTTGTATATGATTTCTTGAGATGTTATGACCATTGATTTGGCTATGTTATTGGGATACACTACCCCTATATTGGTTACTATACTAAGATAGGATATTATTCCCAATGACATTGACTTTAGAAAAGATGCTTGATTGGTTATTTTTTTGATATTTTTAGACACACCACATCACTAGATGAAGTAGGTATCACCAAACCCAAGTTGTTTTATAGTACCCATGGTTGTAACATGTTTAGTGTTATTGTCATTTCCTTCTATTTTACTTATGAGCATATTACATTATACATGTACAAGTATATACAGGACTTGTTTAGAGATACCTTTAGTGGTGGCCTACTAATTTTTACTCACACCCAACTTGAGAACCTTGGTACCCAAGAAAAATTCATAGTTGAAGGCACGAGTAAGAGTAAGTTCCCTGATTTGGATGGTTGAGGTGTGGAACTTGAGTAGAGTTGAGAGAGGGGACCGAGAATGGACTCAGGACTAGTTTGGTGGATGACCCAGTCCTTTGGCTATGTTTACTTTAGGATTATTTTATGTATACCTAGCCCCTGGGAAATCCTGTTCATTCATGTATAACTATGTGACATTACTATACATACCATTTTTCTTCACATATGATTTTTTATTTACCTACCAAAGAAATATATATGTAACATTAACTTTTATCTACTTTTATATAGTGAATATAGTTTATTATTATTTTTTCACTATGATTTATGTTGATAAAGACCCTAGCATTGAAATTCCCATAGGGATACGAATTCTTTGTATTAATTAAAACTAGAACTAGAATTATAAGAGTAATGGGTAGAAGATGAATAATGGAGGAGGGGAAGAAAGAAAAAAAGGATTCTCCTTTCACTCTCACCCAAGATCATCTAGATGAACTCCAAATACAGAATAACCCCCCACCCCATGTTCAGTATCCCCTCCCCCCATTTTATAACCACATTTTATCCCCCCCCCTCCCATGGGCCCCATTCACCTATACTCTCTCTCTTATAACCAATTTATCCACCAATAATTAGCCTTTAAAAATTCATGGAATAATATTTTCTAGTTACTATATCTGGTATCAATCACTTTAACTTCCTTCAGAATGATTATTTTCTACATGATTGGGGAAAAATAATTTTAGTTAGTGAATACCTCCTCCCATGTAGCTTTTTCCTCGGGACACCCCTACTATTTGGTTAGCCTTGGAGGCCTCACTGCATGATCAAGTCTTAGAGGATACACATCATCTAAAACCTTATTTGTCACTTAGTTCAACTAACCCTTTATCCCTCTCTGGTCCTAAATCAATAATATCTTAGATATATTTTCATCAATAATCACCCAACTCATTTTAGAGTCTAGATCAACTACCACCGCATAACCTTCCTTTCCCAGTATAAAAAACCCTTCAATATTGAAAAGTGGATGATCATGTAAATTAATACTCACACTGCATTATTTTCTTTGGGAAGAACCAGAAAATAATGGAGATTTAGAATAGTGTTTTTTGGTTCTTTACAAAGCATCCTTACTACATAGTCCATCCAAGTGATATCATAGATACTCCTCCCTACTTCATGGACTAGATTTGGAGGTATAAAGTTGTGAGTTGTAAAACTTCCATCCCTGATATATTATTGGATTTTTTGATTTCATGTTCCCTCTTCTTGATTATAACTATTTTGTTTTCCTCTACCATGAAGTTGGGACCCAAATCATTTCCCTCCTTCACAGCATTCTAGAGCATATTATCCCAACATTGATGTGGCTGGTTTGATAGTTGAGATAGATGCCAATGTAGAATAGTTCCTTCAAAGAAGAGTGAGCCAATTAGAATTCATAATACACTATTAACTATATGCATGTTAAAATTTGATTCAGTGTAAATGGTAAAAATAATAAAAGCTATAGAATTTCCTCATGTATACAATGGATTCAAAAATCATTCTATGATAGTGAAAACCCTATTCCAAAATTCTTATTAACCTTAACCTATCTAGATATAATGATAATGATCTGGATCAAGCCACTCATTTCAAAAAAATTGATGTGTACCTCAAAAAAACTTCTCTATCTTCATCTTCTGTAATTTTCCTAAGGAAAAGCTGGCATACTGAGTGAAGGGTTTCAAATAAGTAAAATAATGATTATCAGATGAATTGGAAGTGATTAAAACCTTTTTATGAGAATATACCATTAAAGATAAATGAAAAACCAATAAATAGAAATTAATTACTATAAATGTAATTATCATACACCAAATAGTCACGGTTTTTTCTTCACCACCTTCAAATGTGGCTAATAAAGATCACAAACTGGCATCTGAATGACATTTTCCTCTATAAGTATCCACTAGATAATCTAAATCGCATGTTGTACATGTGGGAATCTCTATCTTCTATGATTTTCTAGCATATCATGATGAATAGAAGGAAGGATAAAAAGAGTTTATTTTTTTTAAGTATGGATAATCACTGTTCAATCATTAATATTTCCATCGCATGGTAGTGATATAAATATAATCACTCGAGGATACACCATGGATGTTTTTTCATCTATTCATGTGTTATAATTCATGAGTAAATGTTAAGGAAAATTTCTTTCATTTAATTCATGAATTAATTTCCTCCCATACATTTCATATAATTAAATGTTAAAATAAATGATAGCATAGATGGAAGACTCACTTGAATGATAAATTTTTATCATTCAGTTGTCAAGGATATATCTTACATGAAATGATATTCCCTTATAATTCATTAAAAACATAATTTTCATGAAAAAAATACATCTCATATATATATCATATAAAAATAAATATGGATTTATGGAATATCTTCTTAAATATATCACTTTTGCTAAATCCTAATAGAATTTGTGTCATTTCACATTATATTGTATCGCATACAATAACTTGTGAGATCATATCCAAAATTATTTTGTATATCTTCCAAAAAAACTTTTGGAAAGCTATCATTAACCTCACCTTTCCTCACATAATATGTAATACCTTTTGAATGATCATCAAAAACACTTTCGGTAGAATATAAAACACTTTTAGAGTAACTCTCTGAGTCAAACTCAATCCCTATTCAGTCAGCCACAAATTGTGACTTCATATTCTTTTATAGACTTGAAAAAAATATGAATCACTAGATCCATATATGTAGGTAAATATAGGTCTCTATAAATCAATATATAAAAGGATATGGAATGAAATCCATCAAAAACATGTGTCTCTATACCTATTTCCACCATTATGTATCATATGAAAACATTCATTATCATATTTTCCCTTTCTATAAGACTTTAAGTGACCATGGGACATGGATCATGTCAATCTCATATAGCAAACTCACTTATTATCAATTATCTAATTATGGATTTATTTTATCAATGAATACATCACATGTCATTTATCTTCATGGATAAGAACAAGACATGTTCCTTATCTGGATAAATATACTATATATAGGTGCAACCACACACTCCCACAATCTATCTCAATCAAAATCTTGGATGTCATACTCATCATATGAGAGGAAAAATCTCATCTTGGTTAAGCTCCAACTGAAGACATGATTATAAATATGCCCAATCACCCCCATATTAGCTAATTCAATATATAAACTTACATAAGTAGGGTATCAATGTATGAAGGTTCTCATTTTAGGTATCTTTCTAACCTCAAGTAGTGGGGACTCAAATATGTTACATGCACTCCTAAAATACCAAATAAATATGTATGTCACTCCTTGTGGTACACTTAGTAGGTCATCCAGTTCACATAAAGAATATTATTCTTTGCTTTATGCCTCATAATCATATTCTATATCTATATATGAGAATCCTATGCATTCTAACCTTAACTTCTCATCATAACCTCTAATACCCCATAATGAACATCAGTTATGGATAAACTCAAAGTCATACTTTGAGAGGTCAATTATCAGTGCACTTCATAAAATGTATATAAATTTATACATTTATGTATCCAATATGAAAAAATGATAACAAGAAGTATGTGTCTAATATGATTCATTTTAATATTCTTGAACTCTTTAATAATATTTAATAAAACAAATAAAAGAACCGGTTTATCATATTATACATGATAAACTACCAGATCAGTCTTAAGTTTTCTATACTTTTTAGGTTTTATTAACACATTACATCATATATAATTTATGTCATGTCTCTGTATGACCGTATAATAAATACCCAAAACTAAAATTTTTAATGAGAAACATTTGTGAAGTAAGCTAGTTTTAATAATAGTGATATATAGAAATCATATTAAGCCCCATAGGAATAGCCTAGTGGTTGCGTCCTGTGGCTGTGTTTAGGAGGTCGTGGTTTCAAGCCTCCCCATCTGCAATTAGGTAGGTTTTCTTTATTTCTTTCCCCTCCCCTGATCGATGTCATAAATATATAGGAATCATATTCCAAATTGTTCAATTATTTAATATATTCAAACCTCTTAATTTTACAATATAAAATATTATGAAATAAACTTTTTTTCTACTTCTAACCTTTTTAGGTTCATCAGCATAATCCTTGGAACTATATTCCATTAATATTTTTCCTTAAAATAATATAAATAATTAAGTTATTATTTACTAATACATCCTAAATTCTTTTTGGATATTAAGTAAAATCATCTTTAAAATTATTCACTATATTCCTTTCGGAATATCTTTATAAAATACGCAAACCCATTGGTGTTTTTAAAAATAACACTTATTTTCTTTGGATATAAATATTTAAGAAATAAACTATTTTTTCCATATCATATGTGGTATTTTATGTGTTTGGAACATTTTCATTTTAAATGAAGAGTTTGTTAAAATATACCACCGATAGGTGACAAAAACACATTAGCTTGAATTTTAAAAAATATTTTGATTAATATTTGAACCATATATTCTTATAAAAAGATGTTATATAAATTCATGAATCATAAACCATACGTATACATTTAATCCTATCATAATTTTTCATAACAACTCATTTTTATTGAACATATTCAATTATCACATAAGAGAAATGAGATAAGGATACAAATATTTTATATAGATTCATTTGATCTTGATAAAATCCTTTACATTTAAATACTTGATGTAAAAACTATTTACTTTATATTATGAATATAAAATACAATCTCAATCAATTCTTCATTTGATTTTTAACTTTTTTATACTTTTAATTCTTTGTAAAATATATATTCAATATCACATAACTTTCAAGATCAAATAATTAGTTTCTATAACATTCAAATCTAGAATGGAAATTCCATGGATTTTCACAAAATTCTTCAGGTATATCTTAGATAATCTAATCTTATTGAATTAATAATATATCTTCTTGACAAACCTTCATTTAAATGACCTTTATTGTCTACTTGAAAAAACATTTTTGAACTATTCAACCAACTTTTCTTCCTTCGGTTTGAAATTCTACCTACATATACCATCTATACAGTATTTTAGATCCTATAAATTCTATTACTAGTTCATATATATTCCCAACACTTTTAGAATATTATTTAAACACTATTTTAATTTAATAATATTATTGAAACATTTCCATAAATGACAATAGGATAAATTATCTAACTGGAACAATCCATTTTTAGTATCCCCTTAAGGATTGTTATAAAATTAAACAAATCTTAACCATGTATATTAAAAACACTCATCTCATTTAATTAAAAAATATTTTTTTCAAGTTCTTATTAAGAGATAAATGAGATAAAAATACAAATTTTATGATAAGTTTATCTAATCGTAAAGCATCCAAGTTATCAATACAGTAACTCCTTTGCTCCATTACATGAAATACAACCTTTAAACTATAAACTTTAATTATTTATCATATTTTTACCTTTTATATATTTATAAATTTTTAAAAAATACATTTGATATCATATATATGTAAAAATAATAGAATTGATTTATATAACCAATAAATATTTAAGGATGCCTTTAGTCCCATTAAAACATTCAATCATATTGAATATTATAGGGCATACCCAATCCTAATGAGTACATAAGTAAATACTAAGACTCCTTAGGTCATTTTGAATCTAATTACTTTGAAACCCTAAATTAATTATCATGCTTCTATAAGAATCTAGATTCACTAGTTAAACAATTTTGTTACTTAGTTACTCAGGAAGGAATTATTATAACACATAGAATTTTTTTACGAATTTTTATTGAATCACCAATCTTGATTCAATAACTTTTCATAAGTTACCAGCCATATAATTATCATATATTAAGATTATCCTTCAAGTATTAATTTCAAAATTTAGTTTGATGGTGATGATTTTTTTGTCTATAGTAGAATCTTTAATCATATGAGTATCATGTATTATAACCATTTAATAAGTTCTTATGTTGAATGGTCTCCCACTAAAATGATGACACATTTTAAAAAACATCATATCCATTAGTGGCCAAATATCTATATTTTATCACGAATTGCACCAGGTATAACATAAATAATCCATGAATATATCTATAAGACAACATTTTTCAATCATATCATATTTTTCTCTTGGATAGTTGAATGGGAAACTCTTTGTCCAATTTATCATATGGATAAACCCATCTCTATTCCCTTGGTATCTTAACCATTATGATTCCCCAGTGAATTTTAACCCAAATAAAATTTCAAGAATAATCCAATGAATTATAATCAATAGATACCCAAGATGATCTCGATAATATCATAAAGATAATCCAAATCCACTTATAGATTTCTTGTCTTACACAAGATAATCCATGGTTACTCGTGTTGAGATTGAAAATATCAAGTTGACTAATAGAGGCCTTGATAAGTATTGATCTAAAAGGAATTTCACACATAGTATTTTAAGGGGATTTTAATTTCACCATATTATCTTATGTTATTCCATTTTTTTGTATGCATAATTCTAGTTATTTAGTTTGGAATCATATTCCATCCACCAAAATAATATTTTTAAATGATATTGATGCATAACTCTTTACACAACCCATAGGTTTTTGTTACCCAAAAATAGAATTTAATTATATTCATATATATATATTAATTAATCATATTAATAGTTACATGTACACTTTATGTAATTTTTTAAAGTTATCGGTGATTATCAATCTCCTCAAGAGTAAGTCCGAACAGACAGATAGTCAAACCCATTCACCAGCCTAGAAAAGGCATAAGCCTCTATGTTGGTGGGTAGTATGACCATAAATCCCTCTACCTGGGAATACTTTACTCAAGATATAATCTAATTTGTCATAACTCTAACACCTAATATGTATAAAATATATTAAATAAATAAATTCAATTTAATAGCTTCAATTCCAAACTGAGGTTAAGGTGAATGAAAAACTAAATTCATTGTTAAACCTGGAATGTAATGAATGGATCTATCTAGATGAAGATTAAAAATTAGACTAAATCATATAAAATATTCACAAGAATTTACTAAACATTAATATACAAAGTAATAACCTTATAAGTAAAAGAACAATTCAAATATTTAAGCATGATATAACCATTCATGGAAAATTCATAAATAAAATCTAACTATAAACAATTTTTTTAATTTTAGATTTAACATTATGTAAATTTCATAATTTTGAATATAAACATTTTATATTCATTACAATATTAACTCTTTAATATTCTCTTTTATATGGAATTTTAATTTTAAATACATGGTATTTTATGAATTACAAACAATTTTATAGTCCAATTTTTATTATGTAAACATTTTATTATCTAAATATCACATATTTAATTTTCATTTAAACTCTGATCTTATCATTGGTCTAAGGACATTTGATGGGAATTAGATAATATCCAAAAAATCCCCATTAATTTGAAAAATTAAAATTAATTTTTTATAAATAAATTATAATCTAAATATAAACATTTTAGATTTTGACCTTATTTCATAGTTTATTACCCTTTAAAAAATATTTCTTATGATTTATAAAAAACAATTTAATTTCTATATCATAATAATTTTTATATAATTTATTAAAAGGAATTTTATATATTAACATTTAATAATTAAGAAATATTTAATAAATTATTGATAAAAATGTATTGTTTAATTATTGATTTTTTTTCATGGTCCATAATCAAATAGAATTTAAATTTTATTATAACTTGGAATATAGCATAAGGCTGACCAAAATCATTTCCCTAGGATTGTGTTTAGGTTAGAGCCTTACTATTCTAAATCACTTATGTTTTTTTCTTTTATTTTCTTAATTTTTGAAACATCCAAAAATGATGTTTGTAGGGTTTTTTATTTTTAGAAAAATTAAATAGACTGTAGAAGTCAATCACACAATGACATGGTGAAATACAGGAGGTCCTAGAGTGAATTACAAAGGGTTGGATCATTATTTAAATTTGTCATATATCTTATAAAAAATGAAAAGACACAATATCATTTATCCATTCGCCCTCCACTATTTTCCTTCAGTATAAAACTATTA
Source organism: Viscum album (assembly GCA_963277665.1). Taxonomy (NCBI): domain Eukaryota; kingdom Viridiplantae; phylum Streptophyta; class Magnoliopsida; order Santalales; family Viscaceae; genus Viscum; species Viscum album. The sequence continues at coordinate 1,226,468,303 of OY728146.1, forward strand.
ATATTTTCAAGGGATCACCTAAACAGACTAGAAATATCATGTGTTATCCTAAATTAATGGACAATTACACTTCTAAATCAAGTGAATAGACCTACTCAATCACCTGGAATAAATTGAAAACAATTATTTCATTCAAATCATAATACTCCACTAGTATAAAGTGTGATCCAAATAGAGGAATAAATTTAATTGTAACAAGTAGAGGAGTGTAGTAGAGTTAATGGAATGCAGAGTGACAATTTCCACCACCACACTCCACTTCCACTGTCACACCAGAATCAGAAAAAAAAATAGAGTGACTAATTGAAGCATAAAAATTTAGTGCACCACTCTGATTCCCCTCAGACCACCCACAATGGGTTATTTATCCATGATCATGGAGATTCAGATCACTAGTAAATCATATAGGAAAGAAAAAAATAAAATAGGGAGAAGAGAACAACACAGGATGATAAATATAATGAAAATGTATTAAAATTTTAAATGAAAAAACAAATAATAGAAGAAAACCTATTTACAATTGGTATTAGCTGAATATGTTTACAAATGATGAGAAAATAATATTTATAATATTTTCCTTCTTCCTCCTCATATTCAGTGGAATATTCTTTTCTCATATTTTTTATAGGTGTCATATCTGACAATCATAATTTTTTTTTAGAGTATCACCTTCCCAAGATCACATGTCATACTTCTTCCTGAAAATTTTAGGCAGAATTATTATGCTTCTTTACAATGTATTAAAGAACATTATTTTTTAGGTGAGCTCATGTGAGGGAGTGGAAACACTATAGATGGACTTTGAGTTCATGAAATCGGGCTTTGTGTTTGATGTCTTCATTTGGGATTCTGAATTTTGGTCATGAACATACCTAGTTTCAAGCATTAGAACTTGGGAAAAGATGTTCTTGGTTGTTTCCTGGTTTGGGTCTATATGTCACCACCTTTATCTTTGATTTCATCATTCTCTATTTTTATGTTTTCCAATTTTCTTCTTTGGAGGTTTCTGTAACTAAAATCCTTTTCTAATTTATCATCAGGTTTCAATATTGTTCAACCTTCTCATGATCTTGGTTGTTTATTATCATCATCGGTGATTTGGTTTGATTTTTGTGACAATACTTGGTCACCTCACTCAGCAGTGAGATTTAGAGATTTTTCTTCATGATGGTTGTCATCAGTGGACATAAGATTTATTCTCAAATATTTTATTTTCATAGTCTCCATCAATATAGCTCTATATAGGGTTTAACAGGTGTGGGTATTGGTATAACAGTGGTTTTGTTCTTCCATGGTGGTTAGTGAGATCAGGGTTTTCAGAGGATGGTTGACACTAATGGAATGATGATTTATCCTTTAGAATCTATCACCGATGAGTACAATGGTTCATCTTTAATAGTTTTGGACTTTAATAAGAAACACCAATGATTTTATTTCTACTAAGTTTGATTGAAAGCGTAATTTCATGTTTATAGAAATCGAATTTAAACTCATAGTAGCTCAAGATGCATGTCCACAATAGGTTGGATGCGATATTCCATTATCAATGGATTTTAGGTGCAGTCAAACCTTTTTTTAGGTGTGTTTAATCCTCTATTTAGTCACAATAAATCCTCTATGTTCAGGTATGGTGGATTGGTTTGTGATGTGACAGATCTACCCATTTTTCATTTTCTTAAATGATTAGATCAACTGTAATAAGAGTTGGATTGGTCGTAAGAAGAGTTAAATAGACTATAAGAAATGTATCGACCATAATAAGAGTAGGATCGACTGATCCATTCCTTTTCCATTGTTCAGTTTCCTATATGGAATAAGTATTTTTTAGTGTAGGATTAGATTCAAAAATTATAAAACAAATTAAAACTGTAATTTCCCATTTCAAACAAACCATTTCAAATTCAAGGAATTAAAATTCAAATTAGTGTATAACTTCTCAATTTAATTTTAAATATTAAAAACCCGTTAAAAATCATTAATTGATCGATTTTTCAATAAATTTTAGATTTAAAAAAATCATAAAACCACTATTTTACTTGGTAATGGGATTAAATTAATTACATTTTTAAAGAATAACGGGAAAAAAATATTGGAATTTTCATCCTATATAACTCCCCCACACTAAAATATTTCACTCCAGAATAATTTTATCAATGAATTCAATTTATTCAAAAATAAAAACAAAAATAAAGATATGTTCCTGTCTAGATTTAAATTACACAATCTAGAGAATAAAAAACATAGATCCATCGAATGTTTGAAATATCTTTCCTTATTTTTGAATAAAATAATTGCTCACTTCAATCTAATAAAAGTTCCAAGTCTAGGAGTGGATCAAAAGGGATTTGAGTGAAATCAAAATTTTAACAAAAAGTAATTCCATTTTTTTCTCTTTCTTAGGTTTCCTCAAACCAAAGTTCAATATTACACTTTATTGATACAACTCAAATGAATTCATTATAAGTCAATTTCCCCATTCATTGGTTCAATATTCTTCTCACCTAAATGATTTCATTTTTGAAAAATATGAACTTTTTTATTCTTTTTTAAATTATGAATTTTACTTATCCATGTATATGTAGAGTACTATGCAAAAGTACATATTAAAATGTATAGAGGGATACTCAAACACACTATTACATTTTATTAGATATTTATTATGGGTTCCCAATTTAATATTTATTCTAGATTCAAAAGACTTATATCATTTTAATTTTAGTTAGATCCTTAAGGTGTTGCTTCTCAAAAATCCTAAGTTACCTCGGATTTAGTTCAAAACTCCTTGTAACCTTAAGTTATGAAATTCATTACAAAAAATATATTTTCACTCACACTCCCTTTCATAGTTCTAAAACTAAACTTCCATGAAGACAATGACTAATTTTAAGTCTTATAATTTCAATACCAGTGAATCCATATAACTCTATAATGAAATTTTTAAACTAGGCGGGGAATAAATGAAGTTCAATAAAGGCTGAAAAATAAAAATAGAAATGATAAAAAAGCATATTTATAATATTTACAAACACAAAAACAATTTTTTCTATTTTTCTATTTTTTATTTATTTATTTATTTATTTTCTAAAAACTTACATAAAATAGTAAGTGTAAGTTTATTTATAGGTTTTAAAATATTAACTAAAAAGTGTTTAAAAAATAATTCTAAATAGGTTTTAATTCCCTCCCCCCACACTTTCTAATGAAACTACCCTCAATTTTATTTAGCATTTAATTTTTTTACAATTAAAGGAAAATTAAAATTTAGTAGTGTTAAAAATAAATGGGAAGGATATAAAGAACATGGTAATTTTTTTTATTCATCTAGTGTGATCAATGTAAGATCTCCCCTGGTTCTCTATTGATATCCTTGATAAATTCTCCTATGTTATTATCCACTTATGTTAAACCTATAGAAAACAAATAAAACTTTAGAAAATTATATTAAAATGGAAAGTAAATAAAATGAAAAAAAATAGAATGTATGAGAGTCTTGAGTTTAACCCCCCAAAAGGTGTTACTGTTTATACTATCCAAATTAATATATCCTTTTGAATATCCCCAATATTTTGGTGATGAAGTTTATTTGGTAATAACCACCACATGATCATTATTCCAAAACTATTTAGTTCTTCTTCTTTCTGAAGGTCCCCTTTAAAAAAGTATTACATGTCCACCCCTTGAATAGTGTGATGTACTTAATAAAATAGGGGTGGTAAAATCCTAATTGGGGTCTAATTGGGTTTTGATATATTGGTTGTGGCTTCTTCTTCATCTAGTGGTTTCTCCACTTATGTTGCTTCACTATATTCAAATAAGTGGAAGTCCTTAGGTAATTCAAATTGAAAAAATTAATAACAAGGTGATATTAAATTAAAATATCCCCCTTCATATTCTTTATATTCTAATTTTTTCTCTTCATGACTAGAAACTAGGAATTATTATTCTATTATTCCTCCCTCTAATTTATTTCATTGTGATATTGAGGGAGTAAATTATTCCTCATAGGAACTAAAGCTTATTTTTCTTCATATTCTTTCTAAGTGGGATTGTGTTGATTTTCTTGGTCTAGTTTTATGAATTTTTCTTCACATTGATCAATATTTAGTCTTTTTATAGTCTATCTATCCACTGGTGTGTCTTCCACTAGAGCATATTTGAGTATATTTTCAAATTATTCCTCATCCATCTCTTCTTGGGTATCCTCATCTACAATTTATATTAGCTCTAGTTTCTATTTTAATATTTCCAACTCTCATTTTTCTTTAAGGGGGTTTCCATAGGTTATTTGTCTTATGTATCAAGGGTTAAAAATGATGTAGGTTCTAGAGTCTAAAAATTAAGGATATCAAGTTATAGAACATATTTTTAAATATCAAATGAGATTAAGGCCTGATTCACTCCCTCATGTGATCTGGGATGAAACTCCAATTGCTCATTAAACACCCTTGGAAGGTCATTTTCAATGATTATAGTTTTTAGTTTTTTAATTATGTACTCTAATTAGTATCACTCATGTCCTTACTCTTCATCTTTCATGATAGGAATCTGTTGGGATGAACCTATAAAATGAAAAATAAGGATATGAGAAGATAATTTATCTTGTATGAATTTGTTGATTCAGAATTTTACTTCTTACTTTTGCATTACTTTTGTTTTGGAAATCAAAAACACTTTCTTAAAAACATATTTTACTAACATTTTATTTCCTAAGTGTTTTAGAATGTTTTTGTAGAAAAAATTATGTTTTACCATACTAAGAATAATTTATAAAGTATTATGAATATAAACTTTATATTCTTCATTATGATTATAGCAATGAGTATGTGTCTAATAAAAATTGAAATCACCTTTATCATATCAAGTGTTAGAATTTTTTTCTTTTCTATCATACTAAAAAGGTCTTAAATAATTAGACAGATAAAGGTACTGATAAAACTCAGACCGATACTCATAAATTTTATCATAATGACAATTGTAAAGAAGTCCATCAGACTAACTTAAGTTTATAATCATATCTGGATAACTTATTTCTAATATAAGGAATATTTTTTACACTGTAATGGTGTAAATCAATATGACATCAGACATTAAGTTACACCAGATCATTATGATATTTCAAGTGAAAGGTGTCCAAGTATTTATGACAAACTCATAAAAATATGACCATTGGGACATCAATATGATCATTGGGAAGAAACTTATAAATACCAGGTCATTAGAAGATTTTGGTGCTGCTAATTGATTTCATTTGAAATTTTACATTCTATGAGAGATTTGAAGATTTATTAGCATGAAAATCTTGTTCTTGGTATTTTTAATTGTTTGTATTTTTTGAAGTTCTAAGGAAACATTTCCATGTTCTCGTCATGTAGACCTTTTCATTTTAATCTATGTCTAATCATCTTAACAATCAAGGTATTCTAAGGATAGAAAGATAGAGAATACAATCAATTAGATCAAGGGATACTAGGGATAGGTACACAAATAATTTGATCTCTGTATTGAGGGATTATGGGGATATAAAGACAGATCCATTCTAATCATTGTATTGAGGGATTCCTTGGTAAGGGAATACATACTTTCATGTAAGTATAAAATAGGGGATACCTTTAGTCTAGGTTTTATACTACCTTTATCTTAAGGTTAAAATAGATTTATTCTTTTAATAGATTATAAGTCATTATTATATTGTTTATATATTTTATTACTTATTTCTTACATGTTTTATATTCTGATTCACATATAATAGAAAGTGAAACATTGTATTCATCTTTCCATTTTTTTTGTTTTATATATACTATTATGATTAAGATAAATGAACTCTGATTAATTGGATCCATATTGATGCTGATCTTTTAAACTCTAATTAAATTGCATTGCTTGTGATTATTATTCTTTGACTTTGTTCATCAGACTGAGAATCAAGTCCAATAATATTACTTAAAAAGGATTAGGGTTTTTTTAGTTTAATTATTTTAACCTATGTTTTTAAAACTAAAATTCACCCCCTCCCCTCTATTGTAAGTATATACATCTGAGCATATTCTTAATATGCTAATAAATATTTTAGATATATTGATCCAAAAATTATTATCATAATAGGATACCACTGCTCAAATACTTGCTGAAGTTTTAACTTTCTTGTCTATTGCAAGTTTTTGAAGTTTTGTTATGAATTTTTTTTTATAAAACTTTTTTTCACTAATTTATTTTGAATAAAAAAATTATTTTTTATTTTTTTTAAATATGGTAGTAATTAATATTGGTTTAATACACAATATGAATCACAATAGACCTCCTATTTTTTATGGCATTTATTATGAGTACTGGAGGGATAAAATGAAAACTTTTATTATAAACATAGGGTTGACACTTTTTTAATGTTGATTGGAGATTATAAGATCACATATAAGGAAGTAACTACTTTTAATCATCAAGAGAAAAAATAATATTAGATAAACTGTAGAGTTATAAATAATTTATTATGTTCTATTAAAAGAATAATTCATATTCATGTTTCTTCTTATGAAGCTACCAACAATATTCATAAAAATATTGAGATCAAACATTTTGGAAAATATAAATTTGTTGAGGGTTATAGATCTATGTTGAGATCATATTACCAAGCCTTTAACTTCTTACTAGGTGAATCTATTGTAAATATGCATTAGAGATTCATGAATATTATAAATAGTTTAAAATCTATTGGTGATAAAGGTCTTGACGATGAGATTCTTGTTTATAATATAATATATATCATTCCCAATAAGTAGAAATAAAATATGACTATTTTTTATGAGAAAATAATGTTAAATAATATTACCTTTGATGATCTTATTGTTACTCTTATGCAGTACGAGATTAGGATCAAAAGAGATCTGAGAAATAGAAAAATAAAAATGGTGGTTTTGCCTTTGCTTTAACATATACCTTACCTACTAAAGTACAATATACTTAAAAGTTTGTTAAGACCTCAAGAAATAATAAAGTGGTTATTTAATCTAATTCAAGTGTTTTTTAAAATTCTGAGAATGAGTTAACAAACATGGGTAGAGGGATGAATAATATAATTGGAATGAAATATTTATAATATCAATACAATAAAGTTAATAAGGATAGAAGTGATAAAAAAATAATAACTTACTTGTTACAAATGTAAGAAAGCTGGACACATCAAACCAGATTGTCCAAAGATGAAAATGAAAGATCAAAAAGAAAAGAATTTAGAGGTGAATGATAAAAATTATTATAAATATAAAGGCAATAAAGTGTTAAAATTTGTTAATGCATGGAGTACTATTTGAGGTAATTATTTATATATTTCTTTATATAATGATAGTTCTAGACAGAGGAACATAGGTATTTATGTCAATGTACCTAAGGTAAAAAAAATTCTCATGTCTAAGGTAAAAACTATTGAAAATTTTACCAATATGTCTTTAAGTGATAACTATCCTCATAAGAAAAATTATACATCTTAGAATGAAGAATCTACCTCAATAAATGAAGATAATTCATTTCCTTCTTATCAAGAAGTTTTAATATTTGATAAATTTCTTGAAAATGAAAATTGTAAAATTTTTAAGAAATACTTGATAATTCTAAGTAAAAATTTAATAAGGCTGATTATGGAATAGATGTTTTGAAAAATAAAATATCAGATCATTATAAAAAAATTTATAAGAGTAATTTGGAAAAAGAAACCATTTTAAAATATTTTGATAATATTATTTATGAGAAAATATTTTAGAAACAAAACTTAGTTCTAAAACTAATGTTGTTGAGGATAAAAATTTAATTATAAAAATAAATTATGAAATTTATTCTTTGAAGAAAAATTTTTCAAACTTTTCTATGGGTAAAGAAAATTTTTATAAAATGTACAAAAAAAATATGTTCTCAAGGTACTAGTTCTGGAATGCAGTTTTCTAATAAAAAACTAGTTTTTAGTAATAATTTATTTGCTCCAAAAATTGTACCTTTATGCACTAAGTGTGATCATGGTGAAAATTGGAACAATAATTTTTCCTTAAATAAATTTCATTCCCTAGGAATTCAAAAATCCTATTTTTCAAAAAACATATGGATTCGAAAGGTTTTTTTCTAACATTACTAGTCCCAAGAAGGTTTGGGTGCCTAAAGTCAATTTTTTTTTGTTTTTAGGAAAATAAATAAATTACCAAAAGGAAAAATATATGGTATATGAATAGTGTATTTCCCAGAAATATGATTGGTAATAAATAATTTTTCAAAAATATTATCAAGATTACAAGTGGAAAAATTACTTTCAGAGATAATGCTCGATGAGAGATTCTCAGAATAGGTAACATTGTTCTTATTGGTAATTTTATTATTTCAAATGTTTTATTCATTAAAGGTCTTAAGAAAAATCTTATAAGTATAATCCAATTATGTGATAAATGTTACCTTATAAACTTTAGGAATGAAAATTTTTTATTACATATTTTAAATGAAGAATTCATTATTTCTACCAATCGATATGAGTATATTTTTACACTTAACTTAGAATACATTAAGATCAAAGACTTTCCTTTACTTATTGAAATGGAATATCAATATTGGTTATGGAATAGAATTTTAAGACATTTTAACCTTAGAATCTTATCTAAGTTAAATAAAAAATACTTGTTAAGGATCTACCACAACTTGGGTTTTATTCTTCAAAATTCTATGAACCTTTTCAATATAGTAAACAACATAATTCAACTTTTAAATCTATTAGTGAAGTTTAAACTACTGTTTATTTATAGATAGTGTACATGGATTTATTTAGTTCTATACGAACTTGGATTATTTGTAGAAAATATTATGTATATGTCTTAGTTGATTATTACACTACATATATATGGGTTTATTTTTATACAAATAAATATAAAGCCTTTTTTATTTAAAAATTGTTATATCTAAAGTTAAAAAGGAGAAAAAAATTCCCTTGATATCTATTTATAGTGATCATGCTGGATGATTTTTAAATTATGATTTTGAAAAAAAAATAGTAAGAAAGGTATTGAACATAACTTTTTAGTATCTAAAACTCCTCAGAAAAATAGTGTAGTTTAAAGAAGAAATATAATTATTCAAGAAATTACTAGAGCCATTTTGAGTGAATACTCAATTGATAAACATTTTTGGGCTGAAGAAATTAGTACTTTCTGCTATACTATAAATCAAGTTTTGATTATACCTTTTCTTAGTAAACCTTCTTATGATTTTTAGACAGGTATAAGACCAAATGTTTTTTACTTAAAAGTTTTGGATGAAAAGTATTCATCCTGAATATGAAAGATAACTTACAAAAATTTGTACCCAAATCTGATGAAGGTATATTTTTAGGTTATTCCACTTATTCTAAGGCTTGTAGGATTTTAAATAAAAATTATTGTACTATTGAGGAAATAGTGCATGTTATGTTTGATGAAACATACCCATTTTTTTCAAACAACCTCAACCAAAATCCTCAAATATGATTTCTAAAACTGGTTTTTAACCTTTGTTAGAAAGTTCTTCTCATAAGGATATAACTCAAGAACTTTTTTTTGAAGTTATTACTTAGGAATATTTTCTACCTTTTATTAAAGAACAGGATTTTCAAAACCCATGAAGTTAATTTTTTATTAATAATCATCCTAATGATAGTATCATTGGTGATGTAGATCAACAGGTTAGGACTAGAAGTTCTTTAAAAATGAAATTGAACATTTATCTTTATTATCCCATTTTGAACCTAAGAATCATGATGAGACTTTAAGTGATGATAATTGGATTAAGTAAATGCAAGATTAACTCAATGAATTTGAGAGGAACAAAGTATAGAAATTAGTTGAATGGCCTAAAGAAACTTCTATAATTTGAGTAAAATGGGTTTTTAGAAACAAATGTGATGAAAATCGCATAATTGTTAGAAATAAATCTATAATTGTTGCTAAGAGTTACAATAAATAAGAATGAATCGATTATGAATAAACTTATGCTTCAGTACCTAGACTTAAAGCTATATGTATACTTCTATCCTTTGTATAATTAGTTAATTTTAAACTTTTGAAATGGGTGTCATGTTTGCCTTTATTAATGGATATGTTCTAGAGCAATTTTATGTTAAAGAAATCCCTAGTTTTGAAAATAAAAAACTTATTGAATATATTTTTAAACTTACCAAATATTTATATGGGCATAAATAATCCCCTAAATATTGGTATGATAGATTAATAGGACTTTTTTACAAAAACAAATTTGTTGAGGTAGTTGCAGATCTGACACTTTTTATAAAATAAGTTAATAAAAATATTGTGATTGTTCAAATCTATGTTGATAACATTATATTCATATAAACTCAAAAATACTTAATAGATTTATTTTTAAATCTTATAAAGTCTAAGTTTGAAATGAGTATGATGGGTGAGTTAACATAATTTATTGGTTTTAAAATTTCACAAAAACCAGAAGGAACTTTTATAACTCAACATATTTATATAAAATATCTTCTTAAGAAATTTGGATATGATAATACTAAAAGTATTAGTACTTCTATTGGTACCTCTAATACCCTTGATCTTGATGAGGATGGAAAAAAAATTGATCAAAATACTTTTAGAGGTATGATAAGAATTTTACTTTACTTAACTTATAGTTATATAGATTAATGTTTTCTATATGCCTATGTGAAAGATATCGAGAAAATCAGAAGGTATCCTATTTAAAATATATAAAATTAATTTTTCATTATCTTAAGGTAACTAAAGATTTATGACTTTTTTATTCTTCTGGAAATGTTTTTGAACTAAAAAAAATTTTAGATGCTAACTTTGGTGGTTGTAGAATGGATAAGAAAATAACATCTCTAACTTTTCATTTATTATGAGATTCATTAGTTTCTTGGTCATGTAAGAAAAAAACACTCACTAGCACTTTCCACTAATTAAGCTGAATATTTGGTAGTTGGAAGTTGTTTTTTTCAAGGGTTATGGATGAAACACACACTCAATCACTATGGCTTGAGTTTTACTAAAACTCAAATAATTTTTTATAATAAAATTTCTATTAACTTAAGTAAATACCCATCACATCACTCACATGATAAATACATAGATATAAAACATTATTGCCTTTAAGATGGCACACTTAAATGAGAAATCATAGTACAATTCATTGGAATTCAATATCAACTTGCAGATATTTTGCAAATCATCTACCTTTTAGGATTTTAATATATTAAATAGAAGTTAGGAATGATCAAAATAGAGTAATCATTCATATCTAATTATTATCTATCCATCTCATTACATTAAGTTACTCCTTATAATAAGAAGAATACATATGTTTGATGTTTTTTGAAAACTTTTAGTTTTCTAAATTATCAGTTTTCTTAAAATTGTAAACATAATAAGTTTTCCAGATTCAAACCTATTTATAATTTTTTTGGACATATAATCCTTATAAGGATTTCTGAAATCAGAAAATGTTCTAAAAATTCTAGATTCAAATTTTCTTAAAATATTGGATTTAAAAATTTTGAAATTAAATTTTATCATAATGAAATTTTATTTCTAAAAAACTATCATATTTATTTTTCTATTAAAAACTATTATAATTAGTCTTTGTAATGAAATAAGCATATTCAGTCTCTATTATTAAAAAACTATAATATTCTGCAAAAATCAAGAAGAATAGGTTATTCACACTGATATATATTTTCACTCTAAAAGTTACACATATAATATTTTACACTATTTGATTATGATTTATTATTATTGTTTTTATAATGATTTTAGTTTTATAAAAAACATTGTTCAATTTTAAATATTTTAAATTTATTCTTAATCAGATTCAACCCTAATCTGATAAATTTTTTAAATCATCAAGTGTTCAAAATTTCTTAACTATTTATTTGGATTAATATCAACCATCAGATCAGATTGGATTTTTCTCAATCATTAGATTTATTTTGGAAGATGAATCAAAACTTCAATCTCATATATAATGATCCCCCCCTATGTCCCACATTGGTTCTCTAGTTTTTTTCTCTCGACCTGATGTAACTTTAAAGATTTCCAGTCCAAAAGATCATTTTCTCATTTGATTCACTGGATTCAGTCTCAATCTGATGAAAACTATTGAAGATTACAAGAATTGGTATATATTTAGGGAAATATTAATTGAAAGATGTTATTATGAAAATTATGACTCACCCCTTAAGAAAATTATTTCTTTTCAATATTGAGAGTCTTTTTGTATTGAGAAACCAGACAAGGATTTTGATTTTTTTACTTTGATCATGTCCATTAATTTTACCCACCTATTAAGTTTTTGAAAGAAAAAATTAAAAAATATATCTTTTACAATTTATGGAATAAATTATAGGCTATCATATAAGAAAGCATCTGATTTTGTGGGAATTGCTTCAAATGGAGAATCCCACTTCCCATATCACAAGTTCCCCGATGGTCTTGGATCGTTAAAAAAAACCAGAGTTGAAGATTATTTATTTTAAAATTATGAAAAGACAAGTAAATTATTCAATCTAATACTTAACAATCACATTTTCTCCCTGTGGATGAAAGGGTTTCTAATACTGAGAAAATAAGACTATGATACACTCAAAGTTTCTGATGTTTTCGTATTGTATTTTCTCATCAACCTGAAGAATATAGATCTTGCTGGATTCATCATTCTTAACATCAAAAACATCATGATTGGATCTATCAAATATAATATCATCATGTTTCCATAATTCATTATAAAATTGGTGGTTGAGTTCATGAAATTTTCCAAGATTGTGAATAAATATCATCTGATGAGGGGGATAGTTTATTAATAAGTTAGGATACGATGAATTGTATAAGATTTTTCTTCAATAGCAATTCAAAGAAGTTTGTGGAAAAATTTTATGGAGCTACATCAGAGGAATATCCATCAAAAAATCTAGAAAATATTGATAAGAAGAAGAAAATAAAGGTTAAAACATCCCCACTAAAAAAACAACATAAACATAATAAATTTCCTAATGAAGTTTATGAAGAGTGATGAAAAATAAATAATAAAATAAATGAGGAGATCTTTAGATTGGACTTTACCCTACTGGGTCCAAATATTTGATAATATATGATACTGATACATTATAAAAATAATAAATAATAAGTCTTATAATCTAAAACAATTTGGATTAAACCTCCTCGGTTTCAATAAGAACAATAGTACTTAACCATAGCCATTTCTTTTAAAGGAGTTGACTATATTTTTCATGATTTGAAAAGGTTTTAATGAAAAATTCCTTATTTTATAAATATTGAATCTTGGTTCCATCTTATTAAAGAAAGTATAAATGAAAAATTGGAATTGATTAAGGTTTTAATAGAGAAATTTATTCATCTTAAAGTGAAGTTAAAGACTTTTCAATAAAGTTCTCAGGATCATAGAAAGGCTTGCAGTCATGTGGTCAAATGGTCTCATCAATTTGATATTGATATAAACTTTTATGATGAGAATTTTTTTATGTGAAGAAGATCATGAATGAATCATCCGAATATTTCAATCAATAATAAAAATACATGGATTAAAGATTCTAGTTTATAGAATAATTCAAGAATACAACTGATAATCGTACTAATGTAGTAAATTATATGAAAGGAAAGATCTAATATATGTAGCTGAAGCTGACTAGAATCAGTTATTATGAAGATAAAATTCATATATTGAAAAATAAAAACAATGAATTGTCTAAAAAAGTTTTTATTCAATAAGAGAAGGTTGAGAAAATGAAAACATACATGATTTCAAAAAGAACAAGGTGTTTGTAAAAAACTAGATGAGGAAAGACTAATCTTTTTAATTTTGAACTATCATTGTATATGTTTTTTATAGAACATTTAAAATGCTTGTAATATATTAATTCTCTTATCATTTAATTCTGATTTGTTTGAATATTTTCTAATTTTGATTGGTTGGATGTTATTCCATTTTTTTTATGATAAGTTAGATCATTATATTGTTTCGTTTGTTTTTTTTTTGTCTAAATTTTTAGGAAACTTCAAAATTATTCCCTATTCCTTTTTTAAAATCACAAAGGGGGAAAATTTTATATAAAGGGGTATATTTTCTTAAATTAAGTGAAGATTTTATAAAGATAGAAACCATTAGGGATGATAATTTTTTAGAAAAGGGTAGATATATCTTTAAAAGGGAGAATATGTTCCTTAGGGGGGAGATATTATCCTAAGGGGGAGTTCATTATATTTAAAAATCATAATCTTCATAGTATTTAGAAGAGTTATAAACTGCGGTTGAGTTAATTTTTTAAATAATAACTCTTAATATGAATTAATTAAATGAAAAAGGACTGTAAGTTTTTAAAAGTTATTTTTCATTTAATTTTTGGGGTTTATACTTTTCAAAAAAGGGGAGATTATTGAGTCAGAAGTTTTAATTCTTAATTATCAATTAATTTTGTTTTGGAAATCATTAACACTTTCTTAAAAACATGTTTTACTAAATTTTTAGGTCCAAAGTTCTTTAGAATTTTTTTGTATAAAACATTATGTTTTTCCATACTTAGAGTAAGTTCTATTGTATTACGGATATAAACTTTAATCTATTCATTACAATTATCAAAATGAGTATGTGTATAATAAAGATCAAACTCAAAGTTTTCAAATCATTTGTTATAATTTCTTTCTTTTCTATCATACTGAAAAAATCTTAAACAATCAGACTGATACTAGTAATAATAAACATCGGACTAATACTCATAATGGTTATCTTAATGACAGTCATAAAGAAGTCCATCAGACTGACTTAAGTTTATAATCATTTTCAAAAAACTTATTTCTAATATAAGGAACATATTTTACACTATAATGGTGTAAATAAATATGACATCAGACATTTAGTTACACTAGATTGTTATGAGCTATCAAGTGTCAGGTGTCTAAGTCATTGCAACAAACTCAAAGAAATATGACCATTGGGAGATCAATATGATCGTTAGGAGGAGGCCTATAAATACTAGTTAATTTGAATATTTTGGTGATACTAATTGATTTCATTTTAAATTTCTCATTTTTTGAGATATTTGAAGATTTCTTAGCATGAATATCTTGTTCTTAGTTTTTTTAAATGTTTAGAGTTTTTGAGTTACAAGTAAACCTTGCCAGGTTGTCTCCTTAAGAACTTTTACATTGTAATATACATCCAATAATAATAATAATCAATGGATTTTGGGGATAAGAAGATAGATAATTTGATCCATATGATTGAGAGCTACTATGGATAGGTAGACAAAGAATATGATCTTCATATAGAGGGATTTCGAGGATAGGAAGACAGATCTATTTAGATCATCATATCAAGAGCTTCCCTAATAATGAAAGACATATTTTCCTATAAGTATAAAATAGGGGACACCTATATTATGGTCTATAGACTAATTTTATATTAAGGTTAAAATATTTTTATTCTTTTAAAAGTTTATAAGTCATTGTTATATTTGTTAGTTATTGTATTATTTGTTTCTTACAAGTTTTATATTTCACTGCACATATAATAGAAATTGAAACATTGTATTCATATTTTTATTCTACTTTTTTATCTATAATATTATAATTATGATAAAATAACTCTAATTAATCATATCCATAGTGATTCCTATCTTTTCCACTCTAATTAATTGAATCTATAGTGATTACAATTTGGTGCTTTAGATTCATGGTGGTTAACATCAGTGGCCATAAAAAATTTTCTCCAGCCTTTAGTTTCTAAAAGAACCACTAGGTCAGGTATATATATGGTTAAATAGGTGTGAGGAACTAGTAAAATAGTAGTTTTCTTCTTCCATGGTATTCTGTGAGCACAGTTATTTCAAAGGCGGGTGGACACCAGCAATGTGAAGATTTATTCTTCGGCATCTATCACCGGTGATCATGATAGATCATCTTTTTCAATCATGGATTTAAATAGAAAATTTTATTTCTACCAAGTTTGGTTAAAAGTAGAAGGGAACGGTCATAGAAATTGATCAAGAACTCAAGATAGCTCAGGATTCCTATGCACATTATGTTAGATTCATTATTCCATGGTCAATGGATTTCAGGTGTTCTTAATCCTCTGTTCATGTGTAGTCTAACCTCTATTCAAGCATGGTATATTTGTTTGCAGTGTTCTAGATCTATCCATTTTTCATTTTCTTCAGTGGTCATATTTACCATAAGAAGAGTTGGATCAACCATAATAAAAGTTTTATTGACTGTAATAATTGGATTGACCGCAGGAAGAGTTGGATCAATTGACCCATTACTTTGCCATTATTCAGTAACTTGAACAGAACAAGCATTTTTTAGTGCAATATTTAATTCAAAAATGATATAACAAATTAAAATTGCAATTTAAAATTTTAAAAAAATCATTTTAAATTCATCAAATTAAAATTAAAATTAATGTATGGATTCTCAATTTAATTACAAATATGAATAAATCATTAAAATCATAAATTGAACCATTTATCAATTAAGTTCATATTTTACAAAAATCATAAAATGTCATGACCCCCTCCCACCAAAGATGCCCCTCCTGAGCTGGCAATGGTGGAAGGAAGATAATGACCCCCGATTCCCGCCTCCAGTAGGCCTCGGAGTGGCGACTAGCACCAAGGGTATGCGTTTTCATAATATGGGAGGAATTACCCTTTTTTATTATTTGAGATCGGGAAATAGGATGATTAAAACACCAAAAGAAAAGGAACAAGTAAATAAACCCAAACCAATCCCACATGCATGTTTAAACAGTTCCGAAACAATGTACAAGTACAAGAAAGATCAAAAGTACAATACCAAAAGAAACAAGAGTATAGCAAACTGCAACAACTCCAACTGTCCCGACTAGTAGGGTCCCGCACAGCCCCGGTAGTCCTCCTGGAAACCTGAAAGTAAATGTAGGGTGATCATACAAGTATACTCAGTAGGTAAACTTAAAGCTCTCGTGCACAAGTGGGGTGACATCCTAATGTCCCATGAGAACAACAGAAGAAACCAAAACCTATCAAGGAATTCTATCCACCCAACCTCACCAGCCATGCTCACCAAAACACAAAACAATAGGTATTAGTATATAATAACAAGATTATTGGGTATCCCACACCATTTTCCCACTAGTTAGCTGCTCTTCCTAATGGCGAACGTCCTGACACTACCACACTCTTCCTACCCATACACACCTGGGCCTCACAACTATATATCCCGCCCATAGACACCTAGGCCTCTCAACCACATATCTCGCCCACACACACCTGGGCCTCTCAACCACATATCCTGCCCGCACACACCTGGGCCTCTCAACCATATATCCAGCCCGCACACACATGGGCCTCATCCCGAAGATTCTTGGAAAAAAGTAAACATGATCGAAGAGTCTTGGGCTAAAACCACCCCAATCAAAACTTACCCGAAGAGTCTTGGGTGTAAGGTCGCCTCAAGCTATCACAGCCTATGGAAGAAGGAGCAGGAAGGAGCTAGTAACTAAGGGGAAAACACCCTCTCCCATGAAATTGGAGTGTTCGATACTAATTTCTCAACATGGGTGGGGTGCGACAAAACACAAAGATATAGATATATATATATATATATATATATATATATATATATATATATACCAAACACACAGCCCAACCTATGGCTTCTAATAGAGAAACTGAGCACGTGCCTCGGCACTGCTACTACGAAGCATGCATACAACAAACAACCCCAACCCCATTTAGGTTTTCATGTTTCAACCGAATCAGTTTATTAGTTACATAACTACTGGGAAATTATCCACGACCAACCATAATAATCGTTCGTAAAACATATTCCTTCCATCCACAAATCAAGTTAGGAAAACACAAGAAACACAAATAAGTCCCTTCTTATTAACCAACCAACCCTGTTGATTATTATTCCCATTCCATTACCATGCCCCACCATTCATTAACTCTTCCACTTTTATTTATTATTCACAACCCATAGTTCATTCACATTCAACCCATCCCTACAGCCCCGCTGCAAACCACCATAACCAAAAACACACCGAAACATGTACATCATCATCCCTTGATACCATTTTTCCCAGCCCCGCTGGCCATCACCAACATAGCATTCACACCAACCCACAACTAAGCCAACCGTAGCCCCGCTGCTCACCCGATCCACAACAACCCAAAAAACACCCCCTTCACATAAATAAACCCTAACCAGCACCCACATGTTTATTATTTCAATTTTGTTCAACCAGGGTGATCACACAAGGGTTCCGGTTATTCATTTAATCATCTAACTTTACGTTATTAGCCAATTCCCACATTCTACAAAGTTTCCATCCATAAACGGTCTAGAAAGATAGGGCAGTATTTAATTTTTCAAGCAAAGGCCCCCAACTGCCATGATTTTCAGTAGGCATAATCCTATTCAATAACAATAGGATAAATAAAGATAAATATAATAACTTCCCCATCCCAATTATATAAGCCAGTTATTATCTTTATTAAACCGGTTCAAATGTGTTTCGCGTAAAAAAGAGGACACCCACCCCGCATGATACACAATTTAGAGAGACGAAGGTAAGATCCCTACTTCAACAGGTTCTGATCACAACGTTCCCCTGGATCAACTTTAAAAGACGTTCATCAGCACCTGTCGTTTCTAGAAAAGCCCAGAAAAACCTCCTCGTGTGGAAGTAGGGAAGGAAAGGCCGAAGGGAAAAAAACAGATCCAAGCTCATAAGTTCCACCTCATCGTTACGATCCCGTGGCTGGTGACGGATCGTAAATCGGAGCTCGGATGAAGAAGTTATGAAAGAAAAGAACCTTGGAGTCTCTTGGGAGAGCTCTACTAAAGGGAGTGGGGAGGAGAGGAGTGATTTGAAAAGCAGAAGAGGCCCCCTCCTTTTATAGGTGAGAAAAACTAAATTATACGGTGTGTACTTTCTAGTACATGTCTTGTACTCAGCCATTTCACATAGTCACCACGCGGCTTCCAACACGTCCTTCAATGTGGAACGCGGTCATTGACTGGTCAACACATGGTTTGAGGGTAATGCGTACACGGGGAGGGACTACACGGCATGTAGTATGGGCTGCATGGAGTGTACTCATTTATTTCACACAGAAAGGACACGGCATCAACATGGCATGCGGCCGTTGACTGGTCAAAACACGGTTTGAGGGTAACACGTATGTGGGGAGGGACTACACGGCGTGTAGTTTGGGCTACACGGCGTGTAATCATTTATTTAACATGGAAATGACACGAATTCAATACGGGGTATACCCAGATAGGTGGTACACGGCATGTACTCACACTACACGGCGTGTAGTTACAAAATTCTAAAAAGTGTGGGAAAAGTCCCTTCTACCCTCCAGAACACTTCATAATCTTCTTTTAGACAAATGAATGGGTCGGAGAGGTCCGGTCCATTACATCAGATACCTCTTAAAACATTCTCATCCCTAAGAATTCAAAACCAACCCAGAGGAACCCAACAAGATACCTCTTAGGGCTCTCGTTATAACAGAAACCCATTCAACAACCCTAATCATATGCGTTAGGAATTCCTTCTCCTATGTCGAGATATTATCCACTCTAGGTGACACTGACTCGCCTGAACGGGTTTAATCACATCCTCATTAATGCATCTCGATTAAGAATTGGGTCTTCCCACTTCCATACATTAGGATTTTTCAACTTGCACTGCCCCCAACATCGTACAACCAACACACTACCCGAACACGTGGTTTGGGGAAATTCCTTCTCCTATGTCGAGATATTATCTGCTTTAGGTGGAACTGACTCACCCGCACGGGTTCAATCGCATCCGCATTAATGCGTCTCGATTAAAAATCAGTTTTTTCCCTTTCCCCACACATTCGGACATGTTACACACCTCTAGAGAACAAGAAAATAAAAAGTCTCACAACCGACAAGCCAGGAATTCCATATAAAAAATTTACAGAGTTTAACATCAAAACAAAGATCAGAGGAACAAAGAAAAACACAATTCAAAACAACTCCGGGTACTGAGCATGCATCTGAGCCTCCTGCTCCCAAGTTCTCTCCTTGAGGCCGCCATGCCTCTACAACACACGAACCAAGGTGATGGTTCATCCACGGAGCACCTTCTCTTTACGATACTCAATTCTGAATGGTTGTTCCTCAAAGGTTGTGTCGTCTCCCATATCTAACTCTCCCCAGTCGATAACGTGAGAGTCGTCATGTAAGTACCGACGAAGCTGGGAGACGTTGAAGGCATCATGAACCTTCTCCAACTGAGGTGCCAGGGCTAGCTGATATGCCACCTCGCCGACTCGCCTCAGCACCTCGAAAGGTCCGATGAACCTAGGGGAGAGATTACTCCCCTTCCCAAACCTCTGATTCCCCTGTCGAGGGGAAACCTTCAACAACACATGATCTCCCAACTCTAACTCCAAGTTCCTCCTCCGACGATCATCATAAGACTTTTGTCGGTCCTGAGCCGCTTTCATCCTCTCACGCACAAGATGGACTTTCTCTGTGGTGCTCTGTACTACCTCGGGGCCAAGAGAACCTATCTCACCAACCTCCGCCCAGCAAATGGGTGAACGACATGGTCTTCCATACAAAGCCTCAAACGGTGCCATGCCAGTAGTATAGTGGAAGCTGTTGTTGTAGGAAAACTCTACTAAAGGCAAGTGTCGCACCCATGATCCTCTGAAATTCAGAACGCATGCTCGCAGCATGTCCTACAATGTCTGGATAGTCCCCTCTTTTTGCCCATTGGTCTAGGGGTGGAAAGCAGTGCTAAGGCATAGCTGGGTGCCAAAAGCATGTTGTAACCCCCTCCAGACTTGTGAGGTAAACCGAGTATCCTGATCTGAGATGATAGTCTTCGGAACTCCATGAAAACTCACCACCTCGTCTACGTACCTCTGTACTAAGGTACTCACTGGGACTGACTCTTTAATTTCTAAGAAGTGAGCTGATTTCGTCAGTCGATCCACTACTACCCAGATAGCATCCTAACCACCCTGAGCTCTGGGTAGTCCTGTGACGAAGTCCATTGAGATTTCATCCCATTTCCACTCGGGTACATCTAAAGGATGAAACAAACCACTGGGAACACGGTGTTCAGCCTTCACTTTTTGACACACTAGGCACTTAGCCACAAACTCCGCCACTACCCGTTTCACCCCCAGCCACCAGAACTGTTCCCTAAGTCCTCGGTACATTTTTGAAACTCTTGGATGTACCGCTAATACTGAGCTATTTAACTCACAGAGAACTCCCTCACACATCGCCTCTAGAACAAACATCCTTCCATGAAAAATCATCTGATGTCGGCTGTCCTCTAACCATCCTTCTAGAGCATTTCCCGGATCGATATGATCCTGCATTACTTCTGCCTCGGAGTCTCCCCACTGAGACTCTTACACCTGCTGCAACAAGGAGTACTACACCATCATCTGAAACAAACAGCCTCTAACACCCTATACCCTTGCATCCAAGTGCAAGGCAGCCAACTCTCCCATCGCTCTCCAAGCATCAGCGGATTCCTGAACCACTTCCTTATGCGACTTCCTGCTCAGGGCATCAGCCACAACGTTGCCCTTACCTTTAGTTTAAGAGATCTCTAAGTCATAGTCTTGGAGAAACTCAACCCTTCTTCGCTGCTGTAAGTTCAGGTCACACTATGAGAAGATATAATGCAAGCTCTTGTGATCTGAGAAGACTACAAAGTGTTCCCCAAAGAGGTAATTTCGCCACAAATTCATTGAGAACACTACTAATGCAAGATCCAGGTCATGGGTGGCATATTTACACTCGGTAGGGCGCAACTTCCTAGACCCATAACAGATCACACCCTTCATCTGCATTAGTATGCACCCTAAACCAAGGCCAGAAGCATCACAAAACACCTCATACAACAAACCTTCTTCTGGAAACCTGAGTACTGGAGCGCTGACCAACTTTTCCTTCAGGTAGTCAAAAGATTTCTGGAACTGCTCTCTCCATAGGAAGACCTGGTTCTTACTAGTCAAATCTATCAATGGAGCAACAACTCGAGAGAAGTCCGAAATGAACCTCCGATAATAACCATCCAATCCCAGGAAACTACGAACTTCTGCCATGCTCTTGGGTGCTGCCCAAAAAAAATTGCCTCTACCTTCGACGGGTCCACTAATACTCCATGCCGAGACACTACGTTCCCAAGGAAGTGTACTTCTTGTGTCAAGAACATACACTTTGACAATTTTCCATAAAGTTAGTGGTGTCGAAGGACTTCCAAGACTTCCATGAGATGCTCAATGTGCTCCTCCTCTAATCTTGAGTAGATCAGGATGTCATCGATAAACACAATGAAGAACCGGTCCAAAAACTCACAGAAGACAAGGTTCATAAGTCCCATGAACACAGCTGGTGTATTTGTAACTCCAAACAGAATCACTACAAACTCGAAGTATCTATACCTACACCTGAAAGCCGTCTTCGAGATGTCATTGTCCTTCAACCTCAGCTGATGATATCCAGATCTTAGATCAATCTTAGAATACCATCCTGCTCCCCTCAACTGGTCGAAGAGATCATCTATCCTTGGAAGGGGTAATGGTTTTTGACTGTTACCTGATTCAACCTTCGGTAGTCTATGCATAGCCTAATACCACCATCTACCTTCTTCACGAACAAAACTGGAGCACCCCATGGCGACACGCTAGGTCTAACAAAACCCTTCTCCATCAGATCGTCAATATGAATCTACAACTCCCGTAGCTCTGAAGGTTCCATTCGATAAGGGGCCATCGAAATCAGACAGGCACCAGGCTGTAAGTCTATCCTGAACTCAATGTCACATCGGGGGGGTAGAGTCACAACCTCCTCGGGAAAAACATCGAGGAACTCCCCAAAAACCTCTGGGACATCCATTATCTCTGTATCAGCTGAAACTACTGATAACCCGCCTAATAAGGAAAGGAGAGGCTTCACATGTCGTCTTCCCACCTGATATCTCCTCTTGCCAACAAAAGATACATGCTTCCCGTCCACATCAGAGAACATGACCCTTCTTCGGAAGCAGTCGATAACGGCACTAACATAAAACAACCAGTCGATGCCTAGGATGACATCGTATGGTTGAATATGTAAAAAAAGAAGGTCCCCACCAAATCTATGTGGTCCCAACGTCAACCCACATCCCCAACAAACACAATATACGTTGGTTTGGCCTCTAACTAGTGTACTCAGCACTAGGGGAACAGAAAGTTTCTCTACATCTAGACCCAAAGCATGGGCTAGACCGGGTGAAAAAAAGGAGTGTGAAGCTCCTGAATCAAACAAGGCATAAAAGAGAGTGCTGAAAAAACAAATCGTACCTCACACCACCTCTGGTCCTTCCGGAGCTGTCAACTCTACTGCGTGCAATTTTCCACACCCAGCTCCTCTTCCTCTCTGATGTCGACCACCTCCTCATCCACTTCCTGGTCGAGGTCCCTGAGGAGGACCCTGAGGTCAGCCTCCTCCTGCAAAGTCTGCTCTCAGAGGAGCAGGGTCCTGCTGCTGCTGGAAGGGCCTTGCCGGCAATTGGTGCTGCTGAGGCGGGCACTAAACCTGCCCACCTCCACCGTACTGAGCTCGGGTTGGGCACCGACTCTGAATGTTCCCAAAACCTCCATAATATAAACACGTAGGTCCTGGGATCATGAAAAAGGGACGAGGACCCGAAGATCTGAACTGGAACTGCTGGGGCCTACTCCCTATTGGCCTAAATATGGAAGGCCCTGTCGCAGGAGACCTACTGCTGACTCCCTTCCCCTTTGAAGAACTCGTCTGGATCCCCTCTCGTGGTGAACCTCCCTGCAAGTGCATCCTATCTAAAACCTCTGCCTTCTTTTATACTGCCAAGTATGTCAGAAGGGTGAAGGGGTTGACAGCATACTGGAGCGAAGGACAAAGCGCCTCCTCCAAACGTCTCGCCCGAGACTCCTCATCTGGAAAGAGATCCAGAGAAAAGCATAGAAGATCCTTGAACTTGATCCCCAACTCTCATACTAACATACTCCCCTGCTGAAGGGAGAGTAACTCCTGCTGCTTCTCCACCTTGATCATGGAAGAAAGGAATTCCTCTCGGAATTCCTTCTCAAAGTCCGCCCACGGAACCTCTTTCTCTATCCTCTCTCTGAGGTAGAGTGTCCACCCCTGACGTGCCGCACCTCTCAGCCGACTGACTGCTAGGGGAACCCAGTACTCCCTCGGAGCACGGATCAAAGTGAAAGTGATCCCTAGCTCCTCAAGCCACCCCTTCGTCTCCATATCTGAAGTACTACCCTCGTACTTATTGAGGGTTTGTCACTGGAAAGAACGGAGAGTCTTATGCCACTGGATATCTTCCTCCTCTCGGTCAATCCTCAACTGATCGACCGCCTAAATATGTTGGGCCTTGGATGTATGAGCCACCCGGGGACGTCGTCTAGGTGACATAGCTGTACGGTAAACAAATATTGCCTAAGGCCAAGTAATAAGGAAATTTCTCAATGTTTTATTTTATCATTTTTATTTCAATTTCTTTCCCAGAACACCCAAATCAAGTAAAACATAAACATGATGATGCATGTACCTTCCCTAGTTTCTCTACCCTGCAATACATGTAGTCTCACTTGGTCGTTCGGTAGGCTCAGAGTCCTTGCATCGGATCACGGGGGGGCCCAAAATCCCATGTCCTAGCCGGTCTTCCCTGGCCTAGGTCATGCACCAAGATCAACCAACACTGTTGCCCTACCATCCCATGAAATCCTCACTGTGCCTAACTCCATAATTCATCCTATCTCTCAAACTCCCTCTGATGCCATTCTTTCATGACCCCCTCTCACCAAAGATGCCCCTCCTGAGCTGGTAATGGTGGAAGCGAGATAATGATCCCCGAGTCCCGACTCTAGTAGGCCCCAGAGTGGCGACTAGCACCAAGGGTATGAGTTTTCACAATATGGGAGGCATTACCATTTTTTTATTATTTGAGATCAGAAAAAAGGATGAGTCAAACACTAAAAAAAAGAAACAAGTAAATAAACCCAAACCAATCCCACATGCATGTTTAAATAGTTCTGAAACAAAGTACAAGTACAAGAAAGCTCAAAAGTACAATACCAAAAGAAACAAGAGTACAACAAACTGCAACAACTCCAACTTTCCTGACTAGTAGGGTCCCACACGGCCCTGGTAGTCCTCCTAGAAACCTGAAAGTAAATGTAGGGTGAGCATACATGTATAATCTGTAGGGAAACCTAAATATCTCATGCACAAGTGGGGAGACATCCTAATGTCCCGTGAGAAGAACAGAAGAAACCAAAACCTATCAAGGAATTCTATCCAAACAACCTCACCAGCCACACTCACCAAAACACAAAACAATAGGTAGTAGTATATAAGAACAAGAGTATTGGGTATCCCGCACCATTTTCCCACTAGTTAGATGCTCTTCCTAACAGTGAACGTTCTGACGCTACCACACTCTTCCCGCCCATACACACCTAGGCCTCACAACCACATATCCTGCCCGCACACACCTGGGCCTCTCAACCACATATCCCCCCCACACACACCTAGGCCTCTCAACCACATATCCCACCCCCACACACCTAGGCCTCTCAACCACATATTCCACCTGCACACACATGGGCCTCATCCCAAAGATTCTTGGGAAAAAGTAAACCTGCCCGAAGAGTCTTGGGATAAAACCACCCCAATAGAAACCTACCCGAAGATTCTTGGGTGTAAGGTTGCCTCAAGCCATCATAGCCTATGGAAGAAGGAGCAGGAAGGAGCTAGTAACTAAGGGGAAAACACCCTCTCCCATGAAATGGGAGTGTTCGGCACTAAGTGATCAATGTGGGTGGGGTGTGACAAAACACAAAGATACAGATATATATATATATATATACCAAACACACATCCCAACCTATGGCTTCTAATAGAGAAATTGAGCACGTTCCTCGATACTACTACTACGAAGAATGCATACAATAAACAACCCCTACCCCATTTAGTTTTTCATGTTTCAACAGAATCTGTTTATTAGTTCCTTAACTACTGGGAAATTATCCACGACCAAATATAACAATCGTTCATAAAACATATTCCGGCCATCCACAAATCAAGTTAGGAAAACACAAGCAACACAAACAAGTCCCTTCTTATTAACCAACCAACCCCATTGATTATTATTCGCATTCCATTACCATGCCCCACCATTAATTAACTCTTTCACTTTTATTTATTATTCACAACCCATAGTTCGTTCACATTCAACCCATACCTGAAGCCCCACTGCCAACCACCATAACCACAAACACACCAAAACCCATACATCATCATCCCTTGATACCATTTTTCACAGCACCCTTTCCCATCACCAACATATCATTCACACCAACCCACAACCAAGCCAACCGCAGCCCCGCTGCTCACCCGATCCACAACAACCCACAAAACTCCCCCTTCACATAAATAAACCCTAACCAGCACCCACATGTTTATTATTTCAGTTTTTTTCAACTGGGGTGATCACACAAGGGTTCCGGTTATTCATTTAATCAACCAACTTTATGTGATTAACCAATTCCCACATTCCACAAAGTTTTCATCCATAAATGGTCTCGAAAGATAGGGCAGTATTTAATTGTGCAAGAAAAGGCCCCCAACGACCTTGATTTTCAGTAGGCATAATCCTATTCAATAACAATAGGATAAATAAAGATAAATATACTAACTGCCCCATACCCATTATATAATCCAGTTATTATCTTTATTAAACTAGTTCAAATGTGCTTCACATAAACAAGAGGACACCCACCCTGCATGATACACAGTTTAAAGAGATGAAGGTAAGATCCCTACTTCAATAGGTTCTGATCACAATGCTCTCTCGGATCAACTTTATAAGACATTCGTCGGTGCCCGCCGTTTCTAGAAAAACCCAGAAAAACCTCCTCGGGTGGAAGTAGGGAAAGAAAGGCTGAAGGGAAGACAACAGATCCAAGCTCAGAAGTTCTACCTAGTTGTTACGATCCTGTGGCCGCTGATGGATCGTAAATCAGAGCTTGGATGAAGAAGTTATGGAAGAAAAGAGCCTTGGATTCTCTTGGGAGAGATCTGCTCAAGGGAGTGTGGAGGATAGGAGTGATTTGAAGAGGAGAGGACCCCTCCTTTTATAGGCGAGAAAAACTAAAGTATATGGCATGTACTTTCTAGTACACGGCGTGTACTCGACCATTTCACATGGTCACCAAGAGGCTTCCAACATGGCCTTCAACGCGGAACGTGGTTGTTGACTGGTCAACACACAGTTTGATGGTAATGCGTACGTGGGGAGGGACTACACGATGTGTAGTATAGGCTACATGGCATGTACTCATTTATTTCACACAGCAAGGACATGACATCAACACGGCACGCGGTCGTTGACTGGTCAACACACGGTTTGAGGGTAACACGTACGCGGGGAGGGACTACACAGCGTGTAGTATGGGCTACACGGCGTGTACTTGTTTATTTCACACGGCAAGGAAACGGCTTCAACATGGGGTATACCTGGTGAGGTGGTACACGGAGTGTACTCACACTACACGGCGTGTAGTTACAAAATTCTGAAAAGTGTGGGAAAAGTCCCTTCTACCCTCCAGAACACTTCATGACCTTATTTTCAACAACTGAATGGGCCGGAGAGGTCTGTGCCATTACATAAAACCACTATTTTACCTAGTAATTTGATTAAATTAGGGTTATTTTTAAATAATAACAAACAAAAATGTCAGTATTTCATCTTACATCAATTATAAACACCTTATAATTAATTAATTATCTATTTATTAATTAATATATATCACCAAAATAACTTTTAAAATTATTTGTAAACATTTTATAAACCATTTATATCATTAAAATATTTAAAAAAATTAAACTATTCTTCTTACCCTTATGTAGAACTCATGTTCTACGTCAAGCTAAAATCTCACCACCCTTATGTAAACTATCTACATAAGGGTTGATGTCTATGAACTTTATGTAGTAAATGTTGTGTAAATTTACACCTAGTATTACCCATATGTGAACTCATTCGTGTAAGGATAGTTTATAAACTACCTTTAAGCATTAGTGTTTCTTATAAGGATAAGTTGCAGGTTACCTTGATGCAGCCTTATTAAAAATATGAGTACCTTTATGTGAGTTTCTCAAGTATAAGTAATTCCTTAGTTAGTTTTATGTGTAAAGTTATATATATCACCTAACCTTATATAGACCAATTATCATAAAGTTATGTTTAGTTGACCCTTTCATAAACCAATCTACGTAAGGGAAATGTATTGGTTACCTTTATATATCCTAATTTCATAAAGATAACACCTCATATACCTTTACATAGCTTGTCTATGTAAGGATTAACCATTTTTAAAAAAAATATTTCTAAAAACCCAAAATATTTTTTTATTTTCAATTTCTTCTTCATTTCAATGAATTTTTTTACATAACTAAAGCATAGAAAGTCATTGATACCATTTAAGGGTTTTGAACAAGTCTAATAAAAATTATTAGATTAAGTGAAGGTGATTAAATATCTTGTAAGATGATATACCATTCAAGATAAATGAAAATTTGATATTGGAAAATGAATAACTACTATAAATATGTGTACCTTATATCAAATATCCACTTCTTTGTCTTCACCACCTTTGAAAATTTTGGAATTTTCTTGATAAGAATCACAAAGTGGTAGCAGAATGATGTACCACCTTCAGAGGTATCCACTAGATAATCTAAATTTCATGTTGTGCATGAGGGACTCTACATACTTCATGATGTGCTAGCATCTCATGATGTAAAGGAGGTAGTAGAAATAGTGCTTCAGGTTTTAGGAAGAATATCCAATCATTATGTGATCATTAACACTGCTATATCATTTCAGTGATATAAATATAATTACCCACCGACACACCATAGATGTTGTTTAATTTAATTATGCATTATGATGCATAAATAAATCCTATGGACAACATCTTTTATCTAATGAATGAAGTAATTTCCTCTCATATTTTTCATCTAACAAAATGGTATAATAAATTATTTCATAGGTGGAAGACTCATATAAATGATAACTATTTTTTTGAGTCAAAAGTTTCCTTTAAACACTCTATAACCATAGTTTTGGAAATCACAACACACTTACTTAAATAATTTATTTTACAAATTGTATACATCCCAAGTCTTTAAGTATGTTTTTGAAGAAATATTATTTTACCAGATGCAGAAACTTGTATAATTTAATAGAAATTTCTAAATCATATGGGAATGTAATTTTTACATAGGATGGATGATTATAAATATTAATTATATGATGATTTATAAAATCCTGTAATTCAATGTATAATTAATTTCATAAAGTAGAGTTATACAGAGACTACACAAAAAAAATATCAAACAGGGTTAGACATGATTTCCAGATAAACCTTTTCTAAATCTATCGAATTAATAATTAAATTTTACTAGATGAATGAAGTTGATCCCATAAAATGAACTAATTTAATCCCATTAGAAGAATAAATTTCATCCCATCAGTTGAATGATGATGGTTCTACGGGTGGAATTCATAAGCACTGTAATGGTGATACCAAGGTGACTACCATCTAAAGTTGTAAATAACCTTTAAAATGAATAATATTTTATCTAAATTAATTGAAACCAACTCTAAATAATGTAGAATATAAATATAGGAGTTTTTCCTATAAATCAGAACATAATTTGAGGAGGCATAATATTTTGCATCACTGAAAATCTAAGAGTTTTTTTTGAATCTTTTTGAAACAATTTTTCACTTCGAGTGATCTCTTCATTGTAATTCCTTATATATTTTTTACTTAAGGCATGCTATTTTTGAGGATCTTTGTAAATACATTGAGTTTTTTTGTGCTTGTAAATGTATCTCTGATCTGGTGTGATCAAGGACATCTGGGGATAAGAAGAAACACTTAATCTAATATGGTGTGATCAAGGGATTCCTGGGATAGAAAGAAAGAGTTAGTCTGATCTTGTTGATCGAGGGTTTTTGTGTATAGGGTAATAGAGTTCTTTTGATCTTTGTATTGATGGATTCCATACTTAAGGAAGACAAGACTTTACAGTTTGGTTAAAACTATGGATACCTGAAGTATGGGTTATAATCTTTCTTAATGCTAAAGTTTAAATTGTGAATCACTGTTATAAAACTTCTGTAATATTTTATTACTCATTTATACAGTTTTAAATTTCTTTCTTTTATAATTTTTTCTTTCCACTATAAAATTATATAGAAAATTTTTACTTCTTCAAAGATTTTTAAAATCTGATAATCGGATAAACATTTTATCCAATACATAAACTCTAAAAATAGGATGAAGTGTCTATATGGTCAACCTATATAAGGAGGTTATGAAATTTATTAGTTTTATTTTATAAACTAAAATTCACCCCCCACCTATAGTTTAATTACGTACTCTTACAATCCTACATATTTATCATTTGGATCACTAGGATTCATCCTACAAGAAATGGTATTCCCTTATATTGCATAAAATCATAATTTTTATAAAAAATACAATTCAAATATATATATATATATATATATTATATATAAATAAATATGGATTTAGGGAATATCTACTTCACTGAGTGCACTGTTAATGCCTTCAATTGTTCATACTCTCCTTCTTTGATTCAATATGTTTGTGTTCCTTGACCATTGATGGTAGAATTCATTTCAAAAAGTGTATCTAGACCAGACATGTTCAGCATCCAATTTTCATGCCTCTTATACATATCTTTATCACTGCCTCTAACTAAATGTTTGTAGGTATCCTCTATATCCATCATCTTTTGATTGTCTTCTTATAATAGACAGTGTGTGGGTAGCTTAACTTGAATGTTTCCAACAACTTTTTTTAGTGATACTGAGCTTCACCCCCATGAATTTATTTTGTAACTCACCTCTGAATGAAAATCATGAAATTTAGACTCCAAAGAATGTTAGGTTTCCTTATGATGTTACTTCCCTTTTAGGTGTTCCACTATAAGAATGAGAGTTTTTAAGAGTTTAGTTTGTTTATTCCATTTTTAATCTCTCCTAATCATAGCATTGATACTTCTAAGTTGTTGATAAAAATTATTGATCTATATCTCCCACATAATTTCTATACTAATTAAAGATTATTTTTCAATGCTTCCCTCTTGTTGGAGAAATCATCCAATAATTCTCCTCCTATGTGACATATAAGGCAGCACTCTCCTCCCCTCAAAAGATATCGAGCAGATCAGACCAATTCATAAAGACCCCAACACTGGTAGTCTCACTATGATATGAATTTTTTGTATTAATTGAAACTAAAAACATAATTACAAGATGAGTAATGAGTAGAATAAGAAGAATGAAATATATGAATAAAGTAAATAAATAATCCTTTTACAATCTCATTCAAGACTAACTAGTCAAACTCCCAAAATAGAATAATCCTCCTACTATCTAGTATCCACTCCCCTCATTTTAAAACCTCAATTTATTCCATCTCTCTTCCCAGGGGCCCTATAGAATATTCCCTACATATTCCCATATACCCTCTCTCTTCTATCCACTTCATCCACCAGAAATTACCCTTTGTCCTTTCCTAGAATATGCTTTTCCAGATACTACAGCCAATATCTATCAAATGGTTATCTATATCAATAGGGTATAGACTACCCACTTTATATATAGAATATCACCACTTTTTGATAGCCTCTAGCATACAGGGAGGTGCACTTAAGGTGTGTGGTAGCCGGTTCGGCCACAATGGAGGTGAATCAAACTAAGGATGTTACATGAAACCTAGAGGTTTTCATGGATGAATTTTCATTGTATGGTAACTCATTAAAGGCATGTTTGAGAAGTGTAATTTTATGGTACAAAATAGAATATTTATTTTGGGACATAGGTTGTCTGTAAAGGGAATTGAGGTTGTCTAGCCAATACTGAAGTGACTTCTCACCTTCCATACGAATTTCAATTTGGCTAATCAGAATTTTTCTTGGACATGTTATGGGTAAGTGGCCTTATAGTCTCGAGAAATGGGGTGATGATGAATACACTAGATTCTATATACATGTTTATGTATCATTAACCATTATTTGTGTGGTGGTGATATATCATTCACTAGAA
This sequence comes from Viscum album, assembly GCA_963277665.1. Classification (NCBI taxonomy): domain Eukaryota; kingdom Viridiplantae; phylum Streptophyta; class Magnoliopsida; order Santalales; family Viscaceae; genus Viscum; species Viscum album. The sequence goes on from OY728146.1 coordinate 1,226,500,523, forward strand.
TTCATGTGATGTTGGTATCTCATCCACCCTTCAGGTTTATACGATAGTAGTGACTCATCCTCCCTTATAGAAGATGTGATGTGATGGTGTTATATTATCCACATAGAGTGACAAATCAATATTTTTTCTATATTTTATCTTGAGTTTCAATTATTCTAAACCCACTATTTTGAGATGATTTTTTTATTATGTTTTAATTTTAAATAATAATCTAGAGTTTTATTTATATGTGGCTTAAATCTTGAGTTTTAATTAAATATTTGATTTTTTAGTAATTTCTATAATAAAGCCTATGTTTTTATTATTTTAAGTGGATAGAGGATATTTAATTTAAATTAAATGATTTTTATGTTCCATTGTGAAATATAGAGTTAATCTGGATGAGTGACCGCACATGAAATTTCTCAAATTCCCAAGTGACTGCATGTTGAAAACTCAAGAATAGTCACTTGTCAACCAATCAGATGAACAAGCCCTCAATTAACATCATGTTAACCTATCATGCATTAACTTGAATATTTTATGTCCAATCCATACATTGATCAAAATAAAGAAATTATTGACCATAAGAGAAAATTCTTAAAATCCCTGAAGCTGTTGCCAGGAGAAATTTGGCAATCCACAAGCCCTTGACCTACCTCATAAAAAAATTTCAAGTTTTCACATGTCAATATAACCTAACATGTAAAGATTTAATCTTTGAATACCTACTGCATGATGAAGTTTGAATAAGCTACATGATTATCCAAACAACCACATGACCAACTAAGTGACCGCACATTCAACCTATTATGTGGTCACCTATCTACTTCATGATCACTCCATTCCTTTTCACCTCATTATTACTCCATGACTTAGCCTAATTTCTAGAAATTTTATGGTAAAGGAATCAAATTTAACCTATGATTCTATGTAAATTCACTTCAAAATAATCATTCATACGTTCATCAATAAGATTCCACATAGATCTATGAATTTTTGGTGTTTCTAAAGGAGAAAAGAGATAAGTTGTGAGTTTACTGGAAGACCAGATTGAGGATAAGGATTCCACAAGAAATAATGATTATTTTATAAATTTTAAAGGAGATTATAAAGTTTTTACCAGAATATTTGAAGTAGAAAAAAATTATCTTTAAGGGAATTGGAAGGCTCACTGAGATGAGAAAACTTTACTTTTTCTCTAATACTACTCACATGATCAACTGAAGTTTTTTTTTTATTCTCTTTTTCTTTGTTTTAATTTTCTATTTTTAGTTTTTAATTTCTTTAGCTTCCTATTTATTATCTATTAGTTTTTAATTTCTTTAGTTTCAATATTCAAATATTTTTTTTTATTATCAACTGAAATCATATTAGGTATTGGATTACTTCATGAATTATTTCCATGATCGATGATCATTATCTCCCTCTACCCTGTATTGTTCTGTATATGATGGAATAATTTTTACCTACGTGGTGAAGTGATTGATGATCATAATGACATGTAAATGTGGTAGTGGTAACTCTTGAATGATTAGAGAAAAAAATACATGATTAGAAGTTGCATAAGTCAACCTAGACAGTCTACTAAAACAATTTAAAACATATTAAAGAGGGTAAATCAACCTAAGATCTCTGTTTGGTATATCATCACCATCACCAACTAAACATGAGAGAGAGACGAAGTGATTGTAGAAACTCTATGTTACTAGATTAGCAGAAAAAGGTTGGACAATTTGGGAACTACGATGGAAATGAAATAGGTTTATATAACCCTAACAGGATCACCATTTAATAAATTATTTTTAAACTCACTTTCTCAATTGATTTATTTCTTTTAGAAATCATAAAAAAAAAGTTAAAACCCCCATTTTTTAACCAATTAAAAAGTGAAAACCAATTTTTTGTGTACTCCTCTCTAAGAGACTACCTAGGTTTCCACTATAACTATATTTAACATAGTTAATAAATTATTTTTTTTATTACTCCGTGATAAGGCATGCATAAAAAAACAAAAAAAATTAAACTTTCATGACACAATAATTTAATCAGTCGTTGAATTATTTTAATCCTGAAAATGAATGAACCTTTACTAGGTTAAGAAATTTAAATTTATAATCAGACTTTGAGTAATTCATTCATGCAGACTTGGGTGAAACTCAAAATGTTCACTTTGAGCCTAAAGAAATGCCTATCAATCCTAATTATATCCTTAGAGATCTATGCGCACCATGGTTAGCCAAGAAACATAATCAAACATTTATGTCTGAAATACAAAATAACTTCGAATTTAAAATTGTCTTAATATAGTTATTTCCCAAGTTTCATGGCCTTGTAAGAGAATACCCAAACAGTAACCTATATAATTCACACATGAGTGATCAACTCTAAAAACACTAGGATTAGCTAAGGAACTAGTGAAGTTGAGGGAATCTTCCTTCTCAGTAAAAGGAGTTTTCAAAGAATGGTTGTATTTCCTATAACTAGGTGAAATCCATGATTGGGATGATCTTAAAATATATTTCATGGAAATATTATTACCCACCATTAAGAGTAAAGTAATTAAGAATCAGATTTAACCCAACATACTGAAATCTATAGAGACTCTCTATGAGTAATGGAAGAGATTCAAGAAGCTATGTGCTAGTTTCCCAGACCAAGCAGTAAAGGAGAACCATTTAATAGTGTTCTTATACCAATTATTTCTCGAAAATGACAAAACCCTATTGTATTACTCATTTTTAGGAAACTTGATAAAAAAATCACCAGCATAATCTAAGGGACTTATTGAAAATATCGCTCAGAAATGACAAAAAAAATTGGCACAAGTGGTACTGGAATGAGAGGAATTAATGAGATAAGAACTTTTGATTCATCACCTTTTATTAAAAATAAATTCAAATAGATAAACAGTATGGTGAGATAGATGGATTTGAAATAATTCATTGAACAAAAAGCACCAACTAAGGTATGTGTTTTATGATCATTATCAAGTCATTTCACTAACCAATGTGCTAAAGTGTAGAGCATGGAGAGTTATACGCTAGTATTTCAATAAAGTAAATTACAACAAAAATAGGGGTGGAGAGAGCCTAAATCAGTTTGATATGGTTTTATAAATCAGTAGGACCGGTCTTGACCACCCTATCAAAATCACTACTTGAACTATCCCCCTAACCAACAACAAAACCAAACATTACATTACCCACCACCCTTCTATAAAACCTATAAATAGCCTTATAAATAACCCTAACAACCACCCCCTTTCCTAAAAAATAATCCCTTTGAATAAACCTCAACTAGTGAACAACCCCCAATATAGAAATACCAAGTATCCAAGGATGAGGAGCTAAATAATAGAGTAGATGAGTTGACAAACATAGTAGAAATACTTGTGGAAATTATAACTAGAAACTTAGGAAAACTACCGGCCCAAATAGTGCCTAACCCCAAGGAGAATGGTAATATGATAACCACAGTATGTGGTAAATAACTTTAATTATAGTGACCTAGGATTAACATACATATATATTACATCATTTTATATGAATATTAAGTATATTTCAAAAATACATGACAAAGGACGTAATATTTCAGTGTCTTTGGAAACTTGGAACAAAGTCTTATAACTTGGTGGAAGATCTTCAACATATCACTTAAAGATATTACCCTTTATTGCTCCTACTTAAAACCTTTATTCATAACCTAGGGAAATGAAACATAATAAAAGGGTGGGATCAGATGCTCAGTAAGGGTAAAAATGGAGATATGTAAGAATAACATGAGTATAATGGTATGAGAACAAGATCATAACATTAGAAGATAATACCTCGTATATAGAAGATCATAATGAAGAGACATGGAAAAATTATTGGTAGTTAATAAGACATGAATCATAAGATAATAAAAAACATGAACCATGTAATCATATCATAGGAATAAGACATAGAATTTTGGAAAACACATAAGAATATAAAAACATTCCCTATAATTCAAGTCTCATTTCCAAAACTTATCAAAGAACTTAATGGGTACTACACCTACTAGGAGGGACACACCACCATCCCTAGTAATATTTCCTTCCTTGTAAGGGATTGAGTTTCCCCATCTTCACATAGTGGATCAGGTTTCCCCATCTTCCCATAGTGGATTGGGTTTCCCCATCTTCTCATAGTGGATCAGTTTTCCCCATCTTCCTATAGTGGATCAATCCCTTTGAATTGATTCTCATCATTATATCATGAGATATAAATTTTTACCCAAGGCATTGGAGGGAGATATAGGTCTCACCCATATCATAATGAAATCACACATACATCTTCCACAAGATCATAAACAATCATATCATAACCCATGAAATGAAATGGTTATCACAAACATGTAATCATAAAATAACCTATGGAAAATATAAAGGTTTAATAATCATTTCATCAAATCATAACCTATAAAAAGAAGTGGGTTTCATTAGAATATACCCATGAAAGAGAAATGGGTTTTATAAACATATATCCTATGAAAGAGAAACGGGTTTCATAAACATCATGACATCAAAAAATAAACTATTAAGAGAAAAAATATGAATGGAACCTTTGGATAATTTCCTCATAAATACCTGAATAACACTAATGGATGTCACCTTAGATGGAAAATAACTTCTAAATAACCTTTAAAAACATTTCTTAAGAAAAATATACTTTCTTCTTTGAAAATATCTTTTTAAAACATAAAACATTTTTTAAAACCTTTTTCTTAAAAAATTATAAAATAATATTTAAAATAATTTGAAAACATTTTCCCTTGAAAATTTAAAAAATAGTCTTGAAAAAAATTTGAAAACCTTTTTCCTTGAAAACTTATAAAACAATCTTGAAAACATTTTGAAAACATTTTTCCTTGAAAACTTATAAAATAAGATTCAAAATATTTTGAAAAACTTTTTCTTTAAAATTTTTTTGAAAACTTATAAAGAAATATTGAAAAAAAATTGAAAACCATTTCATTTAAAATACTTCTAAAACTTATAAATAAATCTTGAAAATGTTTAGAAAACCATTTTATTGAAAATGCTTTGAAAACTTATAAATAAATCTTGGAAACGTTTTGAAAACAATTTCTTCGAAAATAATTTGAAAAATTATTAATAATTGTTTAAAACATTTTGGAAACCTTTTTCTTTGAAAATAAACTTAAAATTTATAAATAAATCATGAAAAAAATTTATAAAACATGCTTTTGAAACAATATAGATTTCTGACTGAAGAGAGAGATAAATTATGACTTTATTAAAAACAATTTATTAATAATATACATGTACCAAAGAGTAGAAAATGGTACTAATACATGAATTTATCATGAATAAAAAAGTTATAATAAATTTCATGAGTTTTATTGAGATATGTATCATAATAATTCATCAATTTAAGCATAATCATAAACAATCTCAATAAACGATTATATTGTTTCAATAAACTCTTACCACTTGGTAAATTTAAATTATGCTCCCCATGAATGAAAATTAAATTAAATGAAGCTTAAAATATAATAAAAAGAATTATATTCATGATATAACATGTAAAATGTCATTATATATACCACATAAAAGAATATAGGTTCATAACAAAACATGTGTCTCAAAGAATGAAAATTGAGACCGAACTACTTTAATGATTTGGTAAATTTTGAAACATAAACCCCATGAAATAAATTTATAAAAATGGATATGTAAATACACATAAATTTAACTATAAAAATAAAATAATACATCCATGTTAATTATACACACCACATATAAGAAATCATATGTGAACATGGATTGTGCCACATAGAAATTAAAAGTGAGATGAGAAAACACTTAATACTTAAGTAACTTCAAAATCATGATCCCCATGAAATAGTAACATCAATTAAATATTTTAATATAATTAAATAAATTAAATTAATTATAAAAAATTTCATAGGTTATTATATACACCACAAAAAATAAGTGAGTGGTGAATATGGAATGTATCTTAAAGAAATAAAAAGTGAGATGAAATTCCCTTACCTTAAGTATTGAATTTATTTGTACATGTTAAAACCTCTTGTATAATAGATATAATTTTATTATAAATATACCACATAACCATATTTTTATATATAATACCATATATTATTTTATTATGACTTTATATGGCCCATTTATTAACAATTCCATGTTAATGTTATGCTTCGGGTAATATTTGTGTTCTTTTTCATATATTTTTTGACCTGTTATTATTGATACTTGTACTTAAAAAATGATTTAATTATTTAAAAAATTTAAAACAAGATATAAATATTATATATATTAATTATAAAAATATTTATAATAATATATAAAAGATAAAAATATGAAATGGAATACACTGTTCATTGAGACGGTAGGTCGTACGTACGCATGAACATTGTTTCTGTTTTATTGTCGTATTGAAAGAAAGGAAGTAAATGACATATGTATATATATATTTATATATTAAATAATTAAATTATCTTTATTATTTCATATATATCATATAATTTCACTAAAAATGTCCTTAATACATTCCATTTAAAGTGTGAACAAAACACGTCGCTTTGAGGAGGCGACAGTCCACACTTCCACAAATGAAGTTATCGTATTTACACAAGATTTAAATAATGAAGGTATGTTTTATATAATAATTAAATAATAATAAATAAATCATAAATATCATATATATAATATAAAAATAGAGTTTCCATCATAATTACCAATCATGAGATGTGGTAAATAAAAAATGAACAACATCGTTTTTTGAGGCGATAGTTCATTGTAATTTTGTTACACATTAGATGGATGTTTGTGTAAGTTTAGTTATAAAACATATAATAAAAAAATATAAATATATTTATGATTCTTATTTTATTATATAATCATGTAATTAGAAGATTTTATGGGGTGAAGAATGAAAATAAAACAAATGATCTTGAGGAATGATGTTACCTCTTCTTTGGGTTACTCATCTTGGTTTTCACAAAAGGGATTCCTTGTATAGATTTTTTCAAAAAGGTAGTCTTATAATATTATGGTGTATATGTTGAGAGACTATTTGGGAAGATTTTTTAGGATCCAATGCGGCTTGAGAGTTGTGAGTAAGAAAAAGATTGAATATCTTTTTATAGTGGAGGAGTGGCATTTTTATAAATATAAAAATATAAGCACTAATGGGAGGTCTCCCTTACCTCATGTGATTAAAAAATGAAAAAATAATAGATTAAAGTTAATTTATGGTCTAAACAAATCTTCATCAAATAAAAACAAGTGCATTTTATTAATTTTTTTCCCTAGTCATTAAGTTTCCTTATATTTTTCATTTTGGTTTTTCATTTATGTAACTAGTTTTCCAACCTATGTAATTTAACCATTAAGAAAAAATTAATGTGTGATTTATTAGAACATATAGTACCATTAAATTTTAAATATTATATATAGTTTACAAAATAAAAAAATCACATGTGTTGGAAATTAATTTTAAAACAAGTCCATTTAAAGCGCAAAAACTCTACTTTAACCTGAGTCGTGCAACAATGTTTTTACTATTTAGGGGTCTATATGTTCATTATAAAAGATAATTTGGAACATTAATAGACCATATTTTATATTTATAAGCACTTAAATATCACTTTTCATAATTTATTACTTTTATTATTTTTAATCTTTAATAAATTTAATTTATTGTAAAATAACATTAATTTAAATTTTGACATTATTTATTTAATTTTAATTGATAAATATCAAAAAATATTAGAATTAAAATATATTAAATTAATATCTTTTTAACATTATATATCTATATAAAAAATAATGGAACATAATAATTCATTAAATTTACTTTACTTTTAATTTTTTTAACATCATTTATTTTATTTTAGTATTAACTAAATAATCCCTACATTATGATTTGTTAAGCATTTAATGTAACTAATTCATATATAAAAAATAATTATAAATCATTATAATAAAAATAAATCATTTATATTTTAAAATTATATGTATAACCGAAAATGTGTTGGTTTTTACATATCTCAAAGTTGTATAAATGTTAAAGGTAAAGAAAGTTCCTTTTTTGTCTTTCTCCTTACTTAACTTATAAAATAAGAAACTTTTATTGAATAGTATCCCAATAACACATAAACCTCTAACAATGAATGGATATAGACTAAATATGGGATTTTGGATAATTTTTAAGGTCATCTTGGCCTTTAAGCTTAAGATTTAGTCCCTTATTAAGCTTAATTTTACCTTAATTGTTGTAATTAATTTTAATCACTTTCACTAATAATTTTTGTCAAAATTTAATTTGATATTATTAAACTATAAATATCATACGGATTAAAAAAATTTATGTACATTTTTTCAAATTCAATTCATATAATTGGCTAAATTAAATTTAAAGTCAATCCCGCATACATAGTGAGAAATCAGGTTTTTAATGTAAAAATGTTCAAAAGTTAAATAAGTTTTTATATCTAAATTTAATATAAAAATGATTCTAATAACCTAAATTTGATTAATATATGTATAATTAATGAATAGTTACTTTAAAACCAAATTTAAAATATAATTTACCATTGATAATTGTTTAAAATAAAATGCAGTTTTTAACTAAAATGCAGTATTATTCACTATTCAACAAAAAAAAACTTCACTGAAAAATACCAAAAATAACCCTAAAATAATTTTGATATTTAAAATTAAAAAATTATTTTTACTTTTACAAATAAAAATTATAAAATTTTCAGAATTTATTTTTAAAATAGGTGTGACGTTAAAAGGATGTAAAACTCCGTCTAACGTATAATAGAGGCTAACTTAGTGTTTTGTGTTGCATAAAATTAACATTGTTTTTCATATAATTCAAGATAAAATTAGTTTTTACATATTTAAAAATACATATTCAGTGTCATGTGAAATGAAAAATATAAAAAAGATTAAATTAACTCAAAAAAATATATCACAAAATTTTGCGGTGTCACATTCTACCCCCCTTTAAATAAATTTTTCCCTCAAAATTTATTTGGGTTATTAAATGTTTAATACTTGAAAGTTCCATTCATAGAAACCCACATCGTAAAGATGAATACTAAAACTTCCTTTAAAAATTGAATGTTGGAAACATATATACTACACAAAGTAATGCATCACTAGGTTTCCACATCGGAGAACATGTGTGGGAAGTGAAAACATGGACATGGTGGAAAAGTGTAAATAATTATAGAGAGTGATTAAGGACATCAATAAAAAAAATTGAATGATCAATGGAAAGTTTAGGGCCTCAAATTCATAAATCTTTGATGGTTTAAAATCCCATAAATTCAACAAAAATTAAGGTATTAAGAAAACATTTTATTTCAAGACCCATTTCCAAAATAATATATAATTATATGATTTCATTCAATTCCTAAGATACAATCTTATCCTTTATTTTTTCCTTGATCAATTATTAATTTATCACTTATTTTAGGGAATGAAGGTAAATTTTTTATTCCTAAATTATTAGTAGATTGTGAGATCCATAAATATAATAATAGTTCATTCCATCTGTATTTATCAAAATAAAAGGGTTATCACAAGTTATCCAATATGCATAAATCCTTATTTGGTGACATAATATTTAAAATATATAATATAAGGAACTGAACATAAACATTAAATATTATATTTAATTCAACTAGAATTCATTTTATTTCATTCCCAATCTTATTGGTTCAGAGATTTAGAAAATTGGGTCATAATTCATACATGAAAACCCACAAAGATAGAAATATGATACTACTTAAAATGGTATCGATTTCTTCCAAAATAAAAAAGTTTTTTAATAAGACATGAATTCTTTTCAAGAAAAATATTCACCACATTCAACTTGGATTCTTCTTTTCTCTTACTCATCCTTAAACCCGATGAAATGCATTTTAAAACTTGGGAAGATCACAAAAATCTCAGTAAGGAACATAAAAAATAAGGAAATAAATTTTTAGTATATGATTACTTATAAACATATGAAATCATTTTCACAAAGATATACTTCTCACCTGGAATCATATACTTACTTTGTGAGAACATAATATTTTCATGAAACAAAGAAAATATAAATAAACCATTTAGATAACTTGGGGAATAATTTTCATACCATAAATACATTGGATTATAACCCTCATAACTACCTTATGATTTATAACCCTCATGGCTACCTTATAATGTAACCCTCACGACAAACTTATGATGTAACCATCACAGTTATACTTAGAATAGCCATTATGGTCAACTTAGAATATAAACATAGCCAATGCATTAGAGGTCTATCACAGACCCTCCCATTATCATGAAAAATTCCCAAGAACCAAATAATAATCATAAAACATGAATACTTGCATCATAAAAACATTCCTTTTGAATTTTTTAAAAAGAGAAATTTTAAAAGAAAAGTCCCTTACCTCATGTTTGAATTCATTAAAACCTGTAAAAACCTCATTTATAATGGCTTAAAAGGGGTTATTAATTTATTAAATAACTATATTATTATTCATAATACCTTATACAATCTTTTATAACATCTTTCCACCCATTTATTAACAATATTTTCTTATTTTCATTTTTTTGGGTGCATTTAATTCAGGGTTTCCATGGTTGGTTCATTATGGAATTTCTTGTTGAATGGAATAAAAACTCTATAAGTTGAAATAAAAGGTATTAATATGTTTCCATAATTCCATATATCATTTTTTTATAATATGAGGATGATTCATTAGATAAAACATTAATGAAAATGATTTAATTTATTTTAGCAGTTATTTACGACCATTATGAACTTATATCATTTTATTGAATATCATGTTTGTATATTGGTTCCAAAACATTATATAAATTATAATATATGTAAAAAAAATGTATTTAACCATATAAATTTTTTTATTACCAGCCTTGAAGGCTGTAAAGGAAAATGAAAACTCGTCGTCCATGAAGACGGTGAATCGGCACGTCATGGAAGATGATTTCATTTTCTAGAATAAGAGGAGAAGAGGAGAAGTTTGATGGTGTATATACAATTAACACTATATAATTATAGTATATTTAAGATTTTTTATTTATCATGTCACTTGTATGAGGTTATGTGAGGAGAGAATAATATAAAAAAGAAATTAAAAAGAAAATGAAAGAGGATTTTACCTCTTGAATTCTTCACCTTGAGAACCTCCTTAAGGCCCTTGGTTTTGGCCTTTTGGTGATACCAGAAGGTCTTGAACATGTGTAAGAGTCTTGGTAAGGTAATGGGGTAGAAATTATACAATTTACAAGGCTTTTGAGGTTTTAGGAGAAGAGGTGGTGAGGGGTAGCATTTATAGTGGAGGAGAAGGGTGTCTTTTATTATTTTATTCATTAGTTTATTTTTTTGGTTCAAGACTATTAATAGTTTTTATTTCATTAATAAATATATTAAATTTAGAATTATTTTTTGATATTACAGTTCTTACATCATCCTTACATCATCTATGACTCAATAATTCATTTATTTTCTATATACCATGAATTACTGTATTTCACTATTCAATAAAAATTCAACTATTTTAGAAAAATACCAAAAATTCACCCTAACCATTTTTTGAAGTGTAGAATTAAAAAATGAACTCCATTTTTTAAAAATATTTTTTTAAATATAAGAAATTTAATTTTTAATTAAATTCATCATTTATTCAAAAAATACTGATTTTACGGCACTTTTGAAAAATTAATTAAGGTCTCACAAAATTTTATTATAATTAAAATACAATAAAATATTAATTTATGAATCTATTTTATATAGATAAATTTTCTTTTAAAAAATTTTATTAATTATAAAATTGTAAATAAACATTTATGTTTCATAAAAATACAAAAACAAAATTTATTGGTTTCAAAACCATTATTTACTTATTCCATGATATAAATATATCATATTTTCACTTATAAGATATATAAATTTTATTTATACTTTTATTGGTGAGGTTATTATTCTATTAGTATATATTCCTTAATTTCTATAAATACCACTTATTTCATTATATATTTATAATTAATTGAACTATTTAATTACAAAATGAAAACAAATTATTTTACATGTACCTAGTTGTTACATTCTTCCCCCTCCTTGGTAATTTCATCCTTGTAATTTTTATTCACTTATTAAAAAAGTGAAAATAACATTCCATTATATAATTTTTAGATTCTCATTTTTCTTCTTTAACCATTTATTTTCTCTAAAAAACCTTAACCTGGTGAATAAATTTATTCCGCAATAATTTCTCTCTATGGTTAAGAATATTAACAGGTTTCTCATCATAAAAAAGGTTATCTTCTAGTTGAACTACTTCTGGGCTCAAAAACATGAGATGAATCTAGAACATAATTTCTTAACATCGAAACATGAAATACATTATGTACTTGGGACAAACTTTGAGTAAAATCCACTCAGTAGTCTATTGATATAACTTTCTTCAGGATTTCATAGGGTCTAATAAACTGTGATCTCAACTTTACTTTCTTTCGAAAACACATCACACTTTTCCAGGGATAAACTTTGAGAAAGACATGATCACATAAATCAAAATAAAGATCCTTCCTTTGGTTATCTACAAAACTTTTTTCCTTCCCTTATTTTTCCTCATATGTTGTTGGATCATATTTACATTTGCATCCACTTCCTCAACTAATTATGGTCCTATCAACTTCTGTTCCCTGACTTCATCCTAAAATTCTAGAGTTTGACACAATTTTATATACAATGCCTCAAAATTTGTCATCTATATACTATAATGAAAATATTTATTATAAGAAAACTCAACTAAATAAATAAGTTGATCCCAAGTTCCCTAGAAATCCATTGAACAAGCTCAAAGCATGTCCTCTGATGTATGAATTATTATCTTGGTATTTCTGTTATATTGAGGATGAAAAGCAGTGATGAAATTTAATTCAATTCAAAATGACTTCTAAAGGTATTTCAAAAATTTATAATTGAACTTTGGATCATGGTCAGATACAATAGAGAGAGGAACACCAATAACCTAATAATATCTTTGAGGTATAGATGATAAAGTTGATCTAAAGATAGATTATCTTGAATAGGAAAGAAATCTGCAGATTTAGTCATGCGATCAACAATAACCCAAATCACATTAGTACCCTGAGAAGTATTTGGTAGTCCCACCATGAATTCCATATATATATTTTCTCATTTCCACTCTAGAACTAGAAAAGTCTTAAACATCTCCTATGGTAGTTGTGACTTTGTTTTAGCCTATTGACAATTCAAACATTTCATGGTAAAATTAACAATATCTCTTTTAATTCCATCCTACCAGTAATACTCCTGAAGGTCCATATACATCTTAGTGCTTCCAGGATGAACTAAAAATATAGAAATATTAGCTTTACTTAATAACTCTTCCTTCAACTATGAATCATAAGGCACACATAATATCTAAACAAATCTCAAAATACAATCTATATCAATGTTAAATTCTATAAACCTACCCTTTTTCATCAATTATACCTTTTTATATAACTCATGGTCTTCCTTCTATGCTTTTTTAATTCTATCTGACATAGATGATTTTAATGACACCTTAAACAAAATTAAATAATTTCCTACACCAATAACTTATATGCAAAAAATTCATAAAATAATTAACCAATGGGTCATGTTCAAAATGTAACATGGTTAATATAGCTTGATGTTTTTGACTTAAGGAATCTTCCAATTTGTTTTATTTTACAAGGTAGTAGTTGATCATTAAATCATAATAATTTATGAGTTCCATCCATATTCTATACCTCATGTTCAATTCCTTCTAAGTGAATATATACTTCAAACTTTTATGGTCAGAATATATATCACATTTGGCTCAATATAAATGATGTCTCTAAATTTTTAATGCGAAAACCACAGCCACCAATTCCAAATCATGTGTGGGATAATTTAACTCATCAGGTTTTAGTTTTCTTAAAGAATAAGAAAAAACCTAATCATTATATATTATAATACAACCAATTCACTTCAATTAATAATCATTATAGATTAAAAAATCACCATTTATGGAAGGTAGGTCCAAAACAATATCATTCACTAATCTCTTTTTCAGTTCCTAAAAATAAACATCGCATTTTTCTATACAATTAAATTTAAACCCTTTTCATGTTAACTTATTTAGAATGATATATAAATGTGAAAAGTTTTTAACAAACCTTTGGTAATAACCTACTAATCTAAGAAAACTATAAATCTCAGTAACATTTGTAGGTTTTTTCCATTCATTAAACATTTTTTTTTCAAGATCAACTCTTATACTATCCTTATTTACAATGTTCCTAGGAAAATAAATATCTTACAACCAAAAATCACATTTCCTAAATTTTACATATAACTTATTTTATTTAAGGGTTTGAAAAAGAATCCTTATATTTTTTTTATGATCCTCATAAATTTTTGAATAAACCAAAATATCATCAATAGAAACAATAAAAAATTTATATAGATATTCACAAGAATATTATATTCATATTATCCATAAATAAAGTAAGGGAAGTTTTCAAATCAAAGGGCATGACAATTAATTCATAATTCCCATATCTATATCAGAATTTTGTTTTCAGAATGTCATCATCCTTCACCTTCATGTAATACCCAGATCTCAAGTCAATCTTGGAAAAAAATTGGGCTCCCTAGAGTTGATCAAACAAGTCATCAATATGAGGAAATGGATACAAATTTTTATCAGTAATATTATTCAAAATTTTATAATCAACTAAAATACTCATGGTACCATATTTCCTTTCAGAAAACAAAATAAGAGCACCTCGTGGTGAAGTGATAGGATGAATGAAACCTTTATCAAGAAACTCCTCCAACTTCTTTTTCAATTCTAAAAGTTTCACTTGTGCCATTCAATAAGGGGGTTTTTAAATTTTCTTAGTATCAGGAACTAATTAAATGGTAAATTCAACTTCCCGGTCAGTTATAACACTGGGAAACTCATTAGAAAAAATGTATAGGTATTAACTTACCACTAGAACAAAATTAATCTAAACACTTCCCTTATTTTCATGAATATGTGCAAGATAACATTCATTTCTATCTTTTAGCAGTTTCTTTTCTACTTGATATGTTATCAATGGTATGATTTCATTCTTGTATACAAACTAAAACTCTTTTTGAAAAATATATTATTTAGCTCTATAATCAATCTTAGTATGGTAAACAAAAATCTACTCTATACCTAGAATAAAATCAAACTCTACTAAGGGAAAACAACAAGGTTTGAAGGTAATTTATTTCCATATAAAATAACAGGAAGATTCTTATAATGCATTTTTTCCTTAATATTTACCCCAAGTGTTTTAACTATAATCTCTGATTTCATTTTATAAGGTGAAATGTCCAATTTACTAGAAAATTTAACATAAATAAAGGAATGTGTATACCCCATATCAAATAAGTTATTAGAAAAATCTAATTAAACCAAAATTGTATCAAATTCCAATTCATTGGATGGCCTGACATATTCTAAAGTAGTTATAAAGGATTTCACTACACCTTTCTATTTATAGTATGGATATTTCCAATCATTCAAATGCTTCTTTGGGTAGGTATCTGCATAATGACTCATCTCACCACATTTAAAAAACTTTATAGTTTTCTTATCATAATTAAACATACCATCACCAAGATATTTTTCACTGTAATCTTGGGCTATATTTCCAAACTTACCACATCAAAAACACTACCTAGATTTTTTAAGGAATTCCCCATTATTCTTTTTGCCATAATTTCCAAAAACTATAAACTATATTTTCTTACCATTATATTTTTTTGACTGATTCTTAGCCATTTATTTCCATCTTGAACTTTTCTTATACTTTTTGTCAAAGTACATGTGATAATTATCAAACTATAATTATACCTTCTCAGCACATCAAACAAGTTTCTCATAAATTTTGAATTCATGGAAAGCTAATTCCCTTCAATATATTATCTTCAATACTGAGTAAAAACAATTGATTTTACTATCAATATCTCAAATAAGATTTGGAGAATACCTTTACAATTAGGTGATTTTTTCTTCATACACAGTCACTGAATCTTCCTACTTTTATTTCAATTCAAGTTATTTCTTTTCCATCCTAATTTGAACCACCTTAAGAAAATATTTTTCAAAGAAAATATTTTTAAATTCATCCCATTCCAAGGAATCATTCTTCTCACTATATCTAATATTCTTAACTATTGACCACCATTATTTGGTTTCACCTTCAAAATGATAAATAAAAAGACTAAAATTTTGATTATCTGAACACCCCATGACATCAAAAATATTTTCAAGGGATTTAATCCACCCTTCAACTACCACTAGATCAGAATATCCAGTGAAAGTAGGAGGGTGCTACCTCATAAAATTTTCCCTTAGCATCATGTTCCTTTTTGGTATCTTTAGTTATTCTCTTACATGGATGCTTTATAAATTTATAGATTGTGTTAAATAATCCATTACTATCACTAGCTGCTCAATTCCAATTCCCACTATTCTGGGTTGTGGATTCGAAAATAAATCATCCTCTTGGTTCCTTCCTACTTCAGTTTCCCTATTTCTTCTACGGAAAACCATTTTAAACAGAAATATCATAGATAAATAAATATGGTAATATTCAAATTATATATCATTTAAATATAAACATAAGGTAAAAATCATTTATGGCATTATATTAACATCATTCTAACTTCTAAAGTTATCTAAACTATGCTCTGATACCAACTATAAGTATTTGACCTTAAACATTACATATTCTAGTTAATTCAACTAGAATTCATTTTCATTAATTCCAAAAGATATTATCTATTTTTATTTTTAGAGAATTAGTTCATAATTCATACATTAAAACCCACAAGCATACAAATAGGATACTTCTTAAAATCGTATCCATTTCTTCCAAAATACAAATTTTTAATAAAACATGAATTCTTTTCATGAAAAACTTCACAACATTCATCTTGACTTCTTGTTTTCTCTTACCCATCCTTAAACCCTGTGAAATATGTTTTAAAATTTAGGATAAGAATAAAAATCTTAGTGAGGGAAATAAAAATAAGTAAATAAACCATTAGTCCAGGAATAATTATAAACATATGAAATCATTTTCTCAAAGATATACTTCCCGTTCAAAAAGAATCGTATACCAACTTTGTGCGAACTTAAGATTTCCATTAAATATAGAAAATATAAATAAACCATTTAGGTAACTTGGGACATTATTTTATTACCATGCCTATATAGGATTTTAACCCTCATGGTTACCTTATGATTTTTAACCCGTATGATAGCCTTACAATGTAACCAGTGTGGCTACCTTATGGTGTAACCATCACAGTTACACTTAGAATAACCATTATAATCAAATTCCTTCATAAAAAACCCAATTAATTGGAGATATGTCACAAACCTACCGATAATTATGAAAAATTCCCAAGAACCAAAACATAATCATAAAACATGAATACTTGCATCAAAAAAACATTCCTTTTGAATTTTGTAAAACGATAAATTTTAAAAGAGGTTTTTTAAATAAAATTATCTTTTCTTAGGTTTGACTTCCTTAAAATGTTATTAAAACTATTGTATAATGGTTTAAAGGGTTTTATTAATTCATTATAGAATTATATTAATATTTAAAATACCTTATACAATATTTTATAACATTTTTTCCACCTATTTATTAATAATATTTTTTTATTTTCATTGTTTCAGGTGCATTTATTTCATGGTTTCCATGGTTGGTTCATGATGAAATTTCTCATCAAATAGAATAAAAACTAAAAAAAAGTGGAAATAAAATGTATTAATGTGTTTCTATAATTCCATATATCATTTTTTCTGATATGAGGAAGATTTATTAGATAAAACATTAATGAAAATGATTTAACTTATTTTGGTGGTTATTTACGACCATTAAAAACTTATATCATTTTATCTAATATCATGTTTATATATTGGTTAAAGAAATTATATAACTTATAGTATCTATAATAAAATAGTATTTAACCATAATAGTTGTTTTATGACCATTCTGGAAGGTTGTAAATAAAAATTAAAACTCGTCATCCATGAAGACAGTGAATCGACACGTTATAGATGATGATTTCATTTTCTAGAATAAGAGGAGAAGAAGAGAGGTTTAATGGTAGATATTCCATTAAAAAAATGTCATTATAGTATATGTAATATAATGGATTTATCATGTCACTTGGATGAGGTGATGTAAAGACCAGTGAATTTCAAGGAAAATTTTTTCTTAAATTCTTTGGGATTTTACGAGTACGCAGTTTCTGACGGAACCTGATTCTGAGGCCTGGTGTGCCCGGAATCAATTTCCGAAGTTTATCTCGGGTATGTTCAGTGAATGAATGAGCAGGTATTTCTATCTTTTGAACCGGTGCTCGGAATTGAAATCCGAGGGAACTGATGGAACTGCAGCGCCGGTAATTGCTTAAGAGGACCTTTACCAAAGGTGCATTTTCTCAGGAGGAGTTGTTAAAATTTGGGGATTAATAAAGAATTGAATAAAATTTGTGGTACAAATTTTATTCCTAACTTAAGTGGTTTTATCCTAGGAGTGGGATTTGGGTTGGGACCTACTAGTTACAAACTACCCATGTGAGGATAAATGTGAGGTGGGGCCCGCACGAGCCCCAACCCTTCACATTACCCATAACTCCTTAAACTCTCCATTAACCCCCCCCCCCCCCCTTGTATTTAATTATGTGAATTCTTCTCTTCCAATTTAATAATGCCAACACACATTAATTTAATTAATTGAACCACTTTAATTAATTGAATTATGTGTTTGAATTTTGGAAATTTGAAATGCTTGGAAAAATAATAAAATAAGGGGAGGCCTTATTTTATTTGGTTAGTTTCGTTGTGTGAGGAATTTGGGGAGAGATCTCTTTTCTCTTTGGAAGAAATTCATCCTCCCACGAAAACTTCAATCCTCCCACTAAGAACGTCATCTCTTCCAGAGAAGAACGACTTGGCGAATGACGTGCAATCATCATCTTCTCTCCATGATAAAAGAGAAGACGACATTTCCTCGGGTGTACACCGATGATGACGAGAATGACGCCATCATCTGTGGCGCTTGACAACTACGAACTTTCTTCGAGGTAGAGATTAAGTTCAATTTTAATGAATTAAAATTGGGCTTTGTTTTGTCGTTGGGTATCTCGTAAAATTTTGTCGCATGTTATCATCATAACAGGAGGAGATCGGACCGCGCAAACACGGCTGATCCTCCTCCCGTTTTATTGTTGATCATCGATGATGCTTGTGGTGAAGGCGGCACGGTGTCGTTGCACCGCGCAGGTATGAAGAGGACCGCGGCCAGAGCGAGCCACGGTGATGGTGCACGGCGCCGTCGCGCCGCGTCGGTGGGGTTGAAGGAGGTCACGTCCAAGAGCGGGCCACGGCGGAGGGGCGCGGAGCCATCGCGTCGTGGCGATCTTCAAAGGGGCGGACGGCAGAGCCGGCCGCAGGTGCCACCTGGAGGCAGGACCCAAAGGGGTCCCGCGGTTCACCAAGGCCGGCCATTACGGCCGGCTGTTTCGAAAACAGGGGGGCGGTGCCCCCCCTTTGCACCCCGCTCGGTCGAGTGTTGATCCGCGATTGACTTTCGAGCCAGGCTGCAGGCCGCGCGGGACGGGTCGCACCAGCTGGGCCGGGCCGGGCTGTGCCCAAATGGGCCGGACCCGGACCCAGGTCGGGGATATTGGGTCGGTCGGACCGGGCCCAAACCCCTATTTTCGGACAGGTTCGTTCAAACGCCCATATCCTGGGCTACGGACCTCTGATCTATGCACCGTCAGTTGCGTAGGGATCCATGGATCGAGAAGGTCGTTTCGGTATATTACACTCAAGCTTTTGATAAAGTTTGAGTATGGTAGGGTTGGTTCGAACCCGAAACCAACAGGGCCCTTGGATTGGAAATGCTTATAACTTAACGACTGGACGTCTGAATGATGTGTCGTTGATCACGTTGAATTACTCTTAGTGAGAAGGTTCTTTTGGATTACTCCGTTTGAGGTTTGGACACAGCTGGAGTTTGGTCGGGTTGGTTTTAACTGAAAAACCAATCGGGCCCCTGGGACGAAAAAGCCAATAACTCTCAGACCGGGCGTCTGATTGATGTGCCGTCTGTCACGTTGAGTTACTATTAACGAGACGGAACTTTGTGATACATCAACTTTGGACTTCGTGATAGTTGATGTATCAACCCCTTTGGCTCGTGGAGCGGACCCTCCCGAAATCGAGCGTGTTGTGTGCAGGAACCCTAGAGCTGGCTGCGACTGCGACGACGATGGAGACTATACTTGGATCCTACGTGGGTTCGGCAGTGAGGACGACTGTACTTGGATCCTACATGGGTTCGGTAGTGATGATTATTTTACTTGGATCCGATATGGGTTCGGAAGCGATGGTTACTATACTTGGATCCTATATGGGTTCGGCAGTGATGACTTCTGTACTTGGATCCTATGTAGGTTCGGTAGAGGAGATGATTCAGAGGCTACATCTAATCATCTCCACCCTTCTTCATGAGTAGTATACCTGTGTGAGCTAATTCTTGAAGTCCAATCATTATCTTCGATGTGTTTGACATGCTTTCCTATGTGTATTGGGTTGTACTTTCCTATGTGGATTAAGTTATGTTATCCTGTGTGGACTAGGTTGTACTTGAGCTCGTGAGTTGGAGCAGAACTAGAATTGATGACTTAGGTATATGTATGGGCATATACCTAAGTAGAGTTGTTTGATACTTCGTGTTTGTATCTTTCTTTTGTAGTCTATCCTTTTTGGATTCTGGGAGACCTTCGGGGGTCTCGGGGTCCCTACTGAGTATCGTTTACTCACCCCTTCACGGGCTATGCCCGCACTACATTGTGTTGGTTGCAGACGATGGACAACACTGATCATGGTTGAGGCTTGTGGAGCGGGATGGTACCCGGAGGTGTACTGTCAGGAGGGACGTACACGAAGCGGACGAACGGACCCGAGGAGCCGATGAGACTATATGTACCCACCCTTCAGGTGGGAATTATGAAGGACGACTTGGTGGTTGCTGCTTTACTTTTCAGTTGTTGTACTTTCTTTTCTCGGTTGTACTGTACTTTCAGTTGGGTTTTTATACTGGCCCATTTACTTTCTAGCACTTACTTTTGTACTCAGTTTACTTAGTGTTTACTTCATATTCCATACTCGGTGGTGTTTGTTTTCTTATATAAAGGAAATTCCTTCCCTTTTATCGGGATTTACGCCTTTTGTGCTAGTCGCTAGCCCATGGCATATGGAAGGCGGGCTTGGGGTAGTCACGGCATGGGCCCCGAGGAAGGGTCGTGACAAATTGGTATCAGAGGTGTCGATTCTACCGCAGAACTCAGGACTCTGATAATTTCTTCTGTGTGAAGCAATAGTGTTTAGGGTATTGAGTATGGTTATCAGTCCAGGGAGTCCAGTGTTGGTGCGGCGTCCGACGGATCCATACACCAGGACCCTGACTTCTAATTTTCAACTCAATGCATGAAAACATTGATTGCATGTGTGTTTCAAAAGTTATCTTTGTTATTACTTTGTGTCATCTCACCAGGTATACTGTATTAACTGTGGCACACCTATTTATTTTCAGGATAGCCCCATGACAGCAGCCAGCTAGGGTTCTGAGCTTTGTGCGAGATGACATCCCACCACCTTTACCTACCGAGCCACCGATGCCACCATCCCAGCAGCTGAGAGTGCACGTCACCTAAGTTCACTGCACAAGTTTCAGCATCAGAGGCCACCCAGGTTCCACGGGGAGATGGACCCTCAGGCAGACGAGGGCTGGCTGGAGGCTGTTGTTCGAGTCTTCAGATTAGTAGGGACACCAGCTGACCTCATGGTGATCCTTGCGGCGAGCTTCCTCCACGCAGCAGTAGGTAGATGGTGGAGCCTGATGCTCCAGGTTCACGATGAGGCATCTCTACTTTGGACGGGCTTCAATAGCCTCTTTCGCTCGGTGTTTGTTCCAGCCACCCTCTGTGTGGTGCGCATCCAGGAGTTACTACAGCTGCAGCTGGGCAGCATGACAGTAGCCCAGTACTCGGCGAGATTTACTGACCTCTCGCGCTACTCCACGAACATGGTACGGGACCCATTCTTTTGGGCTCGGACCTTCGAGTAGGGACTGAGGCATGAGATCAGGGCTTTAGTGATCTCCCTCAGCATTCTAACGTAGGCAGAAGTACTGGGGAGAGCCCTTCTTGTGGAGAGTTTTCTTGCTGAGCCTACACCAGCAGCAAGACCTACCGTAGGGCGACACGTAGCGGAGTCTTCTGCAGCCGACAGTAGAAAGATGTCGCAGAGGTCCAAGCGGACCATACCATCATGTGGACGACCTTAGGATACTGGTTCGGAGGTGCGGGTCACACTCAGTAGAGCCAGTCATACGAGAGGCAGACAGTGCTATGCATGCGGCGTGCAGGGCCACATGGCTCATGACTTCCCGACCCGCCATGCAGAGGAGCAGAAAACGGTTGAGGGACCACCCAGGCAGAGGAAGAGGTTCAACCGTGGCGGTCTGCAGGGAGTAGGCTGATGAGGCAGAGGAGCTGGCCGGGTAGCAGGTGGTGGGCGACGCTTTGAGGCTCTACCACCACCACAACCAGGAGGTCCACCCCGACCGCAGGGAGCTGGCGGGCAGAGGCAGGCTCAGCTTCAGGCAGTAGAGGCCTACGACCACGGCGCACCTGAGATGATTCGAGGTACTATATGTGTCTACTCCACCCTTTCTTCAGTTCTTATAGACATAGGACTAAGTCATTATTTCATTACTGCTTCCCTTGTTCGGAGCTCAAAGATTCCGACAGAGTCATTGGCTCGATCCTTACGGCTAGAGACTCATACGGAAGCAGACTCGACAATTACGCATTGGTGTCGGCAGTGTGAGCATACTCTATGAGGCTAAAGCTTCGTCTGGGATCTTCTTGTAGCAGTGTCGAGGCCTTATGACATCATCTTGGGCATGGATTGGTTATCTACGATCCATGCTCAAATCGACTGTATTAGGTGCAAAGTGCGGTGTGTCCGCACAGATGGGAGCAGGTTCACCTTCACCGGCGAGAAGGGAGCCTTTGCAGTGCAGGATGGACTCACACGGAGGAGAGTACAAATGATCACTCATCAGTTGGCTAGTCTCATCCTGGGAGCAGTTGATGTGAGGAGTTCGAGTTTTCCTATTGTGGTGGGTCAGTATGCGGATTTTTTTCCTGACAACATTCCAGGACTACCTCCTCGCATATAGGTAGACTTATAAATATACATGTACCCCGGGACAGCCCCGATATCTACTCCATCATATAATATGGCTCCCGCTGAGCTTCGAGAGCTATGGGTACAGCTGGAGGACTTGTAGGGCAAGGGATTCATTCGACCCAATGTTTCACCCTGGGCTTCCCTGATTTTGTTCGCCAAGAAGGCAGACGGGAGCTTGCGACTATGTGTCGACTACCTTCTCCTGAATCAGGTGACTGTGAAGAACAAGTATCCACTTCTGAGGATTTAAGACCTCTTTGATCAGCTCAAGGGAGCACACTGGTTCTCGAAGATAGACCTCAGGTCAGGCTATCATCAGCTCAGAGTTAGAGATGAGGATGTGCAGAAGACGACCTTCAGGTGCCGGTATGGCCACTATGAGTTCTTGGTTATTCCGTTAGGCATAACCAACACTCCAGCAGTGTTAATGAGTCTCATTAACAGGATCTTCCAGCCTTACCTCGATCGATTTGTCGTAGTCTTCATCGACGACATATTGATTTACTCGACTACTAAGTAGGATCACGCCTACCACTTACGGGTTGTACTGGACACACTCCAAGAGCACCGGATTTATGATAAGCTCTCTAAGTGTCAGTTCTAGATTTGAGAGGTCCACTTCTTGGGGCACGTCATCTCAGAGGCGGTAGTTGCGGTGGATCCTACGAAGATCGAGGCAGTGCTAGCTTGGGAGCTGTCACGCACGGTTTTTTTGTCTTTGTATTGATCTGGTCCATTGGAAATCCTGATCCTTTTCATGGGTATTTGGTGAGATGAATCCTGATTTTTGAATTTTTATATATTTCTAACCACCCTAATTTGGGATCCCCATTGTTTGTTTAGTATTTTTTGAAGAAAGGGTGGTTACTTCATGATTTGGGTCAACTGTGAGCTCATTCCCAGATTTAAAAACCAAATTTGTTTCTTTTATAACTCTTTTTTTTTCATCCATTTTCACCCATTAAACTTCCCACTTGTCCTATACTGATATATTAAAACTTATTTATCCTTTTGGACCCATTATAAATTCATAAACAGGGTGAATTTGGGTTACTTATTTAGGTATTGGGCCAGCCCATGGGCCCATTTCCTGTTTTAAAAAAAATAATTCGTTTCTTTTATATGTTTTTCATTATTTAATATTTTTTGGTTATTACACCTCCCTCTCTAATCCAATAACCCTATACTAACCCTAATAATCGATTTCACCTCTTTTGAGCTCATATGGGTCGTGGATTAGGGCTAAAATCCTCAGGATACCTCAAATCGTCCAAAATTGAAAAGGTAAATTGTATCATTCATAAATCAATAAATTCGTACTCTTTTGGACACAAATCTTCTTTCCCTGGTTCTTCCAGACCTTAGTAGTGTCTCCAAGAAGTTTCAAGACATTCCCTTCTCTATAGGGTTGCAGATCTAATGGAAGACGAAGAGTTTTCTAGGGTGAAAGGTGGGATTCCTTCTCATTTCTCCTTCCTCTTCCCCCTCCTTTCATTATTTCTTGGATTTATATTGTCCCCTTGTATTTATCGACCTAGGGTTTTGTTATAAAATGTTTTTTGATGGTTTTTATGTTTTTTTAGGTCTGGTCTTTATAGTTTTAGGGTTTATAAACCCACGGCGGATGATTTCGGGTGTGCATTTCAATTACGCCAAGGATTTGGGGTAGGATATCCCTTGCACATTCCTTTATCATTCAAGTTTCATCATTTTAATATTCTCCTAAACTGATATAAATATTTATTATTGTTTTTAATCCTTTTTATAATTTTCTTGGTGTGAAAAGTGGTTGTTTAATCATTGTTTTGTGAAAGGTAGTGTTGTTTTGTCATGAAAGTGCTCAACAAGTGTTTGTTTAAATGTTCCATTATCTTTTGAAAATATTTTGTGAGGTTTATAATCTTTTTTATGGTATTTTTAACATGTTACAGTATCTTTAATGAAAATATGACATTCAATTGGTTTTTTATTCCTTTTCACGTACTTAAAATAAATTGTTTTTTTTAAAGGGAATGACATGTGTTCGGTAAATTGCTCGGTTGGATTTTATGTGTGATGTGCGATTTAAAAGTTATTTGTTTTGATTTTTAAATGAATTGGAAGAATTATAAATGGTATTTTATAGTCCTTATATGTATTTCCAATTTGGATTTGTTTTTACAATCAAGTGGGTTTTTGGTTTACAACATATTTTGGCCCGAGTTTCCCAAAAATGGACCGTTTCACATCTTTATGAAAATGGATGTGTTTTGAATATGTAACCTGAGTATTATAAGATATTTATGAATGTGGTTTTCTTCTGTAAATTGTGTTTATAAACATCCTTAAAAAAAATAAAATTCATACCTTCATCAGACGTTAGTTTTGATAAAATGTTTAAAGGCCCGTTTGGCATTTCCTAGAAATGAAGGAGTGTTTTACTTGTGTATACCAATTTGTGCAATTGGGATTGTTTTATGGTCAATTAAATGATTTTATTAAATGTTTCTAGGGCTTCCAAATATTATTTGGTTTGGTTTTGATGTGTGTTTATAATTGAAAGAGTGTTTTTGAATGAGTTTTATGTGCAAAGCCTCAATACACTTCATGAAATTGTTTTACCAAAATATTTAGCGGTTTGTTGATTTGTGTAAGAAATGTGAAGAATGATTCTGGGATGTTTGTGTTTTTATGGTTTGGGAATGGAATGTGGATGTGAAATGTGTATTTGATAATATGTGTAACTTTATTGAGCACTAAAGGGAATCTCGGGTATCTAGGTGGGCGGACGTGTACTAGTATGCTAGTGATTCTGTGGGGGTTGGCCTCTGTTTCACGTAGCAAGTTTAATGATGACAACACTAACTAAACTATGATGATGATGATGATTGGGGACCACTAGGTTATGGGTATGTTCCCTACTAGTGTCTCGTGCACGAGAATAGATATTTATTATGGTTACTTTCACCGAGATACGAGGTACCTGGGGATCAGAACTAACTAGTGCCTAGGGGTGTTCCCATGACTTGTGCTCATTGGATATTTTGTAATCACTATCGGCATATGGTGTGTTTGTTTGGTAAATTCAGTAGTATTTGTTATTTATTTAAAAGTTAAAATTCTTTAAAGTAGCCCTCTTGAAAACTATTTTCATTTTGAAGTTTCACCTCTTTGAAAAAAATTGTTACTTGCATTTTTGTTTATTAAACAAGCATGTTTTTGTCTGATAATTATTATAGCATGGAACCTCATTTGAAAACCATACTTTCATATCTTGAATTTAAAACTATAAATTGATTTTTATTTTATTTTAAAGTAATGTTCATTGGGAATAGAATATCGGGCTAACCTACTGAGTTTTAATACTCACACCTATAGTCTTCTTCTTTTTTTATCCCTTGTGCAGGTTTCATCTTTAGTTCGATCACCTTGAGAGACATTTGATCATTATATTGGAGAGTGACCATAAGTGTCACATGGAGTTATTTGTTCATCGGGATTGTTCAGTTGAGTTGTTGGTTTTTTTCTACTTTTAGTTTCTTCTACAAATAATATTTAGTTCAATTTTTATATAAATTCATTTTAGGTTGTCCGTTTATTTACGCTATTTTTTTGATTGTTTATATATGGGAAAATCGTTCCCTTGTGTACTCTATTGATTCACTTGGTGCTTGTCACCATCTCGGGAGGATCGGGAACGCCTCTCAGGACTTGTCGCGGGCTGGCCTGGGTGACCGGTTCAGGGTCGACTCAGGCTGGTTCGTGAAAAAATGGTATCAGAGGAGGTCGACTCTTAGCAGAACTTTCTTTTTAGAGCGCCCTTGTTATTTGGGGGATGTCAAGGTATATGGAGTAGTATTTTTGGGACTTTAGGGGTAATTTCAAGAAGATCGTCGCAAACTCTTTCTTGTTCTAATCCTCGGGTTTCCATGGAAGTCTGGTTTTATTAGTGTACTTTGTTCTGGTTGATTTTTTGGTGTTGGTATATGACAAGGGGAGTCTGACTAATGGCCTCTGTGAGCTCGCAGGGCCTGGAAATCCATGTGGAGCTAGGGAATGGTCCTAATAAGTCTCTCTGTTTTGGTGTTGTGTTTGTCATATGGCCACCAACCATATGGTCAAGTCACCCACCGACACTAGTTCCCCTTTTTTGGGTCTCTTGAACCTTTCTTGAATTTTGAATATTTGTTTTTAAAATCCTTGTGTGAGAATTGTGGAAATGGGTTTTAAAGTAAGGATTATATTTTGAAAAGTTAAAAAGGGGATTTTCAAGAATTAAATATAATAATTGTTTTGGAAGGTTGTGTTTGTGTGAAAAAAAATGGAGGGAAGTGGAAATGATTTAAAGGGATTGGATTATCCATAATCTAAACTTGTGGTTTGTTGAAATAAAATATTTTGAAATTGTGAATCATTTTAAGGTGATCCTGGATATTTTTTTTAAATGGGGTATTTTGGGATGTTAAATTTTTTTTGAATCAGATAAATTAGTTTTGGCAATTGGCTTTGATCGGTTGGTGTTTTACTAGAAACGGTATTGGTCTCAATGGACCTCAGATTATGAAAATATACCATGCTGAATTTTTTTTAAAAAAAATGGGAAGGGTTTGTTTGGAGTAGCTTGGTTATTTAAAAAGTTTTTAAAAATAAAAAGGGGTAGGTTTTTATGAAAATGGTTATTAATTAATTGTGATTTTTTTTGTGAAATATGAAAAGGTTTTTGGACTTGGTGGTTGGTGTTCCTTATGAAGGTAATTTTTTTTTGGAATGATGTTATTTTGTTTTAGCCTTTGGTGTTTTCATGGGTGCTCACATGCATGGTTTTATTTATATCTGGAAGAATTCCCTATATGGTATGGTTGTTGGGTTCCTAGGGTGGAATGTAAATGTGCATGTGGGTGAGACTTGATGAAACATCATTGGTGAATGTGGAAACCCACCAAGTTAGTTTGTTTTTTCAAAATTGTTTTGAGCTGAAAATTGTGGCCTTTTTTAAAACCAATGGTTATATGGCTTGATTTTTCTATGTCTTAGAAGATTTTTTTATTTGGTTAGCTTCCATGTGATCTAGAATTCATAATCTTGTTCTATCTAGAGATGAGATCTTGTTGGTGGCTCGGTTTTGGAGTAATTTTCATTGGGTTTCTAAAGATGTGTTTGATGTTGTGATGTGGCCATGGATAGTTCTCTGTTGGAAATCTTTCCTGCTGATCAACCTAAGGATTCCTTTAAAATTTTAAATCCACATCTTTTGATGATGCCTCAACCTATTTGTTGGAATAGAGATCTTTTTGGGATCTATTAAAAGTGCTTATAGGTCGTGATAATTATTTTGGATAGATCAGTTGTGTTCGGTGATGTTGATGTGTTTCGTCATATTCCTTGTCCATTCTACCCCTAGTTTGGAGTGATATAGAATTATGATATGTATCTATGAGTTCCTATTTAGATGAATATTTTTTTTGGTGATCAAGTGAGGTTTTTTAGTGGTTTTATCCTTATCACCTGACTGCGGTGCATCAAATGCTTCAAGAATCAGGGCTCCAGCCATAGGCCTCAGAGTGAAGCTTTTCACGCAGTCAGGAAATCGACAGAGGTGTAGAGTGCTCTATTAGGATCCTTACTCCTTTGTTTTGGTAATTTAGTTTCTATTTCAATGTTTTGGTTCCTAATTTCTGTGAATTTTCCTTTGTCGCAACAAGCGTGGTGGACTTAACCCCTCACACAGTGTCTATGGTTATTCCTTCATGGATGTGGGTTTTCAATCAATGTCCCTGTGTGGAATGCCTATAAAAATAAGGTGCAGTCTTGGTGTTACCTATTCATATTTGGAGAGTTTTGGGTAGTTTCTTTGTTTATTTTGTGGTTTCAGTGGCCAAATTATTGGGTCCCCTTCCCTCCCATCCCCAAGTGGTGGGGGTCCAGAACTGTGCTGAATGTGTTGGCCAAGTTCTTGTCCCCTCTGTTTGGGAGTGGGTGGTTTATATATTCATGTTTTAACCCTATTAACTTGGTATAGTAGGTTTTGTTAGGAGGGTTTTTTAGGGTTTGTGTGAGTGAGGCCCAATTCTAGATCATGTTGAATTCTTGTATGTTCGTTGCTAGTTGGTTTCTAAAGGTGGGGAGACCCACCATGGGTCTCCTGGATTTTCATCCTAAGAATATTTCTAGTGCTAGTTGATTCTTAATGGTGGGGATTCCATTATGGACTCCCCTGGAATATTTAGTTTTTGTGAGTTCTATTTGGTTTGGGTGATGGTTGGGTTCATTGAGAGAAGGCCCAACAATCGGGTTCTTGGCTTGGTTGTGGAGGTGGTGGCTTCATCTTTCCATTGATTCTACAGACGTGGTTGTGAGTTGTGTTTTGTGTTTTGTGTGGGAAAGAGTATTATGTTGCATTTTTGTTGATTGATATTTCCTTATCTTTAGAGGCTGTATTATGTTGTTATGTAATCCTTAGGTGTTGTTTTTTTTTCAGCCGGAAAGTGTTATGGATTTCTGGGGGTGGAAAGCTTTAATGGTGGGGAGAATTGTCACACACAGTTTTTTTTGTCTTTGTATTGATCCGGTCCATTGGAAATCCCGATCATTTTCATGGGTATTTGGTGAGATGAATCCTGATTTTTTAAGTTTCATATATGTCTAACCACCCTAATTTGGGATCCCCATTGTTTGTTTAGTAGTTTTTTAAGAAAGGGTGGTTACTTCATGATTTGGGCCAATCGTGAGCCCATTCCCAGTTTTAAAAACTGAATCTGTTTCTTTTATAACTCTTTTTTTCATCCATTTTCACCCATTCAACTTCACACTTGTCCTATAATGATATATTAAAACTTATTTATCCTTTTTGACCCATTATAAATTCATAATCAGGGTGAATTTGAGTTACTTATTTTGGTATTGGGCCATCCCATGGGCCCATTTCCTATTTTAAAAAAAATAATTCGTTTATTTTATATCTTTTCATTTTTTAATATTTTTCAGTAATTCCACCTCTCCCTCGAATCCAATAACCTTATCATAACCCTCATAATCTATTTTACCTCTTTGGAGCTCATATGTGTCGCGGATTAGGGATAAAATTCTTAGGATGGCTCAAATCATCCATAATTGACAAGGTAAATTGTATCTTTCATAAATCAATCAATTCTTACTCTTTTGGACACCAATATTCTTTACCTAGTTCGTAAAGACCTTATGAGTTTCTCCAAGAAGTTTCAAGCCATTCCTTTCTCTATAGGGTTGTAGATCTAATGGAAGACGAAGAGTTTTCTAGGGTGAAAGGTGAGATTCCTTCTCCTTTCTCCTTCCTCTTCCCCCTCCTTTCATTATTTTTTGGATTTATATTGTCCCCTAGTATAGATAGACCTAGGGTTTTGTTATACCATGTTTTTTGATGGGTTTTCTGTTTGTTTAGGTCTGGTATTTATAGTTTTAGGGTTTATAAACCCGCGGCGGGTGATTTCGGGTGTGCGTTTCAATTACGCCAAGGATTTGAGGTAGGATATCCCTTGAACAAGCCTTTATCATTCAAGTTTAATCATTTTAATATTATCCTAAACTGATATAAATGTTTATTATTTTTTTAAGCCTTTGTATAATTTTCTTGGTGTGCAAAGTGGTTGTTTAATCATTGTTTCGTGAAAGGTAGTGTTGTTTTGTCATGAAAGTGCTCAACAAGTGTTTGTTTAAATGTTCCGTTATCTTTTACAAATATTTTGTGAGGTTTATAATCTGTTTTATGGTATTTTAAACATTTTACAGTATCTTGAATGAAAATATGACATTCAATTGGTGTTTTATTCCTTTTCACGTACTTAAAATAAATAGTTTTTTTTAAAAAGGGCATGACATGTGTTCGGTAAATTGCCCGGTTGGCTTTTATGTGTGATGTGTGATTTAAAAGTTATTTGTTTGGATTTATAAAGGAATTGGAAGAATTATAAACGGTATTTTTTTGTCCTTATATGTATTTCAAATTTGGATTTGTTTTTACAAACAAGTGGGTTTTTGTTTTACAACATATTTTGGCCCGAGTTTCCCAAAAATGGACCATTTCACATCTTTATGAAAATGGATGTGTTTTGAATATGTAACCTAAGTATTATAAGAGATTTATGAATGTGTTTTGCTACTGTAAATGGTTTTTATACACATCCTTACAAAAATAAACTACATACCTTCGTCAAATGTTAGTTTTGAGAAAATGTTTAAAGGCCCGTTTGGCATTTCCTAGAAATGAAGGAGTGTTTTACTTGTGTATACCAAGTTGTGCAATTGGGATTGTTTTATGGTCCATTAAATGATTTTATTAAATGTTTATAGGGCTTCCAAATATGATTTTGTTTGTTTTTGATGTGTGTTTATAATTGAAAGAGTGTTTTTGAATGAGTTTTATGTGCAAAGCCTCAATACACTTCATGAAATTGTTTTACCAAAATATTTAGCAGTTTGTTGATTCGTGTAAGAAATGTGAAGAATGATTCTGGGCTGATTGTGTTTTTATTGTTTGGGAATGGAATGTGGATTTGAAATGTGTATTTGATAATATGTGTAACTTGATTGAGCACTAAAGGGAATCTTGGGTATCTAGGTGGGCGGACGTGTACTAGTATTAGTGATTCTGTGGGGGTTGGCCTTTGTTTCACATAGAAAGTTTGACGATGACAACACTAACTAAACTATGATGATGATGATGATTGGGGACCACTAGTTTATGGGTATGTTCCCTACTAGTGGCTCATGCACGAGAATGGATATTTATTATGGTTACTTTCACCGGGATACGAGGTACCTGGGGCTCACAACTAACTAGTGCCTAGGGGTGTTCCCGTGACTAGTGCTCATTGGCTATTTTGTACACACCGTCGGCATACGGTGTGTTTGGTTGGTAAATTAAGTAGTATGTGTTATTTATTTAAAAGTTAAAATTATTTAAAGCAGCCCTCTTGAAAACTATTTTCATTTTGAAGTTTCACCTCTTTGAAAAAAAAATTTACTTGCCTTTTAATTTATTAAACATGCATGTTTTTGTCTGATAATTATTATAGCATGGAACCTCATTTGAAAACCATACTTTCATATCTTGAATTTAAAACTATAAATTGATGTTTATTTTATTTTAAAGGAATGTGCATTGGGAATAGAATATCGGGCTAACCTACTGAGTTTTAATACTCACGCCTATAGTCTTCTTCTTTTTTTAGCCCTTGTGCAGGTTTCATCTTTAGTTTGATCACCTTGGGAGACATTTGATCATTATGTTGGAGAGTGACCAGAAGTGTCACATGGAGTTAGTTGGTCATCGGTATTGTTCAGTTGAGTTGTTGGTTTCGTTATACTTTTAGTTTCTTGTACAAATAATATTTAGTTCAATTTTTATATAAATTAATTTTGGGTTGTCTGTTTATTTCTGCTGTTTGTTTGATTGTTTATATGTGGGTGAAATCGTTACCTTGTGTACTCTATTGATGCCCTTGGTGCTTGTCACCATCCCGGGAGGATCGGGAATGCCTCTCGGGACTTGTCGCGGGCTGGCCTGGGTGACCGGTTCAGGGTTGACTCGGGCTGGTTCGTGACAGGAGCCACCCAGGAGCATGACGGAGGTGCGGAGTTTCCTTGGTCTGGTTGGGTACTATAGAAGATTTGTAAAAAACTTCTCCAGAGTTGCAGCACCACTTTCAGCTTTGACAAAGAAGGGGAAACCCTTCGTGTGGTTAGATGGATGTCAGCAGAGCTTCCATGAGCTGAGACAGAGATTGACCAGTGCACCCATCTTGAGGCTACTAGAGGAGGGTGTAGGGTACGTAGTTTACTACGATGCATCAGGGACCAGACTCGGGTGTGTCCTGATGCAGGAGCAAGAAGTGATCTCCTATGGATCATGACAGTTGAGGAAGAACGAGCAGAACTACGCTACCCATGACCTGGAGTTAGTAGTAGTGGTCTTCGCCTTAAAGATGTGGTGGTGCTATCTTGTGGGTGAGCGCTTTACAGTCTACTGTGACCACCAGAGTCTCAGGTACATATTATCGCAGAAGGACCTGAACCTGAGATAGCGGCGATGGCTCGAGTTCCTCTAGGACAATGACTTTGAGATATTCTATACTCCTGGGAAGGGAAACGTAGTAGCTGATGCTCTCAGCAAGAGGTCAGGCATTCAGCTACTTAGAGAGGCGACGGAGCAGCAAGCCGCGTTTTAGATATCCTTCATGGATAGAGATGGAGTAGCCTTCCTACAGTCACTCACAGTCACTCCTCCACTACTTCAGTGGGTCAGAGAGGCACAGCATGGGGACATTGACTATGAGACGCGATGTGCACAGATATCCTCAGGACAGGCACCTGATGGATTTTTTCTAGGAGGAGAGCACGGCATCCTTTTGAGAGGACGTACCATGGTACCAGTTTCATTATGGGAGGAGGTGCTGAGGGAGTTTCACACTTCCCCTCTAGCGGTACATCCTGGAGTAGCGAAGATGTACCAGAACCTCAGACGACAACACTGGTGACCGGGTATGAAGAAGGTTGTGGCCGAGTTCGTTTCATGATGCCTCAACTGCCAGCAGGTGAAGGTGGAGCACCAGGTACCAGCAGTCTTGGTACAACCCTTAGAGGTCCCGGAGTGAAAGTGGGATGGGATATCTGTGGATTTCGTGATAGGGATTTCACGTACTTCCAGAGGACATGACTCCATCTGGGTGATTGTCGACCGACTCACCAAGTCGGCCCACTTCTTACCCATCAGAGAGTAGGGCTCAGTGGAGAGCTTGAGACGCCCCTATGTTCAGGAGATCGTACGACTTCATGGTGTTCCATCATCTATCGTCTCTGATCGATACGCTCGCTTTACTTCCCAGCTTTGAAAGGGGTTTCAGGAGGCATTTGGGACGTAGCTACGCCTGAGCACCGCTTTTCACCCTCAGAAGGATGGCCAGACGGATAGAACCATTCAAACTCTTGAGGACATGTTCCGTGCATGTGTCCTCGACTTTGGTCGCAGCTGGGAGGATCACCTACCCTTGGTGGAGTTTGCGTATACCAATAGCCACCACTCCACCATCGGGATGGCACCATACGAGGGATTGTACAGCCGACCTTGCAGATCACCTCTGTGCTGGACAAACCCTGGGGAGTCAGTACTTTTAGGACCAGAGATGGTCCAGGCCACGACGGAGAAGGTGCAGATCATCCAGGAGTGGATGAGGACTTCTGAGAGCCGATGTAAGTCCTATTCTGATAGGATGCGGATACCACTAGAGTTCGAGGATGGTGACCACGTTTTCTTACAGGTCTCACCTCGATGTGGATTACGGAGATTTGGCTGGGGCGGCAAGTTATCTCTACACTTCATCGGACCATTCCAGGTTCTCAGTAGGATAGGCGAGGTGGATTATCGCATGGCTCTTCCACCTCAGTTGCATCGGGTGCACGACGTCTTCCACGTATCTCATCTGAGGAGATACATGCATGAACCGATGCATATCATTGATCACGGGGAGCTGGACATCGATGAAAAGGTGACATTTGCAGAGGTTCCGGTGGAAATCGAGGATCGACAAAAGCGGGTCCTATGTGGATAGTTGATTCCTCTAGTGTGCATCAGGTGGCAGCACGGGAACCTCCAGGAGAGCACATGGGAGCGGGAGGCTCAGATGCGTGCACAGTACCCTCATTTGTTTCCCTAGTTTATGATTTATATTTATGGGTACGTAAAGCCCTGAGGTGGGAGTAATGTAAAAACTCGTAAATTTCAAGGAAAGTTTTTTCTTAAATTCTTTGAGATTTTATAAGTACGCAGTTTCTGACAGAACCTGATTCTGAATCCCGGTGTGCCTGGAATCAATTTATGAAGTTTAGCTTGGGTATGCTCAGTGAACGAACGAGTGGGTTTTTCTATCTTTTGAACCGGTTATCGGAATTGAAATATAAGGGCACCGATGGAACCTCAGAACCAGTAATTGCTTAAGAGGACCTTTACCAAAGGTGCATTTTCTCGGGAGGAGTTGTTAAAATTTGGGGATTAATAAATAATTGAATAAAATTTGTGGTACAAATTTTATTCCTAACTTAAGTGGTTTTATCCTAGGAGTGGGAGTTGGGGTGGGACCCACTAGTTACTAACTACCCATGTGAGGATAAATGTTAGGTGGGCCCCCCACAAGCCCCAACACTTCACATTCCCCATAACTCCTTAAACTCTCCATTAAACCCCCCCTGTATTTAATTATGTGACTTCTCCTCTTCCACTTTAATAATGCCAAAACACATTAATTTAATTAATTGAACATCTTTAATTAATTGAATTATGTGTTTGAATTTTGGAAATTTGAAATGATTGGAAAAATAATAAAATAAGGGGAGGCCTTATTTTATTTGGTTAGTTTTGTTGTGTGAGGAATTTGGGGGGAGAGCTCTTTTCTCTTTGGAAGAACTTCATCCTCCCGCGAAGAACTTCAATCCTCCCGTGAAGAACATCATCTCTTCAAGTGAAGAACAACTTGGCAACTGAAGCGCAATCATCATCTTCTCTCCATGATAAAAGAGAAGACAACGTTTCCTCGGGCGCACACCGATGATGATGGGAACGACTCCATCATCCGCGGTGCTTGACAACCGTGAACTTTCTTTGAGGTAGGGGTTAAGTTCAATTTTAATGAATTAAAATTGTGCTATTTTTTGTCATTGGGAATCTTGTAAAATTTTTCCGCATGTTATCATCATAATGGGTGGAGATCGGACCGCACAAACATGGCCGATCCTCCTCCCCTTTTTATTGTTGATCATCGATGATGTTTGTGGTGAAGGCGGCACGGTGTCGTTGCACCGCGTGGGTACGAAGAGGACCGCGGCTGGAGCGGGCCGCGGAAATGGTGTGTGGCGCCTTCGTGCCTCACCAGCGAGGCCGAAGGAGGCCGTGGCCAGGATTGTGTTGCGGCGGAGGGGAGCGGCGTCGTCGCGTCGCGCTGGTCGGACAGAAGTCGCTGCCTAAGGCTGCGGCGGTCTTCAAAGGGACGGCCGGAAGAGCCAACCGCCGGCGCCACCTAGAGGTGGGACCCAAAGGGGTCCCATGATTCACCAAGGTCGGCCATTACGGCTGGCCGTTTCAGAAACAGGGGGAGCCCCCCCCCCCCCCCCCTTCGCACTCTGATCGGTCGAGAGCCGAGCCACGACCGACTTCCAAGTCAGGTCACAGGCCGCGCGGGCCGGGCCGGCCGTGCTGGGCTGGGCTGCGCCAGCCGGGCCGGGCCGCGCCCAAATTTGCCGGACCCGGACCGGGGTCGGATCGACCCAGTTCGAGCCGACCTAGGGGGTATTGGGCCGGGTCGGACCGGGCCCAAACCCCCTATTTTCTGACAGGTTTGTTCAAACGCCCATATCTTGGGATATGGACCTCTGATCGCTGCACCGTCAGTTGCATAGGGATCCTTGGATCGAGACGGTAGTTTCGTTATATTACACTCAAGATTTCAGTAAAGTTTGGGTATGTTCGGGTTGGTTCGAACCCGAAACCAAACGGGCCCTTGGAACGGAAATGCTTATAACTTAACGACCGGATGTCCGAATGACGT
Organism: Viscum album; assembly: GCA_963277665.1. Taxonomy (NCBI): domain Eukaryota; kingdom Viridiplantae; phylum Streptophyta; class Magnoliopsida; order Santalales; family Viscaceae; genus Viscum; species Viscum album. The sequence goes on from OY728146.1 coordinate 1,226,537,458, forward strand.
GTCTTAGATCACGTTGAATTCCTCTTAGTGAGACAGTTCTTTTGACTTACTCCTCTTGAGTTTTGGATTCAGCTGGAGTTTGGTCAGGTTGGTTTTAACTTAAAAACCAACCGGGCTCCAGGGACGAAAAAGCCAATAACTCTCAGATCGGGCGTCCGATTGACACGCCGTCTGTCGCGTTGAGTTCTTATTGAAGAGACATAACTTTTTAATAAATCAACTCTAGACTTTGTGATAGTTGATTTATTAACCCCCTTGGCTCGTGGAGCGAACCCTCCCGGAATCGAGCATGCTGTGTGAGGGAACCCTAGAGCTGGTTGCGACTGCGACGACGATGGCGACTGTACTTGGATCCTACATGGGTTCGGCAGCGAGGATGACTATAATTGGATCCTACGTGGGTTCGGCAATTATGATGACTGTACTTGTATCCTACATGGGTTCGGCAGTGATGGTTACTTTACTTGGATCCTACGTGGGTTCGGCAGTGACGACTTCTGTACTTGGATCCTACGTGGGTTCGGCAGAGGAGATGATTCCGAGGCTACATCTAATCATCTCCATCCCTCTTCGTGAGTAGTATACCTGTGTGAGCTAAGTCTTGACATCCAATCATTATCTTCGATGTGTTTTCCATGCTTTCCTATGTGGATTGGGTTGTACTTTCCTATGTGGATTGAGTTATGTTATCCTGTGTGGATTGGGTTGTACTTGAGCTCGTGAGTTGGAGCAGAACTGGAATTGATGACTTAGGTATATGTATGGGTATATATCTAAGTAGAGTTGGTTGATACTTCATGTTTGTATCTTTCCTTTGTGGTCTATCCTTTGTGGATTCTCAGAGACCTTCGGGGGTCTTGGGGTCCCTACTGAGTATTGTTTACTCACCCCTGCACGGGCTATGCCCGCACTACATTGTGTTGGTTGCAGATGACGGATAGCGTTGATCGTGGTTGAGGCTTGTGGAGCGGGATGGTACCCGGAGGTGGACTATCAGGCGAGACGTACACGAAGCAGATGGACGGACCCGAGGATCCAACGAGACTATCTGTGCCCACCCTTCATGTGGGAATTCTGGGGGACGACTTGGTAGTTGCTGCTTTACTTTTTAGTTGTTGTACTTTCTTTTCCCAGTTGTACTGTACTTTCAATTGGGTTTGTATACTGGCCCATTTACTTTCCAGCACTTACTTTTTTACTTAGTTTATTTATTTTTTACTTCATCTTCCATACTCTGTGGTGTTTGTTTTCTTATATAAAGGTTATGCCTTCCATTTTATCGGGATTTACGTCTTTGGTGCTAGTCGCCAGCCCCTGGCCTATGGAAGGCGAGCTTGGGGTAGTCACGGCACGGGCCCTGAGGACGGGTCATTATAGGTGAGGTTAATATAGAATAAGAAAATAAAACAAATTAAAAATAAAATAAAAGAAAATGAAATCGGATTGTACCTCTTGAATTCTTCACCTTCAGAACCTCCTTAAGGCCCTTGGTTTTGGATTTTTTGTAAGACCGGAAGGTATTGGATGTGGGTTAGAGTATTGTTAAGGTAATGGTTTAAAAATTTGACAATATACAAGGATTTGGAGGTTTGAGTAGAAGTGGTAGTAGGGGTGGAAATTATAGTGGATGAGAGGGGTTTTTTTTTATTATTTTTTTCATTTGTCTATTATTTTGGTTTAAGACAATGAATAGTTTTGATTCTATGACTATATAAATTAAATAGAGAATAATTGTTCAATATTATGGTTCTTACATCATTCATACGTCATCTATGACTCAATAATTCATGTATTTTCTAAATACTGTTAATTATCATATTTCACTATTCACTAAAAATAAAACTATTTCTGAAAAATCCCAAAAATTCACCAATTTTTAGACTTATAGAATTAAAAAAAGGACCCCATTTTTTGAAAATAATTTTCTATATAAGAGAAATTTATTTTTTTTAATTAAATTCATCATTTATTCAAAAATACTTATTTTAATAATATAACTGATTTTATAACACTTTGAAAAAATTAATTAAGGTCTCATAAAAGAATTTGTAATTAAAATACAAAAAAATATTAATTTATGATTTAATTTTTTTAAGATAAATTTTATTTTTATATTAATTATAAAATTTTAAATAAACATTTTTGTTTAATAAAAATACCAACACTTAATTTATCATTTTCAAAACTTTTATTTACTTATTCCATGGTATAAATATAATATATTTTCCCTTATAAGATACATAAATTTTATTTATACTTTCATAGGTGGGGTTTATATTATATTATTATAGATTCCTTAATTTCTATAAATACCAGTTATTTCATAATACATTTATAATGAATTTAACTATTTAATTCCATAATAAAAAAATTATTTTATATGTACATGGTTGTTACATATAAAACCTCATCTTAAGTTTGACATAAACCATTCCATAACTGGTTAACCATGTAAGCCTTATAAAATATGAAAATCCAAAACTTTAGAATGAAGGTCACTAAATCATCATAACATTGATCCCCCGTTTATCATAAAGTATCTCTTGGTTTTCACATTCCAAACATGTGAATACCCTCATCATATATTCTATTGAAATATAGTAATAACTTGAATTACCATAAATCCTTTTGAAAAACATGCATGCTTCCTTATTCCAAAGATTGCTAGATTTATTCCTTAAATCCATGAAATTGTAAAATTCATCCATGATAACATAAACCACTTTTTCAATAAATCATTAATTGGTTTTAATGTCATCAATACTATACAATTTTCTTTATACAAATCAATAATCTATTTATCCAAGATAAACACAATCTCCTCTACATCTTAAACACATTAAGGGTTACCTTCCCAAAAACAAAATATCACCTTTCCATTAAATAAATTTTCTATGTCATCATCACCATTTAAAATAACCTTTTGAATCATTAATGAAAAACTTATATTGAAAATATTTATATATTTCATGATTCATATAACATAATATTTGAATTCCAAAACATAATTACTTCATTCATCCAACTTTATTTTTAAACCATTACTCAAGATTCATCATATTATTCTTTAATATCCCTATCCTATAATGTACAATATTAATCATGTATTAAGGTTCCTCAACCTCAATAGAATCATGCCTATTATGTTTAATATAAAAAATATTGTTAGAACACCCCATACCTTTTATATGTCATTCATGATATCTTTGTCTTTAATAGTACAACCAACACTTGTTCCACCTTCTTGATTCTCTTTATGATATTTTCTCTTATGAAATATATTTTCATAATTCCCATATTTTCCACATATAAAACATTCAATGTTAACAAAGTTCCTTCTAGTCCCTATCATTTACTAAAACCAGAAATCATAGTGTGAGAAGCATTTATCATAATTGAAACCATATAATCATGAAAAATAACTTATAGTATGTTTAAATCATGACATATACTTATTTAATCTATGAAAACTTATTTTTATCCTAGTTCATTAATAGAAAACATATATTTAAATACATTATGATGGTTCATAAGAGTTTTTTAATTCCCAAATCATCAGGAGTGTCAATCCAGACATGCAACAATGCTCGTTTTTATTTACTGGGTTACGCTCAAATTAGGACCTATACACCTTTTCAGATTTGTTACCCCTAGGTACATCTATGCCAGATCCACATCCACTTATAATATCCAGATAGGGATTTATTTCTAGAAAATCACTCACTCTATCCTTTACCAAAATTCTAATAAATTTTCCTATGATTTTCCTCATTCTTAGACTTATCCTTAGAGACATCCCTAAACATGTCCTTACAAATATCCCTAGGAATATCACTAAATTTTTCTTATCCTAGTTTCCAAATGTTGAAAAAATATTTCCTTTTATACCAACTATAGTGACCCAGGCTTAACATACATGGATATTAAATCATTTTAGATGAATATTTAAAACATTATAAAAATAAATTCTCATGGACCATAATAGTTTACTGCCTTTAGAAACTTGGAAAAAAGTTTTAACTTAGTGTATGATCTTAAACATCTCCTTAAAATATTTTCCCCTATAGTACTCTATCTTAAAACCTTTCTTCAAAACCTGGGGAAAATGAAACATAGTAAATGGGTGATCTCAGATGCTCAGTGAGGGTAAAAAAGGGATATATATAATAATAACATGAGTATAAGGGTATGGTAACATAATTATAACATTATAAGATCATACCTTGCATATCAAAGATCATAATTTGAATAAATGGCATAAATATTGGTAGTTAGTAAGACATGAATCATAATATAATCAAGAACATGAACCATGTGAGCATATCATAGGCATAATACATAGAATTTGTGGAAAAAAAATAAGCATATAAAAACATTCCCTATAAGTCAATGCTCATTTCCAAAACCTATCAGGGCACTTCATGGGGACTACACCTACTGGGCAGGACACACCACCATCCCCAGTCATAGTCCATTCCTTGTAAGAGATCGGGTTTCACTATATTCCCATAGTGGATCAAGTTTCCCCATCTTCCCATAGTGTATCAAACCTATTGACTTTATTCTTATCATTGTCTTATGAGATATAAATCTTTACCAAATCCATTGGAGATATATATAGGTCACACCCATATCATAATAAATCCATACATATATGTGATACAAGATCATAAATAATCATATAATAACCCATGAAAAAAATTGATATCACGAACATGTAACCATAACATAACCTATGTAAAATATATAGGTTTCATAATCATTTAATCAAAGAATAACCTAGAAAAATAAGTGGGTTTCATAAGAATATAACTCATGAAAGAGAAATAGGTTTTATAAACATATAACCCATTAAATAGAAATGGGTTTCATAAACATCATGCCATCAAAACATAAACCATTCAGGGAAATAATATTAATGAAACCTTTGGATCATTTCTCTATAAAGTTATGAGTAACACAAATGGATGTCACCTTAGATGTAAAATAATTTGGAAATATTATTTAAAAAATCTTGAGTAAAATATCTTTTCTTCTTTGAAAATCACTTTTTAAAACATAAAACATTTTTTAAAACCTATTTCTTGAAAAATTATAAAAAAAACTTGAAAAAATTTTTCCTTGAAAAAAATTTTCCTTGAAAACTTATAAATGAATCTTGAAAACATTCTGAAAACTTTTTTCCCTAAAAACTTATAAAATAAGCTTTAAAACATTTTAAAAACCTTTTTCATTGAAAACACTTTGAAATCTTATAAATAAATATTGAAAACATTTTGAAAAACTATTTCTTTGAAAATACTTTTAAAATATATAAATAAATCTTGAAATTATTTGAAAACCATTTATTTGAAAATACTTTTAAAACTTATAAAGAAATCTTGAAAACGTTTTGAAAACAATTTTTTCGAAAATAATTTGAAAATTTAAAAAAAAAATGGAAAACCTTTTAAAACCCTTTTTCTTTGAATATACATTGAAAATTTATAAATAAATCTTGAAATCATTTTTCAAAAATACGGTTTTGAAAGAACGCAGATTTTTGACCAAAGAGAAATGTAAAGTTGGAATTTCTTAAAAACAGTTTTTTAATAATATATTTTACCAAAGAGTGGGAAAATAGTAAAAATACATGAATATGTCATGAATAATCAGATAATAATAAAATTCATGAGAGTTATTAATATATGGATCATATTATTTCATCAATTTAAGTATAATCATAAACAATATTTATAAAATATAATATTGTTTCAATAAACTCTTACCACTTGGTAACTTTGAATTATACTTCCCATGTAAGAAAATGAAATTAAATGAAGATTAAAATATCATTAAAATAATTAGGTTTATGATATAACATTTTAAATGGTATTATATACACCTCATAAAATAATATAGGAGTATAATAAAACATGTGTCTCAAAGAAGGTAAATTGAGACAAAACTACTTTATCGATTTGGTAACTTTTGAAACATAAACCCATGAAATAAGGTTCATAAAATGGATATTTAAATACCCATAAATTTAATTATAAAAATAATATAATACATCCATGGGAATTATTCACACCACATATAAGAAATATGAGGTGAACATGGCTTTTGCCTCACATAAATTGAAAGTGAGATGAGAAAACACTTAATACTTGAGTAACTTTAGAATAATAATCCTCATGAAAGAATAAAATAAATTAAATATTTTAATATCATTAAATAAATTTAATTAATTATATAAAATTTATTATGTTATTATATACACCACAAAAAATAAGTGAGTTGTGAATATGGCATTTATCTCACGAAAATGAAAAGTGAGATTAAATTCCCTTACCTTAAGTATTGAATTTCTTAGTACAAATTAAAATATACTATATAATAGATATAAGTTTATTATAAATATACCAAATAACCATATTATTATATCTAATACCATATATGATTTGATTATTAATTTATTTCAACCATTTATTAACAATCCCATGTTAATGTTATGCTTCAAGTAATATCTGCATTGTTTTTCATATAGGTTTTCACTTTTTTGTTCTTGATACTCTTATATAGATCATGATTTACTTATTTAAATAATTTAAATAAGGATTTAAATATCATATATATTAATTATATTAATATTTATAATAATCTATAAAAGATATAAATATGAAATGGAATACACCATTCAGGGACATGGTAGGTCATACGTATACATGAACGTTGTTTCTATTTTATTGTCATATTGAAAAGAAGAAATTAAATGAAATATATGTATATATATATAACAAAATTAAATTAGAATTATTATGTCATATATATAATATAATTTCACTAAACTCACCCTTAATACATTCCATGTAAAGTGTGAACGAATCACATCGCTTTGAGGAGGAGGTAGTCCACATTTCCTTGAACGAAGTTATCGTATTTACACAAGATATAAATAATGAAGGTATGTTTTATATAATAATTAAATAATCATAAATACATAATAAATATCATATATATATCATATAAAAACATATTTTTCATCATAATTCCCAACCATGAGAGGTGTTAAAGGAAAAAATGAACAATATTATTTTGTGAGGCGGTAGTTCGTTGTACACAAAAAATGGTAAGTTTGTTACCCATTAGATGGATGTGTGTGTAAGTGTAGGTATAAAACTTATAAGAAAAATATATTATTATATTTATGATACTGAGGTTATGATATAAGTATTTAATTATAATAGTTGAGGTGGTGTGTAATGAAAATAAAACAAAGGAACTTGAGGAAGGATGATACCTCTTCTTTTGGTAACTCCTCTTAGTTTTCACCAAAGGGATTACTTGGATGGATTTATGACCAAGGGTAGGATTATAGGATGATTAGAGGTAATTTTTTAGACTATTTGGAAAATTTTAGTATGAGAAAATTTAGCTATATATGTGTGAGGAATGGGAAGAGTGAATGCCTTTTTATAATGGAGGAGGAGTGGCATTCTTGTAAATATGAAAAAGGTAATCACTAATGCGAGGTCCCCCTTACCTCATGTGATTATAAAATGAAAAAATAAGGAATTAAAGTGGATTTATGGTCCAAAAAATCTCCACCATATAAAAATAAGTTCATTTTTATAATATTTTTCCTTAGTCTTTAAGTTTTCTTATATTTTTCATTCTGGTTTTTCATTTAGGTAACTAGTTTTCCAACCTATGTAACTTTACCGTTAAGAATAATTTAAGGTTTGATTTATTATAAAATATATACCCAATTAATTTTAAATATGATATATAATTTAAAAAATAAAAAACTCATGTGTGTTGGAAATTAATTTTAAAACAAGCGCATGTAACGTCCAAAAAAACTATTTTAACCTGAACTGTGCAAATGATGTTTTTACTATTTAGGGGTTTATATTTTCATTATAAAATATAATTTGGTTCATTAATAAACCATATTTTATATTTATTAATAATTAAAAATCAAACCTCATAAGGCATGATTTTATTAATATTAAATATTTTCATAAAATATAATTTATTGTAAATTAACGTTAATTCCAATTTTGACATTATTTGTTTAATTTTAATTTAAAAATATCAAAACATTATTGAAATTAAAATATATTAATTTCACATCTTTTTAACATGATATATTCATATAAAAAATAATGGAACGTAATATTTCATTAAATTTACTTTACTTTTAATGTTTTTAGCATCATTTATTTTATTTAATTATTAATTAAATAAAGCATGCGTTGGAATTTGTTAAGAATTTAATGTAACTAATTCATATATATAAATTAATTATAAATAATTATAATAAAAATAACTCACCTAAATTTAAGAAGGATATGTATAACCTAAAATATGTTGTTTTTTCTATATCTCAAAGTTTTATAAATGTTAAAGGTAAGGAAAGTTCCTTTTTTGTCTTTTTCCTTACATAACTTATAAAATAGGTAACTTTTATTGAATATAATCCCAATAACTCATAACATTAGACCAATGAATATATATAGTCTAAATATGGTTATTAATTGGATTTTAGACAAGTTTCTAGGTCATTCTGGTCTTTAATTTTCTAGTTTAGTCCCTTGTTAAGCTTAATTTTACCTTAATTTCTATAATTAATTTTAATCACTTTCACTAATATTTTTTGTCAAATTTAAATTGATATCATTAGAATATAAATATCATACTTATTACACCATTTATTTATGTTTTTATAAATTCAATTTATATAAGTATAAAAATTAAATTTAAAGTTAATCTTATAGACGTGGTGAGAAAGCATGCATTTAAAGTAAAAATGTTCAAAATTTAAATAAGTTTTTATATCTAAATTCTATATAAAAATGATTCCAATGACCTAAATTTGATTTATATATTTATAATTGATCTACTGTGACTTTAAAAACCAATTTAAAATACAATTTAACATTAATAATTATTTAAACGAAAAGGAAGTTTTTAACTAAAATGCAGTATTTTTCACTATTTATCAAAAAATAAAACTTCACATTAAAATACCAAAAATTCACCCTAAGATAATTTTGACATTAAAAAATCAAAAATTATTCTGATTTTTACAAATGAAATTTATAAAGTTGTCAAAATTTATTTGAAAAATAGATACTCCATTAAAAAGTGGTGAAACTCAGTCTTGCATGTAACACAAGCTAACTTAGTGTTGTGTGTTATATAAGATTAACATGGTGTTGTAATTAATTCAATACAAAATTAGTGTTTCAATATAGAAAAATCTATATTCTGTTTCTCTTGAAATAAAAAATATCAAAAAGATTAAATTAATTCAAAAAAATATTTTTTAAAATATCAGGGTGTTACACCAACCACCAGTCACACCCTAACTTAAACCAAGAAAACCTAAATTGGGGTGTAATGAAGCTATAAGTTCTAAAAATTATTGATAGATGTTATAAAAATAACCCCAAGAAGAATAATGTTAATAGGAAGAATATAAGGATGGACAAAGGAGGAAGACACAAGAAACACCACTCGAGAGACAAAAAATGAAAAAGAAATATCTACCCCTATCATTCCCATCAAGAATAATTCAATCAATAAAGATTAGAGAATAAATAATTCAAAAAAATTAAACACTTTTCAAAAAGTATAAATTAATATTCCCCTACTTTAATCCTTCAATAATATTATAAGGCATGCTAACTTACTCAAGGAGCTTCAAACCAAGAAATGGAGGCTTAAATGGAATGATAAGATCGACTTAGGAAGAAGTGTCACACCCTTGATCACACCATAATTTTCAAAAAAATGTTAATATCCATAAATATTTTTTACTCCCTACACCATTTCATCCTTTACTTTCTCTAATTATTTGTGTGATCTTGATGCTTCAATGAATGTTATTTTTTACTCTGTATTTACATCTTTGTATATGGGAGATTTGAATCTCACAAGAGAGGTGTAACAACTTGAAAATCGATACACTGTATTCCTAGTAGGAGTGTTGGAATATGTCCTTGTTAAAGTTTAAGATTTTATTTTCCCAAAAAAATTCTATTTTCCTAACAAATAGAAGGATATATCACCAGGACACTTACTCATCATCTTGGGGAGACCTGTTTTGAAGAAAACTGAGACCATCATAAATGTTCATGAAGGAACAATAATAATGGATTTTGGAGAAAACACTATGAACTTCAATATTTATGGCTCCATGAGGTACCCTTAAGATAATAATTCTCTTTTTATAATCTCCCAACTTGAATAGGAAGAAAAATTTTAATATTCATGTATGTTGCATAAATTTTTATCCATTGGGAAAATAATTTTTTATTAAAAATACCAATAACAATGAGGTTATCCATAATTCAAAAAATTATATTTTTAATATATAAAAATAAGTAAATACTAAAAAATTTAATGAATCTGATGATTTATTTTATGCAGAATGAGGTAATATGATTTCTTGTGTTCCATAAGTTCAAGTATTAGGAATTTGGAATCTAATTTTAATTTCATCTCTTGAACAACCCCAAAATATGAAATTAAAATCACTCTCAGCTAAATTGAAATATGTGTATTTAATAGAAGGATAAAAATTATGTGTAATATTTACTAATAATTTTTCTACAAACTATGAATAAACAATCATTTAACTTTTGACAAAAAAATTACAATAAATAGGATAGATATTATCTGATATCCTAGGAATAAAACTATAAATCATATCATATAAAATTATGTTAGAGGGATATGTTAAGCCTGCTAGGAATACCCAAAGAAAGCTAAATCCCACCTTGATAGATGTAGTGAATAGGTATATATAGAATCACTTAAAATAAAATATCATCTATATCATTTCATACTCCAAATGGGTCAATACTATTCATGTGGTTCCAAATAAAATTGGACTAGCCATTATAGGGAATAAAAATAATGATTTAATCCCTATGAGAATTCAAAATAGTTGGAGAGTATGCATAGAATATAGGAAGTTAAATCATGTCACCTTGAAAGATCACTTCTCCATCCCTTTCATTGATTAGGTGTTAGAAATATTGGCAAGGATGAGTCATTATTTCTTAGATGGATTTTCAGGTTATTTTCAAGTGCCCATTTCTTTGGAGGACCAAGATAAAACCACCTTTACATTCCTTCTAGGGACCTTAACTTATAGGAGGATGTCATTTGTAAAATTTAATTGTAACATACTTTTACTATTTTATGGTATTCCAAAACCCCTCTTTTTGAACTTTCTTGGTCGGGTTTCATTTAGGGTTGCTTTGGGTGAAATTTTAAAGTTTTTGGAAATTTTTGTACTAATACATGGTTGGCGCATGGGTGGTTTATAGTTTCCCAAACCGTATGACCTCGCAAGAAAAATTGTGGAATTTGGATAGTGGTATTCCAAAGTCTTGCACAAATTTTACCAAACCATATTCCCTCTCTATAGAAACTATGTGGCCCACTTATAATAGGTTTATGGCTTGCATACGGTTTGACTAAACCATGCGCCTCTGCCCAGGAAACCGTGCTGATGGGTTTTTAATTGATCTGAATTTTTGTTAAAAATTATTTAACTCCTCTTTTAGGTCCTCAATGGACTGGTACAACCCCAAACTAGCTTACCCCATCCTTGTATCTCCCAAGTAGGATTTTTTTCCCCATGTATACCTCCCGAGAACGATCTAAATCTTGAGGAATGCCCTTTGATCTTCTCACAGTTAGTTTCATCCTTCTATTATCATTCTCCCCTAGTATCTCTTATTCTCTCTAGGTTCCCTTGGATACTTGTTTTTTATCTAATACCCACTTTTTTGGATCTAAACCTAGTTTTGATTCATAGATCTTTTTTTTGTTCTCTGTTGGAGTTTTCAAGATATGGCATTGTGATTCGAGATCCATTGATCCTGAGGTAGGTGGTTCCATTATGATTCTCAATTTGTATTAACCCTAAATTGATTTTTTTAATTTCAATTTTTTTAATTAAATTCATTTTATTAGTTTTTGATTAAATTTATTTCAATTTTTTTGTTGGAAAAATTCAATTCTTTTGAATTGGGGTTTTGAAGAAAAATGGGTTTTTGACATGAAATTGGAAACCCCCAAATTCCATTGAATTAAGGTGTATTATGGAAGTTTGTATAAATTTAAATTTTTTATTTTATATTTTTTATTTGATGGAAATTGATTCAATTAAATTATTGAATTTAATTTTGGAAATGGTTTTGATGGAAAATTGTGAAAACCCCAAATTTTGTTGAATTGGGGGTTTGTTATGAAATTGATGGAATTTTTTTGAAAATTAAATTGTTGAATTTAATTTGTAAAAGTGAATTGTGAAATTACAAGAATTTTTTTCAAATACTTATTTGTGAAAAATATATTAAAATGGTTTGATGGAAACCTTAGGGTTTCATCATTGTGAAAAGGCGTTTTTTATTAAAATCCCATTATGACTTTTAAAAAGAAAATTGGCATATTTGAAATAGAGAATGGGATTTAATTATATTTTAAGAAGTCTTAAAATAAATTTCTCATTGTTTTTTTACTAGAGCGCATGAAAGCCTTTGGTAGTTAGTGAGTTATTTTGGGCGGCACTTTATGACTTAGGACATTTTAAAACTTCATATTAGGACATCGCATCCCTTTAGCGATGGTGGTGAGTCCCCTTTTCTTTAGTCCCAAAGGGGTATATGTACATATTTTTCATTTCAAAGTGTTGGTTACCTATATATTGGAATATAATACCTATTTAGAATATGACCATGTTTCTCACTTGTTTTTATTTCAAATGTATATATGCCCGTGTTGTAAACTGTTTTACATGCCTTGTGAATTTATATAAACTATTTTATTTAAAAGTTTTTATTTAATCCATTTTTTTAAAAGTACCATTTATGTAAAGAACCATTTGTTTAAAGGTAATTCCATTTTTTGAAAATTATTTCCATCATTTGAGATGTCAAGCGTGAATTGTTAAAGTATTTTCATCTTTTGAAATGTAAATCACGATTTGTTTAAATGTGATTTTCAAATTCCAAACCTGATTATTTGAAAATTAAAAGCATTTCCTTAGTTAATTTGATATTGTCATCTTGTTATGGAATCTTTGGTGAAATCCTATTGGGCTTTGTATCACACCACACTTGTGTCTTCAGGTGTTTGTAGATTATCTCCTTACAAGTTTGAGCAAGGGAAAGGGATCACTTGGAGGTGGTTCTATATTTTGAATCATAGACTTGGTGAGTTACATCTGAATTGGGACTTGGGTATTTTTACTCTTTTCTTGTACTTGGTTATATTACTTGGGTCTGTTTATGCCTATTTGACATTTGGTACAATAATCCCAGTGGATTTTATTTTGATATGCATATTTTCTTGTTTCTTTTACTTCTAAAATAATTGTGGAAAACCCATTCCCACTTTCATTCTTGTATGACCACAGGTGCTAGTCGCCAACCCATAGGGATCAGGAATTCCCTTCAGGCTATGTTAGGACCATATCGGTTATTAGGCTACCAAGGTACCCATGCTGGTTCGTGACAAAGTGGTATTAGATGTAGGTTCTCAATATTTGTTCTCAAGAGTTCCTTTGCTAGAATCTAGAACTGTTTAATGGAAAAAATGATCCTCAAGAGGCTGAGGAGTGGTTGAACAGAATGGAATGTTTGTTTTGGTTCTTGGAAACACCCGATGAAATAAAAGTGAATTTTACCACCTTCGTGCTAGAAGGACCGAGAATTAGATGGTGGGACATGATGGTAACGGTGAATAAACATGAGGGATTAGAGTGAAAATACTTAAAGGTTATTTTCACCAACTAGTTCTATATAGAGTAAATTTTATTGGCCAAGTCCACTATGTTTTTTAAACTTGAGTAGGCTAACAAGACCATGATAAATTACGCAAACCATTTTACTGAGCTCGTTCATTTGTCACCTAAGATTGTGTAGAATGAGAAGATTAAGGATTGAATGTTTGAGTTGGGAATTCATCAGGATATTCATTATTAGTTTATCTTGCTAAAGCTTCCTTCTTATATTGATGTGATGGATAGATTGATTATAGTTGAAATGGACCTGGCTAGAAAGTTAGGTTTACCGAGAGTTCCTTTTTCTCCTAGTGGCATCATGAGTTACTCTAAGGTAAAGAGGAAGTGTGATCATTATTGTGATATTTATCAATGTAAGGGTTTTTATAAACCTTCTATAGTTCCTAATAGAGGTCCTTTGATTTACTAATAGTGTGGAAATTCAGGACATTCAAATAGGTCTTTCACTGAGGCACCAAAGAATTGTGGCTTCTGTGGATTCTCGGAAAACTTACGTGATTCTACAATATTTATTTCACTATGCATAGTGAAACGAGGTCATCATCTACTATTAAAACTATAGGTAAATTAGATGCTTCATGTATAAAATGGTTCTATCCATGGAAATCTGGAAGGAAGCTACTTCATTTATTGAAATAATCTCTAGAGGAAGTGGATATAAGTCCAGATACCATGAGAGGTACCATTCTTATAGCTTCTGTTGGACTCCTCATGTATTAATCGTGTTTTAATGATCACAAATCTCATTATGATTTACCAATCTCAAAAATAATCATAAATCTCCTTACTGTTTACAAATCTTATTACTGATCACAAATCTCACATATCTTATTACTCATGTGTATTTGTGTTTCAAGTTATCTTACACTTTATAATGGTTAAGCTCAATCCATTTTATGCATATTACTGTTTAAGTCTAAATATAGTTATTTGTTTAAGTACAGGACACCGTGAATCTTGACACAGTAAGTCAGACACTGCGGGTAAGAAGCAGACACCGTGAACAGAAACACTGAAGCAGACACCGTGAATCCTAAGTCTTAGACACCGTGACCAATGAGACACTTTGACCACAAGACATCGTGACGTTGTAAGCTGGACACAGTGAGTCAAACACTAGGACGTATACACCGTGAAGGACACACCGTGAGCAACATACCGTGAAAGACATACCGTGAAGGACACACTATGAGCAAGACACCATGAGTGACATACCTTGAAAGACATACCATGAAGGACACACCGTGAGCAAGACACCATGAGTGACATACCGTGAAAGACATACCATGAAGGAGACACTGTTTTCATAACTACTATGACACTGTTTCTTAACCTTTTTGTCAATATTATTTAAATATTTCTAATGGTCATATTTGATGTTTTTAATATAATTAATGATATTTAATGATAGTTGTTGGTCTGTTAGGAAACCGTACCTCATAACTATGAAAAGGAAATCATTATATTTCTGGATCTCGGGTAATATAAGGAAGATTGAGCTGCAGTAGAGAAAAATAAGAACATACGTACATGAGCAATAAACACGAGTGCACTGTACTGAACAGAACATCAATCCTGAGCACGACCATGAAGAAGAGATTACAATATCTTCAAAGAAAGCATTGTATCATACATACAATCTGACACTACTGAAGAACACAAGAAATACAGAACATCTTCACTTGTGAAGAACACCAAGATGAACCACGACACTCTATTTTTTAACAGAAAAACCAGAGAAGGACTCAGACGCATTTCTGCTGAATCCAAGGATTCCAGAGCTGCACTGCTAATCACTAGAGAATTCTAAACTCTTATCTACTCTCTAAGTGATTCATTATTTACTTTCGATTAGTGTGTGTACCCTGTTTATTTTACACACACACTGTCTCATGTGCTAAACTGGAGGATACTAAATCCTCATTCTAAACTTTCTACACCTTCTTGTGTCCCACTGTGGATAGTGGTAGAGGTCAAGTGATACCTGGACAGCCTGTGTATTGTTGATTTGTTTTCCCACGAATAAATTTGGTAGAGTTTTGAGTACCTGGATAGTTTGTAAACTTTTGTTAACCTCGATCCAGGGTGTGGATCAAATTTATATATAAATTTGAGAGGACTAAGTCTCAGCTTGAGACTGAACCTCTTGGTTATATCTGCTGTGCATTTTAGTTTAAGTTTAAATTATACAATATCTAATTTATATTCTACTTCGGTTACTTTGAAGTACACAACTATTTTAAAGTTAGTTTGATAGTTAATCTATCAAGTGTTTATATGTTTTGTAAAGTATTAGGTTAGTTTCAAAAGTTAATTAATCTTCAAGATTATATTAACTGATAACTAATCAATCTTTGATAACCTAAATAACCCTTTACTATAATACAAATTTACTACAGATTATCTTGTTATTCAATTTGGGGGATTTTAATAGAAATATTTTTAAAAGAAATTTTTATTGTAACTCAATTCACCCCCTCTTGAGTGTCCACTCTGACCAACATTTGGTATCAGAGGGTGTTTTTTTTCAAAGTTTTCAAAATACTATGTTTTTTCAACTGTGATTTTAGTTTCATCTTTAAAGATATTAAATTTATGTTAATTATAAATTTTATCTCTTTAAATTCATAATCTAAAATCAAGATATGGATAATAGACTAGAAGGTGTTGCTACCAACAGGACACCTTTCTTTAATGGTACAAATTATGCCCAGTGGAAACTTAAGATGAAAATTCACTTAGAGGGTATGGGATTTGATATCTGTACTACTATAGAAACTCAATATAAAATACTAGAAAGTGAAAGAACTATTTGGGATGAACCTACTAAAGTAGCTTACAATAATAAATGTAAAGCAATTAATTCATTGTATTGTTTTTTAGGAGATGAAGAGTTTAATATAATATCTACTTGTAAAACAGCTTATAAAATTTGGGATACCTTGGGTGTTTCTCATTAAGGAAAAACCAATGTTAAAGAAATGATATTGAACACTTATACTATTAAATATGATAATTTTAAAATGAAGACTGATGAATATATCTCTAAAATGTATCTCTGGTTCAATGAAATTATCAACACTATGATCTCCCTTGGAAAGGTTATTCCAGCAAAGGAACAAATTATGAGAATATTGAGATGTATGCCAGACAGATGGATAGGCACATCTGTTTCAATAAGAGAGTCATGTGACATTGGTGCTCTGCATGTCAAAGAGCTAATTGGAAAGCTTATGATGTATGAGGAAGAACTCAAGGTGAAGATGATGAACCTAAAAAGAAGTCAGTGGCATTTAAGTCTACTACCTCAAGGAGCAAGGATAAGGAGAAAACTCACATACCTACTGAAAGCTCAACAAGTGAAAGTTCAGAATCTGATAATGATGCATAAATGGATTAGATGGCCAGAAGATTTAAGAAATTCTATAGGAAGAAGAAATTTTTCAGAAAATAAAACTAAAAAGGTAAATATGACAACAAAGGACACTAGAAGAAATATTGTAAGAAAGCTGATAAGAGTGATGAAGTTGTTTGCTATGAATGCAAGAGAAAAGGTCACATTAAAGAAGACTATCCAAAATTGAAGTTCAAGAAGAAACATGACTATAAGGAAAGTATAAGAAAGAAATGAAAGCAACTTGAAGTTATTCAGAAGACAGAACAAGTGAATATGAAGTTTCTGATTCTGAAAAGAATCGTGCCAACATGTGTTTCATGACCAATACTTCTGAGGTACCTGTTTCCCCTATGCTGAATGATTATTATTCTGGAACTAATTTTGATTCTGAATATGAAAACATGTCTAGTGAGTAACTGTTTGAATATTGTAACATGCTATAAGAAACATGTAATGAACTTAAGAACAAATATAATTCATTGAAGAAACAGCATGCTCTCACTGCCAATGTTAAATCTGCCTTTGATATAGAAAATGAAAATAATGATCAACTGTTGAAGGAAAATACTGAACTAAAAATGTATAATGAGCAAATTAGAAAAGACCTAAAAAAATTCACAAAGGGAAAATATACACTTACTCAAATTTTAAAAAAACAAGTGGCACCAAAGTATACTACTGGTTTGGGATACCAACTTGGACAGAGACAAATCTCTAAAACTAGATTTATTCCTAAATCTGGACAAAATTCTGCTAGTTCTAGTTCTGGAAATTCATATGCTTCAACTAGTTACTCACATTGTTATAGATCAAATAGAGTTTATATTTCAAAATATGTTGAATCTATTGATTATATGAGACCCATAAGACAAATCTGGGTACCTAAATCTTTGATTTCTAACATGTCTAGACCCAAGAGAATCTGGGTACCAAAATCATTCTCTGTTTAAAACTATTTTATAGGAAACCTTTTTGAAGAGTTCCCATAAGAAGATATGGTACTTGGACAGTGTATGTTCAAGGAATATGTCTAGGGATTATTCATGCTTCAAGATCTTAATAAAGGTTGATGGAGGCCATGTCACCTTTGGTGATAATTCTAAAGGAAAGATCATTGGACTAGGCAAAATTGGTAACACTAACTCAGTTTTAATTTCTAAAGTTTTATTTGTTGATGGACTTAAATATAATCTGTTAAGTATTTCTCAGTTATGTGATGATAGATTTAATGTTAAGTTTGAAAATGATTCTTGTAATGTTTTTAATTATAAGAATGTTTTAGTATTTTCTGCTTTGAGAAATGAAAATGTTTATGCAGTTGATTTGAATTCTTTAGCTAAACAAAGCATTACTTGTTTAAATGCTTTTCATAAATAATCTTGGCTTTGGAATAGAAGATTAGGACACTGTAATATACATTCACTTAGAAAACTGACTAGGAAGAACTTGGTTAGAGACTTACCCAAACTTGAGTTTCTAAATGACAAAGTTTGTAATCCCTATCAAAATGGAAAGCAACACAAAATCTCTTTCAAACCAAAGAAATAAGTGTCAACTTCTCAACCTCTCTAGTTGGTTCACATGGACTTGTTTAGACCTTCTAGAGTTTCAGGTTTAAATGGGAAGCACTATGTTTATGTCTTAGTAGATGACTTTTCTAGATATACTTGGGTATACTTCTCAGCTCACAAAAGTGAATCTTGTTCTTAATTTATTAAATACTCCAAGTCTATAGAAAACCTTAGTGGACTTGAGATTAAGACCTTGAGAAGTGATCATGGCTGTGAGTTTGAAATTCATGAGTTTGACTCTTTTTTCTCACAAAATGGCTATACTCACAATTTCTCTGCCCCTAGGACACCTCAGCAGAATGTTTTAGTAGAAAGAAGAAATAGAACCCTTTAAGAAATTGCTAGAACTATGCTTAATGAGTATGACCTACCTATTTACTTTTGGGATGAAGTTGTAAATACAGCTTGTTATATCATCAATAGATTTTTAGTCAGACCTATTCTCAAAAAGACCCCTTATGAACTGTGGAATAATAGAAAACCTAAAGTTAGCTACTTTAGAGTCTTTGGTTGGAAAGTCTTTATTCTTAATACCAAGGATAATCTGTACAAGTTTGCTTCTAAGAGTGATGAAGGAATATTTTTAGGATATTCTATAACTAGCAAAGCCTATAGAGTTTTCAATAAGAGAACCAAGTGTGTGGAAGAATCAGTTCACATCAAATTTGATGAAACTGATCCACATGAACCTAAGTCATATCTTGAAAATCTTGAAGAAGATTTGTCTATTTTGAACCTTAATGAAAAATTCAATGAACCTGCTGTAAAGACAACCAGTACTGTAAATATTTCAGAATCTGCTCCTATGGAACCCAAACCTAGAGAAAAACCTGAAATTTCTAGTCCTACCTTTACTATATCAACTAGGATTCTAAATAATCATCCTTTAGATGTTGTTGTAGTAAATATGGATAGAGGGACACAGACTAGATATTCTCTTAGAAATCAGGTTAAACATTAAGCCTTCTTGTCACAGATTTAACATAAAAACATTGATGATTCTATTAATGATGAATGTTGGGTAATTTCTATGAAATAAGAACTTAATCAGTTTGAAAGAAATAATGTTTGGAAACTAGTAGAAAGACCCAAGGACACTTTTGTCATAGGCACTACATGGGTGTTTAGAAATAAAGTAAATGAAGCTGGAAACATAGTTAGAAACAAGGCTATGTTAGTTGGACAAGGCTATAGTTAAGAAGAAGGAATTGACTATGATGAGACTTTTTCTCCAGTAGCCAGACTTGAAGCCATTAGAATTCTACTTGCTTATGCTGCACATCTTAATTTTAAACTATATCAAATATATGTCAAGAGTGCATTCTTAAATGGGTATATAGCTGAGGATGTTTTTGTTGAACAACCCCCTGGACTTACAAACCCTCATTTTCTAAATCATATTTTCAAATTATCAAAATCTTTATATGGTTTAAAGCAAGCTCCAAGATCTTGGTATGATAGATTAAGTACTTTTTTAATTTTCAAAGGTTTTACAAAAGGAATAGCTGATACTACCCTCTTTATAAAATTAATTTCTAATGATGTTTTAGTTGTTCAAATTTATTTAGATGATATTATTTTTGGATCTTAAAAAAATCACTATGTACTTATTTTTCTAAAATGATGCAAAACTAATTTGAAATGAGTTTAATGGGTGAACTAAAATTCTTTCTTGGATTTCAAA
Organism: Viscum album; assembly: GCA_963277665.1. NCBI lineage: Eukaryota > Viridiplantae > Streptophyta > Magnoliopsida > Santalales > Viscaceae > Viscum > Viscum album. The sequence goes on from OY728146.1 coordinate 1,226,557,917, forward strand.
TTTTTCAAAATAATGATGGGATTGTTTTAAGTCAAAGTAAATATACTATATATCTTCTAAAACATTTTGGATTGGATAGCACTAAAAGTAGTGACACTCCCATGAGTACCACCTGTAAGTTGGATCTTGATGAAGATGGAAAATCTGTTGATCAAACCACTTATAGAGGAATGATTGGAAGTCTACTCTACTTAACTTCTAGCCATCCTGATATTATGTTTAGTGTGTGTATGTGTTCTCACTTTCAATAAAACCCTAAAGAATCACACTTAAATGCTGTAAAGAGAATTTTCAAATAACTCAAGCATACACCCAATCTAGGATTGTTCTATCCAAAAGGACAATCATTTGAACTAATTAGTTACTCTGATGCTGATTTTTATGGCTGTAATCTAGATAGAAAAAGAACCTCTGGAACATGTCACCTTTTAGGCAAGTCACTAGTATCATGGTGTAGTAAGAAACAAAATTCTGTTACATTATCTACTGCATAAGTTGAATACATAGCTGCTGGAAGTTGTTGTGCAGAAATTTTGTGGATGAAACACACATTACTAGACTATGGATATCAATTCATACATGTACCAATAAATTTTGACAACACAAGTGCTATTAACATTTCAAAAAATCTTGTTTCACATTCTAGGAAAAAACATATTGATCTAAGACATCACTTTTTGAGGGTTCATTATCAAAAAGGTGATATCACTTTGGAATTCATTGGTAATGAATATCAACTTGCTGATATATTCACTAAACCATTAAATTTTGAGAGATTAGACTACATCATACATGATCTTGGCATGATCAATCACAAATAGATATCTTACTGGTCTTACTGTTTAATATTGTGCTATAAATCACTTTACTGTTTCATGATCACTGTTTCTTGGTTACTGTCTCATGTTTACGGTCTCACAGTTAACACTCTGTGTTCATGGTCTATCACTGTCTCACTGTGACTGACCATTTTACTCACTGTCTCACTGTGACGACTACGGACTATCTCACAGTGATGACCTCTTGTCTTTGCACCGTAATGAATACTCACGGTCTCACTGGGAAGATTATTTATGCATTTATTTTAACCTGTATCGTGGTAATTTTTATTTCACCACTATTTCCTTTCCCGCGTTTTTATTTTTGTGAAGTTTGACATTCCCAAATGATAAAACATAAGGGTTTCACTCGATTCCTCACCCGATATCTCTCCTGAACCTTCTCAACCTTGCAATCTTTCTCTCCTTCTCTCTCGCCCGAATCTTCAGTGGATTCCAAGGATGAAGCATCCATATTCACCCTCATCTGATAAGCACCGCTCTAAGAAACAAAATAGGACACCAAATCTTTCACCCAAAGGACCCCTGAATCCTAACCTAGTAAGCCATATTGTTGCTCCTGAGAAGGAAATCTGCCCTGAGTGGCTTTTGTCCAGCAAGTCTTTAGTCCTGAAAGTATTAAGAGAACAAGGATGGATAGAATGGTTCTCTAGACCAGATAGACATATTTACCCAAGGTTGGTATCTCAGTTCTATCAGTATGTAAAGTTTTCCTTTGATGCTGGAGAAAGTTTTATGGTGACAAGTTGGATCAATGGTCAAAAATGAGCCTTCTCTTCGAGGCTATGGGCTGCATGACTAAGGATTCCTCATGAAGGGATTTGTGATGATTACCAAAGAGACCCTCCTCCTACAACCAAAATTGTTGACCTAGATAATGCCTTGGAAATTATAACTGGAAATGAAACCAAGAGAAGGGCCATAGCAGCTGAATTGGATGGGGAGACTAGGCTGCTGTTTAAGTTTCTTCAAAATTTGATTAGCCCATGGAAAGGAGACTTTGCTGTTTTGAAGTATTAAGATGTCTTTATGATTCATCTGATGAAGAATGAACATAAGATAAATCTGTGCAAATATATCATTCACCACATGTGTGAATTGGTTAAGGTTACTTCCAAATCCACTTCCTTGTTTTACTCAAGGATGATTTCGTCTATGTTAGTTTCCAAGGGAGTAGTTGGAACAAATGAAGAAAAGCTTGTGGATTTTGAGTACTTTTTATCCAATCCTACCATCAGAAGGATGAAGATAAATTGGAACCCCTAGAAGAAGCAGTGGGTTGAAGATAATGAAAAGGTTTATGAAAAGTTCAATCCTATGGATTATCCTACAAGGCCTAAAAACATTACTGATCCTGGTTTGAAACCAGATGAGGTGGATGAGTATCCAGAAGAGGAAGAAGAAGAAGAATAGGCAGTTAGAGTACCTCATAGAGAAGAGGATGAAATACCTCATGAGGAAGCATCTCGTGTTGAGAAAGAAAGGACTGTTGTTCTTACTGAAGTTTCAAGATAAGAAGTTGTTGTTGAAAAGGAAAGGATTGTTGGTCCTTTTGTTGTGCTTGAAGAAGAAGTACCTCCTTCCCATATTAATCAGGAAACCCAATCTGAAGTTGCAAGAGAGTTAGTTGTTTTTGAATCTGAGAATCAAGCCATGGAAGATATAGATCATGTTGTAGAAGAACTCTCTGCAATGGAAGAAGAAAATATAGAAGAACTTCCCACTAAAAATCAAGCAAGTCTAGAAGCTCTATCTGAGGAACAATCTGTTCCAGAGTACATACCCTCTATTTAAGAGAGGATGGAAATTTCCTTTCAGTTGTCAAGGCAGGAAATGGAAAAGGAGATTAGATATGATCCTGTGAATCTTAACCTAGTTCCTGAGCTTCAAGAATATGAAATGGAAGCACATTTTGAGGGGGAGGAACCTCAAAATCTTGAGATTGATGAAGCTGAGACTGGTAATGCATCTCCACCAACTGAGTCATACTCTATGTATACTCGATATGAATTCCCTAGCTTCTATTATGTGAGTAAATCACAGCAAATTACTGCATCTGGAATTGACCTTTCTTCTTTGTTTCGATTGAAGTCAGTCTCACACCCTAAACCTCAACCCGAACCTGAATCAGAATCTGAAACTAAAACTGACTCTGAACCGTAACCAGACCCTGAACCTGCCCATGGACCACTTTCTTCACCTGAATCCTTACCTGATCAGCAATCTTTTTTCAGTAAAGAATATTTGAAAGTTTTTTTAGAGACTATCTTAGCTGGAGTTGAGAATATTGTGTCCTCTCAACCTCGTCCTTTGACTCAACTAAGTCAGGAAGATGCCTCGATTATTTTGGAAAGTATTATTTTGCACATTCAACCCCGGATGATACATGAATTTTAAGAAGTAAGGGTTGAAAACAAATTGCTTAGTGCTGATGTTGCAACTTTGAAAAGTATGGTAGCAGACATGCAGAAAGAACTGTCTTCAAAATCAGAGCATGCTCATGCTCCTGCACCTGTTGTTTCTTCTCCTGAACCTATTGTTTCCAACATTTCTCGAGAAATTGTGTCCCAAATGCATACCTATATGTTATCTTTTGATGAAACTATTGGTGAAAGGAACACTCAGATGTTGCACCGAATGAGAGATCTAGTGGAGAACTTGAATAATCTTACAGATCAATACACTGGTTGTCTTCAAAAGGTATTGAAACAGCTCAAATCTCTAACCATAGCTGTCAAGGCTTTTCTTTCCTCTGGTCAGACCTCCACACCTTCTTTGGATGATTCTCTTCTCAGATATTTAATCAAGGAAGAAATTCAGAATGCCTTCAGTAATTTTGATTTGTCTCCTTTATCTGAAGTTGCAAAGAACAGTGATAGAGAACTTGACCTGATTCGAATTCATGCTAAGATTTCTAGTGATGCTCAACAGGAGATCACTAAGAAGATAGATTTCTATCTTACCCGGATTTTCTCCAAATATGATATGAAAAATCACTTTAAGTATCTTGTGGAAAATTTAAAGATACCTCCTGTGACTCAGGCTTTCAAAACTCAAGTTTAGAAGCTCAATGAGTTCACCAGATTGTTGGAAAAATTCATGGAGAATAAAGATGATTTTGAAAAGGCTATACAATATGGAGGAGAAATTATCACAGACTTCATAAACCTTCTGAACCCCTATCTCCATGTCCAAAGTATTGAAATTTTTGCTCCTACAGCTGCTCCACTCAGACATGGACTGCCTTCCTTAGCCTCCACTACCATGTCAGTTAGCCAAGCTCTAACTCAGATCAGGCCAGTCATTCTTGATCAGCCACAGACTTGATCTTCTACAGCTCCATCTTTGGATCCCTCTATCTTTGAAGGTCTACCTTTACCTTCTTTGTCTACCAACTCTATACCTTCTTCCACATCAACAATTGATAAAGTCAAAGAGAAGGCCAATCCCGGAAGAAGCCCAGTGACTGCTTTCTTTTTTATGGGGATGTCTTTGATTTTTTTTTATTGTTTTTATTTATATTGTATGTTGTATTCTGAACATTTTTAATGCAATATGCACTGTTTTTTCCTCTATTTTGTTTACTTTTTTATAATCCCAAAAGGGGGATAAAAAGTATTCTAAGTTATGTGTTTACCTGTACATGATTTGTGATCATAAAAATGGGGGAGATTGTTGGACTCCACATGTATTAATCATGTTTTAATGATCAAAAATATCATTATGATTTACCAATCTTAATAATAATCATAAATCTCTTTACTGTTTACAAATATTATTACTGATCACAAATCTCACATATCTTATTACTCATGTGTATTTATGTTTCAAGTTATCTTATACTTTATAATGGTTAAGCTCAATCCATTTTATACATATTACTGTTTAAGTCTAAATACAGTTATTTGTCTAAGTACAAGACACCGTGAAGCTTGACATAGTAAGTTAGAAACTGTGAGAAAGAAGCAGACACCATGAACAGAAAAAATAAAGAAAACACCATGAAGCCTAAGTCTTAAACACCGTGACCAATGAGACACCATGACCACGAGACACCATGACGTTGTAATCCAGACACAGTGAGTCAGACACCGTGACACAGACACCGTGAATGACACACCGTGAGCAACATACCGTGAAAGACATACCGTGAAGGACACACCGTGAGAAAGACACCGTGAGCGACATACCATGAAAGACATACCGTGAAGGACACACCGTGAGCAAGACACCATGAGAGACATACTGTGAAAGACATACCATGAAGGCGACACCATTTTCATAACTACTGTGACACCGTTTCTTAACCTTTTTGTCAATATTATTTAAATATTTTTAACGGTCATATTTGATGTTTTTAATGAAATTAATGATATTTAATTATAGTTGTTGGTCTGTCAGGAAACTGTACCTCATACCTATGAAAAGTAAATAATTCTATTGCCGGATCTTGGGGAATATAAGGAATATTGATCTACAGTAGAGAAAAAGAAGAACATACGTACGCAAGAAAGAAACACGAGTGCACTGTACTGAACAGAACACCAATCCTGAGCATGACCACAAAGAATAGATTGCAAGATCTTCAAAGAAATCATTGTATCATACATACAATCTGACACTACTGAAGAACACACGAAATACAGAACATCTTCACTTGTGAAGAACACTAAGCCGAACCACGACACTCTGTTTTTTAACAGAAAAACTAGAGAAGGACTCAGACGTATTTCTGCTGAATCCATAGAGTCCAGAGCTGCACTTCTAATCACTAAAGCATTATAAACTCTTATCTACTCTCTAAGTGATTCATTATTTACTTTTGAGTAGTGTGTGTACCCTGTTTATTTTACACACACACTGTCTCTTGTGCTGAACTGGAGGATACTAAATCCTCATTCCAAACTTTCTACACCTTCTTGTGTCCCACTGTGGATAGTGGTAGAGGTCAAGTGAGACCTGGACAGCCTCTATGTTGTTGATTTGTTTTCCCACGAATAAGTGTGGTAGATTTCTGAGTACCTGGATAGTTTGTAAATTGTTGTTAACCCCGATCCAGGGTGTGGATCAAATTTATATATAAATTTGAGAGGACTAAGTCTCGGTTTGAGACTGAAAATATTTGTTATATATACTATGAATTTTAGTTTAATTTTAAAATATACAATATCTAATTTATATTCTGATGTTGTTACTTTAAAATACACAACTATTTTAAAGTTACTTTGATAGTTAATCTATCAAGTGTTTGTATGTTTTGTAAAGTATTAGGTTAGTTTCAAAAGTTAATTAATCTTCAAGATTAGATTAACTGAGAACTAATCAATCTTTGAGAACCTAACTAACCCTTTACTATAATACAAATTCACTACAGATTATCTTGTTATTCAATTTGGGGGATTTTAATAGAAATATTTTTAACAAAATTTTTTATTGGAACTCAATTCACCCCCCTCTTGAGTGTCCACTTTGACCAACAGCTTCATTATTAGTGACTACTCTATTTGATACTGGTGCGTCTCATTCAATTATTTCAACTCTTGTTTTTATCTGATTAATATTTCTATGGATATTTTATCTTTTTCAATGAATAATACTACACCCCTTAGTACGAAGAGAGAGAAGGGTTTATGTAGTCTCACTTGTGTTTTCTCTCTATCAGATTTTGAGATTTCTTGGACTTTTCTAATTCTTGGAAGAAAACCTATTTAAATCATTTTCAAGATGGATTGGCTCATTTCTAATAAATCCTATATTTATTGTTATCTCTGATGGGTCACCTTCCCTACATACAATGGTGTGTGTTGTGTCTTCTAAGGAGAATGGGACCCAAGTTCAAGTAGAGTCTGAACTTCCTATCTAAATTTAGGGAAATTTATATCTATGTTATCTTTTGATTTAGCACAAGAATATTTGAACAGTGATCTCCTTATAGTCTTCATTTAGTTTGCCGATGTGTTTCCCTCTAACTTCTATGTATTTCCACCGGTAAGTGAGGTTGAGTTTTCTATTGACTTAATGCATGGTAATCAAACAGTATCTATCCCATCTTACTATATGGAACCAATTGAACTGAAAGAGATAAATTCCCAATTGGATGATATTATTGGGAAAGGCTTTGTACACTTGAGTGTGTTACCTTGGGTGGTACTAGTTCTATTTTCTAAGAAATTTGATGGTACACTTCACCTTTATGTTGATTACCATAATCTCAATCGAGTTACAATAAAGAACAAGTATCCATTACCATGGATTGATGATCTATTTGATAAGTTCAAAGGGTTGAATTGGTTTTCAAATATTTACCTTTAGTCTAGTTACCATCAGTTGAGGATAAAAGAATCTTAAATTCATAAAACCCCCTTTAGGAGAAGGTACAGTCATTATGAGTTCTTTATTATACCCTTTCATCTAACCAATTATCCTATAGTATTTATGGTGTTAATTAATAGGATTTTACATGAGTATCTCCATAACTTCATGGTAGTTTTATGGATTAAATACTCATTTACTCTAAGTCTGAGGAGGATCACATGCATCATCTGAGAAGAGTTATGAGTTTACTGATAAATAACCGAATTTATTACAAGATTTCAAAACATGACTTCTGAATTTGGGAAGTTAAATTCTTAGGACACATGGTTTCAGAATATGGTATTTCAGTTGACCCTGAAAAGGTAAAAGTTATTATGACATGGGAGTAACCACATAATGTTTTTGAGATTCAGATCTTCCTGGGTTTATTCGAATATTATCCCTAGTTCATTAAGGACTTATCAAAGTTGGATTCTTTAATGACTGCTCGAAATTAGAAGGGAATAAATTTTACTTGGAATGATAAATGTTAGAGTTTTTTTTTGAGCTAAATAATCTTTTGACTATTGTTCCAGTGTTAACCCTTCCATAGGTCGGGCAGGGCTACATGGTCTTTTGTGATACATCAGGGTTTAGGCCTGGTATGTGTTCTTATGTAAGGTGATCATTTCATTGACTATGGATCTCATCAGCTTAGGTCATAAGAGAAGAATTATCTAACCCATGACCTTGAACTTGTAGCTTTGATGTATTTTCTTAAGAGTTGGAATCATTACCATTATAGAGAATGATTTACCGTGTTTTCAAACCATAAGATCTTGATTTATATCTTCTCTCAAACAGATTTGAATATCCACTAGAGGTTTTGGGTGTAATGCCTATATTATTTTGACTTTGATATCTCTTATACCCTATGGAAAGGGAATGTTATTGTAGATTCTTTTAGTAGGAAACCTCTGACTCATGTAGTGAAAGAATCATTAGAAGAATAGAATTTGATGGATCTCTTTGAAAAGTTGCATATTGGAGTTCAAGAGAAATGGGATTAGGTTTCATTATCCATCGTTCAGTTGATATCCACTCTTCTCAAAATGATTATTTAGGATAAATATATTGATGATGAGTTCTGTAGAATTAGAGTCTCTCTTTTAGGTGGGGAACCATTATTGAGTGTTTGTTCTCCAAAGAGGGAATTCTATGCTATAAAAATCATTTTGTGGTACTGTCTTCAGTAAGGAAAGCTATGATGGGGTGATTTTATAGTTTCTAGTGGGAATTACACCCAATAACCACAAATATTTTCTATGACATGCGGCAGAAATTCTGGTGGTCAGGTATGAGATGGGGAATTCCTAAGTTTGTTTGTCATTGTTATACATTCCAACAGTTAAAGGTTAAGCACTATAAACCTCTAGGTTTGATTCATCCACTTCCAGTATCTACTTGGAAGTGGGATGAGAACTCAATGGACTTTGTGGTTGGGATTCCATGTACCCATAGAAAGAAGAATTTGATATGGTTTGTGATTGATCAACTCACTAAATTGGCTCACTTTATACCCATTTGTGATACAACCAAAGTTGAGGAGTTTGGAAGTTTATATGTGAAAGATATTGTTCATTTTTATGGATTTACATATGCTATAGTCTCTAATAGGGATCCTTAGTTCAATTATCACTTTTGTAGATACCTTTAGGTGGCACTGGGATCTCAGGTACATTTGATTGCAACATACAATCTATAGTTAGATGTCCAGATAGAAAGAGATATACATATTCTTGAGTTTATTATCCATGATTTTGTTCTCAACTTTGGTGGGGATTGGGATGATCATTTGCGGATGGTTGAGTTTTCATATAATAATATTTACCATTTCATGATGAGGATGGATCCTTTTGAGGCCTTATATGACCATCCTTGTAAATCTTTGTTTTGTTGGTTAGAGATTGGTGAAAGTTCATTGGTTGGAAAAAGTTTGGTGAAAGAGATAATAGCAAAGATTCAGTTGATTCATTAGAGAATATTGACAGCACGGATCTGATATAAATCTTATGTTGATATCCATCATAGGTTGTTGGAGTTTTTAGTAGGTGATTAGGTGTTCTTCAAAGTTTCACCACGGTTGGGTCATCGATGGCTTGGGAGGAAAGGGAAAATTTCTCCTCATTTTTTGGGACCTTTAATGGTTATTGAGTTTGTGGGTAATGTTGCATACCATTTGAAACTTACACCACATATAATGTAGATACATAACATGTTTCATATATCTCAGCTATGAAAGTATTTATCTGATACATCTCATGTTCTAACCTGGAATAATCTTGAAGTTAAACCTGATTTATCTGTGACTGAATGGCTAGTCAGGATAGTCAATTCTGAAACCAATCTAATTCATGGGAGGAATATATCTTTGGTTTTTATGCTATGGAATCACAGTTCTGATAATCATGAGATGTGGGAGAGGGAGGCACTGATGAGAGAGCAGTGGCCTCATCTTTTTGACATGAAAACTTCCTCATAGGATTTATGAGGATAGAAAGTTTCTATGTTGGGGAGGTTGTAACATCATATTATAATTTTTAGGTATTACTAAACCCCAATTTTTTATCTTTCTTGGTTGGGTTTCATTTGGGTTTTCTTTAGGTGAAATTTTAAAGTTTTTGAAAAAATTTGGGCTAGGGCGCGGTTGGCGCACGAGTGGTGAACAGTTTCGCAAACTGTGCGACCTCTCAATCCAAATTTTGGAATTTGGGTTGTGGGCTTCGCATAGTTTGCACATGGTTTAGAAAACCATGAACCCTTTCTTGAGAAACTATGTGCCCATTTATAATAGGAACACTACTTGTGCACAGTTTGACTAAATCGTGCACCTCTACCCAGGAAGCCATGTCGATGGTATTTTACTTAATCTAAAATTTTGTTAAAAATTCCCAAACCCCTCTTTTAGGTCCCTGACAGACCGGTACGACCCCAAAACAGTTTATCCCATCCTTGGATCTCACAAGAAGGATTTATGGCCCCTCAGATCCCTCCTGGAATCGATTCAAATATTTAGGAACGCCCTTTGATATTCTTGCAGTTGGTCTCCTCCTTATGTTCTCATTCTCCTGCGGTCTCTCTTCTTCTCTCTAGGGTTCCATGGATCCTCATTTTGTTTTGTGGATCTAAACCCTGCTATTTTTTTATCTAAACCTAGGTTTGATTCATAGATATTCATTTTTGTCATTCTTCATTGGAGTTTTCTAGATATGGCGTTGTGATTCAAGATCCATTGATCCAGAGGTAGGTGATTCTGTTACGATGCTCAATTTTTATTAACCCTAAATTTCTTTTTTTAATTGAAATTATTTGAATTAAATAAAATTCCCTGGTTTCAATTAAATTCATTTTAATTGTTTTTTTTTTTTGGAAAATGATAATTTTGATCACGCATACATGTAGACTACCACCTTTGTGAAGCGATGTAATTTGTCACAAAATGGAAAAAGAGGGGAGTAAATTGATTATGGGTCAAAAATCACCTCAAATACTCCTTTTTTATACAAGTTTGGAATTCATTTGAATTGGGGGTTTGAAGAAAAATGGGTCTTTTGGCATGAAATGGGAAAACCCCCAATTCCATTGAATTGGGTTGTGTTCATGGAAGTTTGTGGAAATTTAAATTTTTTAATTTAAATTGTGGATTTTATAGAAATTGATTCAATTAAATTTTTTGAATTTCATTTTGGAAATGTTTTTTATGGAAAATTGTGAAAAAACTCTAATTCTATTGAATTGGGGTTTGTTATGAAATTGATTAATTATTTTTGAAAATTAAATTGTTGAATTTAATTTGTGAAATTTGATTGTGAAATTGAATGAATTGGTTTCAAATCCTCATTTTATGAAAAATGGATTAAAATGGTTTGATGGAAACCTTAAGGTTTCATCTTTGTGAAAATTCATGTTTTTTATTAAAATTCCATTATAGTTTTTAAATGGAAAATTGGAATATTTGAAATAGGGAATGGGATTTAATTGTATTCTAAGCAGCCTTGAAATAAATTTCCCATCATTATTTTGTACTAGAGCCCACAGAATCCTAAGGTACTTAGTGAGTTATTTTGGGCCTCACTTTATGACTTACAAATTTCTAAAACTTCATATCATCACATCACATCCCTTAGGCGATGGTGATTATTATCCTTTGCCTTAGTCCCAAAGGGGCGTATGTATATATTTTCCATTTCATAGTGTTGGGTACCTATGGCCTAGAACTATCATACCTATTTGTCATATGACCATGTTGATCACTTTTTTGTATTTCAAATGTATATATTCCATTGTTATAAACTATTTTACATGCCTTGTGAATTTATATAAATTTTTTTATGTAAAATTGTTTATTTAATCCATTTTGTGAAAATTTTTATTTGTTTAAATCACCCTTTGTTTAAAGTTAATTCCATCATTTGAAAACTATTTCCATAATTTGAAATTTAAAGCATTAATTTCTAAATTATTTCCATATTTTGAAATGTAAATCATGATTTTTTTAAATGTGATTATGAAATGAAAAACCTGTTTATTTGAAAATTGAAAGAATTTTCTTGGTTAATTTTATATTCGAATCTTATTATGGAATCTTTGGTGAAATCATATTGGTATTTGGTTCAAACCCTACTTGTTCCTTTGGGTGTTTGTAGATTATCTCTTTCCATGTTCAAGCAAGGGAAAGGGACCAATTATAGGTGGTTCTAGCTATTGAAATGTGGACTTAATGAGTTTCATTTGAATTGGGACTTGGGCATTTTTCCTATTTTTTGGTACTTGGTTGTAATACTTGGGCTTTTTTATGCCTATTTTACTTTTGGTACATTACCCCCAGTAGATTTTCTTTTGATATGAATACTGTCTTGTTTCTTTTACTTCTATAATGTTTGTGTCAAAATCATTCCTACTTTTATTCTTGTATGATTCCAGGTGATATTCGTTGACCTGTATGGATCAAGAATGCCCTTTGGGCTGTGTCAGGACTAGATCGGTTATTGAGTTCCCAGGGTAACTAGGCTAGTTTATGATAGTAATTCTCCATGTACATTTTAGATATGAATAGTAAGTACATTTTCAGATCAAATTAAGGATTTATTAGAGGTATTATTGGATAATTGCAAGGTTTTTTGGAAACTATTTTCACCATTGTTTAAAGAATCTGTAAAAATACTAGAAAACATGCATTGAAAGTAATTTTATTTTGAATTTTGAAAGTTTCATTTCATGGTTGAGAGAGGAATTGTCCTTGTTCATATAATTTCATGAAAAGTAATTGAAGTGGATAAATCAAAAATTAATGTGATAAATTCTTTACCTTACCCTACTTGCATAGAACATGTTATATCTTTTTTAGGACATGTAGGATTCTATGAGAGGTTTATCAAATATTTTAGAAATATTACCCTCCATCTAGATTAATTTTAAAGTATTCTAATTTTTATTTCAAGGAGGTGATTGGGAATAACCTTTTGATCTATTTTTTAATTCTTTAAACCAATAATTTAGAGAATTCCTTTCTCAAAGGATTTAGGGGAGGCCACAAGTCATATAATATGCCTCTAAAACCCTTGATTCCACCCAATTCAACTACACATCCATAGTAAAGGTGATTTTAGCCATTTTAATTTCTTTAGAAAATCTAATATCTTTTTTTGGTAGTAAATTTTATGTTTTTTCTGAACATATATCCCTTATATATTTAATGAAGATGGAAAATGTCAAACCCAAGCTTGTGAGATGGATCCTAATGCTTTAGGAGTTCAACTTGGAAATAAAATACTATAAGGGAACTAAGAAACATGTGGATGATCACTTGATTACACTACCCAATACAGCCAAAGTAGAGATTCCATACCACACACCAAAATAAAACCTCATCCCAGGGGGATAAACTATATTTTGTCGAAGGTGAAGTACCATGGTATGATGACATAGTGATTTATTTTATAAAATCTCAAAACTTAACAATCTTTACTAAATTTGAAAACTAAAATATTAATCCAGATATTACATTTAGGAATATCTATTTCTTTGTAAAATTTTCAATTATCAAATGAAAAGAATATTCTTACCTAAAAGTGAAATTGATTCAATCTTTGGGTTTTTCACACATTAGATTATGTAGGTCACTTTGGACCTCAAAGGATAGTTAGAAATGTTTGAGAATCTATAATTTATTGACCCACATTGATCAAAGATTCACATTAATTCTGTAAAAAATGTGAAAAATATTAGTTTTTTGGAAATATTTTAAAAAGGTAGGAAATTCCTCAAAATGTCATTATATTTTTTGAAAATTTTCATATTGAGGAATATATTTTATAGGGAATTTACCTATGTCATTTGGAATTATTATATCATACTTTCAGTGGATTATGTTCAAAATGGGTGTAAGTCAAAGACACCAAAACTAATGATGCTCATGTTGTGTGTGTTTTCTTCATGGATAACATATTTTATAGGATTCGAGTGGCAAGATTAATTATCAGTAATAATGGGAATCACTTTTTCAATATGATAATGGAAGCCTTACTAGGAAATTATTGTGTACATCATAAAACATAAACACCCTATCATCCACAAACCAATGGCTAAGACAAAGTGTCTAATAAAAAAATCAAAGTAATTCTAGAGAAGACTGTTAAACTAAACATGAAGGACAGGATCCAAAGGTTGGAAGATACTTTATGGGTTTACTAAAAAGCCTACAAGACACCTATAGGAATGAGCCTATATAGGTTGATTTATGGAAAAATTTTCCACCTACCTATATAATTGGAACACAAAGCCTACGGGGTTTTTAGATAAATGAATTTGTACCAAGATAGGGATGGAATGAAAATTAAATTTTAGCTACAAGATCCAGAGGAAATTAGGAGAGATGATTTTGAAAATTCTAAAATTTAAAAAGATAGAACAACGGTGGATCAAGAGAAGATTATTCAACTGAAGTCCTTCTATCTAGGAGATCAAGTGTTTTCATAAAACTCAAGACACAAACTAATGTTAAGTAAACTTGGTTCCAAATGGGAAATTTCCTTTATAGTTACTATTTTATATCCTTTTGGTTATATGAAAATTGTGAAAAAAGGGAAGAAACCTTATTCACTATTGATGGGTATAGTCTATATAAGTACCATGGAAACCTATCCCAAAAACTAGTAGAGGATATCACACTCCTCTACATTATTTATCAATGAAAAGTCGCCAGGTCATACCTTTCTTTAAAATTTGATTGAGTGTAGGGATTCCATTTTATAATTACATGATACATCAATTTGAATGTATTTATGACACTGTATCAATTAAGTGTGGGGGAGGGAAGCTTTATAGTTTAGTACATTTCAAATTTTATATTTTTGTGTCTTTTAATTTTATTTTTCAGTGTTTTTTTTTTTGAAACTCATGAGATTGAATTGAATAACCTTTAAAACCTTAAATTCATTATAATTATGAGAAACTAATTTGAACCATCAAATTACCTTAAATAAATTATAAAATAAAATTATTTTCAAATTCTAAGTAATGTAATTTCATGAAAACCCACTAATTTTTGAAACCCATGTCATGAAATACTATCATATATTATTGATCACTTACCCAAGAAACTTATGAAAAAAATTTGGCATCTGATTTAAAATTCCATATTCCTTGAGAGAACTAGAACATAATTGAATAACTAGAATTTTGTGAATAATCTAATCAAAACCTTAAAGCATTAAAGGAACTTGTGCTTAAATTATTGAGTTATTATTTGTATTTTAATCCCATTTTCCAAAAAACTTTCTTTTTCAAAGTCTACATGTACATTAATCCTTTTATCCCTTTAATGCATGCCTATCATAGGGAATGGAAAAGGAAAATTTCTAAGTTTTTATTAGTGTAGAATAGTTGAGGAGCCTCAAAATTATTTACTTACTAATTCTAATTCAATTAAATCTTTTTTTTTTGTAGTTTTTTATTTTATAAAATAAATAAAATTTGAGTTTTATGTTTTCTGGATTAAATGGAATGTAAAACTTAAATAAACATGAAATATATTATGAGATTTAGAAAAGAATTAAGGTTCTTCCGAGAGAGTTTTCTAGGATAACCTTCATTGTCCTATTTCAAATCTACTTAGTATACACTCTCCATCATATGTGTGTACACCTTAATGTACCCTAATTTTGAATGTAAAGTGAACTTACCAATTTCCAAGAACACTCCACATCCACCTCCTCAACTAATGGATAATGGTTGTAGAATAATAAGATAAACCATATATAATCACAATAATTATTACACCCACTATAAATCATCTTTATATTAACACAAAGAAGAAGTTACACATAGCCTTGAGTACAAGCACCATATTACTCCTTTGGTATATTAATATGTTTAGTTACTAATAATTGTGAGTATAAGAGTTCACAGAAGAATAATAGAGATAAGATAATAAAAATAATAAAGAATAAAAATTAGAGAGAGAATAGAAATAAAATAAAAGATAATGATAAAATAAAAGATATCATGGAGAAAAGGTGAAAAGAAAAAGAAAAAGAAAGAATAAAAATTGAGGATATAACACATATAATAGAAATTAATGAAATATATTTATTAAGAAACTAAATTTAAATTACATAAAAATAATAAAACCAAATAAAATTAAAAATTAAAGAAATAAAATAAAATAAATAAGACCAAAAATGCAGAAAGGTAACAACATTCCTTTGTCCTAGCATCCCCTTCCTGGGCTCCCTTGATTCAGCAGAAACTCCCTCTATTTATAGAGGGAGGGTTTCCCCTTTAGCCTTCCATAATCAAGATAGTATCATTATTTTAAAATAATATTTAGATCTTCTCTAATATGTGTAAAGTATTTTTGGAAACACCTAAAGATTTTAGGTGTTTATAAAAGGTGTGTATGGAAAGATTAGATGGGTAATATTCTAGTGTGCATGGTGTTCATGGAGTGCATGGTCACATGGAACATGGATGTTCTTCAAATCCTCAATCAAGCACCATAGAAAGCGTTAGTGGTGGATCATGATATCATCTGGCCTTCATAGTGGATATTTTAAGCATTGAAATAGGTTCACGGTGATCATCTAAGGTCATAAAAGTGATTGATGGTGACTTGGAGTGGTTCCAGTGGAATTGTATTAAACTTAAGCTCTCTCAGCTCTCCCATGGTGAATTATGGTGTCTTGTGACAGTGGCAGCCCAGTGACAGGTGATGAAGGTGGTGATGAGTGGTATCACGGGGGGTTTTCAAGCCTGGGGTGCACAAGTGAGGCATGGGATAGCACTATTTCAGTTAAAAATTAATAGTATTACTTAATTTTGTATCCCACATATAAAGAGATACAACAATCCATGCTTATTTATCAATTAATACATGGATTTGGATCATTAGAATCCCACTTTGGGGTGGGTCCTTGTATACATCACACACATAACATGGGTCATGCCACACCATGAATCCTGAGAAGACTTAGGCCTAATCTATGCACATGGTCATTCACTTGGGCTCGCTCTACACCCTTCCTATTGGAAGGCCTTCCCATAGGTTTCCTTGAACAGTTGTCCCTCTTGAGGGCTAGCTAAGTGGCTGGGTTCCCATATTGGTTAAGGTATATCCAACTAGCCATTTTTTTACCTAAAAATCTTTGAAAATCCATAATCAAAATTCAAAAAAAACAATACTGACTAAATAAATCATTAAAAACAACTTTTTAATCCATATTAATTATTTAATTATAAATCCAAATATATTTAAAATATATATATTATAATGTAATATTCATTTAAATCCTTCAAAAATAATTATAAAATGATTAAAATTATTCATGAAAAATGAACTTTTCAAATACCCCCACACTTAAACTATGTTTTTCCTCAAACATAAAATCTCAACATTAAATTAAATTGGTTACCAATTAAAACAATATTAAAATTTAAAAGTAATAAAATAAAACAATTATCAATGTTAAACCAAATTTTCAAGTTCCACATAAAATATCAAATTAATTTCTCATTTTTCAAAGAAACAATAAATTCGAGAATTTTACTTTCTCCCATTGAAAATAATGGAACTTATCATTTTATATATTTAAGTTCCTCAATTTATTATTATTAAACATTCCAAATCATTATTTAACTTACTTTTTAATCTTTTCTCTCGTCACTCGTGATACAAATTTAAGTAGAGTTATGCTCATATCATGAGAACATGATCCCTGTCGATAAGATTAAAAAGTAACTAATTTCTCCACTTATTAAAAATAAAAGAAATATAAAATCATGAGGACTTGAAATAAAGTTTCAAATGACTCTAAGTCTTAAGTTTGGTAGGAATTTATGTTCAAAATTAAGTCTCAAAGGAGGAGATTTGTCTCTTAAATCATATAGAATGATATCAAAAGTAAACTCTCAATGAAATTATCTCCTTCAAATTGTGACAACTCCCACTTCACAAGATCAAAGTAAGGTCGTGAATATTGAAAGAAAAGTGAATGATGTGATACTTCTTGAATATTTCTCTACTTTTATATTTTTTTATCTTTTCAAACTAATTTTTTAAATTTTTATTTACTTTTTGAAAGACATGATTAGAATGAGCATCATGTTCACTACCTAACCACATATGATAAAAATAATCAGTTTAGTAATGGTGATTTTTTATTTTTCTGAGTCACAACCCATTACAATATATATTTTTTACTATTTTTTTATTTTTAATTTTTTTAAAGAATGAAAAACAATAAAATTTCAATGTATAAATAAAAAACCTTTATTAATACCCACATTATCACCCCCATACTTTTTTTCATTTCAATATAGTTCATATTTTTTACCATGACTTTATCCACCCCCGCACTTAAACTTTAAAATATCATTCAAATACTAAGAGTAGGGTATAAATGGATAAAAAATGGTTTGAAACGTGGGTCATTCATAACAAGGTCATTCATGGTCCCTATGGGTTAAACAGGGATTAATTTATATGGTGGTATCAAGGATAAGGTCTTATCAAAATATGTATCAGTCATTTTATATGTTTTTTTCATAGTAAATAGCTTTCACAAGTTTCGATGCAAGTTCTAGTAGATGGAATGCCACAAGATCACTCAAGAAATATACTTAAGATAAAATAGGAAATATTTGCTCAATAAATTGTCATGGGAATGGGAAATTTAATTGGGGGAAATTCCTCACGACATGTCTAATAATAATAAATCAATTCACATGAATTTCATAAATTCAAATAATATAAAATGGTAGGGAAATTTCATTTAAATGAATTAAGTAATTCCCTCAAATCAGGAGTCTTCATTTTAATATCCATGATTCACTCTAATAATTCAATTATCCACCGTACTCATTCAATATAATTATCATTGAAATATAAAACATAGAATCACAGGGTTCATAAGAAACTCATGTCTTCTATATAAGTTAAGAAAATAAAATATTCAAGTATGGGATTGTAATTTTATTTTAAAGCACTAAAACTGATTAAATTAATGAGATTGATAATTAAATAAAAAATTTAAAACTAATACTCCCCATGTAATGAAACTTTAGTTCTAATTTTTTGGATTTTACTTTAATACACAACATGAATCCATTTCACAACCTGAATTTTTATTTCATGACCCAGTTTTATATCACTTTCATAACATGAATTACTTTCATGATGTGTATTATTCCTAGTGTATATAGTTTATTCTTCCATTTAATTCAATATAGATGGTCCTACAAAATAAAACCACTCTTGTAAGTATAAGAACCATGTCAATTAAGTTCAAAATGATATAGATGTTGGGGATGCATCCTGATATATTATTAAAACTAATAATTCAAATTAAAATTACTAAAAAGTAAGTAAATAAAAGAAAGGGGTAATTCATGGTTTGATCCCCCAAGTGGGTCCTAGGTTTTTTTCTACCTTAAAAAGGTAAGTACATGTTGTTATCTATAGTATGATGGTGGGTGGAGTTTCTTGGACTTGAACCACTAGATGTGGATTTTCCCAAATTCCAATTCTTATTTTTTGTTGAGGAAAGATCCATAGATAGAGTATGATAAATCCATCCCCTTCACAATTAGTTATAGATTTCATAGAAAGGGTAGGATGATGTATGGATATTCCTCCTTGTTTTCTACTTGTACAACCATATCTTCATTGTCTAGTGCTTTCTCAAGGTGGGTTTCATGAACTGAATATTTAAAGGGAGAGTGAGTAGGTAATTTTACTTGAACAAAATTTAAATATTTAGAGTCATAATTAAAATTATCCCTTTTAAAGTGAGTTTCATGTATCTTTATTTATTTAGGATTATCCATTTTGACTTCCTCATGGGATCCCTATAATGTATGTTCGTCAAAATTAGGGAGTTCCATTTGTCCCTTAATAGGTGTAGATGTTATTGATTCATATTCCTCTAAGAAAGAAAGGATTGAACGAATATGAAAATTAAAAATAATAAGAAGTGATACTAAAATAATATTAACTAAAATAAAATGATATAGAATTTAAAATAAGATCATCTCTATGATTTGGTTCTATTTTGATCTCTTTATCAATGGTAAGTACCTCTTGAATTTGTATCTCACTAGATGAAATTAGGTAGTTTGGGTCCTCTAGAGTTTCTTATAATTCTACCACTTTGGTGGTTTCTTTATATTCCATGTCCAGAAATAGGTAGTCATGCATTGATTCTTTAATATTTTATATGGGAAGATCTCATTGCATTTTATCTTCTACCCAGTTACTCAAAAGTTGATCTGAATCATTTCCTATATTCCTATCATCATGTGAGTATTTATCTTCACTCTTTAACTCTTCATGGTATTATTTTATTTTATAATTGATATGGTTTTTCTATGGATACTCATCAATTGTATCCTCAAATAATTGGATATCTTAAACAAAATTGGGAAGCTCCAATGGTACTTCTTCCTTGAACTTCAGAATTTGAATATCATCCTTTACTTGATTGATCAGAATCACTAGTTTGCAAAGTGAGATACATGTGTCATGATCATTCATCATATGTTTGTCTAGATTAATTAATTTCTCTTTCCTTTTATGTAATAGTTATTCTATAGTATTTTGAACCACTGTTTCTTACACCTGTGGGTAATTATTCCATGAATTGAAAAAATAAATATTTAAAAGCATCATGGAAAAAAGAATTTTTTTACTATTTTTTGTAAAAACGAGAGAATTATTTACAATATAAAAATAAAAAGTAATAAAACACTGATTGGATCCCTGAAAATAGTGCCATTTTTTATTCATGCCTATCATAGGGTTTTGAAAATGATATTTCTAGAAAAATAGAATAGCATAGTGGTTGACCAGTGTCGTGTCACTTCAAAAGATTCACAATTATTTACGTATTATAATTCACCTAAATGTAATTTTTTTATTATTATTTTATTAAATAAATAAAATATGAGTTTTTAGTTTTTAGAATTAAATTAAATTTAAAACTAAACTAAACTAACATGCAATGCAGTATGAGATTTAGAAAAGAAAGAATGTTCTCCTGAGAGAGTTTTCCAGGGAGAACCTACATTATCCTATTTCAAATCTACTTAGTATAAACACTCCATTGTATGTGTGAACACATTAATATACCCTAGTTATGAATGAAAATTTCACTTAAAAACTACCAAGAACACTCTATATACACCTCTTCAACTAATAGATAATGGTTTTAGAATATGAAGTTAAACCTTAGATAATCATAATGAGGATTACACCCACTATAAATTATCCTTAGATTAACCCAAATTATAAGTTAAATGTGGACTTAGGTTCAATCACCAGATTGCTACTATGGGATATTCCTCAGGTCAGTTACTCATCATTGTGAGTATAAGAGTTCACAATGGAAGAATGGGTAGAAATGAATAAAAATAAAAAAGAAGAAAAATGACAGAGAGAATAAAAATAAAATAGAATAGAATGATAGAAGAAAGTAATATAAAATATATAATTGATAAAGGTAGAAAAGAAGAAGAAGAAATAAGAATAAGAAGAAGAATGGATGTTGGAACACTTAGAAGAGAAATGCATGGAATATATTTATTAAGAAAATAAATTTAAAATACATAAAAATAATAAAACCTAAGAAAAATAAAAATTGTAGAAATAAAATAAAATAAATAAGAACAAAAACACATTTAAGAAGTATCACTCTTTCGGTATGGCCACCCCTTTATGATCTCCCTTGCTTTGGTAGAACCTCCCTCTATTTATAGAGGTAGGGTTTCCCATTCAGCCTTCCATGGTCAAGGGTGTATCATTATTTTAAATAAATATTTGGATATTCCCTAATATGTGGAGAGTATTTTTGGAAACACATAAAGATTTTAAGTGTTCATAAAAAGTGTGGATAGTGAAATTTGATGGGGACTTCTCCATCATTCTTGGTGTGCATTAAGTTCATGTCCATGTAGAACATGAAATTTCTTCAACTCATAGGTTGAGTTCCAGGGAAAGTGGCATTGGTGGCTCCTCAAATCATGTATCATTCATAGTGTTTGGATGAAGCATCAAAATAGGTTCATGGTGGTTTTCCAAGGTCACATAATTGATATGTGGTGACTTGAAGTTGTGAAATTGGTAGGCAACTCAAGATAAATCTCTCCTGGTGCTCTCAGGGTGTATTCTAAAGTGTTTTAGTGTTGGTTTCCTGGTGTCGATTGATAGAGGTGGAAAGGAGAGGTGATGTGGGTGTGTTTGAGTGTGGGGATCATGATCGAGGCATGTAACAGTATATTTTCAGTTAAAAATTAACAGTGTAACTTAATTCATTGTCCCACATTGGAAGAGAGATATTTATCTACACTATTTGATAAATTAAGTCATGGATTTGGATCATCAGATTTCCACTTCAGGGTGAGCTCCTAGTACACATCACACACATGACATGGGTTACACTGCAACACATAGACCAAGCAGTATTAGGCTCAATCTTTATATGTATTCTTTTTCATGGGCTTTCTCCACACCCTTCCAATTAGCAGGCCTTCCTACAGGGTTCCTTGTCTGTCCATCCCTCTTGATGGGTGGTTAAGTGGAATGGTTCCATTTTTAGTTGAGGGATAACCCCCATTTTTTTACTTAAAAAACATTGAAAATTCATAATCAAAATTCCACAAAATAATATTGAATAAAATAAATCATTAAAACCCAATTTTTAATACATTTTAATTATTTAATTATAAATCCAAATATATTCAAAAAATATTCTATTATAATTTAATATTCATTTAAATCCGTTAAAAATCATTAGAAAATACATAAATTGTACTTGAAAAATTAGTGTGTCACCCTTAAAAACCATAAATAACTTTGATAGGAAACTACATTACAATCCCAATATCTCTATTTACATTGATCTTTAAGTAATACCATGGTCTAAGTTAAATTCAAGTGTGGGGGGAGGAAGAAAGTGCGATGGAAAAATATTTTTGGCAGAATCCATTATAATTTAAAGAAGAATTTACTGAAAATTATATGCTACTATTTAGAGAATAAAATCATGATAGAAAGGATAGATAATTTCATTGATATCATCTGAGGATATCCATAGATCTCTACCACTATTTTATATATTGTTTAGATAATTTAGTGAATAATAAGTGTTAAAAATTTAAATAATTCCATGGACACATCAAGAGGGAAGAAAATACTTCTTAATATTTTCAATACAAGTCTCACACCTACCATAAAAATTTTGAAGGACCTATCTTCCTTCAAGAATAGAAAAAAATAAAAATAAAAATGTTTGTGAAACCTGATGAAGGTAACATATAGAGTAATCATTTCTACTACTAAATTTATAAAACATGTTATTTTCCCATAGATAATTCAAATAATAAAATATAAGTGGCGAAAGAGGAAGTTGAGGAGAATCCATACTTGTAGGAAACAAAAATCATGCATTGATCTTTATATTAAATCCAAAACCTCCTCATTAGGCCTCAAGAATTTTCCATTCAAATCCTACCCATGCTATAGCCATAGAGAAACCCTGATTAATCCCTCATTATATTCATAACTACTTGAATTGTTGGTTGGAGATGAAAAAATTTATCAATCCAATGGTGACACTTTTGTGATCTTGTAATTAGAAAAACCTTTCATCAAAATCATACTTGAGTGTTGAGTAGAATAATATTAAAGGTAGATATAAGTTTGTTTGAGGATATAAAATAATTGGTAACTAAATGAATGTGATTAATGGGGAAAATGGAAACAAGAACTTTGAGGATTATTTCTAACTTTAGGGGTATGGTGTTAAAGGAGGAACTCACATTATTTAGGTATTTTAATATTTCTTAAGTAATCTTTTTGAAATTAACTTGTCTAAATTCCAAGGTTTAAATGTGGGGGAATTAAAAATCCAATATTTTTATACATTTTATCTAGAGTTTCAATGATTTTATATCCACCATTTTTAGAATAGTTTGTGTTATTATCACATTTTTTAGTTTAATGAATAATCTATATTTTATTGATATTTGTCTTAAATCTTGAATTTCAATTGAATATTTGATCTTTGGGAATTATTAGAATAAATTATACACTTAATCTATGATGTTTTCATGATTAATTTAGGTTTATGGATGATATTTCAATGAAATCAAAGGATTTATACATTTAACTAGGAATTTTAGAGTTTCTAAGGATGAGCAACCATGCCTAAAATTTCACACCAAGTCCTAAGAGACCACAAATTGAAACCTTACACATTTTTTTTAATAGGTAGGGGAAAAACCTCATATTCTATTAAGGAAATAAAACCATCTTTTAAAATATGTAGATAGGTAACCCTTAACATGACCCAAAGTCCTAGTGGTTCAAAGGATCATTACAATTTTTGATCGCTTAAAGGCCTAGTGGCTCGAAATAATATACATGGACCTTTAAGGCCATGAGTGAGTAGTATACATCATTCCATATTGGAAGTCATATAGAAAGCATGAACAATTACTTAATCAACTACACATGACCTACTGTGAATACACTTTATTGTTTCATATTTGATCCATGCATCAACCTCAATAAGGAAATGATCAGCCATAAATGAAAATTCCACAAAGTCCTAAAGCTTCCACAAGAATAAATTTGAGTGACCATAATTCCTAAACCTATCGCATGAAGAAATTACAAGCTTATACAAGTCAATCTGACCTACCATGTGAAGATCTTCCCTATGAATACATATTTCATGATGAATTTCAAAGCAACTGCACAACCATCCAAGATATTGTACGTACAACATGTTGTGAAATCACTCATCTGTTGCATGATTGTTCTATACCTTTGTACCTCACAGTCATTCCATGATATAGCCTAATTTCTTTAAATCTTCTAGGAATGAAATAAAAGGTCACCTATGATGTCATGTAAATTCACTTCCACATAATCACTCATGCATCCATTTAGAGGATTCCAGGAAGATCTATGTATTTTGGGTGTTTTGTGAGGAGAAAATAGATAAACCGTAGGTTTCTTGGAAGACCATATCATGATAAATAATTACTTAAAAAATAATAATGTTTTTATAAATTCAAAAGTATAATATTCCAAAGGTTTCACTAGCATCATTGAATTATGAAAAAATATACATCCTTAAGGGAAGAGGGAGGGCTTCTTAGATAGGATGACTTTACTTTTCCCCTAGGACTACTTGCATGATCAACTAGAGTTTTGTTATTGTTCACTTTTCATTATTTTTAATTTCCTAATTTAATTTTGCAATGACATTCAATTCCTCTTTCTTCTTGTTTACCATTCTCATGGAGGGGTAAAATCTGAGTGATCTAGGAAGGGAAAGATAAAACTATTTGTATTGTTTGAGTTCATTCACTTCTTGGAATAAAACCCTTTACTTATTCCATTAAACTAATTTCAATATTCAAATAGCAGGTTTTATTACAAATTTTGATCTTATTTGGTTTTGGATTCTATTATTAATTGTTTTCTAGGTCAATGGTCATTATCCCCCTCCACCTGATACCAGTATGCATATTATGGAACATACTAGACTTGGGTGTTGAAGTTCTCAATGACCATTGACACATGTGAAAGTGGTAGTGGGATAGTTAGGAAAAACAAGACCTAATTAGGAATTTCATACGTCAACTGGGAGGGTCCATTGAAACACATGAACACATAATAAGGTTATACCAACCTGAGATCTTAGTTAGGTATATCCTCACTATCACCATCTAGTTAATAGAGAGAGGAAGAGATTGTGGATTCCCTCTATTAACTACTTAGTAGAGTACTGAAGGATAATTTGGGAACTAGGATAGAAATAAAATATTTTAATCCAACCCTAACCTGATCACCATTTCATCAATTGTTTCCAAATCCACTTTATCAATTTATTTCCTTATTTTCAAAATCACCAACCAAATTCATAACCCCCCTTTTCTAACTAATTAAAAAGTGACAACTAGTTTTTATGTGCAATCCTCTTTAAGAGACTACCTAGGTTTCCAATATAACTATATTTAACTTAGGTAATAAATTTTTTTATCATACACCCATGACAAGTCATGCATAAAGGAGGTGGGATGGTGATATTACATCCACCTAGAGGAGGAGTGATGGTGATATATCATCCACCTATAAAAGGTGTGACAGTGATATGTTTTCCACCTAGAGAAGGTGTGATGGTGATACATTGTTCACCTAGAGTAGGTGTGATCATGATATATCATCCACCTAGAGGATGTGTCACCCTGATATGTCACCCACCTAGAGGAGGTGTGACAATGATATTTATTCCACCTAGAGGAGTTGTGATATTGATATGTCAAGATGTGATAGTGATCTATCATTCACATATGGGAATACATTATGGTGATGTGTTGTTCACCTATAGGATTTGTATGGTGGTGAGTTTTTTACCAATATATTAAGGGTATGGTGATAAATTTTCCACCCTAATTATGCAATAAAGAGTGGTTGTGGTGTGTTTTTTACCAAGGGATTAAGGGTATAATGATAAATCATTCACCCTAATTTATGAGCTGAAGAGTGATGAATTATTAAATCTCAAGTTGTGTTCATACTATGGGTGTATATTCCCATTATGGCACTGGCCAAATCATATATTTTCATTCATGTACCTAGCTTCCAAACAATCCAAAGGTCATATTACTATTCCAATGGTCATAAGGGTTACCTGCTTTCAACCCATATGATAGTTGGAATAGTAATATGTCCATTGTAATAGTAATCTAGCAGTTATAATAGTAACCTCACCTATGCAATTTTAAAGTAATTTTATTATCTTATAAGATGAAAATATAGAGAATTTATATCATGACACAAATAAATAAATGTTTTAAAAATGATTAAATAAGTGTTTTTATTTTTGTAAAACACATATGTTTTATTTTCATTTTTAAGATAAATATAAAAATTTAAAAGAATTTTTATTATCATGAAATGGTTTTATAAAATAATATTAAGTTTCATTATAATTATAATATAATTTTATGAGACCATAAGTAATTTTTAAAAGGGTTATAAAAATGATCATAATAATAAAATTTGTATTTTTTAAATAAATAAGGATATTATTTAAAAATTAATTTTCTCATATTTAGAAAATTATTTAAATAAAATTGATTTTATTTTTGAAATCTAAATTTTAAAAACATGGTTAGGTTGATTTTTTTGTATTTTTCTAGAATAGTTGTTTTTTTAATAGTGAAATACGGAAAAATACAATATTTTACATTATAATTTAAATACATGATTTATTGAAAAATGGATGATGTAAGAAACCATTATATCAGGATCAAATGAACCAATTACTATATTTAGTCATAGGATTCATCACTAATGATATTCTTGAGAAAAAATATTAAACTAATTATTATTATATTCAAAAAAAACTCTCATATCCATCCCTTCTCACACCTTATAAGCTTTAGACCTTACCAAATTTATATTAAATTATCTTCCCAAAACCCTCCATAACATCTTAATTGTGATGGTATAATCATAAGGAAAAACTAAGGTGTCGTAAGGTGTATTTAAAGAATTATATTCAAAGAGATATTATCAATCTATATCTTTTAAACTCTTTTCTTCTACCCCCTCCTTACCTCCCCCGTCCAATATGAAATAATGAATATGGTATAAAAATTTATACTATAATTTTATTTTGTTAATGTAATATCCATTATTGAACCTCTTATCATTTCAATATAAAAAATAAAATATTTTTCTCAATATGAATAGTTCACCACCTCCAGAAACAATATATTTCATTTTTCACCATCACCCTCAAGACTATTTTTAAAAAAATTATCATGGTGAAAATTTATATAAATCAGTATATTATATATTTTTTCATATTCTTTAATGTATAAATGGTCATATGGTTAAATAAAATCAAGTCCACCATGGTCGGAAAACCTGCCTATGTGAATTAACCATATTATACTCTATAAACCTTGTGTATTTTTAATAATAGTTTACTTTTACAACCATTTTGAACTCCTAGAACAAAATTATAATAATTTTATAACACTTCTATAGTTATGTATCCATTTCATAAATATATTCCATAATTATCCGCAACTGATGTGACTTTGGAACTATAAAATGAATGACCCTGGGATAGTGATTATAGACACAGTATCTCAATTAAATGACTCTAAACTAACATAAAATTTTGATACTAAATAAAATATATTTAAATAAGTTTCTCAATAATTTATTTAATAAATATAATTTTATCATTTAGGTGGTTAAGTTAAATTACAGAGAAAATTTGAATCTGGGTTAAGGGAACTCTCCATACCACATTTTTTCTCTAGGTTATGCCTTATCTCTCTCTACATTACTTTATCTCGTTAATTTTGTATTGAAATCATCCTATATTATTCATATATGTACCTTTTATATATAACTAGGTTATTAATGTTTTCTTTATTAGGGATATACAATATTTTTATGTTCTCCTCCCAAGTATTTCTTTTAAGTAAACCCAATATAACGTAACTTTCTATTTTTATTTCATGTTATGAACCACCCCGTGAAATTTTTTTAATAATCAAAGTTTTTCTATAAATACTCATTGTTTTATAGATAGAACTCCTGGTTCACTTCTAGTTTTATGAAAATTATGATGATCTTGCTGTATTTAAAGGTTCCATACCATTTTCTTAAAACCTCACTAAAAATATTCAATTCCAAAATTATTTATCCACCCTTCCTCTTGAAATTTTCTTCAAATGAACTCTATATGTGAGACCTTTTCTTATTTATCCAAATATGGACACTCAAAATATTTAATGAATTTTTCTCTTTTTAATCCCTATGAGATATCCTTTGATTATAATTTGATTCAGGATTCCATGGGTTTTCCTTATTTTTATGCCTTATGTTTGATTTCCTTTTGAGGAACACATATACAGAACATGTTACGATGGGTGTGCCCAGATAGAGCTCCAATAAATTTGTTAATGTTTATATCTCATGAGATTATATGTATGGTATTAGGGATTAAACCTAATCCATTATGGTATGCTTTCTACCATGTTATTATTTCTTGGCAATGACTCTTGGATTTTTTTTATGACATCATCTTTTATGTTTCCATATTCCCATTATTTCATGATCTTATGATGTAATATTCCTTATGAGATTATTTCATATGATTATTTATGGGCCTTTTATTTTATGATATCATGTTATTTCATGATCTTATTAAGTCATATTTCTTATTTTATTCTTCCATATGATTATTCATGAGCCTTATCTTTTATAATATTGTGTTATTCCCTTTAACTCATATGAAATGTTTCATTATCATGTTTATTCCCTTACTATATTTTATATATCACTTATTTATTATGTATTACTCATATTATCCTATATAGTTTTATAATCTCAAAGGTATCTAGTAGAACACTGTGGAGTTTAAAATAAATATTTTGAATTTTTAGTTTTATGTTGATGTATTATGATCTTAGTCTCCCAAAGACACTAAGTCTCTTCATTTGTGGGCTGTGTTCATTGGATATTTATGATAAAAATCCAGTAATAATATGTGTATTGTGATTGGGTCTTTAAAATGTTTTTGGAACTTGATATGAAGGTTATTCTTGGGATTATCTGACCCATGTATAGGTAAAGTACAAGTTACCAGGGATGGGATTTTTTTTCTTGATTTTTGGATGTTTTGAGTTTTAGATTTCCAAGGAATATGATATCTAATTTACTATTTATTGATTTTAATATAGTCTTTGGTGGTAATAGGGAATTTTTTTATGCATCATAATTGAAACATGGGACTTGCATGAAATTTATATTCAAGTATGATGAATGATTATGTAGACCTGTGTGTAGTTATACCTATCCCATGAGTGTGTAGGTTGGGCTAGACTTGAGCTAGATATGTGATCCCTTATATCATAGGGAGTGCGTGTGGATAGGTTAGTAGAGCATGTTTCCAATTTCTATTTTCCCTATACTATGATATTGAGATCTGTGATATCTATGTTCTAATTCATGTTTGGAATTTCAGTGAGATTTCACCACCACGACCTCTGATTATGAGTCAGGAAGACATTGGTGAGAATGCCCCACTAGTAGTGGAGCCAAAGTCACATGTTGTGCTAGAACCTCTTATCAATCATTAGGTCTGAGAGAGTGTGCTTAGATTCATTTAGTAAATTGGGCATGGGGTACCTAGAATAGGGATGTCTATGTCAAATCTAACCAAAGAGTTTCAACTGCAAAATCCACCTCTATTTGTGGGATAAGGTGAATCACATGCTACCAAGTTTTGGATTGATACTATGTAAACCATTTTTTATTGGATCAAGACACCCCCAGAGCGAAGGTTAAAGCTAGATACCCACATAATTCATAGACCAGCCAAGAACTAGTGAGGTGTTTTTTTTCAATATGATCAACATGTGGGGATTCCTTGAAAGGACTTTGAGGCTCATTTCTTCAAGTAGTTATTTCTTTGAGACTTTGAAGGAAAATAAGACCATAAATTTCATGATCTTGTCTAGGTAGGCATGTTAATTATAGACTGTGATACCCATTTTAATATTGTTGAGAGGAACCTAATTAATGGTAAACTGTCAGGTAAGGATTTCTCATCTACTAGGGTTAATAAGGGGGTGTTAGGTAGAAGGAAGTGAACATGTAATGATTCTTTTTAGAGTAACAACAAGAAGACCAGCCAAGGAAGTGGTTTGTCTCTTCCTCTGAGTGAGTGAGGGGATTATATTGAATGATATAAGAATAGAAAACCAAGCCATATTAGACCTAATTTGATCAAATTAGTGAAGGAGTTTCATTCTTATAGATATTTAGGTCACCTACAAAATTTTTGCAGTATTCCACTATGATCAATTAGTGGGAATGGTTCAGGATAAACTTGAGGATCAGAAGTAAGTCTAGGAGAAATGCAATGGTTTGGTAGTTGGGGTTCTAATGTTCATTCAAGTCATAGAGGAGGATAAGGTGTTCAGGGTCAGAGTCGTAGTGTCAGTAAGTTGATACCCCTCATGGGAGTTAAGTGATAAGAGATCAAGGTTGGGGCACAAGTTAGCTTCATACCATTGAGTAAAGTAAAAACCTACCGATTATAGTGAGGGTCCATCAGTAGTAAAAGTTCTGATTAGTATGGAATAATCCTTATCATCCACTTTATTTTATATAGGTACATCACATTAGTCTATATATTCTAATTTTTATAGGGATTTGGGGATGGTGATAGAGTATATGTATGGGGTGATGTCTATTAATATTCCCTTAGGGGTACGATCCAAGGGTATTCAATAGATATATTTTTATTTTGGATTTTTTTCATGTCAAATATTCACAGTTTTGATGTGATCCTTGAAAATTGACTCAATATCAAGCACGCATCAACTACTATCACTGATTTGTATCATTTACTTCTATTGAGGGTGACTATTATACCTTCTTCAGGTAGTGGGATTTATAGGAAGGTCATTTGGAACCTAATCATAGGCTGTCAATGATGATCTCAATATGTTTTATAGTATTGTTCTAGGAGATAATGAGACAAGGTGGTCATTCATTCCTTCTATGGTTGACCAATTTCATGATTTTTACTCTTGTGACTTATCTTTTTTTCCACCCAAGAGTGGGGTTGAGTTCATGATTGAGCTTGTTTCAAGTAAAAATCCCATATCCAATCCACCATAAAATATGGATTATATAGAGATTAGAGAGATAAAGGTTCAATTAAAGGACCTTAATGTGAAGGTGTTTATATGCCCAAGAACGTCCCCTTATGGCGCTCGTATCTTATTCACAAAGAAGATCGGTGGATTGTTTCACCTGTGTGTAGATTATCCGATATTGAACCAAGTCATATTCAAGAACTAGTATCCTCTCTCTCATATATATAACTTATTTGATAGTTGAGGGTGGATTCACACTACAACAAAATAGGGATTCCGCAGCGCCACCCTTTATCAGTGCTAACAAAAAGTGCTCATAAAGGGGGTGCCTTTATCAGCACTAATAAAAAGAACCGATAAAGGGAACTTTTAAAAGCTCTAAAGAAAGTGATGTTAAAAGTGACCCTTTATCAGCACTTTTTTTAGCACTGATAAAGGCACCTCCTTTATCAGCGCTTTTTTTAGTAGTGCTGATAAAGGGGGATTTATTAGTGATTTTTCTTAGTGAAGATAAAGTGTATATTTTAAAAAAAAGTAATTTTTCATGAAAAATAATATATTTATATATAAGTTTATTTATATTAATATAAATATAATATATATTTTTTAAATGTGTTTTAGATAAGTATAAATATACTATTAAATTTAATATATAAAAAATTTAGTGAAAATGGATTTAAAATA
Source organism: Viscum album (assembly GCA_963277665.1). Lineage (NCBI taxonomy): Eukaryota > Viridiplantae > Streptophyta > Magnoliopsida > Santalales > Viscaceae > Viscum > Viscum album. Next base: position 1,226,589,992 of record OY728146.1, read on the forward strand.
TTTTAAAAAATATTATTAATTAATAATTTTTTAATTATCATCAACTAATAATCATTTAATAACAATTTTAAGACATAAAAAATCAAAAAATAATAATAAAAGATCTAAAATAAGTTGAAAATGTAACTCAAACTTCAAACGACCATAATTTTTGATTCGGGTGTCCGTTTGAGCTCTACAACATATCAAATTGAAGCCTATGATGAGATCTATGCACTGGTGACCTAAGGGAACTTTATGTCACATTTTTCAAGGAAACAAAATCTCAGAAGGCCTCCAAAACTTAGTTTTTAGTCGGGATACCTCGGTTTTTTAACATTCGATGGAATTTCAGCCACGTTTAAGGGGGTATTTTTCCTTTTTTCAATGAGGAATGAATTTATTTCAATGGATTTAATTCATATTCATATTATAGATTTGAAAATTTTATCATTTTTTAGAATTTACTGTTATTTATAAACAAATATATAACAATATATACATATTTTTTATATATTCACACATAAAAATTTAATTTTATAAATAAATAATTAAACATATTGACATATAAAATATATTTCCCAATATATAAGGCTTATATAAATAACAAACTAATATCCATTTTATTTAAAATACAAATATATGAATATTTATATACCTATATATTGTATGTGGGTGTGTGTGTATTTGTGTGTATCTGTATTGACAAACTAATATATATTATCTATATATTCTAAACATATATATTTACATATTAATATATAATATTTGTAAATATAAATAAATATGTATAATTATACATACAGATACACATATAATGTGTGTGTGTGTGCATGTTGTATATATGTATTTATTTATTTATTTATACACACACAAAAAAACATATTTTATAAATGTATTTAAAGTCGATATTATAAATATATATTAATATACGAATATACAAATAAATATATAAATATATACCAATATACAAATAAATATATAAATATTATTATACATATATATATGTATATATATATATACTAATATAACTATATATATATTAATATACTAATAACTATAACTAAATATATATATATATATATGCATATATATAAATAGATAGATATGTCAATAAATGAAGAGAAAAGAGAAATAGAGGAGTGGAAAAGTGTTAGGCGCATGTGTGAGGGGTCCCGAGTTTGAATCTTGGGGGAGCCGGGGGTGGCGTGTGGGTGGGTAATAAGTCATAACGCTATTAAAGGGGGGTAGGGGCATTGTTAAAGGCCTGGGGTGTGGCTGGGGCGTGCCGGCTTCGGTGTTGGTGGGTGGGGCACTATTAAAGCCCCTCCTGAAAATGAATAAATATTTTTTTTTAAATTTTTTTAACTTTTATCAGCGTTTTTTTAAAAGCACTCATAAAAGGGGTCTTTTATCAGCACTAAAAAAAGTGCTGATAAAATCGCCCTTTATCAGTGCTTTTTTAGCACTTATAAAAGACCCCTTTTATCAGTTCTTTTTTTAGCACTGATAAAAGGGTCCTTTATCAGTACTTTTCTAAGCGTTGATAAAAGGTACCCCCCTTTATCTTCTTTTTAATTAATAGCATTTTTTAGCGCTGTTAATGCCCTTTTCTTGCACTGATAAAAGACATATTTGTAGTAGTTTCAAGTGGTTCTATAACACCAAATAGAGATCTAGATACTATAAACTACATGTGAGGCTATATAATATTCTGTTTATTACTTTTAGGAATAGTTATTGAATGTATGAGCATCATGTGATGTTGTTTGGTTCGATGAATGCACCAGTAGTGTTCATGGACCTGATGAATAAAGTGTTCTAACCATATTTAAATCCCTTCATGGTTGTATTTTTTGAAGATATTTTGGTGTAATATCAGATAAAGGAGGAACATGCTTGTCATTTTAAGATCATATTGAGCATACTGAGAGAGCATAAACATTATGCCAATAACTAGAAGTGTTTGTTCTAAATTAGTGGGGTGTGCTTCTTGGGACACATGATATCAGTAGTAGGAAAATAAATAGACCTTGGGAAGGTTGAGGTTGTGGTTTTTGGGAAGTGACACAATAATTTCTTCAAGATCCATTGTTTCCTCGGATTATTAGGAAACTATAGGATATTCATTCAGGACTTCTCTTGATTGGTAACACTGATAATGGCTCGGATGAGGAAGGTGGTGAAGTTTGAGTGGGTTGATTCTTATAAGAGAGCTTTTCATGGACTAAAACTAAGGTTTTCATTCATGTTTAGCTCAACCTTACTTAATCTAGGTATGGAGTATAAAATTTATTATGACACATAGGGAGTTGGGCTTGGAGTTGTTTTGATGAATAATTTGAAAGTAGTCGCTTATGGGTCTAGGTAGTTGAGTCCATGTGAGAAAAACTACCCAACACATGATCTAGAGCTAAAAATGGTAGTGAACATATTTAGATAATGGAATCATTAACTATTAGGAGAGAGTTTCATGGTCTATACTGGCCATAAGTTCCTGAAGTATATATTCTCACAATGTAACCTAAACCCTCAGTAGATAAGGTGGGTCGATTATCTTTAGTTATTCAACTTCAAGAAGGAATATACCTATGGGAAAGGTAATGTCGTGACTCACATGCTTAGTAGGAAGACTGTTGGAATCACCTGTTTTGATAATCCCAAATCATGCTTAAACATTGATTATGATGTATTAAACCTTTGCATTAATCTTATTATTCTATGCTTAAACGTATTTTATTCTAAACAGTTCATATTCTTACTCTCATAACTTTACTGTAACAGCTTACATTAGCATTTACATAAGTTTGGTATTGTTAGCTACCAGTCAGATTTTTATTTTCAAAGTCACAGATACAGTTAACTGTCACCTTAAGTTACTGTTGCAAGAAGTTCACAGTTACAAGGTTACAGTCGAAGACTAATACAAGCTTACAGTTACAAGTCTACTGCTATCTATTGTCAAAGCTCACAGACGAAGGTCACAGTTACAAGACTTCTGTTCAAAGTTATCTCTGCTCAAGTTCACAGTCGAACAAGTCTACAGTTGAAACAAGTTCGCAGACGAACTAGTCTACAGTTATAAGTCTACAGTCAAGGTTACAGTTAGACAGCTTCTGTCTACTAAGTCTACAGATGATCGAAGTCTACAGTTAGAAGCTACTATTGCAAGCCTACAAACAGCAAGCCCTTTGTTGAAGTCAGCAGTTGGAAGTCCACAGTTGGAAGTCCACAGTTGGAAGTCCACAGTTGGAAGTCCACAGTTGGAAGTCCACAGTTGGAAGTCCACAGTTGGAAGACCACAGTTGAAGTCAACAGTGACATACATTCTCGACTCACTGTTTTAATTTCTTTATTTCCTACATTTAATTTATTTAATTTATCTAACGGTCATATCATACATTTTGATGATTTGTCAAATATCTGATAAAGGTTGTCGGATGTCAGGAACCCGTACCTCATACCTGCTGAAAAGAAATCTTTTCTGTCCCCTGTCGGGAGATAAATACGAGAAGACTACGCTGCCCAAAAAAACGCGAATGCGAACCAGAGAAGTGCGTGGTGGACAAAATATACTAGAAACACAAGAAGATAAAAACGAGCTCCATCAAGAACAGAGAAGCATATAGACAATCAAGTATACTCGAGGAGTGTTCTGTGCATACAAGAAGAACCCTGAAGAACTTCATCGACTACATTCACACTACCTGTGAACCTGAAGCATACGACACTCTGTTTCTCAAACAAGAACGAGAAGAGGACTCAAACTCTCTTCTGATCGAATACAAGAGCTACACTGAGATCACCAGAACCACTTCTAAACTCTACATCTCTTGTTCTGTGATTTATTCTACATTTTGAGCAGTGTGTGTTATCTGCTGTATTAAAACACATACACTGACTCCTGTACTTTCACTGGAGGATCTGTAAATCCTCAGCAAATCTTTTTGCACTCCATTTCCCACTGTGGATAGTGGTAGAGGTCTTGTGACCTGGACAGCTTGCTGCTGTTGTTTATTTTCCCACGAAGAACTGTGGTAGAGGTCTTGTGACCTGGACAGTGTGTTCACTGTTGTTAACCCCGATCCAGGGTGTGGATCATTCTTATATAAAATTTTGAGAGGACTAAGTCTCGGCTTGAGACTGAACCTCTTGGTTAATTTTCTGTGCTTATAGTTATACTCTATATCCATACTATACATATTTTTTTCATATTCCGCTGCTATTACTTTGAAATATAATCTATCTTCAAAGCTACTTTGATAATTAAATTCGCAAGTGTTTATGTTTGTTATAAATCAGTAAGTTAGTTTCAAAAGTTAATTTAATCATAAGATTAAGTTAACTGAGAATTAATCAATCTTTGAGAAACTAATTGAACCTTTATAATCTATATAAATTCACTACAGTTTAATTTGTTTTTGAAATTGGGGGATTTTAAAAGAAATTGTTTTTAACAGAAATTTTAATTGGAACTCAATTCACCCCCCTCTTGAGTGTCCACTCCGACCAACATTTGGTATCAGAGGTTGTGTTTATCTCTGTTATACTTGCTCAAAGTTTTATTTTAACTCTCTGTTTTTACACTGTGATTGTGGTTTTATCTAAAAGATCTTAAATTTATGTTAGTTCTAAATTTTATCTCTTTAAAATATTTTCTAGAATTTCCTTATGGATAATAGACTAGAAGGTGCTGCTACTAACAGGCCACCCTTCTTTAATGGTGTGAATTATGCCCAATGGAAGCTCAAAATGAAAATTCATTTGGAAAGTATGGGTTTTGATATTTGGACTGCTATAGAGTCTCAATACAAGATTCCAGAAACTGAAATAATAACTTGGGATGAACCTACTAAGATAGCTTACAATAATAATTGTAAGGCTGTGAATGCTCTCTACTGTGCTCTAGGAGATGAGGAGTTCAATAGAATTTCTGCTTGTAAAACTGCTTTTGAAATCTGGGACACCTTAGCTGTTTCTCATGAAGGAACAACTAATGTCAAGGAAATGCGGTTAAACACTTATACTATCAAATATGATAACTTTAAGATGAAAGCTGATGAACCTATTTCTGATATGTATCTCAGGTTTAATGAGATAGTCAACACAATGAGCTCACTCGGGAAGATTGTTCCAGCAAAGGAGCAAATCATGAGATTATTGAGATGTCTGCCTGACAGATGGAGAGGCACATCCGTTTCAATTAGAGAATCCTGTGATATTGGAACTTTGCCTGTCAAGGAGCTAATTGGTAAGCTGATGATGTACAAAGAAGAGCTAAAGGTAAATAAAGAGGAGGATGAGGAACCAAAACGAAAATCTGTAGCTTTTAAGTCTACTGCATCAAAAAGCAAATACAAGGAGAAAGTGCATATACCAACTGAAAGCTCATCCAGTGAAGACTTAGATTCTGACAGTGATGCCGAGATGGCACAAATAGCAAGGAGATTCAAGAAGTTCTATAGGAAGAAGAAGTTCTTCAGAAAACCAAACTACAAGGGTAAGTATGATAGACAAGGTAAGTGGAAGAAAGATTGGAAGAAAACTGATAAAGAAGAAGACATAGTTTGCTATGAATGTAAAAGGAAAGGACACATCAAAGCGGACTGTCCTAAGCTAAAATTCAAGAAGAAATATGAGTACAAGGACAAGAATTATAAGAAAGCTATGAAGGCCACCTGGAGTGCTTCATAAGACAGCACAAGTGAATCAGAGTCCAGTGATTCTGAAAGAAATCGTGCTAATATGTGTTTCATGACAAACACATCTGAGGTAACCCTAGACACTCCCACTCTAAACTCTTATTATTCTGAAGGTGAAGCAGAATCTGGTTCTGATTCTGAAAATATGTCTAAAGATGAATTGACTGAATACTGTAATATGCTGGAAGAAACGTGTAATGAACTAAAGGATAAATATAAGTCTTTAAAGAAACAGCATGCTCTTACTGCAAGTGTCAAGTCTGCACTTGATGTAGAAAAAGAGAAAAATGTTCAATTATTAAAGGAGAATACAGAACTGAAACTATCTAATGAACAACTTAGAAAGGACTTAGAAACATTCACAAATGGAAAAGATACCCTAACCCAACTGCTAGGAAAGCAAGTTGCACCTAAGTATGCTACTGGCTTGGGATACCAACCTGGACAAAGACAGTTTGCTAAAACCCGATTTATTAAGTCTGGAAAAAATCCTGCTAGTTCTAGTTTTGGAAATTAGTATGTCTCAACTGGTTACTTAAATAGTTGTAGATCAAATAAAGTATATCTCTCTAAATCTGTTGCATCTATTAATTGTATGGGACCCATAAAACAAATCTGGGTACCTAAATCCTTGATTGCTAACATATCTGGACCCAAGAAAATCTGGGTACCAAAGTCATTTCTTGTCTAATCTGTTTTGTAGGAAATCTGTTTGAAAAGCAATTACAAGAAGGTATGGTACTTAGACAGTGGATGTTCAAGACACATGTCTGGGGACTATTCGTGCTTCAAAATCTTAATAAAGGTTGATGGAGGATATGTCACTTTTGGTGATAACTCAAAAGGAAAAATCATCGGCCTAGGCCAGATTGGTAACACTAACTCAGTATTAATTTCCAAAGTTTTATTTGTTGATGGACTTAAGTACAACTTACTTAGCATTTCTCAATTATGTGATGATGGCTTTAATGTCAAGTTTGAAAACAATTCTTGTGATGTTTATAATTCCAAAAATGCTTTAATATTTTCTGCCTTAAGAAATGAAAATGTTTATGCTGTTGACTTAAACACTTTAGCTAAACATAATGTTACTTGCTTAAATGCTTTTCATAAAGAGTCTTGGCTGTGGCATAGGAGATTGGGACACTGCAACATTCACTCACTTAGAAAACTCTCTAAGAAACACCTAGTTAGAGACCTACCTAAGCTTGAATTCCCAAATGACAAAGTGTGTAATCCCTGTCAAAAGGGAAAACAACACAAAGTTTCTTTTAAACCAAAGAAAGAAGTTTCAACTTCTCAACCACTTGAACTGGTTCACATGGATTTGTTTGGACCATCAAGAATTTCAAGTCTAAATGGGAAGCACTATGTCTATGTTCTTGTAGATGACTTTTCTAGATATACTTGGGTATATTTTCTAGCTCACAAAAGTGAAGCTTGTTCTTACTTTGTTAAATACTCCAAGTCTGTAGAAAATCTTAGTGGACTCAAGATTAAGACCCTAAGAAGTGATCATGGTCGTGAGTTTGAAAATCAAGATTTTGAATCTTACTGCTCACTCAATGGCTATTCTCATAACTTTTCTGCCCCTAGGACACCCCAACAGAATGGTGTAGTGGAAAGAAGAAACCGAACCCTGCAAGAAATTGCAAGGACTATGCTTAATGAATATGACCTGCCTGTTTACTTTTGGGTTGAAGCTGTAAATACAGCTTGCTATGTCATTAATAGAGTCTTGATCAGACCGGTTCTTAAGAAAACCCCTTATGAGTTGTGGAATAATAGGAAGCCTAAGGTTAATTACTTTAGAGTTTTTGGTTGCAAAGTCTTTATTCTGAATACTAAAGATAACCTTGATAAATTTGCTCCAAAAAGTGATGAAGGAATTTTCCTGGGTTACTCTATGTCTAGTAAAGCCTATAGAGTGTTCAATAAGAAAACCAAATGTGTGGAAGAATCTGTTCACATCAAGTTTGATGAGACTGATCCACATGAGTCTAAAACTTCTCTTGAAGATGTTGAAGAAGACTTATCTGTTCTGGACCTAAATGACAAATCTAAAGAACCTGTAATAAAAACATCCAGTTCTGGACTTTTTCCAGAATCTTCCTCTGTGGAACCCGAACCTATAAATGAACCTGAAATCTCTAGTCCAACCTTTACCAAATCAACTAGGATTCTAAAGAATCATCCTTTAGATGCTGTCGTTGGTAATCTTGATAGAGGAACACAAACTAGAGCTTCTCTAAGAAATCAGGTTGAACATCAAGCTTTTCTTTCACAGCTTGAACCCAAAAATGTCAATGATGCTATCAGTGATGAATTCTGGGTAATGGCTATGCAAGAAGAACTAAATCAGTTTGAAAGAAACAAAGTTTGGGAATTAGTGGAAAGACCTAAAGACACTCTTACCATAGGCACAAAATGGGTGTTTAGAAACAAAGTTGATGAGTTTGGTAACATAATCAGAAACAAAGCCAGGCTAGTTGCACAAGGGTATAGTCAGGAAGAAGGAATAGACTATGAGGAAACCTTTGCACCCGTGGCTAGACTAGAGGCCATTAGGATATTACTTGCTTATGCTGCTCATCTGAATTTCAAACTATATCAAATGGATGTTAAAAGTGCTTTTCTAAATGGATATATAATTGAGGATGTATTTGTGGAACAACCTCCTGGTTTTACAAATCCCCATTTTTCTAATCATGTTTTTAAACTATCTAAAGCTTTATATGGTTTAAAGCAAGCTCCAAGAGCTTGGTATGATAGGCTCAGCTCTTTTCTTATTTCAAAAGGATTTACTAAAGGGATAGCTGATCCTACTCTTTTTATTAAATGGATTTCTAAAGATGTCTTAATAGTACAAATCTATGTGGATGATATTATTTTTGGATCTTCTAAAAATTCTTTATGTGTGGATTTTTCAAAAATAATGCAAAATGAGTTTGAAATGAGTTTAATGGGAGAACTCAAATTTTTCCTTGGATTTCAGATCTTTCAAAATAAAAATGGTATTATTTTGAACCAAAGTAAATATATTAAAGATCTTCTAAAACGTTTTTCTTTGGATGGCACCAAAGGCAGTGACACACCTATGAGCACCACTTGCAAGTTGGACAGTGATGAAACTGGTGAACCAGTGGATCAAACCAATTACAGAGGTATGATAGGTAGTCTACTGTACCTTACTGCCAGTAGACCTGACATCATGTTCAGTGTATGCATGTGTGCTCGGTTTCAAGCCAATCCAAAAGAGTCTCATTTGACTGCTGTTAAAAGGATTTTCAAATATCTAAAACATACTCCCAATTTGGGATTATTTTATCCAAAAGGACAATCATTTGATTTATTAAGTTATTCTGATGCTGATTTTGCTGGCTGCAAGTTAGATAGAAAGAGCACCTCTGGAACATGTCACATTTTAGGCAAGTCACTAGTATCTTGGTGTAGTAAGAAGCAGAATTCTGTTGCATTGTCTACTGTCGAAGCTGAGTATATAGCTGCTGGTAGCTGTTGTGCACAAATCTTGTGGATGAAACACACTTTACTAGACTATGGATATCAATTCAAACATGTCTCTATAAGGTGTGACAATACAAGTGCTATTAACATTTCTAAAAATCCAGTATCTCATGCTAGGACAAAACATATTGATGTGAGACATCACTTTCTGAGGGATCATTATCAAAAAGGTGATATCACTCTTGAGTTCATTGGCAATGAACATCAGTTAGCTGATATTTTTACAAAGCCTTTGAATTCTGAGAGACTAAGTTACATCAAACATGAGTTAGGTATGATTAATTATAGCACAGTTGAAACCTCACAGTTGAAACCGCACAGTTGAAACCTCACAGTTGAAACCTCACAGTTGAAACCTCACAGTTGAAACCTCACAGTTGAAACCTCACAGTTAGACCTCACAGTTGAAACCTCACAGTTAGACCTCACCGGTGTACCTCACTGTTACATCTCTCTGTAGGCTGTTTCGCTGTTTAATCTTATTTTATTTTTGCGGGAATTCGAACCGTTTCTTTTCTTTATACTTTTATTTCTAAATCCCTAAATGATAAAATTGAGAACATTGAACATATCTCAATCCACTCATCTCGACCCTTGCTCTCTCAAGTCCTAAACCCTAAACCTTCAACCGAACCTCGAAACCTCATTCAGTTCCAATGGCCAGAACAAAGCGACCCCCGACTGTCAACGAAGATGCACCAATGCCGAAGAGGACTCAAGTCGAATCCAGTGGCACCGGGAACGCCTCGATGAGACCTGTTAATCCATATCTGACTAAGAGAGAAATAGTTGCTGAGAAGGAGCTAAGTGAAGAGTGGATTTTATCGAGCAGATCATTAGTACTGGCAGTGCTTAATGATCAAGGATGGACCGAATGCTTCGCAAACAATAATGGACCATACTACCCGAAGCTGGTGAAGGAGTTCTATGAATATCTACAGTTCGAGGAAGAGGATGATCTGCATAGACTAGTATCCAGAGTAAACGGCAATGAAGTCAGTTTTTCATCCGCTGAATGGGCTGCTTGTTTAAGAGTTCCTCATGAGGGTATTTACAACTACTATTCTGGAGCGGCTCCTCCAAACAGTAGAATCTTTGATCATGAGACGGCTCTGGAAGAATTGACAGGCAATGGCACAGTGAGAAAGGTTATTGCTACTGAAATGAATGGAGAGGACAGGCTTCTGTTTAAGTTTATCCAGCATGTGCTGAGTCCTAGAAGAGGAGATTTTGCAACTTTGAAGCATCAGGATATTTACTTGATGTGCTTATTAAAGCATGGAAGGAAGGTCAACCTTTGTAGGTTTCTGATGGCTCAGATGGAGGACATGATAAAGGCAAGCTCAAAATCAAGTGCCTTGTTTCATGCTAAACTCATTTCGGTTATGTTGAAAGTGAAAGGTGCAGCTGGAAGTCAGGAAGAGTTGATAGTGGCAAAGAACAGTGTATGTATCTCGAAAGTAATCTGCAAATTCATGAAGATCAGTTGGAATCCCTGGAAGAAATCATGGGTGAATGATGAGGAGAGAATTTATGAGAATTTTAGCCCTTCTACTCATCCCTCTAGACCGAGAGATAGGAGAGATCCAGGCTTAAAGCCTGATGAGCCTGAACCTGTATACTCAGATGATGAACAGATTGCAGCAGCTAGTAACTCTGCAAGAGAGAACACTCCAATTGATGAAGGGAGTGATCCTGATACTACTCACAGTCCTGTCAGGACAGTGACGTTTGGAGCAGCAAGCCCTCCAAAAGAACTACCCAGTAGAGAACCTGTTCTAAGAGACAGTGAGACTGAGACTACAGAAGAAGAAGAAGAAGCATCTCAGTATTTTGTCAAGGACACCTCTGACGAGGATGATACAGTTGAAGCAAAAGAGGCTGGAACTTCAAATGAAAATCAAGAAACTGTTGCAGAAGAACTTAGTATGAGCCCTCTGATAGGGTATACAGACAAGTCAGTGTCTGACCAGGAAGCAGGAGTGGTCTCTACTACTGTTGTCATGGAAGTGGTTGATGACCCAACAGAGAAGGAGGCTAACCTCACTGCTGAACCTACAGAGAAAGCAAATATGGAACCTGCTAGAGCTACAGAAGAGCACTTAGAGTTACCCAGAGTTGAGCAGATGGTAGAAAGTGTTCAGGAAGGACCTCCAAGTGAGGGGGAGCGTGTTGGTTCAGTCTCTGTACTGTATGATATAGAAGGATGGACCTCAGATCCAGGATACATGGTGTTAGGACTCAATTATGAGGATTCAGATGAGGAAAACCAACCACCAAGAAATCCATTCATCCTACCTAACATCTCTCCAGTGTTAGAAACTGAAAGATTGGCCACCAAGGAAGACCTTGAATCCTTAAAGATTGAAATGAAGGAGACCATCAGACAGTCTGTTGCTGAATTGAAAACCAGTCTTTTTGATGAGCTGAAAAATGTAGAACAATCCTTAGAACTTTCTCTAGGATGTGTTGTGGGAAGTCCAATCAAAGAAGTGATGGATGAAATGAAAGTGTGCCACACCCAAATTGAAAGTTGGACTGGAGCAGTAGTGGCCCTCAGACAATCAGTTGCTTCTTTAACTGCCCTGAGCAGCTCTCAGACACAAGTGGTCAGTGAGATTCGATACATCAAAGAAGTGGTCAAGCAATTTGTGGAAGTATTTGAGGCTTTCAAGAAATCAGTAAAAGAACACTTTAGCAATCAGGATGCTGTCATTCAGAAAGTGATTGGCAATCTGACTCAGTCCTTCAAGGAGACAGTGGCATTCTCAGTCAAGTCCCTTCCTTCATCTAGCTCTCCTGTGGACCTTGAGCAGTTTAGAAGCCTGCTCAGAGAAGAGCTTACTCAGGCCCGTGCAAATGACACATCAGACCTACAGATCCTTGCTACTACAAGAGAAGTCAGTGGCTTTGTTCGTGAGCATCTGCAGGCTGCTACTGCTTCTCAGGAGGCCATCAAAAGTAAAGTGGATTATTACTTTGATCGGATTTTCACCAAGCATCAGTTGACCAACCACTTCAAGCTCATGCTAGAAACTATGAAGCTGCCTCCTGTAACTCAAGCCTTCAAAGAACAAGTTAGCAAGCTACGAGAGTTGACCCCGGCTTTGGATAAATTCTTGGAAAACAAAGATGACTTCTTATCTGCCATGGACAGAGGAGGAAACATCATCATGGATTTCAGGAATCTGCTCCTACCTTTTCTTCATGTGGATTGCACACCTGTTATAGTTCCTCCTGCCCTACCTGTCTCCAACCCCGGTGGTTCTTCCATAATGTCTCCTGCTGAAGCCCTCAGAAGCCTTAGACCACTGATCCCTCGGCAAGCTACTCACTACCGGCCTTCAGGAGCCTCTGTTGCTGCCCCTCCAGACATTCCTGCTGCCATTCCTCAGCCTGTTGATCCTTCACCTCCTGCTCCATCTTCTTCCTCCAAAGGAAAAGATCCCTTACCTCCAGATGAAGAGGATTGAGTCTGTTTATGTTTTTTTTGATAGGGATCATGTATTCACATTTTGGGTCATGTATTGTACTCCTTATTAATACAATGTTTCTTTTCTCTCTCTCTGTCTTTCTTTTTGTTAATCACAAAGGGGGAGAAATAAAGAGAACTAGATAGGGGGAGAAATGGGGAGAAATAGGGAAACTCAAGGGAGAAATGAAACTATACAGAGAGGAGAAATCCTTGCGGATTATACCTAATTTTTGTGCTCATATTGCCAATACTGTGTTTTGCACACTTCTCTCTGATACTTCTATATTTCATACTGACATAATTTGTGATTATCAAAAAGGGGGAGATTGTTGGAATCACCTGTTTTGATAATCCCAAATCATGCTTAAACATTGATTATGATGTATTAAACCTTTGCATTAATCTTATTATTCTATGCTTAAACGTATTTTATTCTAAACAGTTCATATTCTTACTCTCATAACTTTACTGTAACAGCTTACATTAGCATTTACATAAGTTTGGTATTGTTAGTTACCAGTCAGATTTTTATTTTCAAAGTCACAGATACAGTTAACTGTCACCTTAAGTTACTGTTGCAAGAAGTTCACAGTTACAAGGTTACAGTCGAAGACTAATACAAGCTTACAGTTACAAGTCTACTGCTATCTATTGTCAAAGCTCACAGACGAAGGTCACAGTTACAAGACTTCTGTTCAAAGTTATCTCTGCTCAAGTTCACAGTCGAACAAGTCTACAGTTGAAACAAGTTCGCAGACGAACTAGTCTACAGTTATAAGTCTACAGTCAAGGTTACAGTTAGACAGCTTCTGTCTACTAAGTCTACAGATGATCGAAGTCTACAGTTAGAAGCTACTATTGCAAGCCTACAAACAGCAAGCCCTTTGTTGAAGTCAGCAGTTGGAAGTCCACAGTTGGAAGTCCACAGTTGGAAGTCCACAGTTGGAAGTCCACAGTTGGAAGTCCACAGTTGGAAGTCCACAGTTGGAAGACCACAGTTGAAGTCAACAGTGACATACATTCTCGACTCACTGTTTTAATTTCTTTATTTCCTACATTTAATTTATTTAATTTATCTAACGGTCATATCATACATTTTGATGATTTGTCAAATATCTGATAAAGGTTGTCGGATGTCAGGAACCCGTACCTCGTACCTGCTGAAAAGAAATCTTTTCTGTCCCCTGTCGGGAGATAAATACGAGAAGACTACGCTGCCCAAAAAAACGCGAATGCGAACCAGAGAAGTGCGTGGTGGACAAAATATACTAGAAACACAAGAAGATAAAAACGAGCTCCATCAAGAACAGAGAAGCATATAGACAATCAAGTATACTCGAGGAGTGTTCTGTGCATACAAGAAGAACCCTGAAGAACTTCATCGACTACATTCACACTACCTGTGAACCTGAAGCATACGACACTCTGTTTCTCAAACAAGAACAAGAAGAGGACTCAAACTCTCTTCTGATCGAATACAAGAGCTACACTGAGATCACCAGAACCACTTCTAAACTCTACATCTCTTGTTCTGTGATTTATTCTACATTTTGAGCAGTGTGTGTTATCTGCTGTATTAAAACACATACACTGACTCCTGTACTTTCACTGGAGGATCTGTAAATCCTCAGCAAATCTTTTTGCACTCCATTTCCCACTGTGGATAGTGGTAGAGGTCTTGTGACCTGGACAGCTTGCTGCTGTTGTTTATTTTCCCACGAAGAACTGTGGTAGAGGTCTTGTGACCTGGACAGTGTGTTCACTGTTGTTAACCCCGATCCAGGGTGTGGATCATTCTTATATAAAATTTTGAGAGGACTAAGTCTCGGCTTGAGACTGAACCTCTTGGTTAATTTTCTGTGCTTATAGTTATACTCTATATCCATACTATACATATTTTTTTCATATTCCACTGCTATTACTTTGAAATATAATCTATCTTCAAAGCTACTTTGATAATTAAATTCGCAAGTGTTTATGTTTGTTATAAATCAGTAAGTTAGTTTCAAAAGTTAATTTAATCATAAGATTAAGTTAACTGAGAATTAATCAATCTTTGAGAAACTAATTGAACCTTTATAATCTATATAAATTCACTACAGTTTAATTTGTTTTTGAAATTGGGGGATTTTAAAAGAAATTGTTTTTAACAGAAATTTTAATTGGAACTCAATTCACCCCCCTCTTGAGTGTCCACTCCGACCAACATTTGGTATCAGAGGTTGTGTTTATCTCTGTTATACTTGCTCAAAGTTTTATTTTAACTCTCTGTTTTTACACTGTGATTGTGGTTTTATCTAAAAGATCTTAAATTTCTGTTAGTTCTAAATTTTATCTCTTTAAAATATTTTCTAGAATTTCCTTATGGATAATAGACTAGAAGGTGCTGCTACTAACAGGCCACCCTTCTTTAATGGTGTGAATTATGCCCAATGGAAGCTCAAAATGAAAATTCATTTGGAAAGTATGGGTTTTGATATTTGGACTGCTATAGAGTCTCAATACAAGATTCCAGAAACTGAAATAATAACTTGGGATGAACCTACTAAGATAGCTTACAATAATAATTGTAAGGCTGTGAATGCTCTCTACTGTGCTCTAGGAGATGAGGAGTTCAATAGAATTTCTGCTTGTAAAACTGCTTTTGAAATCTGGGACACCTTAGCTGTTTCTCATGAAGGAACAACTAATGTCAAGGAAATGCGGTTAAACACTTATACTATCAAATATGATAACTTTAAGATGAAAGCTGATGAACCTATTTCTGATATATATCTCAGGTTTAATGAGATAGTCAACACAATGAGCTCACTCGGGAAGATTGTTCCAGCAAAGGAGCAAATCATGAGATTATTGAGATGTCTGCCTGACAGATGGAGAGGCACATCCGTTTCAATTAGAGAATCCTGTGATATTGGAACTTTGCCTGTCAAGGAGCTAATTGGTAAGCTGATGATGTACGAAGAAGAGCTAAAGGTAAATAAAGAGGAGGATGAGGAACCAAAACGAAAATCTGTAGCTTTTAAGTCTACTGCATCAAAAAGCAAAGACAAGGAGAAAGTTCATATACCAACTGAAAGCTCATCCAGTGAAGACTTAGATTCTGACAGTGATGCCGAGATGGCACAAATAGCAAGGAGATTCAAGAAGTTCTATAGGAAGAAGAAGTTCTTCAGAAAACCAAACTACAAGGGTAAGTATGATAGACAAGGTAAGTGGAAGAAAGATTGGAAGAAAACTGATAAAGAAGAAGACATAGTTTGCTATGAATGTAAAAGGAAAGGACACATCAAAGCTGACTGTCCTAAGCTAAAATTCAAGAAGAAATATGAGTACAAGGACAAGAATTATAAGAAAGCTATGAAGGCCACCTGGAGTGCTTCAGAAGACAGCACAAGTGAATCAGAGTCCAGTGATTCTGAAAGAAATCGTGCTAATATGTGTTTCATGACAAACACATCTGAGGTAACCCTAGACACTCCCACTCTAAACTCTTATTATTCTGAAGGTGAAGCAGAATCTGGTTCTGATTCTGAAAATATGTCTAAAGATGAATTGACTGAATACTGTAATATGCTGGAAGAAACGTGTAATGAACTAAAGGATAAATATAAGTCTTTAAAGAAACAGCATGCTCTTACTGCAAGTGTCAAGTCTGCACTTGATGTAGAAAAAGAGAAAAATGTTCAATTATTAAAGGAGAATACAGAACTGAAACTATCTAATGAACAACTTAGAAAGGACTTAGAAACATTCACAAATGGAAAAGATACCCTAACCCAACTGCTAGGAAAGCAAGTTGCACCTAAGTATGCTACTGGCTTGGGATACCAACCTGGACAAAGACAGTTTGCTAAAACCCGATTTATTAAGTCTGGAAAAAATCCTGCTAGTTCTAGTTTTGGAAATTCGTATGTCTCAACTGGTTACTTAAATAGTTGTAGATCAAATAAAGTATATCTCTCTAAATCTGTTGCATCTATTAATTGTATGGGACCCATAAAACAAATCTGGGTACCTAAATCCTTGATTGCTAACATATCTGGACCCAAGAAAATCTGGGTACCAAAGTCATTTCTTGTCTAATCTGTTTTGTAGGAAATCTGTTTGAAAAGCAATTACAAGAAGGTATGGTACTTAGACAGTGGATGTTCAAGACACATGTCTGGGGACTATTCGTGCTTCAAAAGCTTAATAAAGGTTGATGGAGGATATGTCACTTTTGGTGATAACTCAAAAGGAAAAATCATCGGCCTAGGCCAGATTGGTAACACTAACTCAGTATTAATTTCCAAAGTTTTATTTGTTGATGGACTTAAGTACAACTTACTTAGCATTTCTCAATTATGTGATGATGGCTTTAATGTCAAGTTTGAAAACAATTCTTGTGATGTTTATAATTCCAAAAATGCTTTAATATTTTCTGCCTTAAGAAATGAAAATGTTTATGCTGTTGACTTAAACACTTTAGCTAAACATAATGTTACTTGCTTAAATGCTTTTCATAAAGAGTCTTGGCTGTGGCATAGGAGATTGGGACACTGCAACATTCACTCACTTAGAAAACTCTCTAAGAAACACCTAGTTAGAGACCTACCTAAGCTTGAATTCCCAAATGACAAAGTGTGTAATCCCTGTCAAAAGGGAAAACAACACAAAGTTTCTTTTAAACCAAAGAAAGAAGTTTCAACTTCTCAACCACTTGAACTGGTTCACATGGATTTGTTTGGACCATCAAGAATTTCAAGTCTAAATGGGAAGCACTATGTCTATGTTCTTGTAGATGACTTTTCTAGATATACTTGGGTATATTTTCTAGCTCACAAAAGTGAAGCTTGTTCTTACTTTGTTAAATACTCCAAGTCTGTAGAAAATCTTAGTGGACTCAAGATTAAGACCCTAAGAAGTGATCATGGTCGTGAGTTTGAAAATCAAGATTTTGAATCTTACTGCTCACTCAATGGCTATTCTCATAACTTTTCTGCCCCTAGGACACCCCAACAGAATGGTGTAGTGGAAAGAAGAAACCGAACCCTGCAAGAAATTGCAAGGACTATGCTTAATGAATATGACCTGCCTGTTTACTTTTGGGTTGAAGCTGTAAATACAGCTTGCTATGTCATTAATAGAGTCTTGATCAGACCGGTTCTTAAGAAAACCCCTTATGAGTTGTGGAATAATAGGAAGCCTAAGGTTAATTACTTTAGAGTTTTTGGTTGCAAAGTCTTTATTCTGAATACTAAAGATAACCTTGATAAATTTGCTCCAAAAAGTGATGAAGGAATTTTCCTGGGTTACTCTATGTCTAGTAAAGCCTATAGAGTGTTCAATAAGAAAACCAAATGTGTGGAAGAATCTGTTCACATCAAGTTTGATGAGACTGATCCACATGAGTCTAAAACTTCTCTTGAAGATGTTGAAGAAGACTTATCTGTTCTGGACCTAAATGACAAATCTAAAGAACCTGTAATAAAAACATCCAGTTCTGGACTTTTTCCAGAATCTTCCTCTGTGGAACCCGAACCTATAAATGAACCTGAAATCTCTAGTCCAACCTTTACCAAATCAACTAGGATTCTAAATAATCATCCTTTAGATGCTGTCGTTGGTAATCTTGATAGAGGAACACAAACTAGAGCTTCTCTAAGAAATCAGGTTGAACATCAAGCTTTTCTTTCACAGCTTGAACCCAAAAATGTCAATGATGCTATCAGTGATGAATTCTGGGTAATGGCTATGCAAGAAGAACTAAATCAGTTTGAAAGAAACAAAGTTTGGGAATTAGTGGAAAGACCTAAAGACACTCTTACCATAGGCACAAAATGGGTGTTTAGAAACAAAGTTGATGAGTTTGGTAACATAATCAGAAACAAAGCCAGGCTAGTTGCACAAGGGTATAGTCAGGAAGAAGGAATAGACTATGAGGAAACCTTTGCACCCGTGGCTAGACTAGAGGCCATTAGGATATTACTTGCTTATGCTGCTCATCTGAATTTCAAACTATATCAAATGGATGTTAAAAGTGCTTTTCTAAATGGATATATAATTGAGGATGTATTTGTGGAACAACCTCCTGGTTTTACAAATCCCCATTTTTCTAATCATGTTTTTAAACTATCTAAAGCTTTATATGGTTTAAAGCAAGCTCCAAGAGCTTGGTATGATAGGCTCAGCTCTTTTCTTATTTCAAAAGGATTTACTAAAGGGATAGCTGATCCTACTCTTTTTATTAAATGGATTTCTAAAGATGTCTTAATAGTACAAATCTATGTGGATGATATTATTTTTGGATCTTCTAAAAATTCTTTATGTGTGGATTTTTCAAAAATAATGCAAAATGAGTTTGAAATGAGTTTAATGGGAGAACTCAAATTTTTCCTTGGATTTCAGATCTTTCAAAATAAAAATGGTATTATTTTGAACCAAAGTAAATATATTAAAGATCTTCTAAAACGTTTTTCTTTGGATGGCACCAAAGGCAGTGACACACCTATGAGCACCACTTGCAAGTTGGACAGTGATGAAACTGGTGAACCAGTGGATCAAACCAATTACAGAGGTATGATAGGTAGTCTACTGTACCTTACTGCCAGTAGACCTGACATCATGTTCAGTGTATGCATGTGTGCTCGGTTTCAAGCCAATCCAAAAGAGTCTCATTTGACTGCTGTTAAAAGGATTTTCAAATATCTAAAACATACTCCCAATTTGGGATTATTTTATCCAAAAGGACAATCATTTGATTTATTAAGTTATTCTGATGCTGATTTTGCTGGCTGCAAGTTAGATAGAAAG
This sequence comes from Viscum album, assembly GCA_963277665.1. Lineage (NCBI taxonomy): Eukaryota > Viridiplantae > Streptophyta > Magnoliopsida > Santalales > Viscaceae > Viscum > Viscum album. Next base: position 1,226,609,468 of record OY728146.1, read on the forward strand.
AGCACCTCTGGAACATGTCACATTTTAGGCAAGTCACTAGTATCTTGGTGTAGTAAGAAGCAGAATTCTGTTGCATTGTCTACTGCCGAAGCTGAGTATATAGCTGCTGGTAGCTGTTGTGCACAAATCTTGTGGATGAAACACACTTTACTAGACTATGGATATCAATTCAAACATGTCTCTATAAGGTGTGACAATACAAGTGCTATTAACATTTCTAAAAATCCAGTATCTCATGCTAGGACAAAACATATTGATGTGAGACATCACTTTCTGAGGGATCATTATCAAAAAGGTGATATCACTCTTGAGTTCATTGGCACTGAACATCAGTTAGCTGATATTTTTACAAAGCCTTTGAATTCTGAGAGACTAAGTTACATCAAACATGAGTTAGGTATGATTAATTATAGCACAGTTGAAACCTCACAGTTGAAACCGCACAGTTGAAACCTCACAGTTGAAACCTCACAGTTGAAACCTCACAGTTGAAACCTCACAGTTGAAACCTCACAGTTAGACCTCACAGTTGAAACCTCACAGTTAGACCTCACCGGTGTACCTCACTGTTACATCTCTCTGTAGGCTGTTTCGCTGTTTAATCTTATTTTATTTTTGCGGGAATTCGAACCGTTTCTTTTCTTTATACTTTTATTTCTAAATCCCTAAATGATAAAATTGAGAACATCGAACATATCTCAATCCACTCATCTCGACCCTTACTCTCTCAAGTCCTAAACCCTAAACCTTCAACCGAACCTCGAAACCTCATTCAGTTCCAATGGCCAGAACAAAGCGACCCCCGACTGTCAACGAAGATGCACCAATGCCGAAGAGGACTCAAGTCGAATCCAGTGGCACCGGGAACGCCTCGATGAGACCTGTTAATCCATATCTGACTAAGAGAGAAATAGTTGCTGAGAAGGAGCTAAGTGAAGAGTGGATTTTATCGAGCAGATCATTAGTACTGGCAGTGCTTAATGATCAAGGATGGACCGAATGCTTCGCAAACAATAATGGACCATACTACCCGAAGCTGGTGAAGGAGTTCTATGAATATCTACAGTTCGAGGAAGAGGATGATCTGCATAGACTAGTATCCAGAGTAAACGGCAATGAAGTCAGTTTTTCATCCGCTGAATGGGCTGCTTGTTTAAGAGTTCCTCATGAGGGTATTTACAACTACTATTCTGGAGCGGCTCCTCCAAACAGTAGAATCTTTGATCATGAGACGGCTCTGGAAGAATTGACAGGCAATGGCACAGTGAGAAAGGTTATTGCTACTGAAATGAATGGAGAGGACAGGCTTCTGTTTAAGTTTATCCAGCATGTGCTGAGTCCTAGAAGAGGAGATTTTGCAACTTTGAAGCATCAGGATATTTACTTGATGTACTTATTAAAGCATGGAAGGAAGGTCAACCTTTGTAGGTTGCTGATGGCTCAGATGGAGGACATGATAAAGGCAAGCTCAAAATCAAGTGCCTTGTTTCATGCTAAACTCATTTCGGTTATGTTGAAAGTGAAAGGTGCAGCTGGAAGTCAGGAAGAGTTGATAGTGGCAAAGAACAGTGTATGTATCTCGAAAGTAATCTGCAAATTCATGAAGATCAGTTGGAATCCCTGGAAGAAATCATGGGTGAATGATGAGGAGAGAATTTATGAGAATTTTAGCCCTTCTACTCATCCCTCTAGACCGAGAGATAGGAGAGATCCAGGCTTAAAGCCTGATGAGCCTGAACCTGTATACTCAGATGATGAACAGATTGCAGCAGCTGGTAACTCTGCAAGAGAGAACACTCCAATTGATGAAGGGAGTGATCCTGATACTACTCACAGTCCTGTCAGGACAGTGACGTTTGGAGCAGCAAGCCCTCCAAAAGAACTACCCAGTAGAGAACCTGTTCTAAGAGACAGTGAGACTGAGACTACAGAAGAAGAAGAAGAAGCATCTCAGTATTTTGTCAAGGACACCTCTGACGAGGATGATACAGTTGAAGCAAAAGAGGCTGGAACTTCAAATGAAAATCAAGAAACTGTTGCAGAAGAACTTAGTATGAGCCCTCTGATAGGGTATACAGACAAGTCAGTGTCTGACCAGGAAGCAGGAGTGGTCTCTACTACTGTTGTCATGGAAGTGGTTGATGACCCAACAGAGAAGGAGGCTAACCTCACTGCTGAACCTACAGAGAAAGCAAATATGGAACCTGCTAGAGCTACAGAAGAGCACTTAGAGTTACCCAGAGTTGAGCAGATGGTAGAAAGTGTTCAGGAAGGACCTCCAAGTGAGGGGGAGCGTGTTGGTTCAGTCTCTGTACTGTATGATATAGAAGGATGGACCTCAGATCCAGGATACATGGTGTTAGGACTCAATTATGAGGATTCAGATGAGGAAAACCAACCACCAAGAAATCCATTCATCCTACCTAACATCTCTCCAGTGTTAGAAACTGAAAGATTGGCCACCAAGGAAGACCTTGAATCCTTAAAGATTGAAATGAAGGAGACCATCAGACAGTCTGTTGCTGAATTGAAAACCAGTCTTTTTGATGAGCTGAAAAATGTAGAACAATCCTTAGAACTTTCTCTAGGATGTGTTGTGGGAAGTCCAATCAAAGAAGTGATGGATGAAATGAAAGTGTGCCACACCCAAATTGAAAGCTGGACTGGAGCAGTAGTGGCCCTCAGACAATCAGTTGCTTCTTTAACTGCCCTGAGCAGCTCTCAGACACAAGTGGCCAGTGAGATTCGATACATCAAAGAAGTGGTCAAGCAATTTGTGGAAGTATTTGAGGCTTTCAAGAAATCAGTAAAAGAACACTTTAGCAATCAGGATGCTGTCATTCAGAAAGTGATTGGCAATCTGACTCAGTCCTTCAAGGAGACAGTGGCATTCTCAGTCAAGTCCCTTCCTTCATCTAGCTCTCCTGTGGACCTTGAGCAGTTTAGAAGCCTGCTCAGAGAAGAGCTTACTCAGGCCCGTGCAAATGACACATCAGACCTACAGATCCTTGCTACTACAAGAGAAGTCAGTGGCTTTGTTCGTGAGCATCTGCAGGCTGCTACTGCTTCTCAGGAGGCCATCAAAAGTAAAGTGGATTATTACTTTGATCGGATTTTCACCAAGCATCAGTTGACCAACCACTTCAAGCTCATGCTAGAAACTATGAAGCTGCCTCCTGTAACTCAAGCCTTCAAAGAACAAGTTAGCAAGCTACGAGAGTTGACCCCGGCTTTGGATAAATTCTTGGAAAACAAAGATGACTTCTTATCTGCCATGGACAGAGGAGGAAACATCATCATGGATTTCAGGAATCTGCTCCTACCTTTTCTTCATGTGGATTGCACACCTGTTATAGTTCCTCCTGCCCTACCTGTCTCCAACCCCGGTGGTTCTTCCATAATGTCTCCTGCTGAAGCCCTCAGAAGCCTTAGACCACTGATCCCTCGGCAAGCTACTCACTACCGGCCTTCAGGAGCCTCTGTTGCTGCCCCTCCAGACATTCCTGCTGCCATTCCTCAGCCTGTTGATCCTTCACCTCCTGCTCCATCTTCTTCCTCCAAAGGAAAAGATCCCTTACCTCCAGATGAAGAGGATTGAGTCTGTTTATGTTTTTTTTGATAGGGATCATGTATTCACATTTTGGGTCATGTATTGTACTCCTTATTAATACAATGTTTCTTTTCTCTCTCTCTGTCTTTCTTTTTGTTAATCACAAAGGGGGAGAAATAAAGAGAACTAGATAGGAGGAGAAATGGGGAGAAATAGGGAAACTCAAGGGAGAAATGAAACTATACAGAGAGGAGAAATCCTTGCGGATTATACCTAATTTTTGTGCTCATATTGCCAATACTGTGTTTTGCACACTTCTCTCTGATACTTCTATATTTCATACTGACATAATTTGTGATTATCAAAAAGGGGGAGATTGTTGGAATCACCTGTTTTGATAATCCCAAATCATGCTTAAACATTGATTATGATGTATTAAACCTTTGCATTAATCTTATTATTCTATGCTTAAACGTATTTTATTCTAAACAGTTCATATTCTTACTCTCATAACTTTACTGTAACAGCTTACATTAGCATTTACATAAGTTTGGTATTGTTAGCTACCAGTCAGATTTTTATTTTCAAAGTCACAGATACAGTTAACTGTCACCTTAAGTTACTGTTGCAAGAAGTTCACAGTTACAAGGTTACAGTCGAAGACTAATACAAGCTTACAGTTACAAGTCTACTGCTATCTATTGTCAAAGCTCACAGACGAAGGTCACAGTTACAAGACTTCTGTTCAAAGTTATCTCTGCTCAAGTTCACAGTCGAACAAGTCTACAGTTGAAACAAGTTCGCAGACGAACTAGTCTACAGTTATAAGTCTACAGTCAAGGTTACAGTTAGACAGCTTCTGTCTACTAAGTCTACAGATGATCGAAGTCTACAGTTAGAAGCTACTATTGCAAGCCTACAAACAGCAAGCCCTTTGTTGAAGTCAGCAGTTGGAAGTCCACAGTTGGAAGTCCACAGTTGGAAGTCCACAGTTGGAAGTCCACAGTTGGAAGTCCACAGTTGGAAGTCCACAGTTGGAAGACCACAGTTGAAGTCAACAGTGACATACATTCTCGACTCACTGTTTTAATTTCTTTATTTCCTACATTTAATTTATTTAATTTATCTAACGGTCATATCATACATTTTGATGATTTGTCAAATATCTGATAAAGGTTGTCGGATGTCAGGAACCCGTACCTCGTACCTGCTGAAAAGAAATCTTTTCTGTCCCCTGTCGGGAGATAAATACGAGAAGACTACGCTGCCCAAAAAAACGCGAATGCGAACCAGAGAAGTGCGTGGTGGACAAAATATACTAGAAACACAAGAAGATAAAAACGAGCTCCATCAAGAACAGAGAAGCATATAGACAATCAAGTATACTCGAGGAGTGTTCTGTGCATACAAGAAGAACCCTGAAGAACTTCATCGACTACATTCACACTACCTGTGAACCTGAAGCATACGACACTCTGTTTCTCAAACAAGAACGAGAAGAGGACTCAAACTCTCTTCTGATCGAATACAAGAGCTACACTGAGATCACCAGAACCACTTCTAAACTCTACATCTCTTGTTCTGTGATTTATTCTACATTTTGAGCAGTGTGTGTTATCTGCTGTATTAAAACACATACACTGACTCCTGTACTTTCACTGGAGGATCTGTAAATCCTCAGCAAATCTTTTTGCACTCCATTTCCCACTGTGGATAGTGGTAGAGGTCTTGTGACCTGGACAGCTTGCTGCTGTTGTTTATTTTCCCACGAAGAACTGTGGTAGAGGTCTTGTGACCTGGACAGTGTGTTCACTGTTGTTAACCCCGATCCAGGGTGTGGATCATTCTTATATAAAATTTTGAGAGGACTAAGTCTCGGCTTGAGACTGAACCTCTTGGTTAATTTTCTGTGCTTATAGTTATACTCTATATCCATACTATACATATTTTTTTCATATTCCGCTGCTATTACTTTGAAATATAATCTATCTTCAAAGCTACTTTGATAATTAAATTCGCAAGTGTTTATGTTTGTTATAAATCAGTAAGTTAGTTTCAAAAGTTAATTTAATCATAAGATTAAGTTAACTGAGAATTAATCAATCTTTGAGAAACTAATTGAACCTTTATAATCTATATAAATTCACTACAGTTTAATTTGTTTTTGAAATTGGGGGATTTTAAAAGAAATTGTTTTTAACAGAAATTTTAATTGGAACTCAATTCACCCCCCTCTTGAGTGTCCACTCCGACCAACAAAGACTTAGGATTAGGTGGTGTAGGGGTATATTAGAAATTGGAAACCAATGATTATATTCAATAAGATTCATCTCAATGTCTAGGAGTATCAGGGTAGGGTTTTTCTTACATCCTCAAGCTTTAACTCCTCGCTCCTTGATTGGTTAAAGGATAGTTAGTTATATGATTCAGATCATCTTGTTTTATATGGTGGGGATTCATCACCTGATTGGTCCTAGGATGGTGATAAGGTCACATATGTCTGAGTTTGGGTTGTGGTTCCCATGAGTATGTGTGAGGAGAAGATGTAGGACTCACATGCCTCGAGATGGGTTGTCCACCCGAGGATTACCAAGATTTACCCTAAAATCTGAAGGCAGTATTTATGGATCAGTATGGACATAGTAGAGTACATCACGTGATGTTTTGAATGTTAGTGGGTGAAGACTAGTCCTTAGTGATACAAGGGTATTTATTATCCTTTACTCATTCTCAAGTAGGAGTAGGATAATGTGATGATGGACTTCATGGAATAATTATCGAGGTAACCTCATCGAAACAGTGATATATGGGTAATTTTGGTTTGGTTAATGATGGGTTCACATAACCTAACTATCAAGAAGACCTATTCAGTTGAGGATCTGATCATGTTTTGTGTTTAGGATATAATGAATATGTATGGTGTGCCAAGGATTATCATATTAATTAAGAAATCCCAATTCACTTCTCACTTATGAAAAGGGTTGTAGAAGGCATTAGAGACCCAGGTGAATTTGAGCACAACATACCATCCTTGGATTTATGGGTATTCTAGGCATTCTATTTAGGTGTTAGAGAATATTCTTCAAGCATTCATCATTGATTTTGAGGATTCTTGGGAAAATCATCCCACACTTTTAGAGTTCACCTAAAAAAATAGTTATCAAGTATTGATCAAGATGGAACCTTTTGAGGCCATGTATAAAAGTTCATGCCAATAAAATCTATTCTAGCTAGAGTTGACGGAGTGTTATTATCGAACTGATCCTTATTTAGGAGATGTAAAATCATATTTTATTGATTTGTAAGTGGTTGGATCTCAGAGAGAGTACCAATCATATACCAACCAAAGATGTCATCCTTTAAATTTTAAGGTGTTTGAATGGGTTTTCTTGATAATTTCATCTCAAATTAGACATGGTTGGATTCAAAGGAAATGGAAGTTGATTCCTGTATTTATATGTTCATTTTTGGTTGTTGAGAGGATCAATACTATTGAATATCAGTTAGATATTACTTAGATATACAGTGTAACACATGATGTATTACATATACCTTAGCTTTGAAGATACCATCATGACTGGTAGGAGACTGAGCAAGGAAGAGATATAAAATCATAGCGTTTTTTATGATTATAGTTTCTTCCATGGATAATAATCATAAGAATTGGGGATCAAAAATAAGTTGGAGAAGTATGGAGGAAAAATCACAATGAGGCATTGCACCCAAGGTCGATAGCCTAAACACCCAACTTCTCCCACTGGAATCTACCAAAATACATCTTTAATTACCCTACCAAACTACTATTGTTCCTATTAATTCTCTCAACTAACCTCCAACATCCCCAACTACTCTATTCAGCAATTACATATCTTCCCCTAGTTTTAACCTAACCCATTGACAACCACTCCCCAGCACTAAATACCCCTTCTTAACCCCACATTCCTATCAATTTCACCCTATTAAAAATTAAATTATCCTCAATGAGGAAAATTGATGTGATTTTGGGTTATTTTCACTATTTTTGAAGTTGATGTGGTTAATACTACCTTTGGAAGTGTATTTTGGAGTTGCTGGAATTTCCCTCTATGATTAGAAGTAGCTTTCACCTCACCCATAACAATAGTATTTGGCAGCAATCTTCCCTTGGAAATATCTTTCTATTATGGTGGTACGTTAAGGTCCCCATCTTTGGCAACTTCTATTAGAAGATTTATGCAGCTCCCTCCTCATATTCTTACATAAAATAACCAAAATCATTCCAAATTTATGGATATCCTATAGTATGGATGGAAGTAATCACCTGAGATTCACCCATGGTTATTTTTTCCTACTTTCACTCTAATTAAGATAGTAAAAAGTATACTTTAATATTATTAGAATAAGGAACTGAAATTACATGTATGGAGGATGAAGATAGATATAAGGAGAGTAGAACTGATAGACCCCTGAGTACTCTCACCCAAACCTAATAGTTAATTTTCTAGGTAGCCCCAAAATAGTATTTTGTTCCCTCATTTCCCTCTCTAAATCCCTCCATACTTATAACATTATTCTTCTAATGTATTGTTTACTCCCTAGAATATTCCCCCATTATTCCAAGCATATTCCCCTTGAAAACCCCATCTCTCCATCCCTCTAACAAACCCCTAGCAATCAATTGGGCCACCCAATCTCCCCTTGGTAGATTCCCTTACATAACTAATAGTGCCATTTCCAAATATCACCTAAGTATAACACCAGCACATCCCCTATTTCATATCCCATATATTACTATCGTACTCCTTTCATGAAAACAAAATTAATAGGTAATCATAGTTGAAGTACTTTCAAGTCAATAAAAACCCTTGTATACACATACACCCATAGAAGTAGTTCATATGCTTCTAAAGGACTCAAAAAAGGTTTTCAATCAAAAATCTCATCCAAAAAATGCATATTATTCTTCAAGAACTATCGGAACTCCTCTCACTTAGAGATCATGCTCTTCTACACCCATTTGGTATCTTGTATTCCCCTGACATTTTCATTTTTCACATGATCCCAAATTTGATCATCTTCCAAATGAACTACTTGATATGTTTATACCCACACAGACTGTATCTTCTCTCATGATTGTGTCTCATTAACTTCTAGTGGTTCTTTGACAAAAATCATTTCCTATTCTACTTAATTCAGTGTCTCCTGTGGTAGTCACTCAATTTATTCTAGCTTAACTTTTTCCAATAACTTCTATAGAAGTTTTTGGTACTATTTTCCCATCACTACACTCGACTCCAACATTGTTATATTTTCCAAACTCATTTTTTTTATACTAACACTCATTTTTTCCACAAATATACTAGTTTATTCTTTTATTTAGTCAACAGATTTCACAGTATCTCAAAAAAAATTGATCAAATTCCCCAATCATGTTTTTTCTCTCTTGTACATGTGAACACAACCCATCAATAATTGTCCATGATTTAGAATCCAGTATTATGCCTAGTGTGTCTACCTCAATTTTTTTATCTAATTTTTTATCCTTGAAATTATCAATGCACAGTGCGACATTTCTTCTACTATTGTGAGATATTTTTTTTCTACTGTGTTAGCTTCATTGCATCGATCAAGAAGCTACTACATTTTATTCTTCCTAAATATATCTAACAAGATTACTTCAATATTTAATATTCATTATCTCTATAGATGAAAGAACCAATTGGTAGGAATTAGTGGAAGAATGTGATATAATATCATAAAGTTTCTATAGGTTAAAATTGTTGTAGTGGACAAAAATCACAAATTTTAGAGACGAAGAAGTTGGAGTAGTATAGACAAAAAATCCTTGGGAGGCGTTGCACCTAGGGTTTATGGCCTAAACCACTTGATTTATCCCAATAAAAGTTTCCAAAATACATCCATAATTCCCCTCCCTAGCTACTATCACCCCTATTAATACTCCTAACTAACCCTCAATATCCCAAACTACTTTATTCAAAAATTAAATATCTTCCCCTAGAAGTTACCTAAACCACTAATAGTTTCTACCCATACCCAAATACCCCTTAGCATACCCACATTCCTATCATCGGCCTTATCACATGATCAAAATAAATACATCAAACTGGATGCTAATGTGTCATTCAACAAGTTGCCAAATCGTATTATGGATCAGAACCAAAAGGTTATATGTGGGAAGATGGTACCTCTAATATGATTACAATGGATACATGGGTATAAATAGGAGGAAATGTGGGAATAATAAGAAGATATGTAGGTTTAGTGGAGTAGTTATAAAGAATAAAAGAAAATTAAAGTTCAAGAATAAGAAAAAGAAATCCATGGTAGCATGGAGTAGTTCTAAAAATTCATATTCAAATGGAATATATAGAATTGAGAAGGTATTTGGTAAACTTTTCATTATGTAAAAATATAATAATGTATCATTTTCACCTTCTCACTCATAACTTGGTTGAATCTATAAGAAAAGATGAAAATATTTTTTTAATGATAAAAATGGATGAAGTGAGTAATTCAAGTCATAATTATGATTCTGATTATAATTCTAACCTTTTTTTGGTTTGGAATGACCCAATTGTTAAAGAGTCCAAAAAGAAAGTATATGAGTTATAGGATAATGTAGTCATAATTGGATATTCCTACATTAAATTGAAAAGGGGTAGCAATAATGTGTTAATTTGGAAAAATGATAATAACCAACCCGGGTACCCTGATATTCGAGATGGCTCTGACATAGCCCAAAGGGTATTCCCAAACCCCATGGGTTAGTGAAATGTACCAAAAATATTACATGAAACAATAGGGAATAGATTTTCCACAAAATAATAGAATATGAAATATAAAAGTTAGTATATATAATACTTTAAAGGGATAAAGTACTAGGAACAAACAGGTAAAACAATACCCAAATAGAAAGATAAACATACCAAAGGAAACAACAACATCAACAAGAAAAAAAGTCTCAAAAACTTCTATGTAAAAATTGAACAATAGCTCATATAGTCCCCATCATCACTCCACAGTCCCAAGGATGAAGAACATCCACTGCCTCCAAGTGGAAATTTCCCTTTAATCTGACCTAGCATGAGAAAATCTACAAACTCTCGAAGGAAAAGGTAGGGTGTGAGATTTTAAGCCCGGTAGGGCCTCACCAAATATTCCATAATCAATGTCATAATAATTAAAACAATTATAATTTTATTAAAAATAAGATAATTTATGGTATTCCATTCACATATTTTAATCCAGAATATACATCCACATTAAAATGGATGGAAGATATATCAAAACTATCTTAAATGATTATTTTATATAAAACACTTATATAAAGTAGTTGGAATGAATGAAACAACTCAATAAATAATGAAAATTATATCCAAGTCAACAAATCATAGAACCATGTACAAAATACCCATGGTATGTTAGTTTAGGTAATAGGTTCCTCATGAATCTCAATAATGATCTTAAAAAAAGATAGGTGTGCACACAAAAATCAATCTATACACCAATCAGGGAACCCTCATGGGTTATTTATACCCCCAAAGGGGAACCCTCTCAGAAATTTGGGCCACAATTTTTTAGTTAGAGTTTTAATTTTCAATACATTTATAGGGAATCAAGGTCATAATGTTCTTGTCCCATTTACCACTAACTACCTAGTCTAACATGTTATTCAAAAAATAAATCAATCAAAAATGGGAAAATCATGTATTTAAAATCAATTCAAATTACAATTGCTTATTTTTAGTTTTCAATATTCCTTTCTTATTTCAAAAAAAATAGGGGTTTTCATCAGTTCATTTCATTTCAAATCATATTCCACTTTAAGAAATTTTTTACTCAAGTTTCAGCATCAAATAAATTTATCAAATCAATTTTAAAATTAATCCATCATTTTTTCCTAAATCCACCCCACATTTAAATTCCTTTCAAATTGAGGTTTTTTATCAATTCCATTCCAATATCAAAATAAAACATCAAATACTTTCAAATAAGAGTTTTTAAATCAATTAAAAACTAATTTAAATTTATTTAATCAATTTATGGTTTCAATCATTGGGTAAGGTATTATGGAAACACCTACCTTTTAAAATAAGATATCATAACACAATATGCCCGCAATGAGGAATGACAATGGAGAACGAAGGTGAGAGAGATCAATAAATTAAACCTATAATAAATATCCATAAAAAAAAGATTATATCCATTAATAACATGATGATCCATTACTCTTTAAGGATGAGAGAAAGAGATATTAGAATAAACCACATAAGAGTAGATCCACTTATCAAGAGGATATTGAATGAAATCATTGAAGCTTTGATCTACCAAGAAAAGTTTTAGAGGATTCAAAAAACACTTCTAGGGATCCTTCAAGGACCAAGTATTAAAATTAGGGTTGAAATATGGTTATTAGAGGTTAAATATGATAGTTTCATAGTTTTAATAAAATTTTCAGGGGAATTAAAACTCACGTGCATGGTTTTCTGGGTAGGGTCTCATGGTTGGATAAATTGTGCACCCCTATGGGTAGGGTTCTCAGTTTGTCCTAGGAGGTATTATGGTTTTTAAACCCATGATACAATCATGAAAAACCTCACTATATGAGTTTAAATTATTTTGAGGGTTTGGAGACACTATTTAGACAAATCATGTGCCCCCTTACAGTGACTCACAAAAGGGCACAAGTTTTTTTGGGCCAACCCGAACAGTTTTCCCTAACTGTGCGCCAATCGTTCACAACCCCTTGGGATTCCAAAATCATATAAATTTATCCCAAAACACCCCGATACAAGACTCAACCAAAATGAGATAAAAAATGGTTAAGGAATACCTAAAATAAGGTAATTGGATGTTACAACCTCCCCATCATAAAAAATTTCTACACCAATAAATCCTATCAATAAAGATCCATATCAAAGAGGTGACGCCACTGATCCCACATCATTGCCTCCCACTCCCCAGTCTCATGATAAACATATCCATGTTTCCATATAACTTATACCAAAGGTATTTTCTTCCCATTAAGAACCTTTTTCTTAGAATAAATGATCCATACCATATGCTCAATCATTGATGGATCTGGTTCAACATCAAGGTCTTCTAAAATCATGACATAAAAAGGTTCAGAAAGATACCTACAAATTTTTGAAACATGAAACACATTTTGGATCGAAGTCAACTATGGTGGAAGTTCCAAAGTATGCCACTTTTTCCACCTCCTCAATAATATCAAAAGGACCCAAAAACCTTAGTGAAATCTTTACCTATTTCTCAAGACATTAGTGAACCAACTAAGGTGAAAATATCTAGAAAATACGGTCAATAACCTAAAACTAAAATATTCATTGATGATGATCATCATAGGACTTATATCATATTTTTTTCATAGATATTCTTTAACAAATCAACTAAATATTCACCACCATCACTTGGACCAAACTCAATACAACCAAGGAAGATTCACCAACCTATGACCAAAATAATAAATATTTACACATATTATCATAAAAGGCCTCAAAATGATCCATCTAAATTTTATATTAGTAGTTATTATTATAAGAAAATTTAACCAATCCCAAATAAACGTCCCAAGCTATACCAAAATCAAGAATGAAATAACATAAAATATCCTTGGTGATTTGTATAGATCATTCCATTTGGCCATCCATCTATGGATGATGTGTCATGACCAAACATATCTAAGATCCCATTTTCTTCTAGAAGCCACTCCAAAAGTGGGAAGTAAATGGAAATCACTATTAGATACTATAGTAGAAGGGACTCCATGCAATATGACAATCTTATATACATAGATATATCCCAAGTCTTCAACTTTGGTTGTATCACTAATGGGTATAAAGTGATCTAATTTGGTTAGTATATCGATCACAACCCATATATCATTATTTCTTTTAGGAGTATGTGTAAACCCAACCAAGAAGTACATAGATATCTTATCCCACTGCCAATTCAGCGCTGGAAGAGGCAGAATAAAACCCGAAGGTTTCTAGTGATCAGATTTGACCTATTGGTAGGTATAATAATGAGAAAAAAATTTAATGATTTTTCATCACATACCTAGACACTAGAATCATCACCACATATCATTAAACATATTCATTCTTTCAGGGTATAATTCCCACTAGTAATTATATAACTCACCCATTATATACTTTCTTTTTGGAAAAGGTACAACAAACCGAATTTAAAAATATAGGATGAACTCATAATAGAACTTTCACTCACTAATGGTCTCCCACCATAAATTGAATCCCTAATGCTATAGAATTCATTATAAAGTTGTTTCAAATAAAGAATCATATTAAGAAGAGCAGAGGTAAACTAAAAACTTTCCAAGATAATCATGGCTTCCTCCACCCAGAATTACAAATGTTACTAAGAAAAAATATCCATCAAGTTCCAATATTTTAATGATTATTTCATGGTCTGGGTCAAGATTTTCCTACTCAAATCATAAATAATGACATTCCCCTTCCTCAGGGTATATGAAGCATCAAAATAAAAAGAATTTAGGTAATCCACTCAATACCACTATCATAGGTTCAAATATTTTTTATAGAATATGTAACTTGAGATTTTGTGGTCATAATAAATGATAAACCTTTCTCTAAAATGGTAATTCCACTAAATCTTAATCACATGCATCACAACTGTGAGTTTAAGATCATGGGTCAGATAATTCTTCCCATTTGACCTAAGCTACCTTGATCCATAGGCTACCACTTAATCACCCTACATAATAACATAGCTGAAACTCAAACCTGATGTATCACATAATACCAAGAGTCAATACTAGAAAATAATTCAAAAGACGTTTCAACTCACCAAAATAAATCTTATTTTTTCATTCCAAATGAACTTCACTCCCTTCTGAGTAAAATTGATCACCAGAGAATCCAAATTTAATAAATATTTTTAAAAACTTATGGTAATACCCCACTAATACCAAGAATATTTATATCTTGAAAATGTTATGTAGTTTCACCCATGTCATAAAAACTTTCCCCTTCTCAGGATCCACTGAGATTCCATGTTTTGAGACCATGTGTCCTAATAACTTCACTTATTATATCTAGAAATTTAATTTTGAACTATTCATATAAAGTCTATTATTTCTCAAGATTTCTAAGAATTCTCTCAAATGATTCACATGATCCTAATGAGTTTTGGATTAAACCAAAATATCATCCAAAAATACCACCATGAAAAAATTGAGGTAATCATGGAATATTTTATTCAACAAAACCATAAAATTCATAGGATCGTTGGTTAGGATAAAAGGCAATAACAAGATACTCAAAGTGAGCATACCTTATACTAAAGGTAGTCTTTGGAATGTCTGATTCTATAATTCTTAATGGGTGGTAACTAGACTAAAGATAAATATTCAAGAACCACTTCACCCCTTTAAACTGATCAAATAGGTCATCTATCTAAGACAAAAAATACATTTTCTCCATCATAACTCAATTGATTTTATGGTAATCAACACATAGGTGAAGTATTCCATAAACTTCCTTGAAGAAGAGAACATTCACTTCCTAAGGTGACATAATCATGTGATAATTCCTTTCTCTAAAAAATCATCCAACTAAACCATTAATTATTTCAAATCTTTTGGTGTTATATGGTAATAAGGAATAGACATTGGTTGAGTACTAGGTACTAAATCAATAGACAACTCTACCTCTATTTCAGTGGAAGAATAAAGAAATCAGAAGGAAACAAATTTGGAAACTCGACAAAGAATGGAGGGAGATCATCACTCAAATATTCTCCCTACAATTAAAAATCAATCACCGATATTACACTATCTAACTTAATAAAAGAAGTCCCAGCTCTACCTGACCTTGGGTACCATTCTTTCTAAAAGACAAGACATACCCTAGTGTATTAATGGAGACCCGCTGAAGGTAATAGTAAATTCGGGCCTTATGAATAGTCATTCAATACATCCCAAAAATGACATAAATATGTTTCATGTGAAGAACCAAAAAATTATAGGTAAGCTCAATCTATGATAATGAGAAAACACATGAAGGACAATGGAGGCCCTTCTCTGTCTTCATTACGAGGGGCATAGTAATATCCATCACATAATATAAAAGCTTCAAAGGAATATTTATCTAGATAATGATGTGAGTTGATATAAACGATTGAGATGAACTAGTATAAAATAAAGTAGCCACTAAAGATGAAGTTATAGTGATGGTGCCTCTCAAAATTTTGATACTTGTATCAGATTCCTCTGGAGACTCTTCCACTACATGAATAATATTTATTCTAGATGCATTGTAATGGAACCACTTAGATCTTGAAGCATCTGATTTCACCATAGTAATTTTTGGATATGATGAACCTATGACACTATGTGGAGAGGAAAATAAGTGGAAAAACTTCTATAGATATCTTGAGTTACCACAAAAACTATAGATCTTTGGAACCTCGGTTTAAACACATCTCGAATTCCCAACCTTACCCCACTAAAATCAAGTCAATGGGCCTCTGTGAGGAACTGTAGGAGGTCTGGAATATTCCTACTATCTAAAACCACCATGAGACTCATAATTATTTCTATTTCCTTTAAATTAACTCACAGAAATTCCATTGAGAGAAAAAGTAGCTCTCATCAACTCTGACTTTCCATCTAGGTTAGGATCAACCATCAATTCCCGATCCATCAAATCAGAATAAGAATACAACTTCAATAAGAAAACTTGAGATCAAATGTTAGATTGAAGACATATCTAAAATATTTTTTCCTTTAGATTCTCACTATTCACCACCTCATGAGAAATTTGAAAAATCTTAGCAAAGAGATCTTCATAATAATTCACGGTCATATCACTTATATAGAGGTTGATAAACTCCCTAGATTTCACTAAGACCATAGATTCTTTATATAATTGATCAGTGAAAAGAACTAAAAATTATTTTCATTCCAAACTCTCGTGCTTCCTTTTCATTTCCATTGAAACTCACCATCTCCTATTAGACCCTTCCAGGTTAAATTTATCACATTTCACCTTAATATGTTCGAGTGTTTCCAAGAACTCAAAAATAATATCAATATTTTTAACCAGTCATCAACATATTGAGAATAATTAAAGCCTTATAAATCAAGTGTCTTCTGGATAATAAACTGTTGAGCATGATCATGAAATTCATCCTTTCAAGGTTCTACTATTGGATCATGAATGGGAACAATTGTATGTACTTTTCCTAGATCTTGGACATCCCACACCACTATCTTGAAAATATTCTAGTCCACTAGAGGATTTTAGCACTTTGGTTCACCAGAATATTCCTCCTAGGTTCTATTCACACTTATTCTATGGGGGGTGACACTAAAACACATAAATAGATAATACAGAAGATAACAGAAAGGATACACAGATCAAATATGTAGAAATATCAATTCCATCAAGTAGAAATTTAAGATTATAATTTCAACATACTTGGACCAAAGGTAGGTAAAAGGATAGAATTATATCCAAACATTCCTCAAATATTCTTTTCTCAAACTCCCTTGGTGACTTAAGGCTTTTTACAGGGAGTTGCAACTACCTCCTAAGTCCCATCAAGACATCCCAAACTTCTTACTAACATCAAGGAAGTATGCTTAACCTACACCTTTGATATCGCTTTTTCAATAACCAACCAGGATACTTAGGTACCCTAATACCTAAGATAACTCTAACATAGTCCTAAGGGAATTCCCAATACCCATGGGTTGGTGAAAACACCTAGATTCATACCAGAAATACAAGGGAATGGATTTACCAAAAAATTGTGAAAGATAAAATATACAAGTCAGTATGCTCAACACTCTAAAGAGATAAAGTATAGGGAACAAATAGGTAAAATAGTACCTAGATAGAAAGATAAATATCCCAAAGGAAACAATAATCTCAACCAAAAAAACTCTCAAAAACTCTTTTGTAACAATTGGAAAATAACTCCACTAGTCACCATCATCAATTCATGGTCCCAAGGATCAAAAATATCCACCAACTCCTAGTGGTTCTTTCCCTTTACTCAGACCTGACATAAGAAAATCTAAAAAATCCTGAAGGAAAAGGTAAGGTTTGAGATTTTAATCCTATTAAGCTCTCACCAAATGTTCCATAATCAATTTAATAAATATTAAACCAATTATTATTTAATTTCATATATGAAAAGGAATGATATTTCATTCATATATTTTAAACCAAAACATGATTAAACATCAAAAATGATGGGAGATATATCAAAACATGATTAAATTATAATTTTATATAAAGTAGTTTCTATGAATAAAATAGTTTAATAAGAAATGGAATGTATATCCAAGTTTAAAAATCCTAAAATAATATAAAAAATTCATATGGTATGTTAGTTTTGGTAATAGGATCCTCACACATCTTAAAAATAATATCATATCAAGATAGGTGTGCACAATCAAATCAATCTACGCCCCAATCAAGGAACCCTCATGGTACATAAACACCCCCAAAGGGGAACCCTCTCAGGAATTCATTCCATAATTGTTTAGTTATAGTTTTCATTTTCAATCCATTACTAGGGAATCAAGGTCCTATCATGCTTATCCCAGTTACTACTAAACTACTCAGGCTAGAATTTCCTTCAAATAATCAAGCAATCAATCATGGAAAAATAAATCATTTTAAATCAATTTATATTATAATTTCCTAGTTTTATTTTTCAACATGTCTTTGTAATTTCAAATCCTAAAAAAGTTTTTCATCAATTTATTACATTTCAAATCATCTTCCACTTTAATTCGTTTTTTTCTCAAGCTTCAATATTAAATCAATTTATCAAATCAAATTCAAAATTAATCCATTATTTTTTCCAAAATCCGCCCCACACTTCAATTATAACAAAATTATGTTTTTTATAAATTCCATTATAATCTCAAAATAAAACTTAAAATGCTTTCATATTAGGGTTTTTAAATTAATTAAAAACTCATTTCAATTCAATAAATCAATTTAATGTTTCAATTATAGGGAAAATTATTATGGAATGACCTACCTTTTAAATCCAAAGATCACAATGTGGAACACCAATGGAGAACGAAGGAAAAATAAATCAACAAATAAAACCTTGAATCAAGATCCATAAAAATGGAGATTAAATCCATCAATAACATGATTATTCATCACTCTTTAAGGAGGATAGAAAGATATGTTAGAAGAAACCGCATAAGAGGAGATCCAATTACCAGGAGGAGATCAAACAAAAACATTAGAGCTTAGATCCACCAAGAAAAGGTTTTAGAAGATCCAAAATCACTTATTGGGAGTCTTAAAGGACAAAGGATTCAAGTTAGAGTCAAAATAGAGTGATTGGGTGTTAAACCGAAGGGCTGTAGTATTTTAATAAAGAAAATTTGGGAAATTAAAAGTTGCACACATGGTTTTTTGGGTAGGGTTGTGTGGTTAGACAAATTGTGTTCCCCTATTGATAGGGTGAATGGTTTTTCAAACTATTCCCCAACCATGAAAACCCTCACTATCTGTGGTGGAAAGATTTGTAGGGGTTGGCCTTATGGTTTGGAAAAATTGTGCACCCCCTTCTAGTGTCTCACAATAGGGTTTCTAGTTTTCTAGGCCAAACCGTATGGTTTTACCTAACTATGAACCAATCATTCACATCCCCTTGAGCTTTCAAAATTCTCCAAATTTCACCTGAAACACCCTGATACAAGACTCAAACAAAAGGAGATTAAAAAAAGGTTAAGGAATACCTAAAATAAGGTAATGGGATGTTATATAAAAAAATGTTGATTTTGAAGTTTCAAAACATATGAAGTAAAATGAAATGTTAAAGGAATATAATTATAATGAATAAAAATACTTTAGATATAAATGAAAAGATATTTGATAATTTATAGGCTAATCAAAAATAAAATAGTATGTTGAAAGATAAAATGGAAAGTTTGAAATAAAATATAGAAACTTTCATTCAAGGAAGATATAATTACAAAAATATGATTTTAATGAAAAAAATGAACAGAAACAAGAATGGTCTCGGTCATAATGGAATTCTTCCTTAGACGTATAGAACCCTCTTTATGAATGGTAAATAGGGAGGTATTTCTTCTACTAGTTATTTTAAATGATGTGTTTTTGGTCTTGTAAATATGATTGTTCTTTAATATTTGTTCAATCTCTTCTTCATAAGAAATAATTCTTATCTAAATTTTATTTCAATGTTAAAATTTATAACCCTTATCCAATATGGGTTTCTAAAGGTTCTTATTCAAATACTATTGGTCCTAAATCGTTAACATTACCAAGAAAGGTTATTTCTATAGGATTGAAAGAGTAATCATATTAATACAAGAGGGGGTGAATTTTAGTTTATAAAAAACATATAATTTTCTTAACCTCCTTATATAGGTAATTCAGACGAACCTTCATCTAGTAAAAGAAAGTAATTGAACAAAAAAAATTCTGATACTTTATAAAATCAAATTTAAAGAAAAATTTATAACATACAATATGAAACATTCTATAAACATGCATATCGGAAATATAAACTTGAAAAAACAAATAAAGTAAACTTTATAAAGTGATTAAGAAATACTTACATAACTTTATAACACAAAACTTTGATTTAATATTTATCAATAAGAAAGTATATAACCCATACATTAGGTATCCATGGTTTTAACCAAACTATAAAGGTATTTCTTCCTTAAATAAATAATCCCTTGATACAAAGATCAGATAATATTTGGTTTCCCTAACCTATGTAACCCTCAGTTTCAAAGATTAGAATAACATTTTTCTTCTTATCCCCATATTCCCTAGATTAAGCACAAGATCAAAAAAAGAAAATTACAAACACAAAATGTATTAAGGAATTTATAATCCTCATACAGATTCCTTAAGAGAAAAACTCTATAAAGATTACAATGGAGTTCACTAGTAACAAGATGTTAAAAAAGATTCAATGTAACTTCATATCATCATTGATGTAAAATATTCAAAAGTTTGATTTGTAAAATCTTCCTCCTCCTTTAATGATGCATTTATTTATATGAAATGAAGTGGTCATATTTCATAATTCTCTAAGGTGGTTACAAAGACTTAGGAAAAACTCTTCCTTCACTTAAAAAGTTCAACACAACTTCTCCATATGATGGGCACTTTAACAAAGCATCATTAAAATGGTTTTGAATTTCATCCAATATAATGAGTTTCCTTTGTCCATAAAAATGTATAAGGTTCATCTAGTAGGTCTTTATAAAGGATCATCTGAAAAGCATGGATTCCTTCATCTGATAATTTTTTTCAATATAATTTATATAAATTTGTTTGATAATAAATTATTATACTTCATCTTATGGAATTTATAGGCCTTCATCCAATTTACCTAGAAATCCTTCATCTGATGTATAAAGTATAAGTTCATATGATTTATAAGATTTCTTCTTGTTTTCTTCATTTAGAAGACTTAAGCTAAGTTTTTTCTGATTTTTTATGTTCATAAGACTTAAGAAAATTTCTTCCTGATTTATAATTTATTTTATATCTACTAGAAATAAATTGTTTCTATAAAAACATTATAAACACTTGGTAAGTATAAATTTAGTAAAATGAAGTATTTAGGGATTTTTTTTTATTTTTAAAAATATGGTTATAAAATGTTGAAAGTAAAATTTTGACTCAACAATTTTTAATTTTTCAACATGCATACATTTATTGTTTTATTATATGGCATGATTTAATTTTGTTAGTTTCAATTTTTTGGTCAGTGAGCTTGTTTTTATTATTATATTATTTGGTTTAATAGCATGCAATAAACTATTGGCTACTTTTTTAATTCATAAAAAATATTTTATAATCCATTTAATATATCTAAATATTTCATGGATAGTATATTATTTTTTATGGGATGATTTTACATGATGAGCTACATTGTCTTATCATTTTTAATATAGAAAAAGATTTGATTTAGGGGGAGCTTTTATTTTTTTAATATTCACTTATTTATTTACATTTCATAAATAATTTTTAACTATGCATGAGTTTAGCAGGATTTATTTTTAAAAAAATTGGTATATTCATAATTAGAATATTTTAAATTCTCTGTTTAATATTTCTTACTACTTAAGCATGATTTGGTTTCCCTCACATTAATTGTTGTTTACTGTGTTTTATTAATATAGGGGAAATATTCTTATTAGTTTTATTTCAAGTCCTAAGGGGTATATATTTTTTTTTATGAGAGAGTTATTTTCTTTTAACTGCTCTTTATATTTTTTATTCCTACAAAACATGGGAGAGTTTTTCTAGTTTGTGATGATCAATTTTATAATTATAAAAAAGGTGGTCCATATTGAGTGGATCCTTTCTACTTCATTTATTTTGTTTTGATAATTAAAATATTTAACATATCTTGTTTATTATTGTTTATATTTATTCATCATTCATTTTTTATTTATCATTTCTATTATTCTCATATTTATATTTAAATCTTACACAAATTATAAAAGAAAATAATGATATTGAATTTAATGAGAATTTGTCATTATTTATCCATTATTATTATTATTATTATTTATTCAGTGTTTTTCATGATTTTTTGTTGAATATCAATCTAAGTACAGGAATATTATGCATGGATTAGTTACCATTATATTTTGAAATTCAATTAAGTAATGACTCTTTCATATTCTTTAAGCTACAATGTTTACTCTTATGTATGCTAGTTTTCACAAAGTCGTGACCCTTATGCATTACAGTAATGGTTGGAATTTAATTTCACATAATGGATATTTATCCAATTATTAGAATTTTATGTATGAAGGTTTCAAACATTAAGGTTCTGAAAGATGAATACTACGTATGAATCATTATAGTGTCATGTCAGGAGAAATTCTGAATATTGTGAGCTATGTATGAATCATTTCATCACCGTGCATGAATAAAATGGATCTCACATAAGGTGAGTTGTGTGTGGCTTCTATAGCTCATGTATGATTAAAATGGTTCTTGTGTATGGATGGATCATGTATCAATAAACCTAAAGAGTCACTACTCACATATAATTTACTCGGTCATATATGTTGTGTGGGGAGATTAGTCATTTTTTCATCATTTATCATTGGATAAGATTGATAATTAGGATTATGATACTCAAAATTCAAATATTTTGGAATATAAAAGGATATTGATTCATGTGATCATGGGGAATAATCTAAGTTATTAATTAACGATTATTATAGAGAATTTAATAGGAGAATTATCAAGACTTTGTGACTAATTTATGGTAACTATACTTCTATATTATATTTTATTATTCTAATGATTGTTTTATATGTTGTTTCCAAATGGAATTATAATTGGTAATTTAGGATGGAAACTTATGGATTTTGAGTCAAATAGAAACTATTTTTTATCATTTATAAAAATATGAATCTATTCGTGGTGGGGACTATAACATCCCAAACTTTTTTAATGAAAAATGTTTCCTCAAAATTTGTGTTATATTATTTTACACAATAAAACTATATCACGTAAATGATAAATTAAGTATATTTTAATGTGACCATCATGCTTCGACTATTATATGAGCGTTAGTCAATTATGATCATTGTTCAATATGACCGTTGGAAACTATACTCCTAAAGTTATGATTATTATTTATAAATAGAAATGATAATGGTTAATTAATGTAGATAGATAGTCAATGGCCACATCTAGTATAATTGGGTCGTACGAAGCCCATTTTTCAGAGCTTGGAAATGAGGTAGGGTCATTGGGCTTCGCTCTGTACCAAGCCCAAGTTGGTCTTCAACATGTTAAGCCTGAATGAAATTTTCTATGAGTGAAGTTCAAGTTAGTGGAGATTACCACTCCGGTGATGTTATCTGAGCCTCCCTAAGAGTTTATCACCATCGCACACCTTACCTTAGGTCGTATAAGGGTGTTATAAGGGGTTATGTATTGAGGTCTTAGTCACTTAAATTATAATCTATTTGTCTTAATAAAATTTTTATTACATTATTTTTATTTTAAGAATAGTTTTTCTTAATAAAATATATGTTTAACTGAGACAAAACTGAGTTTTTAGTCAGGATACCCTGATTTTTTAACATTCGATGGAATTTCATCCTTGTTTAAGGGGGTCATTTTTTCCTTTTTTAGTGGGGAATGAATTTACTTCAATGTATTACATTCATACTCATATTATGGCTTTAAAAATTTTATCATTTTTCATAATTTATTGTTATTTATAATCAAATATATAACAATATATACATATTTTTTATATATTCGCACATAAAATTTTAATTTTATAAATAAATGATTAAATATATTTATATATATAATATATTTCCCAATATATAATCCTTATATAAATAAGAAACTAATATCCATTTTATTTAAAATGCAAATATATGAATATTTATATACCTATATAATGTGTGTGTGTGTCTATATATTTGTGTGCATCTGTATTGAAAAACTAATATATATTATCTATATATTCTAAACATATGTATATACATATTAATATATAATATTTATAAATATATATAAATATGTATAATTATACTTATAGATACACATAATATATATATATATATATCTATGTGTGTGTTCATGTTGTATATATGTATTTATTTATTTATTTATACACACACAAAAAACATATTTTATAAATGTATTTAAAGTTGATCTTATTAATATATATTAATATACGAATATAAAAATAAATATATAAATATATACTAATATACAAATAAATATATAAATATATAAATATTATTATATATATATATGTATGTATGTATATATATATTAATATAACTATATATATATTAATATATATAAATATATTAATATATATATACTAATATACGAATAACTATAACTATATATATATATATATCAATAAATTAAGAGCAAAGCAAAATGGAGGAGTGGAAAAGTGTTAGGTGCGCATGTGAGGGTCCCGAGTTTGAATCTCGGGGGACCCGGGGGTGGCGCGCGGGTGGGTAATAAGTCCAAGCACTATTAAAGGGGGGTAGAAGTGTTGTTAAAGGCCTGGGTGTGGTTGGGGTTTGCAGACTTTGGTGTTAGGGGTGGGGTGCTGTTAGAGCCCCTCCCTGAAATAAAGAATTTTTTTTAATTTTTTTTAATTTTTTTTTTAATTTTTTTTAATTTTTTTTAACTTTTATTTGTGCTAAAAAAATTTCTAATAAAAGAGACCTTTATTAATGCTTTCTTTAGCACTGATAAAAGGGGCATTTATTAGTTCTTTTCTGAGCGCTGATAAAAAGGACCCCCCTTTATCTTAGCCTTGATTAACAATGCTTTTTTTAGCATTGTTAATGCCATTTTCTAGTGCTGATAAAGCTTATATTTGTAGTAGTGTCAAGTGGTTCTATAACACCAATTTTAGATCTAGATACTATAAACTGCATGTGAGGCTATATAATATTCCTTTTACGACTTTTAGGAATAATTATGGAATGTATGATCATTATGTGATGTCCTTTGGTTTGACAGATGCACCAGTAGTGTTCATGGATCTGATGAATAAAGTGTTATAATAATATTTAAATCCCTTAATGGTTGTATTTGTTGAAGAGATTTTGGTGTAATATCAAATAAAGGAGGAACAAGCTTGTCATTTTAAGATCATATTGAGCATTCTAAGAGATCATAGACATTATGTCAATCACTAGAAGTGTTAGTTCTAAATCAGTGGGGTGTGCTTCTTGGGACACATGATATCAGTAGTATGAAAATATATATATATTGGGAAGGCTGAGGTTTTGGTTTTTGGGAAGTGACACAATAATTTCTTCAAGATCCATAGTTTTCTGGGATTAGCAGGTTACTATAGGATATTCATTTAGGACTTCTCTTTATTGGTAACACTGATAAAGACTCTGATAAGGAAGGTGGTGAAGTTTGAGTGGTTTGATTCTTATGAGAGAGATTTCCAGGGACTAAAACTAAGTTTGGTATTCATGTTCATCTCAACCCTACTTAATCTAGGTAAGGAGTATACAATTTATTATGACACATAGGGAGTCGGGCTTGGAGTTTTTTTTATGAATAATTGTAAAGTAGTCGCTTATGGGTCCAGGTAACTGAGTCCATGTGAGCAGAACTACCCAACACATGATCTAGAGCTGAAAATGGTAGTGAAAATATTTAGATAATGGAATAATTAACTATTAGGAGAGAGGTTCATGCTATATATTGTCCATAAGTTCATGAAGTATATATTCTCACAATGTAACCTAAACCCTCGGTAGAGAAGTTGGGTCAAGTATCTTTGGTTGTTCAACTTCAAGAGGGGGTATACCTATGGGAAAGGTAATTTCATGAATCTCATGCTTAGTAGTAAGACCTAGGATTAGGTGGTTTAGGGGTATGTTAGAAAGTTGAAACCAATGATTATATTCACTAAGATTCATCTCAATGTCTAGGAGTATCAAGGTAGGTTTGTTCTCACATCCTTCAGCTTTAACTCCTCACTCCTTTATAGGTTAAAGGGTAGTTAGTTATATGATTCAGATCATCTTATGTTATATGGTGGGGAGTCATCACGTGATTTGTCCCGGGATGGTGATAGGATCCCATATGTCTAAGGTTGGGTTGTGGTTCCCATGAGTATGTGCGAGGAGAAGACATAGGACTCACATGCCTTGAGATGGGTTGTTCACCCGAGGATTACCAAGATTCACCATAAAATCTGAAGGTAGTATTTATGGCTCAGTATGAACATAGAACATTACATCACATGATGTTTTTCATGTTAGTGGGTGAAGACTAGTCATCAGTGATACAAGGGTAATTATTAGACTTTACTCATTCTCAAGTAGAAGTAGGACGCTCTGATGATGGAATTCATCGAATAATTTTCAAGGTCACCTCCTAGAAACAGTGATATATGGGTAATTGTGGTTTGGTTAAAGAAGGTTTCACATAACATAACTATCAAGAAGACCTATTTAGTTGAGGAGCTAAGAATGTTTTATGTTTAGGGTATAATGAATCTTCATCATGTTCCAATGATTATCATATTAGATCATAAATCCCAATTTACTTGTCACTTCTGAAAAGGGTTGTATAAGGAATTTGAGACCCAGGTGAATTTGATCACAACATACCATCCTTGGATTTATGGGTATTCTAGTAATTATATTTAGGTGTTAGAGAATATTCTTCAAGTGTTCATCCTTTATTTTGAGGATTCTTGGGAAAACCGTCCAACACTTTTAGAGTTTACCTGTAAAAATAGTTATAAAGTATTGATCAATATGGAACCTTTTGAGGCCATGTATGGAAGTTCATGCCAATAAAATATATTCTAGCTAGAGTTGGAGGAGTGTTATTATCAAACTGATCCTTATTTAGGAGATGTCAAATCATATTTGATTTATTTGTAAGTTGTTGGATCTCAGAGAGAGTACCAATCATATACCGACCAGTGATGTCATCCTCTAAAGTTTGAGGTGGGTGACTGAGTTTTCTTGAGAATTTCATCTCGATTGAGACATGGGTGGATTAAAAGTAAATGTAAGTTGATTCTTGTATTTTTATGTTCATTTTTTGTTGTTTAGAGGATCAGTACTATATAATATCAGTTATATATTACTTAAATATGCAGTGTAACACATGATGTATTACATATACCTTATCTTTGAAGATACCATCCTGACTGGTACAAGAATGAGCAAGGAATATATATAAAATCATAGAGTTTTTAATTATTATAGTTTTTCTCATGGAAAATAATCATAAGAATTGGGGATCAAAAATAAGTTGGAGAAGTATGGAGAAAAAATCACTATGAGGCATTGCACCCAGTGTCGATGGTCGAACCACCCAAATTCTCCTAATGGAATCTATCAAAATACATCTTTAATCACCCTACCAAACTACTATTGTTCTTATTAATACTCTCAACTAACCCCCAACATCCCCAACTACTCTATTCAGCAATTACATATCTTCCGCTTGTTGTAACCTAACCCACTAACAACCACTCCCCAGAACCAAATACACCTTCTCAACCCCACATTCCTATCAATTTCACCCTCTTAAAAATTAAATTATTCTCAAGGTGGAAAATTGATATGATTTTGGGTTATTTTCACTATTTTTGAAGTTGATGCAGTTAATACTTCCTCTGGAAGTGTATTTTGGAGTTGTTGGAATTTCCCTCTATGCTTGGAAGCAGCCTTCACCTCACCCATAACAATAGTATTTGGCAGCAGTCTTCCCATGGAAATATCCTTCTATTATGGTGGTACATTAAGGGCCCCAGCTTTGGAAACTTCTATTAGCATCTTTATGCAGCTCCCTCCTCATCTTCTTGTAATAAATAACCAAAATCTTCCCAAATTTATGGATATCCAGTGGTATGGATGGAAGTAATCACCTGAGATTCCACCATGGTTATTTTTTCCTACTTGCACTCTAATTAAGATAGTAAAAATAATAATTTAATATTATTAGAATAAGGAACTCAAATTACATGTATATAGGATGAAGATAGATATAACGAGAGTAGAACTTGATAGACCCCTGAGTACTCTCACCCGAGCCTAACAATTGATTTTCTAGGTAGCCCTAAAATAGTATTTTGGTCTCTCATTTCCCTCTCTCAATCCCTCCATACTTATAACAATATACTTATAATGTCTTATGTACTCCCTGGAATATTACCCTAGTATTCCTAGCATATTCTCCTTGAAACCCCCATCTCTCTATCCCGCTAAAAAACCCCTAAAAATCCAATTGGGCCACCCAATCTCTCCTTGGTAGATTCCCCTTTATAACTAACAGTCTCTTTTCTCAGTATCACCCAAGTATAACACCATCACCTCCCCTATTTCATATCCCATATATTCCTATCATACTCCATGCATGAAAAAAAAAATAGGTAATCACATTTGATGTACATTCAAGTCAATAAAAACCCTTTTCTACACCTACACCCATGGAAGTAGTTAATATGCTTCTAGAGGACTCAAAAAAGGTTTTCAATCAAAAATATCATCCAAAAAAATGCATATGATCCTACAAGAACTACTGCAACTCCTCTCACTTAGATATCATTCTCTTTTACACCCATTCGGTAGCTTGTGTTCCCCTAACATTTTCATTTTTCACATGATCCCAAATTTGATCATCTTCCACATGAACGACTTGATATATTTATACCCACATAGATTGTATCTTCTCTCATGATTGTGTCTCATTAACTTCTAGTGGTTCTTTGAAAAAAATTATTTTCTATTCTACTTAATTCAGTGTCTCCCATGGTAGTCACTCACTTTATTCTAGCTTAACTTTTTCCAATAACTGCTACAAAAAAATTCGAAGATTTTGGTCTTGTTTTCCCATCACCACACTCGACTCCAACATCGTTATATTTTCCAAACTCGTTTTTTTGATACTAACACTCATTTTTTTTCACAAATCAACTAGTTTATTCATGCATTTAGTCAACAAATTTCATAGTAGCTCAAAAAAAATTGATCAAATTCCCCTACCATGTTTTTTCTCTCTTGTACATGTGAACACAGCCCATCAAGAATTGCCATGAGTCAAAATCCACTATTATGTCTGGTGTGTCTACCTCAACTGTCATATTTAATTTTTTATCCTTGAAATTATCAATGCACAGTGTGGCATTTATTCTACTATTGTGAGACTTTTTTATACTATTTTAGCCTCATTGCATCGATCAAGAAGCTACTACATTTTATTCTTCATAAATATTTCTAACAAGACTACTCCTATATTTAATAGTAATTCTCTCGATAGATGAAAGAACCAATTGGTAGGAATTAGTGCATGAAAGAGATAGAAGATCATAAAGTTTCTATATATTAAATTATTATAGTGGAAAAAAATCACAAATTTTAGAGAAGAAGAAGTTGGATTAGAATGGACAAAAAATCCTTGGGAGGCACTGCACCTAGGGTTGATGGCCTAAACCACCTGATTTCTCCCAGTGGAAGTTTCCAAAATACATCCATAATCCTCATCCCTAGCTACTATCACCCCTATTAATACTCCTAACTAACCCCCAATAGCCCAAACTACTCTATTCAAAAATTAAATATCTTCCCTAGAAGTTACCTAAACCACTAACATTTTCTACCCATACCCAAATAACCCTTATCATCTCCATGTTTCTATCATCGGCCTTCTCACATGATTAAAATAAATACATAAAGCTGGATTCTAATGTGTCATTCAATAAGTGGTCAAATTGTATTATGGATCAGAACCAAAAGGTTCTATGTGGGAAGATGGTACCTCTAATATACCTACAATGGAGACATGGGTATAAATAGGATATGATTTGGGAATAATAATAAGATATGCAAGTGTAGTGGAGTAGTTCTAAAGAATCAAAGAAAAGTAAAGTTCAAGCAGAAGAAAAATAAATCTATGGTTGCATGGAGTAGTTCTAAAAATTCATATTCAAATGATATATTTAGATTGAGAAGGTATCTGGTAAAATTTTCATTGTGTAAAAATATAATAATGTATAACTTGGTTGAATATATAAAAAAAAGATGAAAATATTTTTTAATGGGAAAAATGGATGAAGTTAGTAATTCAAGTCATAATTATGATTCTAATTATAATTCTAACCTTGTTTTTGTTTGGAATTACCTAATTGTTAAAGAGTCTGAAAATAAATTAGATGAATTATAGGATAATGTAGTCATAATTGGATATTCCTACATGAAATTTAAAAGGGGTAACAATAATGTTTTAATTAGGGAAAATGTCAATAACTAACACGGGTACCCTGATACTTGAGCTGGCTCTGACATAGCCCAAAGGATATTCCTGAAACCCATGGGTTAGTGAAAATAACCTAAAATATTACATGAAACAAGATGGAATAGATTTTCCAAAAAATAATGGAAGATGAAATACACAATTTAGTATATACAATACTCTAAAAGGATAAAGTACTAGGAACAAACAGGTAAAACAATTCTAAAACAGAAAGATAAACATACCAAAGGAAACAACAACATCAAACATACAAAAGTCTCCAAAACTCCTAAGTAAAAAAGTGAACAATATCTCATCTAGTCACCATCATCACTCCACAGTACCAAGGATGAATAACATCCATTTCCTCCAAGTGGAACTTTCCCTTTAATCTGACCTGGCATGAGAAAATCTACAATGTCCCAAAGAAAAAGGTAGGGTGTGAGATTTTAAGCCCAGTAGGGCCTCACCAAATATTCCATAATAAATGTCATAATAATTAAATTAATTATAATTTCATATAAAATAATATAATTCATGGTATTTTATTCGCATATTTTAATCTAGAACATACTTCCACATTAAAATGGATAACAGATATATCAAAACTATCTTAAATGATCATTTTATATAAAAAACTTATATAAATTATTTTTCATGAATGAAACGGCTCAATAAATAATGAAAAGTATATCTAAGTCAACAAATCATATAACAATGTACAAAATCCCCATGGTATGTTAGTTTAGGTAATATGATCCTCATGAATCTCAATAATGATCTTAGAAAAAGATAGGTGTGAACAAAAAAATCAATCTACACCCCAATCGGTGAACCCTCATGGATCATTTATACCCCCAAAGGGGAACCCTCTCAGAAATTTGGGCTGCAATTGTTTAGTTAGAGTTTTCATTTTCAAACCATTTCTAGGGAATCATGTTCCTAATGTTCTTTTCCCAATTACCACTAACTACCTAGTCTAATATGTTATTCAAAAAATCAATCAATAAAACATGGGAAAATCAAGTATTTAAAATCAATTCAAATTAAAATTACTCATTTTTAGTTTTCAATATTCCTTTCTTATTTCAAAATGAAAACAGGGGTTTTCATCAGTTCATTCCATTTCAAATCATCTTCCACTTTAAGAAACGAAGGTAAGAGAGATCAATAAATGAAACCTATAATAAATATCCATAAAAAAGATATTATATCCATAAATAACATGATGATACGTCACTATTTAAGTATTAGAGAAAGATATATTAGAATAAACCACATAAGAGGAGATCCACTTATCAAGAGGATATTGAACGAAATCACTGAAGCTTTGATCTTCCAAGAAAAGTTTTAGAGGATTCAAAAATCACCTCTCAGGAGCCTTCAAGGACCAAGTATTCAAATTAGGGTTGAAATATGGTTATTAGGTGTTAAATAGGATTATTTCACAATTTTAATAAAATTTTCAGGGAAATTAAAACTCACGTGAAAGGTTTGCTGGGTAGGATCGCGGGGTTGGACAAATTGTGCACCCTTATGGGTAGGGTTCATAGTTTTTCCTAGGAGGGATCATGGTTTTTAAACCTATGATTAAATCTTTAATAACCTAACTATATGAGGTTACATTATTTGGAGGGGTTGGATACACTATTTGGACAAATCATGTTCCCCCTTATAGTGGCTCACAAAAGGGAACAAGGTTTTTTAAGCCAACCCAAACAGTTTTCCCTAATTGTGCGCCAATTGTTCACAACCCCTTGGGATTCCAAAATCATCTAAATTTCTCCCAAAACACTCTGATACAAGACTCAACCAAAAGGAGATCAAAAAATGGTTAAGGAATACATTAAATAAGGTAATGGGATGTTACACCCTCCCCATCATAAAAAATTTATACACCCATAAATCCTATCAAGAAAGATCCATATCAAAGAGGTGAGGCCATGGATCCCTCATCATTGCCTCCCACTCCCCAGTCTCATGATAAACATAGCCCTATTTACATATCACTTAGACCAAAGGTATTTTCTTCCCATGAAGAACCTCTGTCTTGGAATCAATGATCCAGACCGAATGCTCAATCATAGATAGATCTTGCTCAACATCAAGGTCTTCCAAACTCAAGAAATGAGAAGGTTTAGAAATATACCTACAAATTTTTGAAACATGAAACACATTTTGGATTGAATTAAACTATGGTGGAAGTTCCAAATAGTATGCCACTTTACCCACTAGATCAATAATATCAAAAGGACCCAAAAACCATAGTGAAAGCTTTACCTATTTCTCAAGATGTCAGTGAACCAACTAAGGTAAAAATCTTAAGAAAATATGGTCAATAACCTAAAACTCAAATAGTCATTTATTATGATGATCATAGGACTTATATCAACTTTTTTTCATAGAAATTATCAAAAAATAAACTAAATATTCACCACCATCACTTGGACCAAACTCAGTACAACCAAGAAAGATTCACCAACCTATGACCAACATAACATATATTTACACATATTATCATACAAGGCCTCAAAATGAGACATCTAAATTGTATAATGGTAGCTATTATTATAATAAAATTTAACCAATCCCAAATAAACGCCCTAAGCTATAAAAAACTCAAGAAATAAAGAACATAAAATGTCCTTGGTGATTTATATAGATCATTCCATCTAGCCATCCATCTATGGATGATATGTCATGCCCAAACATATTTGAGATCCAAGTTCCTCCTAGAGGCCACTCCAAAAGTGAGAAGTAAAATGGTAATCACTATTAGATACTATAGTAGAAGGGACTTCATGCAATATGACAATATTATATACATAGAGATGTCTAAAGTCCTCAACTTTGGTTGTATAACAAATGGGTATAAAGTGATCCGATTTGGTTATCATATCGATCACAGCCCATATATCATTATTTATCTAAGGGGTATGTGTAAACCCAACCATGAAGTACATAAAGATCTTATCCCACTTCCAAGTCAGTGCTAGAAGAGGCTGAAGAAAACTTGAAGGTTTCTAGTGCCCAGATTTTACCTATTGATAGGTATAATAATGAGAAAAAAATTTAATGACGTCTCTTTACATACCTATACACTAGAATCATCACCATATATCATAAAACATCTTCATGATTTCAGGGTATAATTCCCACTAGTAATTATGTAAATCACCCATTATAGACTTTCTTCTGGGAAAAGGTACATGTATAGAAACAAAGATTGACATACATAGACATTACATTACTTTTGTGGAATATCTAATACATAACAAAAACAAACACCAAAGGATCGTAATAGTTTAGTGTCTTTGGAAACTTGGAACATAATCTTCTAATCTTGGTGAAAGATCTTCAACATCTACCATAAATATCTTCCCTTTTTTTATTACCTAAAACCATTCTTTATATCCTGGTGAAAATAAAACATATAAAGGGTGAGCTCAAATTCTCAATAAGGGTAAGCATGGAAAAAAAATAAAACAAACCATATACATTTTAACTTCAAAACATGAACATAAAGTTTAAACATCAAAATATTGAGTTGTGAAATAAATCTTGGCAGTACGTAAGGCATATATCATAAAGAAACATTAATCCTGATAAAATATCATGAGAATAAAACATGTAATTGTGGAAACCATTTAGCACATGTTATGGTTTCTATAGTAGCCAAGTCATTGCTGCCAAGACCATCTTAGTGGACAAAGTCCCTTTCTGAATCGAGTTCACTCCTCATTTCAGTCTTGTAACACTGAATCGGATTAACTTACCATTCCAGCCATAACTATCTCATGATATATAAATTTTTACCCAATTCATTGGAGGGAGATATAGGTCCCACATATCTCATAATTAAATCATTCTTACTTGTTCCACAAAATAAGCTTAAAACATTCATCATAACCCAAAGAATAAAATGGGTTTTATAAACATCATCCCATCATAACATAATCCATATAAAACAAATGGATATAATTTCATCATAAGAGAAGTAAAACCATGTAAATCATAGAGACATTATACTTGAAACATACACATATGAAATAATGTCATCCTAGATGGAAAATGGTTTTGATAAAACACTTGAAATGAATTCTTGAGGAAAATATCATTTCTTCTTCAAAATCATTTTCTTTTCACAAAATTTCATGCAATCTTAAAAGAAAAGTATTTTTTTGAAAATAGTCATAAAATTTTGTAGAGGAAACTTCATTGAAATAAGTCGTTATGAAACCATAAAAATTCATTCATGCCGTATAATTTAAAAATAACATTTTTCTCGTACTTTTTTCAGAAAAGTCAAAAAGTACCTCGTATGGTAATCAAAAGAAAGATTCCTTACATACCATGTAGTAAAAGTAAAAATGGGTAAAAAAGACTTTAAACATACATGAAACCATTTTAGAAAACAGGTACATGGATAATAAATATAACCCTAGTAAATACTTACGAATAAACAATCTCGGATAAAAACGAGATTGGAAAAGTTATCCCTTACCATAGGTCCGATATCCTTCATACGTATCTGAACCTTTTGTATAATGATTTAAATAATGTCATTGACTTATTAAATAATCATATTCATTGTTATGATATCATATATGGTTCACTTATGACTTTATATTACCCGTTCTTTTGATAATTCCATGTTAAAGTAGCGTTTGGGGTAAAATTGTTTCATTTATCGTACGTGTTTTGACATGTTGTTCTTGATATTATTACTTATATCTTTATTTACTTAATTACATAATGTAAAACATGATTTATATATAATATATATTCAATATATAAATATATATGATAGATCAATAAATTGAATGAAATACACCGTTCATGGAGACGGTAGGTCGTGCGTACGCATGAACGCTGTTTTCGTTTCCTTATTGAATTAAATGGAATTAATTAAATGAAACATATATGTTCATAAATCCAGTATAATTATTATGTAATATATTTCATTATTATTTATTATATATACTTTATAATCATACTTGAATGGTTAATAATGGAAAATGAATCTCATCGCGTTCGTGGAGACGGTAGTCCGTACGTACGCACAAATGATGATATCATTCCCATGATCATGGAATTGTATTGAAGTGTTTGTATAATATTTCAGAATCATTATCAATTTACAATAATCATATATAGTTATTTATTTACACCATTATACCCATACAAGTAAGGTGGTGGTGGAAAATAGATTACACCATGGCGTGGAGACGGTATTCCGTACGTACGCACGCGCGGTGATTTTGTTTTCCATAGGATGGATAGAAGATGAAATTGGGTTTTTTAATTTTTATAATAACATATCAGTATATTATTGATACTTATTTTATTAATTTATTATGAAACAAATAGAGAAGAATAAGTAGAAAAGGAAATAAATTGGAAATAATCGGTAAAGGATATTACCTCTTCTTTGACGCGCCTCTTCTTAACCTCCTATTAAGGAACTAGGGTTGGTATTTTGAGGAGACCATAACCTATATAATGTTTCTAGGGAATATGAGAAGTAAATTCTCAGGGGTTTTCGAGCTTCAAGGCTCAAAAGGGTGTGAAGAGAAGAGGGAATGGGTGCCCTTTTTATAAGGGAGGAGAGGGGCACTTTAGGAAAAACATAAAATATTATTTTATAATAAAGTCATATTCAGTTTATAATAGCTCAAAATTAATTTATTTCTAAGATAAAGTTGGGATGGGTCTAAATCCTCTAAACCAATAGGTTTTAGACAAGTTTAGGTCACTATTTTAACCTTATCATTTAGATTTAACTCTAAGTTAAATAATTTAACTTTTACCATGTCTTCTTGTTTTCTTACACTATATGGTTAATAAACTTACTATAACAAGCCAAAAAACCCTCAAGTGGTTCATTATTAATATATATAACCTTATTTAAGTCATTTGGAATAACCTTAGATTTTTAGGAATATAATAACAATTAATAATATAATATTTGTTTTAAAAACTATTTAATGTTAATTTTGACACTATTTGGTAATTGATTTTTGTGAAAATTATAAAAACGTGATTAGTTCTAAAAAAGTTAATTGAATCAATACTAACATGTCATATTAACCTATAAAATTAGTGTAATTTATAAAAAGTCTCAAATTACATTTATTTGTGTATTTATAACATCAATTATGTTAATATCTCATTAATAAGGTAATTACTACATCATCATTGTGTCATAAATAAATTAAATCATTTAATGTCTAAAAATTATAAATAAAATACCATTATGTATAAAATAGTTTTATATTTCTAATGAATATTTATAGTCGAATTTATCTTACATATAACCCTATATTAATGATGTTTTAGTTATTAAACTTTAATTTTAATCATTTTGACTCTTCTTTAAATAAAATAATAATAAGTGTCCTAATCTACTTCAAGTTGACCTAAATGGTCATATTTTATTCATAAGGTCGTTTTTGGTCGAATTAAACTTATCCAATAGAATTAGGACATGTGTTAGGGTAATAATAATATCATTTTTACCCTTAATTACCCTATTTACTTTTAACGGTGGTAAAAAAAAGTAAAAAGTTACTATTCACCAAAAATTATTTTTATCTTATTGAACCACATTTTACTAATCGATATTAACCGTGTCTCTCAGATTTTTGAAATTCCACTCACAGAAGCGGTAAAATTAAGTTTTATGTAAATTTTCAAATTCTCCTAGGAGGTGGGTAAAAGACGGTGAAAAGTTCAATAAAATTTTTATATATCTAAAATTATTCTAAAATGACTCAAATGAATTAAATTGAACTTATATAGGTATTATGTGTCAATTTTAACTTAAAGTAAATTTAAATAAAATAAATAATTATTTAAATAAAAAGTCGGTTTTTAAATAGTAACCCAGTGTTTTCACTATTCATCAAAAATTGAAAGTTTTCAAAAAAATACCAAAAATTCACCCTAGCCTAATTTCGATATTCCAAATCCAAAAATGAAGTCCATTTTGAAAGATAAAATTTATAAAATTTCAAAAAGTGGATATTACTATTCATAACGGCTAGTTCATAATAATATTATAATAATATCTCGTTTAGTGAAACTTGGTATTGCGTACTACACACGCTATCGAAGAAGGTCTTGATTGTGTGTAATACAAGCCAAGTCAGGACTGCGTGTAGTGAAAGCTCAGTTTGGTGTTGCATATAATGTCACATACATATCTTATTTTAAATTTATTTTTATTTTTATTTCCATAAATTCTTTGTTTTGGGGGTTTCCAAAGGTTTTATGGAGAATAGATGAGTTTTCATGAATTGGGCCAAACTGTGAGCCAAATTCCAGATTTAAAAATAAATTTTGATTCCTTTATAACTCCTTCATTTTTCAACATTTTTCATCCATTCAAATTCCTACTTATCGTACCCTGGAATATTAACACCACAATATTAATTTGGACCATTTAGGAATCCATAATCATGGTGGATATGGGTTTTTATTTAGGATATTGGGCATGCCCGAAAGCCCATTTCCTGCATTAAAAATAATTTTTAATTTTTTAATATCTCCTTCACTATTTGCGTTTTTTCGGTGATTCCAACTCTCCCTCGATCCCACATACCTAAGGCGCGCCCCCAAACTCTCCTCCCCCTAATTTGAGCTCGGTTGCATCGCAAAATTGGGATAAAGTTCTCTGGATTTCACAAATCGCCCAGATTTGAGAAGGTAAATTGATCCTTTCATAAATCCTTCAATTTTTATTATTTTTCCCCCATTCCAGTTCCTACATGACCTCAAATTATTTTTCGAAGCTCCATTAAATTTTTATCTGTTTTAAAAATCAGATTCTGGTCGATTTTGAGTCGTTTTCTTCAGGATTGTTTTGGGTAAGTGATTCCTTCTTGGTTTCTTCCTTTTCCTTTAGGGTTTCCTCCCTCTTTCATTATGTTCTAAAATTTCCAGAAGTTAGGGTTCGATCCTAGGGTTTCATTTGGTGTATTTGTGGTCAAATTTTGTGATCTAGGTCTGAATTTATCTTCCTTGAGGTGCGGCGGTGGTGCGGTTGATGTTTCGCACCATGTTTTGAGGGTTTCGTCATAAAAGGTAGGTGATTCCATGTGTAAACATTTCTAGATGAGTTAGTTTTCTTGAATTACTTATTATTCATGTTCCTAATATGCTGTTTGTGGTGCGTGAACTGTTTATGTTGGATTTGGTAAATCATTTGTTTTTATAGTTTCATTTTAGCTTAAAATTCGGTGTTTTCATGTGCAACACTTTGGGTATTGTTTGGGATTGTTTTATAACATTTGAATTTAGTTTAATAAATCTTTTTTGGGATGAAAATTATGATTTGGTGGGGTATTGGTGTGCCACTAGGTCTTAAAGAGGTTTTTTTAAGGGTTTAAGGTGTAAAACATTATTGTACTTCTTGAAAGTGATTTTGAAAACGTGTGCGTTTCGTGTGGATCTTTTGTACTATTGTTTGAGGTGTTTGTATAACACATGGGGGTTGTTTAATAAATGTTTTTGGGGCTTCCAATTCTGTTTTTAATTTTTATTAATGTGATTTTTTCCTTGAAATATGTTTTTGAAATGGGTTTTATTTGAAAAACTTTGGTACACTATTTAGAATTATTTTATAAAAGTTTTGAGTGGTTTAATGATTTATGTAAGAGGTGAAACCATATTGGAAAACTGTTTTGGATTGTTTATACTTTCAAATGAACCATTTTAAATGTGAATAGTTCTGTTATGTGATGTTTATCATATTTGTAGGGACTTCATAAAATTGTTAAAGGATGTGTTGGATTGTGAAAGTTATGAAAAAAAGTGGTGTGGGCTATTTTGGGGTGAGTTTGATTTCAAAATGAATTTGAATGAAAAGTTAAATTTGTGACTTGTGTGATGTGCATGGGGCTGTTTGGATAATGTGTGATGTGGAAGTGATATTTTCATGTGAAAAGTATATTTCTTGGCTTGTTTAACTTGTTTGAGCACAAAGGGAAAACTCGGGTATCTAAGTGGTTGGACGTGTACTAGTATGCTAGTAAATCCGTAGGGTTTGGCCTCAGTTTCACTTAACAAGATTGACTCTTACAACTCTAACTAAACTATGATGATGATGATTGGGGACCACTAGGTTTTGGGTATGTTCCCTACTAGTGGCTCGTGAATGAGAATGGATATTTGTGATGGTTACTCTCACCGAGATACGAGGTACCTGGGACCCACAGCTAGCTAGTGCCTAGGGGTTATTTCCTATTTCTTGTGCTCATTAGTTACTTTATACTTACCATCGGCATATGGTACATTTGGCTGGAAAATTAAGTATATTTGGTGTTTATTTTAAAAGTGTTAACCCGTTAAAATATCCCACATGAAAACTGTTTTTATTCAAAGTTGCATCTTTTAAAAATTGTAACTAGCTTTTCATGTTTTTGAAAACTTGCATGCTTTTCATCTTTAAATGTTTATCACATGGAATCTCTTAGTGGTGGTATCCTAATGGGATTTCTCTCACAACCTACTTACACCTTTGGGTGTAAGTAGACTTGCTTATTTTACGTCATAGGATTGGGTACAGGTTTTATGCCTTTGGTTCGGGTTTTTAGCACTCCATCGTGATACAGTGTCGTGGAGATGGATTGAGGGCGGTGCCTCTTTCCATGTGGAGGTTCATGGGCTGTCTTTTCTTGGGTTTGTACCTTTGTAATGGTGTTCAAACATTGTTTAATATTTTGTAATTCAGTTCTGAATTTTTATTGAAAGATGTTTTGGTTTGAAAAATCTAGATTTTATTTCTTGGATTCATTTGTTGTTTTAAGTATAATGAATTTGTGTAAATCATTCCCAATTATCATTTTATGATACCCGGGCACTTGTGCCAACCCGTGGGGATCGGGAACGCCCTTCGGGCCTTGGCATGGGTCGGGTTTGGTGCTGGTTTGATGGTGACCAGATCTGGTTCGTGACAAAATGGTATCAGAGGAGGTTCGCTCTCTTTGGGTCATGTTATTTAGGGAAGAGTCAGGATAGTATGGAGATCAGATTGTAGGGAATTGGTATTCTAGTTATGGGTAGTGTGCCTGATCACCACACCTCATGGAAGGATTCAAGTTTCCAGGGGAAGTCGGGACCTTTCAGAGTCCTTTGGTTTTCTTGGTTTAACAATGATTAGGGGAAATGAAAAGAGAGTTGGGTTAATGGTCTCAGTAAGCTCGCAGGACCTGGAAAGCCATGTGAAGCTGGGGATATTACCAAGAACACTCTTTGTGATAGTTAAGTGGTTGGAATATGGCCTCCAACCATATGTCCAAGTCACCCACTAATGCTAGTTTCCTCTCGCATTGTCTTGTGTTCTTTAGTTTTGAAATCTTGGAAATTTGGTTTTAAACTGACTTGGTTTTAATAAGTTTAAAGTTTTTTTGAAATGATTTTCAAATAAATATGGAATGTTTTGATTTATGAAATGGTGTAACTGAATTTTCATAATTTTTTTGAAATGGAAAATTGTATGCTTACACCTCTTTTGAAAGCCGGAACCATATTGAAGTTGGTTTTCAAAAGTGTTTCCAATATAGTTTTCTAAACGATTAAAGGGTGTTTTAATGGGATGAGATGTTTTGAAATTGATGTGAATAAATTGAAAGTGAGTTATTTTTTAAATGGTTGTGTCCTTATGAAAAGTTTTGTAAGATGTGAATTGGGATTTTGATCTCATTGTTAGCAGTTTTGGGAAAAAGGTTGGGTTGGTTGGCCGTTTTGGTTTTGAAAGGTGGAAAGAATCTTTGTTTTAACCTTTGGTATTTCCATGAGTGAACACATGCATGGGGTTATGTGAGATTATGGATGGTTGATGGCATTACTGGATGAGTTACGGGACGGATATGAGGAGGGTGCCCGGTGTGGCACAAAAACATGCTTGTGTGAGGCCCATGGGGTACCATTGGTGGATACACTTACTGCTAAACCGTTTGTTTTCAAAGAATTGGTTTTAAAGAAAAACATGATGTCTTGATGAATAGTTTGGTATGGTTTGTATTATGGGGTTTTGAAAATGTTGATCTTTTGAGATGTTTTGAGTCCAAGAACCCCTTCTGTTTGAACTATGTTTTGGGTTTGTGTTTGGTCGGTAAGCTGTGTCGTAGGGACAGTTAGTGGTCTCTTTTGAAAAATGTTTTGGGATGCCTTTATGGTGGTTCCCTTCATGTTTTTGGATCTGTTTTGTGGAAAGTTTTGACCAATGGACCAGCTTGGTTGGGTCCTTGGGTTCTCTCATTGGATAAGGTACGCCCCCATTAAGGGTTAATGCACAACTGAAGTGCAACCCGTATTGTTTTTCCATTGGAGAATCCTCCAGTTGATAAATATAAGGAATATTTTATAGATCATTGTTGATTGAGTCTACAACCATTCATTTAGTTGATTTTTAGATCCTCTTGTAGTGGGATAGTGCTTGTGGAAGGTTGAAAGAGGCCCTAGTTACATAAGTTTCATGATTCATCGAAGGTGGAAGTGTTTTTTGGTTGTTAGTGTGGATGAGTGTCATGATGGTGTCTAAGAGGGCCTCTAGGTTCTTCATAGTTTCCTTGAATCAAGAGTTATTATTAAACCACCAATTTTGTGATTTTTGGTAATGATAGGATATTGTGTCAACTTTTTGGACTTGTCTGTTGTTTAGGGACTTGGAATATGGTCATGTTCCATGTATTGTTTCTACCAATCACAAGGGTCATGTTCGATGACGCATTGTGATGTTGTGTGATCTTTTGACTGTAAAGGTGAAGGTCACACAATCCTCATAGGTTCTCTATTATGTTGGGAGTATGTATCCCTTGGGAAAAACATCAAATACTCTATCTTATAGGACGGTGTTTATACGTGTCATGCCCTTCTGTTGTTTCTCACCCAAAGAAACAAGGTGCGATGTGTGTGCTTATTCTGATCCCTTGTTTCAGTGAAATGTCTGGTTTTGGTAAAGTGAGTTATGGAGTGTGTTATGTCTTGATGAACCCATCAGGGTATGCGGTTTTGTTGTTTGTGTCATCGAATGAAGAAGATCCATATATGGGTTTCCACAGCCTAACTGTGAGGCCGAAGATGCTTCAATATTTTGAGCTCCAGCCATAGGTCCCAGAGAGAAGCTGGCGCGTAGTCAGGGGAAACCCCAGTGTCGTTTAAAGCCTTGTACAAAGTCCTATCCTCAGTATGAAAGATTGGAAGATTTTAAACCTATGGTGTCATCATATTTCTTCTATTGTTCTCGTTCGGTGGAAATGGGTGGAGGGT
Organism: Viscum album; assembly: GCA_963277665.1. Taxonomy (NCBI): domain Eukaryota; kingdom Viridiplantae; phylum Streptophyta; class Magnoliopsida; order Santalales; family Viscaceae; genus Viscum; species Viscum album. Next base: position 1,226,652,098 of record OY728146.1, read on the forward strand.
CTTGTACCCATGTCATCACACAATGTTATTCCCTCCCCCTTTGGTTTCCATTGAGTCTTTGGATAATGGTTGGAAATTTGGCCAGACAAGTTGAGAACACAGTTTTCACATGGTTAGTTCTAACCATGATCAAAAAAATAACCATGCAGATATAAGGATCCACATAGTATCGCACAGTTTTCCAAACTGTACAGACTAACCGTGCGACCGTCCCAACTCCTTAATTTTGGGGTCTTTTCGTGTCGGCCCACGCCGATCGGTTAAGATGGTTTGTTCTTGTGGTGGGAAGACCCACCATGGGTATCATTCATATTATTTGGTAAATTTCTAATGGATGTATACCCCTTGTACTAGGGAGTCTATTTGGGCCTCCCCCTATTAGTGTCTTGATTCTGTCTCGGGAAAAAAATTAAGTTGTCTCTTATGGTGGGGATCCCATTTGTGTCTCTTCATATGATTAACTTATATTTTTCCTTGGACTTGTCTGGGAAGTAGGTATTATCATTCAGAAATATCTAACTACCTACATCTTCCTTGGGTAAACATTGATATTTTATAGTTCCCAATGGTTTAGTAATATTAGGGTAAGTGTAACCTTGTTCGATGTTGTTGTTTATTTGGGTAAATTGATTGAGTATTGTTCAGTTTGTGTTTGAGGAGTTTTCATTTGAGATAAAGACTTAATGTGATTGATTGTCTCATGAATGTGGTGTATGTTTGGTTTGTGAGAGTATTCCTTCCTTTATTGATCACTGGAGGTGTTTTGGCCTTTGCGGGAGAAACCTGGCAAGGGGGTACCTCTTGGTTTCTCAGTTGGGTTTGGTTGTTGTTTTAGCCTTGTTGTGACTTTCTGGGGCGGAAAGTTTTCATGGTGGGAAGAATTATCACATACATAGCTTATTTTAAATTTATTTTTATTTTTATTTCCATAAATGTTTTGTTTTGGGGGTTTCCAAAGGTTTTATGGAGAATAGATGAGTTTTCATGAATTGGGCCAAACTGTGAGCCCAATTCCAGATTTAAAAATAAATTTTGATTCCTCTATAACTCATTCATTTTTAAACATTTTTCATCCATTCCAATTCCTACTTATCGTAACCTGGCATATTAACACCACAATATTAATTTGGACCATTTAGGAATCCATAATCATGGTAGATATGGGTTTTTATTTGGGATATTGGGCCTGCCCAAAAGCCCATTTCCTGCATTAAAAATAATTTTTAATTTTTTAATATCTCCTTCACTATTTGCGTTTTTTGGTTATTCCAACTCTCCCTCGAGCCCACATACCTAAGGCGCGCCCCCAAACTCTCCTCCCCCTATTTTGAGCTCGGTTGCATTGCGAAATTGGGAGAAAGTTCTCTGGATTGCACAAATCGCCCAGATTTGAGGAGGTAAATTGATCCTTTCATAACTCCTTCAATTTTTATTATTTTTCCCCCATTCCAGTTCCTACATGACCTCATCATTATTTTTCAAAGCTCCATTAAATTTTTATCTGTTTTAAATATCATATTCTGGTCGATTTTGGGTCGTTTTCTTCAGGATTGTTTTGGGTAAGTGATTCCTTCTTGGTTTCTTCCTTTTCCTTTAGGGTTTCCTCCCTCTTTCATTATGTTCTAAAATTTACAAAAGTTAGGGTTCGATACTAGGGTTTAATTTGGTGTATTTGTGGTCAAATTTTGTGATCTAGGTCTGAATTTATCTTCCTTGAGGTGCGGCGGTGGTGCGGTTGATGTTTCGCACCATGTTTTGAGGGTTTCGTCATAAAAGGTAGGTGATTCCATGTGTAAAAAATTTCTAAACGAGTTAGTTTTATTGAATTAATTATTATTCATGTTCCTAATATGTTGTGTGGTGTGTGAACTATTTATGTTGTATTTGGTAAATCATTTTTTTTATAGTTTCATTTTAGCTTAAAATTCGGTGTTTTCATGTGCAACACTTTGGGTATTGTTTGGGATTGTTTTATAACATATGAATTTAGTTTAATAAATCTTTTTTGGGATGACAATTATGATTCGTTGGGGTATTGGTGTGCCACTAGGTCTTAAAGAGGTTTTTTTAAGGGTTTAAGGTGTAAAACATTATTGTACTTCTTGAAAGTGATTTTGAAAACGTGTGTGTTTCGTGTGGATCTTTTGTACTATTGTTTGAAGTGTCTGTATAACACATGGGGGTTGTTTAATAAATGTGTTTGGGGCTTAAAATTCTATTTTGAATTTTTATTAATGTGATTTTTTCCTTGAAATATGTTTTTGAAATGGGTTTTATTTGAAAAAATTTGGTACACTATTTAGAATTGTTTTATAAAAGTTTTGAGTGGTTTAATGATTTATGTAAGAGGTGAAACCATATTGGAAAAATGTTTTGGATTGTTTATACTTTCAAATGAACCATTTTAAATGTGAATAGTTCTGTTATGTGATGTTTATCATATTTTTAGGGAATTCATAAAATTGTTAAAGGATGTGTTGGATTGTGAAAGTTATGAAGAAAAGTGGTGTGGGCTATTTTGGGGTGAGTTTGATTTCAAAATGAATTTGAATGAAAAGTTAAATTTGTTACTTGTGTGATGTGCATGGGGATGTTTGGATAATGTGTGATGTGGAAGTGATATTTTCATGTGAAAAGTATATTTCTTGGCTTGTTGAACTTGTTTGAGCACAAAGGGAAAACCTGGGTATCTAGGTGGGTGGACGTGTACTAGTATGCTAGTGAATCTGTGGGGTTTGGCCTCAGTTTCACTTAGAAAGATTGATTCTTACAACTCTAACTAAACTATGATGATGATGATTGGGGACCACTAGGTTATGGGTATGTTCCCTACTAGTGGCTCGTGCACGAGAATGGATATTTGTGATGGTTACTCTCACCGAGATACGAGGTACCTGGGACCCACAGCTAGCTAGTGCCTAGGGGTTATTTCCTATTGCTTGTGCTCATTAGTTACTTTATACTTACCATCGGCATATGGTACATTTGGGTAGAAAATTCAGTAGCTTTGGTGTTTATTTTAAAAGTGTTAACCCGTTAAAATAGCCCGCATGAAAACTGTTTTTATTCAAAGTTGCATCTTTTAAAAATTGTAACTAGCTTTTCATGTTTTTGAAAACTTGCATGCTTTTCGTCTTTAAATGTTTATCACATGGAATCTCTTAGTGGTGGTATCCTACTGGGATTTCTCTCACACCCTACTTACACCTTTGGGTGTAAGTAGACTTGCTTATTTTATGTCACAGGATTGGGTACAGGTTTTATGCCTTTGGTTCGGGTTTTTAACGGTCCATCGTGATACAGTGTCGTGGAGATGGATTGAGGGCGGTGACTCTTTCCATGTGGAGGTTCATGGTCTGTCTTTTCTTGGGTTTGTACCTTTGTAATGGTGTTCAAAAATTGTTTAATATTTTGTAATTCAGTTCTGAATTTTTATTAAAAGATTTTTTGGTTTGAAAAATCCAGATTTTATTTCTTGGATTCATTTGTTGTTTTAAGTATAATGAATTTGGTTAAATCATTCCCAATTATCATTTTATGATACCCGGGCACTTGTGCCAACCCGTGGGGATCGGGAACGCCCTTCGGGCCTTGGCATGGGCCGGGTTTGGTGCTGGTTTGATAGTGACCAGATCCTATTTGTGACATATAACATAATCAAAACTTATTTCATTTATACATTAAACAAAATCTATACTTAATGTTTCATAAAATAATTTCTACAAAACGAACTTGAAATTGTGTGTAACACGAGCCAAGAATAGTGTTGCGTATACTGCAAGCTAATAAAGTATTGTGTATAGTACAAGCTAATCTTGGTGTAGTGTATAATAGAAGACATCAAAGAAATTAAAAAATAATATATCTCATAAAATCTTAGGGTGTTACATTCTACCCCCCTTAAAATGAATTTCTCCCTCTAAATTCGTCGGAGTTATAAATCATTTACTACTTTAATGTTTCATTCATAGAAACCCACATCGTAAAAAGGATTAATAAATCATCATTTTAAAAAGGAAATTTAGAAACAAAACGGATACCCAAAGTGACTCATCACTTGGGTTCCCACATAGGAGTATATAGGTGAAAATATGGATATGGAAGAGAAATCTAACCATGAAGTTCTGATGGAGAGTGGTAGAGAACATGGCTATGAAAAAGCCAACAATCGCAAAGTTGTAAATTTGTGATGATCTAAGGTACCATCTGATTCATCGGATATGAGAGTACTAGGAAACATTTTTGGTTTCCAAGATCATTTCCCTAACATTGATGAACTTTTACGTAAGGAGAAATACTTACTTGATTTCAGTGTAATATCATCGTTGGTCATTCCATGAACAATTTCCACTTCATCTCTATTTAAAGAAATGAAGCTGAATTTTTCATTCATGAAGTGTTAGCAGATCATGCGATAGAATGATAAGTCATCACATCTGTTTCTATTACAAAAAGGTTAGCATAAGTTATTAAATATACATAAGTCCATCTATAGTGAGATTAATCATATATGATTCCAACAATGGACTTATACTTCATCTATCATACCGCTTAATAAAATAAAACTAGTTCCTACTAACCAGGGACTTCTTGTAGGCCAGTGGTAGGTGATAAAGGCTTGTCGCACTTCGTTTGTGGGTTCGATTCCCACAGCCTTGTCCGACGTGATGGGTTGTCGCCCATCCTGCAGGTTTTCCTTTTTCTAAAACTACACTATTATAACATCCCATCAATAATATTGAAAAAGTTCTAGCCTTAAACAATACTAACTTATGTCCAACATAATTCATTCCAATCTTTAGGCTTATCCAAAATACTTATATCCAATCTTATAGTATAAAGAGAATGATTACTAGAAATGTCATCAAACAAACATGTGAATACCATCATTTATCCCCCATATATCATACGATATATCTTGTTGGTCACATTCCAAACATGTGAATACCTTAATCATGTATTCTTTTGAAACATGAATTACCATATAACCTTAGTGAAAACATGAGTGCTGTCAAAAGTTAAATCTTTCTACTTACCAAAATCCCAAAATGTCTATATACTCAAACAATGATATCACTTTGTCCTTATATTAGTCATGATCTCATTAATACTATCAAACATCTCATTATCTCCTTATCCTTTAATTATGAACATATCATCTACCTTCCAAAAATATTTTAATAACCTTTCATGGTTACTGGTACCATTCATCATATACTTTGAAAAACTCAAGGAAAGACAACAGTGTAACAATCCCTAGATTTTTCTTTATTCCATAGTACCATACATTATTCTTGATAAACATACAATCATTCCACTACCTTCTTAAACCACTGACTGAGCTTCATCATTTCTTTCATCTCATATATCATTTGTAGTCTCTTCATCATCATCAACATAAATACTACCCATAAGACCATACTAATTCTCTTCATGAAATTTTCCCTTAAAGCATTGGTTTTCATAATGCCCGTACATTCCACATTTAAAACATTTAACCATTGTTGATGTCTTAGTAATACCATTATCCTTGTCCATGGTGTTAACCGACCCTTTTCCATTACAATTACTGGCTTTGTATCTTTCTTTTCCACACCCAAAGCATCTTCCAGTTCCTTTGAAACATTCTTTTTTATGCCTCTTCCCACATGATTTACATGAGGTAAATTTAACTTTCTTTCCTCTATGATCATCATGAAACTTCATCTTTCTCCTTTTAGCCGAGTCTAGAAACTTACCAAAGTTGATATTATTGATTATATTATGAGATTGATGATTAGGCATAATAACGATATGTGGAATTCCATATCCAATCTCATTTGGTTGCTCATGAATAATATCATTTCATTGTTCATCATATTCTCCATTAACACGAATCCTCCTATTTCCTGCCATTTTTTAAAACCCAAAAAGAATAGTATGAGAGGAAAAACTCGTACTAGAAAAACAACATAATCAAGGTGGAGTACTTTCAATCTATAACATCTTAGGTTTAATTCTATGATCATTACCATAATTCTAGGACTATAACCTATATGTATACTTAACCTTAGGGACATCCCTAGACATACCTTAGAAATATCTCTAGGGATCTCACTAAATTTTTTGCATCCTAGTTTCCAAAGGTTAACTAAACCTTTCCTCTGATACCAACTATAGAGACCCAAAGCTTGACGTACATAGAAATTACATTACTTTTGTGGAATATATAATACATAACAAAAATAAACACCAAAGGATCATAAAAGTTTTCACTACTACAAATATGGCTTTTATCAGTGCAAAAAATGGCCATTAACAGCGCTAGAAAAAGCACTGATAATGCCAGCGAAGATAAAGGGGGGTCCCCTTTATCAGTGCTCCAAAAAGCGCTGATAAAAACCCCTTTTATCAGCCCTAAAAAAAGCACTGATAAAAGGGGTCTTTTATCAGTGCTAAAACGAAGCGCTGATAAAAGGGTCTTTTATCAGTGCTTTCTTTTTAGCACTGATAAAAGACCCCTTTTATCAGCGCTTTTTTTTAGCGCTGATAAAAATAAAAAAAATACTACCAATATCGTGGGGGGGATTTTTAAAGTGCTTTATCCCCCCCTTTATCAGCGCTTTCCCGCACATCCAGCGCCTGCCCGCACCACCTACACCCTTTATCAGCGCTATCCCTTTAAATCACCCCTGTGCGCGTGCCCTTTCCTCCACCCAGATTTGATCTCGAGACTTCCCCCATGCGCACCTAAATCCTTTGCCACTACCCTATATTGATTTTTTCTCTTATTCATGATATATCTATTTATTTATATATATATTTAGTTATATTTATTTGTACAGTAATATATATTTATATTAATATATATAGTTATATTAATATATATAGTTATATATAGTTATATTAATATATATATATATATAGTTATATTAATATATATATATAGTTATATTAATATATATATATATAGTTATATTAATATATATATATAGTAATATTAATATATATATAGTTATATTAATATATATATAGTTATATTAATATATAGTAGTTATATAAATATTCATATATTGGTATTTTAAATAAAATGGATATTAGTTATTATTTAGACAAAGCTAGTATATTTTATATATAAATATGTTTAATTATTTATTTAAAAAATTTAATTTTTAGGTGTGAATATATATAAAATATGTACATATAATTATATATTTGATTATAAATAGAAGTGAATTATAAAAAACGATAAAATTTCAAAGACATAATATCAATATGAATGTAATACCTTGGAATAAATTCAGTCCCCACCAAAAAAATCCAATAATACCCCCTTAAACGAGACTTAAAATCCATAAAATGTTAAAAAATCTAGATACCCCGACTAAAAACTCAGTTTTGGAGGCCTTTTGGGCCTCTTTTGGCCACGAAAAACGCTTGACCGAGGTTATCCTAGTCATACTGACGTAGAGATCATCGCAGGCTTCGATTTGATATGTGGTAAAGCTCAAACGGACACCCAGATCAAAAGTTATGGCTGTTTGAAGTTTGAGTTGCGTTTTCAACATATTTTGGATCTTTTTTTAATTTTTTTAATTTTTTTATTCTTCAAATTTTTATTAAATGACTATTACTCCATGATAATTATCAAATTATTAATTAAAAATATTTTTTTAATTTTTTAAGAATCCATTTTCACTAAATATCTTATATATTAAGTATATTAAGTGTAAATGTACATTTATACTTATCTAAAATATATTTAAAAATTATATATTATATTTATATCAATATAACTATATAACTATATTTATATATTAATATATTTAAAAAAAATTGAAGTCGACCCTTTATCAGCTCTTTTAAAAAAAGCGCTGATAAAGGGGTGGCGCTGGCCTTGCCCAGTTTTGTGGTAGTGTTAGTGTCTTTGGAAACTTGGAACATAATATTTTAATCTTGTTGAAAGATCTTCAACATCTCCCATAAATATCTTCCCTTTTTTTCTTACCTAAAACCTTTCTTTATATCCTGGTGAAAAGAAAACATATAAAGGGTGAGCTCAAATGCTCAGTAAGGGTAAGCATGGAAAAAAAATAAAACAAACCATATACATTTGAACTTCAAAACATGAACATAAAGTTTAAACATCAAAATCTTGAGTTGTGAAATAAATCTTGGCAGTACTTAAGGCATAGATCATAAAGAAACATTAATCCTGATAAAATAGCATGAGAATAAAACATGTAATTATGGAAACCATTTAGCACATGTTATGATTTCCATAGTAGCCAAGACATTGCTTCCAAGACCATCTTAGTGGAAAAAGTCCCTTTCTGAATCGAGTTTACTCCTCGTTTCAGTCCTGTAACACTGAACCGGATTAACTTACCATTCCATCCATGTCTATCTCATGATATATAAATCTTTACCCAATGCATTGAAGGGAGATATAGGTCCCAAATATCTCATAATGAAATCATTCTTACTTGTTCCACAAAATAAACTTAAAACATTCATCATAACCCAAAGAATAAAATGGGTTTCATAAACATCATCCCATCATAACATAATCCATATAAAACAAATGGATATAATTTCATCATAAGAGAAATAAAACCATGTAAATCATATCGTACGTGTTTTGACATGTTGTTCTTGATATTATTACTTATATCCTGATTTACTTAATTCCAGAATGTAAAACATGATTTATATATAATATATATTCAATATATAAATATATATGATAGATCGATAAATGGAATGAAATACACCGTTCATGGAGACGGTAGGCCGTGTGTACGCATGAACGCTGTTTTCGTTTCCTTATTGAATTAAATGGAATTAAGTAAATGAAAAATATATGTTCATAAATCCAGTATCATTATTATGTAATATCTTTCATTATTATTTATTATATATACTTTATAATCATACTTGAATGGTTAATAATGGAAAATGAATCTCATCGCGTTCGTGGAGACGTTAGTCCGTACGTACGCACGAATGATGATATCATTCCCATGATAATGGAATTGTATTGAAGTGTTTGTGTTTGTATAATATTTCAGAATCATTATCACTTTAAAATAATCATATATATTTATTTATTTACACCATTATACCCATCCAAGTAAGGTGGTGGTGGAAAACATATTACACCATGGCGTGGAGACAGTATTCCGTACGTAGGCACGTGCGGTGATTTCATTTTCCATAGGATGGATAGAAGATGAAATTGGGTTGTTTCATATTTATAATAACATATCATTATATGAGTGATACTGATTTTATTAATTTATGATGAAACAAATAGAGAAGAATAAGTAGAAGAAGAAATAAATTGGAAAGAATCGGTAAAGGATATTACTTCTTCTTTGACGCGCCTCTTCTTAACCTCCTCTTAAGGCACTAGGGTTGGTCTTTTGAGGACACAAGAACCTATATAATGTTTCTAGGTAATATGATAATGGAAATGGGAAGCGGTTATCCAAGCTTCAATGCTCAAAAGGGTGTGAAGAGAAGAGGGAAGGGGTTCCCTTTTTATAAGGGAGGAGAGGGGCACTTTAATAAAAATTTAAAATATTATTTTATATTAAAGTCATATTCGGTTTATAATAGCTTTAAATTGATTTATTTATAAACTAAAGTGGGTATGGGTCTAAATCCTCTAAACTAATAGGTTTTAGACAAGTTTAGGTTACTATTTGAACCTTATCATTTAGATTTAACTCTAAGTTAAATAATTTAACTTTTACCATGTCTTCTTATTTTCTTACACTATATGGTTAATTAAATTCCTATAACAAGCCAAACGAACCCCAAGTGGTTCATTATTAATATATATAACCTTATCTAAGTCATTTGGCCGAACCTTAGATTTTTAAGAATATAATAACAATTAATAATATAATATTTTTAAAAAAAACTATTTTATGTCAATTTTGACACTATTTGGTAATTTATTTTTGTGAAAATCATAACAACATTATTAGTTCAAAAAAAGTTAATTTAATCAATAATAACATGTCATATTAACCTATAAAATTATTTTAATTCATAAAAAGTCTCAAATTACATTTATTTGGGTATTTATAACATCAATTATGTTAATATTTCATTAATAAGGTAATTACTACATCATCATTGTGTCATAAATAAATTAAATCATTTAATGTCTAAAAATTATAAATAAAATACCATTATTTAGGAAATAGTTTTATCTTTCTAATGAATATTTATAATCGAATTTATCTTATGTATTACCCTATAGTAAAAAACAATTAGTTATTAAACTTTGATTTTAACCATTTTAACTCTTCTTTAAATAAAATAATAATAAGTGTCCTAATCTACTCCAAGTGGACCTAAATGGTCATATTTTATTCCTAAGGTTGTTTTTGGTCAAATTAAATTTATTCAATAGAATTAGGACATGTGTTATGGTAATTATAATATCATTTTTACCCTTAATTACCCTATTTACTTTTAACCGTGGTAAAAAAAAAGTAAAAAGTTACTATTCACCAAAAATTATTTTTATCTTATTGAACCACATTTTACTACTCAATATTAACTGTGTCTCTTGGATTTTTGAAATTCCACTCACAGAAGTGGTAAAATTAAGTTTTATTTAAATTTTCAAATTCTCCTAGGAGGTGGGTAAAAGACGGTGAAAAGTTCAATAAAATTTTTATATATCTAAAATTATTCTAAAATGACTCAAATGAATTACATTGAACTTATATAGGTATTATGTATCAATTTTGACCTAAAATAAATTTAAATAAAATAAAAAGTCGGTTTTTAAATAGTAACCCAGTGTTTTCACTATTCATCAAAAATTGAAAGTTTTCAAAAAAATACCAAAAATTCATCCTAGGCTAATTTCGATATTCCGAATCCAAAAATGAAGTCCATTTTGAAAGATAAAATTTATAAAATTTAAAAAAGTGGGTATCACTATTCATAACGGCTAGTTCATAATAATATTATAATAATATCTCATTTAGTGAAACTTGGTATTGCGTACTACACACGCTATCGAAGAAGGTCTTGATTGCGTGTAATGCAAGCCAAGTCAGGGCTGTGTGTAGTAAAAGCTCCGTTTGTTGTTGCATATAACATAATCAAAACTTATTTCATTTATACATTAAACAAAATCTATACTTAATGTTGTGTAAAATAATTTCCACAAAACGAACTTGAAATTGTGTGTAACATGAGCCAAGAATAGTGTTGCGTATACTGCAGGCTAATACGGTGTTGCGTATAGTACAAGATAATCTTGGTGTAGTGTATAATAGAAGACATCATAGAAATTAAAAAATAATATATCTCATAAAATCTCAGGGTGTTACAGTACAACAAACTGATTTCAAAAATATAGAATGTACTCATAATAGAACTTACACTCACTGATGGTCTACCCACCATAAAGTGAGTCCCTAATGTTATAGAATTCATTATCAAGTTGTTTCACCTAAAGAATCTTCTTAAGAAGAGAGGAGGTAAACTAAACACTTTCCAAGATAATCATGGATTCCTCCACCTAGAATTCCAAATGCAACTAAGAAAAAATATCCATCAAGTTCCAATATTTTAATGATTATTTCATGGCCTGGGTCAAAAGTTTCCAACTCAAATCATCAACAATGAAATTCCCCTTCCTAATGGTGTAGTAAACATCAAAATAAAAATACTGTAGATACTCCACTCAACGCCACTATCATAGCTTCAAATATTTTTTAAAGAATATATAACTTGAGATTTTGTGGTCATAATAAATGATAAACCTTTCTCCAAAATGGTAATTCCACTAACTCATAAACACATGCATCACAGCTGCAAGTTCAAGATTATGGGTCGGATAATTCTTCCCATTTGGCCAAAGATGATTTGAGCCATAGGATACCACTTGATCACCCTACATAATAACATATCCCAAACTCAAACCTGATGCATCACATAATACTTCATATCCCTGCCCAGCCTTTGGAAGAGTAAATACTAGCACAGAATTCAAAATACGTTTCAACTCACAAAAATAAATCTTATTTTTTCATTCCACGTGAACTTCACTCCCTTCTGAGTAAAATATATCATCAGAGAATCCAAATTTAATAAATACTTGAAAAACTTGTGGTAATACCCCTCTAATACAAAGAATACTTGTATCTTGATAATTTTATATAGTTTCACCCATGTCGTAATAACTTTCACCTTATCAGGATCCACTGAGATGATGTGTTTTGAGACCATGTTTCCTAATTACTTCACTTCCTATATCTAGAAATTGAATTTTGAAATATTCATATAAAGTCTATTATTTCTCATGATTTATAAGAATTATCTCAAATGACGCACATGATCCTAATCAGTTTTGGATTAAAACAAAATATCATCCACAAATACCACCATGAACAAATTGAGGTAATCATGAAATATTTTATTCATCAAAACCATAAAAATTGTAGGATAATTGGTTAGGACAAAAGGGAATAACAAGATACTCAAAGTGACCATACCTTCTACTAAAGGTTGTCTTTGGAATGTCAGATTCTTTAATTCTAAACAAGTGGTAACTAGACTATAGATAAATCTTCAAGAACCACTTCACCCCTTTAAACTGGTCAAATAGGTCATCTATCTAAGACAAAAAATACATTTTCTTCATCATAACTCGATTGAGTTTATGGTAATCAACACATAGGTGAAGTATTCCATTATCTTCCTTGAAAAAGAGAACATTCACTTCCTAAGGTGACATACTCATGTGATAAATCCTTTCTCTACAAAGTCATCCAACTAAACCTTCAATTCTTTCAAATCTGCTTGTGTTATATGGTAATAAGTAATAGACATTAGTTGAGTACCAGGTACTAAATCAATAGATAAATCTACCTCTATTTTCAGTGGAAGACTAAAGAAATGATAAGGAAACACATCTGGAAACTCGATAATGAATGGAGGGAGATCATCACTCAAAGATTGTCCCTCCAATTAAAAATCAATAACCGATATTAAACTATATAAATTCATAAAATAAGTCTGATATCTACCTAACCTCGAGTACCATTCTCCCTAAAAGACATGGAATACCCTAGTGTAGTAATGGAAACCCACTGAAGGTAATAGTAAATTATGGCCTTATGAATAGTCATTAAATCCATACCAAAAATGACATCAAGATGTTTCATGTTAAGAACAAAAAAATTATAGGTAATCTCAATCTATGATAAGAAGAAAACACAATAAGTACAATGGATTCCCTTCTCTGTCTTCATTACGAGGGGCATAGTAATATCCATCACATAATACAAAATCTTCAAAGGAATATTTATCTTGATAATGATGTGAGTTGATATAAATGAGTGAGATGAACCAGTATAAAATAAATTAGTCACTAAAGATGAATTTATAGTGATGGTACCTCTCAAAATCATGAGACTTGTATCAGCATCCTCTGGAGACTCTTCCACTACATGAAGAATATTTGTTCTAGATGCATTGTGATGGAACCCCTTATATCTTGAAGCATATGATTTAACCATGGTAATTTTTGGATTTGATGAACCTATGAAACTTTTTGGAGAGGAAAATAAGTATCATAACTTCTATAGATATCCTAATTGACCACAAGAATTGTTGATCTTTGGAACCTCAGTGTAAACACATCTTGAATTCCAAACCTTACCCCACTAAAATCAAGTCAATAGGCCTCTATAAGGCACTATAGCAGGTCTGGAATATGCATACTATCTAGAACCACCATGAGACTCATCATTATTCCTATTTATTTTAAATTAACTCACATAAATTCCATTGGGAGAAAAGGTAGCTCTCATCAACTCTGACTTTCCATCTAGGTTAGGATCAACCATCAATTCTCTATCCATCAAATCAGTATAAGAATGCAACTTCAATAAGAAAACCTGACATCAGATGTTAGATTAAATTACCATCTAAAATATTTGTGCCTTTAGATTCTCACTATTCACCACCTCATGAGAAAATTGAAAAATCTCAGAAAATATATCTTCATACTAATTCATGGTCATATCACCTAGCTGGAGGTTGAGAAACTCCATAAATTTCACCAAGACCATATATTCTTTATATAAATGATCGATGAAAAGAACGCAAAATTATTTTCATTCCAGACTCTCATGATTCCTTTTCATTTCCATTGAAACTCATCATCTCCTATTAGGCCCTTCCGGGTTAAATTTATCACATTTCACCTTAATATATTCGATTTTTTACAAGAACTCAAAAATAATATCAATATTCTTAACCAGTCCTCAACCTATTGAGGATCATTAAAGCCTTGGAAATAAAGTGTCTTCTAGATAATAAACTCTTGATCATTATCATGAAATTCATCATTTCAAGATTATACTATTGGATTATGAATGGGAACGAGTGCATGTAGTTGTCCTAGATCTTGGACATCCCACACCACTATCTTAAAAATATTTTGGTCCACTAAATGATTTTATCACTTTGGTTCATCATCATATTCCTCCTTTTATTCACAATTATTCTATGAGGGATGACACTAAAAAACATAAATAGAAAATAAAGAAGATAACATAAAGGATACAAAGATCAAATATGTAGGAATATTAATTCCATAAAGTAGAAATTTAAGATTATAATTTCAACATACTTGGACCAAAGGTAGGTAAAATGCTAGAATAATATCCAAACATTCATCAAAGTTACTTTTCTCAAACTCCCTTGGTGACTTAAGGATTTTTACAGTGAGTGATGGCCTGGAACCCACTTGAAACTACCTCCTAAGTCCCATCAAGACATCCCAAACAGCTTACTAACATCAAGGAAATATGCTTAACCTACCCCTTTGATACCACTTTTTCAATAACCAACTAGGATACTTAAGTACCCTGATACATAAGATAACTCTAACATGGCCCAAAGGGAATTCCCAATCCCCATGGGTTGGAGAAAAACACATAAAATCATATAAGAAATATGAGGGGATGTATTAACCAAAAAACTATTAAAGATAAAAGATACAAGTCAGTATGCTCAACGCACTAAAGAGATAAAGTACAGGGAACAAATAGGTAGAATAGTATCTGGATAGAAAGATGAATATCCCAAAGGAAACAATAATATCAACCAAAAAAACTCTCAAAAACTCTTATGTAACAAGTGGAAAATAACTCCACTATTCACCATTATCACTTTATGGTCCCAAGGATCAAAAACATCTACCACCTCCTAGTATTTCTTTCCCTTTACTCAGACTTGGCATAAGAAAATCTAAAAAATCCTGAAGTAAAGGGTAGGGTTTGAGATTTTAAGCCTCATAGGGTCTCACCAAATGTTTCATAATCAATTTCATAAAATGAAACCAATTATTATTTCATTTAAAATATGAGAAGGAATGATATTTTATTCATATATTTTAAACCAAAACATGATTCCACGTCAAAAATGATGGAAGATATACCAAAACATGATTAAATTATAGTTTTATATAAAGTTTTTTTTACGAATAAAATAGTTAAATAAGAAATGTAATGTATATCCAAGTTTAAAAATCATAACATCGTATAAAAAATTCATGAGGTATGTTAGTCTTGGTAATAGGATCCTCACAAATATTAATAATAATCTCATCTCAAGATAGGTGTGCACAATCAAATCAATCTACACCCCAATCATTGAACTCTTGTGGGATATAAACACCCCCAAAGGGGAACCCTCTCATGAATTCATTCCATAATTCTTTAGTTATAGTTTTCATTTTCAATCCATTCCTATAGAATTAAGGTCCTATCATACTTGTCCCAGTTACCAATAAACTACTCAGGCTACCATTTCCTTCAAATAATCAATCAATCAAACATGGGAAAATAAATCATTTCAAATCAATTTAAATTATAATTTCCTAGTTTTAATTTTCAACATGTCTTTATCATTTCAAAACCTAAAAAAAGGTTTTCATCAATTTATTCAATTTCAAATTATCTTCCACTTTAATCAATTTTTTCCCAAGATTCAACATCAAATCAATTTATCAAATCACATTCAAAATTAATCCATCATTTTTTCCAAAATCCACCCCACACTTCAATTCCAATAAAATTATTTTTTTTATAAATTCCATTATAATCTCAAAATCAAACATAAAATATTTTAATATTAGGTTTTTTAAATTAATTAAAAACTCATTTCAATTCAATCAAGAAATTTAATGTTTCAATTATAGGGAAAATTATTATGGGACCACCTACCTTTTAAATCAAGAGATCAAAATGCAGAACACCAATAGAGAACGAAGGCAAAATAGATCAATAAATACAAACTTGAATCAAGATCCATCAAAATAGAGATTAAATACATCAATAACATGATGATTCATCACTCTTTAAGGAGGATAGAAAGATATGTCATAAGAAACCACATAAGAGGAGATCCACTTACCAGGAGGAGATCGAATAAAAACATTAGAGCTTAGATCCACCAAGAAAAGGTTTTTGAAGAGTCAAAATCACCTCTTGGTGGCCTTAAAGTAAAAAAGTATTCAAGTTAGGATCGAAATAGAGTGATTGGGTGTTAAACTAAAGGGCTTCAGGATTTTAATAAAAAAATTAGGGTGATTAAAAGTTACACACATGATTTTTTGGGTAGGGTTGTGTGGTTAGACAAATTGTTCTCCCTAATTGTGTGCCCCTACTGATAGGGTGAATGGTTTTTCAAACTATACACCAACCATGAAAACCCTCACTATCTGTGGTTGTATGATTTGTAGGGGTTGGCCTTATGTTTTGGAAAAATTGTGCACCCCCTTCTAGTGGATCACAACAGGGTGCCTAGTATGCTAGGCCAAACTGTACGGATTTCCCTAACTGTGCACCAATCATTCACAGCCCCCTGAGATTCCAAAATTCTCCAAATTTCACCTGAAACACCATGATACGTGACCCAAACAAAAGGAGATTAAAACAAGGGTTAAGTAATACCTGAAATAAGGTAACGGGGTGTTATATAAAAGAAGGTTTATTTTTATGTTTCAAAACATATGAAGTAAAATGAAATGTTAATGGATGATAATTATAATGAATAACACTACTTTGGATAGAAATGAAAAGATATTTGTTAATTTAGAGGCTAATAAAAAATAAAATAGTATGTTGAAAGCTAAAATGGAAAGTCTGAAATAAAATATAGCAACTTTTATTTAAGGAATATATAATTACAACAAGATGATTTCAATGAAAAAAATTAACAGAAACAATATTGGTCTCGGTCATGATAGAATTCTTCCTTAGACGTATAGAAACCTCTTTTGTAATGGTAAATGGGAAGGTATTTCTTATCTTGATTATTTTAAATGAGGTTTTTTTAGTCTTTTAAATATTATTGTTCTTTAATATTTGTTCATTCTCTTCTTCACAAGAAATAATTCTTATCTAAATTTTATTTCAATGTTAAAATGTATAACCCTTCTACAATATGGGTTCCTAAAGGTTCTTATTCAAATACTATTGGTCCTAAATTGTTTACATTCCCAAGAAAGGTTATTTCTATAGGATTGAAAGAGTAATCATATTACTACAAGAGGGAGTGAATTTTATTTTATAAAAAAACATAGAATTTCCTTAACCTCCTTATATAGGTAATTAAGATAACCCTTTATCTAGTAAAATAAAGTAATTAACATGACAATTTTTCTGATACTTTATAAAATCAAAGTTAAGGAAAATTTTATAACATGCAATATGAAACATTCTATAAACATGCATATCAGAAATATAAACATGAAAAAACAAAAAAAAGTAAACTTTATAAAGTGAGTAAGAAAAACTTACATAACTTTATAACATAGAACTATGATTTAATATTTATCAATAAGGAAGTATATAACCAATACTTTAGGTATCCATGGTTTTAACCAAACTATAAAGGTATGTCTTCCTTAAACAAAGAACCCCTTAATACAAAGATTAGATAATATCTGGTTTCCCTAACCTCTATAACTCTCAGTTACAATGATTAGAATAAAATTTGTATTCCTATATTCATATTCCCTTGATTAAACACAAGATCAGAAAAATAAAATTACAAACACAAAATGTATTAAGGCATTTATAATCCTCATATAGATTCCTTGAGAGAAAAATTCTATAAAGATTACAATGGAGTTCACTAGTAACAAGATGTTAAAAATATTCAATTTAACTTCAAATCATCATTGATGTAAAATATTCAAAATATTGATTAGTAAAAGCTTCGTCCTTCTTGAATTATGCTTTTATTTATATGAAATTCAATGGTCATATTTCACAATTCTCTAAGGTGGTTACAAAGACTTAGTACAAACTCTTCCTTCACTTAAAAATCTCTACACAACTTCTTCATATGATGGTCACTTTAATAAAGCATCATTACAATGGCTTTGAATTTCATCTAATAGAATGAATTTCCTTTGTCTATAAAAATGTATAAGGTTCATCTGGTAGGTCTTTATAAAGAATCATCCGAAAAGCATGACTTCCTTCATCAGATAAGTTTTTTCAATATACTTTATATAACTTTGTTTGATAATAAATTATTATAGTTCATCTTATAGAATTTATATACCTTCATCCCATTTACCTTGAAATCCTTCATATGATGTACAAAGTATAAGTTCATACGATTTATAATATTTTATCTAGTTTTCTTCATTTAGAAGACTTAAACTAAGTTTTTTCCAATTTTTTATGTTCAAAATACTTAAAAAAGTTTTTTACTGATTTATAATTTATTTTGTATCTAGTAGAAATAAATTTTTTCTATAAAAAAATTATAAACACTTGGGAAGTATAAAGTTAGTAAAATGAAGTATTTAAGGAATTGTTTTGTGATATTCAAAACTATGGTTATAAAATTTTGAAATTAAACTTTTTACTCAAAAATTTTTAATTGTTCAACATGCATAACTTTATTATTTTATTATATTGCATGATTTTATTTTGTTAATTTCAATTTTATGGTCAGTGACCATGTTTTTATTATTTTATTATTTGGTTTATTAGCATGTAATAAAATATTGGTTACTTTTTTAATTCCTCAAAAATCTTTTATAATCCATTTAATATATCTAAATATTTCATGGCTAGTATATTATTCTTTATGGGATGATTTTACATGATGAGCTAAATTGTCTTATAATTTTAAGAGAGATAAATATTTTATTTAGGGTGAGATTTTATTTTTTTGATATTCATTTATTTATTTTGCATTTCATAAATCATTTTTAACTATGCATGAGTTTAGGAGGATTTATTTTTAAAACTATTGGTATATTTATAATTATAATATTTTATATTCTGTGTTTTATATTTCTTACTACTTAAGCATGATTTGGTTTCCCTCACATTAATTTTTGTTTAATGTATTTTATTAATATAGGGGAAAATTCTTGTTAGTTTTATTTAAAGTTCTAAGGGGGGTATTTGTTTTTTTATGAGAGAGTTATTTTATTTTAACTGCTCTTTATATTTTTGATTCTTACAAAAATGGGGAGAGTTTTTCTAGTTTGCGATGATCAATTTAATAATTATAAAAAAGGTGGTCAATATTGAGTGGATCCTTTCTACTTAATTTATTTTGTTTTGATAATTAAAATCTTTAACATATCTTGTTTATTTTTTTTATATTTATTCATAATTCAATTTTTATTTATCATTTCTATTATTCTCATATTTATATTTTAATATTACACAAATTATAAAAGAAAATAATTATATTGAATTTAATGAGAATTTGTTCGTTATTTATCCATTATTATTATTATTCTTTATTATTCAGTGTTTCTTCATGATTTTGTGTTGAATATCTATCTAAGTATAGGAATATTATTCATAGATTAGTTACCCTTACATTTGGAAATTCAATTAAGTAATGACTCTTTCATATTCTTTAAGCTACAAGGTTTACTCTTATGTATGCTATTTTTTACAAAGTCATGACCCTTATGCATTATAGTGATGTTTGGAATTTAATTTCACATATTGGATATTTATCCAAGTATTAGACTTTTATGTATGAAGGTTTCAAACATTAAGGTTGTGAAAGATGAATAATATGTATGAATCATTATAGTGTTATGTCAGGAGAAACTATGAATGTTGTGAGCTATGTATGAATCATTTCATCATAGCGCATGAATAAAATGGATCTCACATAAGGTGAGTTGTGTGTGGATTCTACAGCTCACGTATGATTAAAATGGTTCTTGTGTATGGGTGGATCATGTATCAATAAACCTAAAGAGTCACTACTCAAATATGATTAACTTGGTTAGATGTTGTGTGATAAGATTAGTCATTATTGCATCATTTATCATTAGATTAGAATGATAATTAGGATTATGATACTCAAAATTTAAATATTTTGGAATATAAAAGGATTATGATTCACGTGATCATGGTGAATACTCTAAGTTATTAAATATCAATTATTATAGATAATTTAATAGGATAATTATCAAGACCCTATGACTAATTTTTGGTAATTATACTTCTATATTATTATTTTAACGGTTATTTTATAGGTTTTTTCCAAATGACATTATCATTGGTAATTTATGATGGAAACTCGTGGATTTTGAATCAAAGAGAAACTATTTTTTATCATTTATATAAATATGAATCTATTCTTAGTGGGGAATATAACGTCCCAAACTTTTTGAATGATAAATGTTTCCTCAAAATCTGTGTTATATTATTTTACACAACAAAACAATATCTCATTAATGATAAAGTAAGTATATTTTAATGTGACCATCATGTTTTGACCATTATATGAGTGTTGGTCAATTATGATCATTATTCAATATGACCATTGGAAACTATACTCCTAAAGTTATGATTATTGTTTATAAATAGAAATGATAATGGTTAATTAATGAAGAGAGATAATCAATGGCCTCATCTAGTAGAATTAGGCCATACGAAGCCCATTTTTTAGAGCTTGCTAAGGTGGTAGTGTAACTGGGATTTACTATGGACCAATCCCAAGCCAGTCTTCAACATTTTAAGCTTGAATGAATTTGCCTACGAGTGAAGTTCAATTTAGTGGAGATTACCACTCAGGCGATCTTATCTGAGACTCCCCAAGAGTCTATCACCATCGCACACCTTACCATAGGTCATATAATGATGTTATAAGGGGTTATGTATCAAGTCCTTAGTCACTTAAACTATAATCCCTTTGTCTTAATAAAATTTTTATTTCATCATTTCCATTTTAAGAATAGTTTTTCAGAATAAAATATATGTTTAATTGAGACAAATTTGATAAATTGATTTTACTAGTAAAAATTGTACTTTTTATTGATTTTTCATACTTAGAGAACTATTATGGTAAAATAATCATCATTTTTGAATTTTAAATATCAAAATTAATCTAGGGTGAATTTTTAGTATTTTTCTAAGAAGTTTCATATTTCTGATGAATGGTGAAAAATACTGCATTTTTTGTTTAAATAATTATTATACTTTAAATAATTTAATATATGAAATTATTTTCAAAAATCAGACATACATGGTTGTGATTAGTAAGATATTTAGAGTCTGATAGGATCAACTTAATTTTTTGGTGAATAGTAACTTAACCCTTTGGAATAGTAATGTTACCATTATGAATAGTAATATGACCAATGTAATAGTAATCTCATTTAAGGAAGTATAAATATAATTTTGGCATCTTAAATGGTAATGTGATATAGTTATATTGTAGTATAAGTAAATAAATGCTTTAGAAATTATTAGTTAATATTTGTATTTTTATAAAACATAAATGTTTATTTAAAAATTTATAATTAATATAATTATTTAAAATAAAATTCATTTTTATAAAATGGAGTTAATTTTTTAATTCTAAATGTCAAAAAATTCTTAGGGTTATTTTTTGGGATTTTTTTGAAATAGTTTAATTTTAGGTGAATAGTAAACATACAGTTTTGATTTTTTGGTATGTTTAATGACATCATAACTATTCCATAATTATTTATTGAGTAATTTAAAATTATGGTCGACTCTTGTGGAATATAATAATGTAATAGTTTCCCAATTGGTCAATACCATGGTAAAATACCATGGGCAGGCCCATCTTTTTGCAAATACCACTACTAAGGTGTCTTCATATATTAATAAACTCCCTCACTTTTCCTATAAATACCTAACCATTCCTTCATTTCCTTTAATTAAAAAATTATCCATCATGAATTTATGATATTTTTACCTCCCAAGGTGTCCTCAATCCCCCAAGTTCCCAATCCTTGAGTTTTAGGAGTCACTCTTCAAGTTAATGGAAATCTCAACTTTGTTTTCCTTTCAAGTTCTCTTTTTATGTGGTATATCTTTCAAATTTACATATCATATTATATTTTCCATTTTATTCTATAAATTTACTATATTAAAATTCATTTATTAATGTGATACCCTTTTCCACTATCTTTTTAATATTTTTTAAAACCATGTTTCATACCCGTTATGCTACCGGATTTTCATCTCAAATTTTCTCTCTTTTTATCAAGAAATTATTTTCTTTTCTTTTGTGAATACCCAAACCTATTTCTTATCTAGGGGTATTCACATAGATTTAAAAATTATCTATTTAATTATTTCATTTAAATACATGAAACCTGTAACACCTCAAGCTTCCATGGTATGTTTCCCTTTG
Source organism: Viscum album (assembly GCA_963277665.1). Classification (NCBI taxonomy): domain Eukaryota; kingdom Viridiplantae; phylum Streptophyta; class Magnoliopsida; order Santalales; family Viscaceae; genus Viscum; species Viscum album. The sequence goes on from OY728146.1 coordinate 1,226,674,784, forward strand.
AATAATGCAATAGCTTGCATTGTACGCAACTTGGAGTTTTAACACACCACGACCAATCAAAATAGCCGTTATGAATAGTAATACCCACTTTTTGAAATTTTATAAATTTTATTTTTCAAAATGTACTTCATTTGGGGATTTGGAATATCAAAATTATCTTACGGTGAATTTTTGGTATTTTTATGAAAACTTTCAATTTTTGATGAATAGTGAAAAAAACTGTGTTATTGTTTAAAAATGACTTTTTATTTAAATAATTAGTTATTTTATTTAAATTTATTTTAGTTAAAAATAGATACATAATATCTATATATGTTCAATTTAATTAATTGGATTCATTTTATAATAATATTAGATATATAAAATTTTATTGAACTTTTTACCGTATTTTACCCACCTTCTAGGAGCATTTGCAAATTTACATAAAACGTAATTTTACTACTTCTGTGAATTGAATTTCAAAAATAAAAGATACATAGTTTACATAAGTAATTAAAATTTGGTTCAATAAGTTGAAAATAATTTTTTTTGAATAGTAACTTTTGACTTATTTACCACAGTTAAAAATAAATAGGGTAATTAAAGGTAAAAAATGATATTATGATTACCCTAAAACATATCCTAATTCTATTTGATAAGTATATTTCGACCAAAAACAACCTTAGGAATAAAATATTATCCTTTTGGTCCACTTTTATTAGATTAGGACATTTATTATTATTTTATTTAAAGAAGAGTTAAAAGTGTTAAATTCAAAGTTTAATAACTAAACAATTTTTAATATAGGGATATACATAATATAAAATTGAATATAAATATTCATTAGAAATATAAAAATATTTCCTACATAATGGTAATTTATTTATAATTTTTAGACATTAAATAATTAAATTTATTTATGACATAATGATGATGCAATAATTGCCTTATTAATGAAAGATTAAAATAATTGATATTATAAATATCCAAATAAATGTAAATTGAGACTTCTGATGAATTAAACTAATTTTAGAGGTTAATATGACATGTTAATGTTGATTAAATAATTTTTTTTTGAAGTGATAAATTTTTTATGACTTTCACAAAAACAAAATACCAAATAGTGTCAAAAATGACATAAATGAGTTTTAAAAAAAATACTATATTATTAATTGATATAATATTCTTAAAAATATAAAGTTAGGCCAAATAACTTAGATAAGGTTAAATATATCAATAATGAACCACTTGGGGTTATCTTGTCTTTTTATAGTAAGTTTGTTAACCATTTATTATAATAATACAAGAATACAAGGTAAAAGTTAAACTATTTAACTAAGAGTTAAATCTAAAAGATAAGGTTAATATGGTGACCTAAACCTGTCTAAAACATATTGGTTGAGAGTTTTTCGACCCATAAACACCTTATAATTGAAATAAATCATTTTTTATCCATTATAAACCTAATATGATTTTATAAGAAAATAATATTTCAAGCTTTACCTAAAGTGACCCTCACCTATCTTATAAAATGGTACTTCCCCTTCTCCCAAAATCACACCTCCAAATCCATTTATCTCAGCCAAACCCTACTCAAATATCCTAAAAACTACCCTCAATTTGACCTAGAATCCTTAATTTGATCATAAATCCAACCTAAGGATATTTTTTGATCAACTCAAAAGGAAACACCCGAAGAAGAGGTAATAATTTCACCACCTCTTTCAAAGTTTTTTTCTTCTTCCACTTCCTCTTTATTTGTTTTTTCCATACCAAAATAATAACTACAGTAACTTATACATACTTTGATGTTATTATAAATATGGTACAACTATATTCATTATTATATCTATTCTATGAATGACAATTCATCATACGTGCGTGCGTACGGCTTATCGTCTCCACGTCGTGGTGTAGTTTGTTATTCAAACACTTCATTATTTGGATGGGTATAATAGTGAGTATAACTAATTTAAATAATAAATATAACATGTTAAGGATTATTTATATATTATATACCATCCAATTACATATTATTTCACCATCAATATAATGATATTGTCGCTCGTGTGTACGTACGGATTATCGTCTCCACGAACGCGATGAAATTCATTCCCCATCATAACCATTCAAGAATAATTTTCATTTTATGATTAAAAATAATTTTTAAGAACTTAATATAATTCTATATATGAATAAAATAAATCCTATCCATAAAAAACATGGATTACATAACCAATCATATATAGTAAAATTAATCAGTTAACACCTGAAACGATGATACTACTGAAATATTATTTACAAAGCAATATTAGAAGATCATATATGATATCATATTTATGTATGTGGTTCTTGTATAATTTAATAACAATTATTTAACTATTATAAAGGAGGTTAAAGTACCCTCAATCAAGGAAAATTACAAGGTAAGGGTTAATTCTACAATCTCTTCATTATCCAAGGTTGTTTATACATGAGTATCTACTGGGACCTCTTTATCATCCACATCCGTGTTTCTTAAAAATGTATTTCAAAACATTTTTAATATTTCCTATACTATGGGTTAAATTAATTTATACCATTTTTTGAATTTTTATGAGATTTTTATAAAGGAATATTTTCTTAGTTTTCCAAACAAGATCCTTTACAACTTTTTTTGAAAAAATTAAGGAAAGAATGTTTTTTTAACTTATACAGTGGGTGCGACTATTTTCTGCCATTATAACACCTTAGAAGATTCCCTTACAATCTTATAAGAATATTTTCAAAATAAATGTTTTCTTTTAAAATTACATTACTTTTAAATTATTTCAAAATAGAAAGAGATATTTCTCTCAAATAGTTTTGATTACATCTATGTCAACATCCTTTGTTAGATTTTATTCTTGTTTGAAGTTGATTTATTATGATACAATCTTCCAATTTTATTGAAGGTTTTGTGATATGTTTGAATTTGTATGTGTTATTTTTATACCATTCATGGTTTATGGTTAAATTATTAACATTTCGTATGCTAGTTTTAATACGAATGTTTATGTTATGTTTTAACCTTTTCATATGAGGAATTCATTGGACTTAGTAAGTGACATGTGGAGCCTGCTATAGCTCCTAGATGCATCGGTAGGTCTCATAAGACAAACTAGTGTCTTGGAACAAGGCCTTGACAAAATCTTATTTGTAATCTTGGCACAAGGCCTTGACTATGTGGTTATGAAGTCTGGCATTATGCATTCCATCATTATGAAATTGGCTATTGATATTACATGTGATTATTTGACTAGTAGAATATTCATGTGAATAAGTAAATGGAATTATTTCATTTATCTTTGCCATATTATGTTTAATTTTATGCTTAAAAGGCTTTTTTTAGTCTTATACATTTCCTTAAATGTTTATGATTATTTATGAAAGTTTCTGTTATATTGTTATTCATACTGAGCTCCCAAGATCACCCCTTTCTATGTTTTATTTTTCCCAGGATGTGAAGAAGTATATTATGACTGAACTATGGTAATATTCTAAGAAATATTAATTTGTTTTAAGGAGAAAATGTTGTTGTTTTTTTCATTTTATAATGTAATGTAAAACTTATGTATGTATCTAGTACTTCCAAGGCTACTAAACTAATTGTTCTTTCGGGATTTGATCCCTTATGATTGTGCCAATGTTATGTAATAATGCAATGACTCTGGGTAACTTGGGTCAGGTAATTACAAAACCTACCTTCCTTTTTAGTGGGTTTAAAATGAAAAAAGGATCTTTTTTAAGAACTTTCTAAAACACCATGATTTTGAAATGAAACCCATTTATTTTATTATCCACAATTTATTTATGAGATGTTTTATTATAATATATTTGTCTCACATTAATTAATTAATATTATGGGTGTTCCCTGATAAAACTCCAATTCATTGGGTAAATAATTTAATCTCTAGAGATGACAAGTTTTACAATATCTTGGTGAATAACCTTGGTAATTTTTATGACAACTTAGTGATAAACCTTGGTGATATGCTTATGAATGACTCAATTAAATTTTGTAGACACATTTAAAAGTTATTATTAATGTTATTATTATTACTATATTCCTATTTCTCATTTCATTATGTAATTCCTCAAGTTCTTATTGATATTACTCAAGATCACAAGTAAATTGTTTCACTTTTTTCCCTTACTGGGCCTTATGCTCACCTTTTCCTTTGATGTATGTCCTCGGGTTATAAGATTAAATAAATGTATTTAGGATGAACCTTCATGAATACCTTAAAGTTTAATAGAATAATTTTTTATGTTTTCATGTATTATGTACCTTGTTTCCAAGAAACTAAACTATAAAAGACCCTCTATTTGTAAAATTCTATGTAAAGTTATGTAATAAAAAGGCAGGATGTCATAGTTGGTATCAAAGTATGGTTTATTTTTTTGTGGAAATTAGAATTTTAAAACTTTAGTAATAACCCTATATAAAAGTTTAAATATAGGAAAACATCCTGATATATTGGAAAAATATTAAGTAAGTGGTTTCTAAACAAATATATCCCTCTCTAGATACGAACCAATAGATTTGGACCTGGCACAGATGTATCTAGGGGTAAAACCCAAAAACACTGCTTTGAACAAGACTTAAATGGGAACTTTTGTATGACAATGGGCCTTGTATCACTCCTAGTTTGACACTCCTGTGAGATATGTTTGGATAATCAAAAGCTTTTTAAGAATCATTGTGAAGGATTTATATAAATTTTAATTGTTTTTAATGAATATCATGTTTAAGCATGATGTTTTAAGGAATGAAATTACTTTAGAATTATAATATTGTTAAATGTAACACATTTCTCACTAAGTTTTTATTCTTTAATAAAATGGATGGAAATAGGAGAAACTGTATAAATGGTGAGTGCAACAGGCCAGGCGATGATGGCCTTTTTATGGAATCTGAAATAGAAACCTTTCTAAGAATGATGAATCAATTAAATCAAGTTAGGGGAAATAACTTTAATCAAGCTGAGAGACTAGTTTCACCATGAAGGTAAAAACTTTTTGTTTAGTTATTTATGCATCAACAACCACTATATTTTAGTGGATATACTGACCCATTGATTGTAGAAAAGTGTACAAGCTCTATATAAAATATCTTTTTTGTACTTCATTGTTCAGAACAAGTGAAATCCACTCTGGTGGTGTACCATTTAGAGGGAGAAGTTGATCGGTGGTGGGAACTGATTAAAAACATGAGACCAATATGTGATATTGAAGCTATAGAGTGGGAAGAGTTCTGGGAAATTTTATTTAATAAGTATTTCCCTCATTCAATGATAAAAAAAATAGAGAAGAAATTGTTAGAACTAAAGAAAAAAATAATGAATCTATTAGAATCTATGAGATGAACTTCACAATACTTTCCCATTATACCTCTATCTTGGTCATATATCCTAATGGAAAGGTTGATAGATTATTCAGTGGACTAAGACCTCATCTATAGAAGAATTTAGCCAACTGAGACTATAACGGCTATAGGAAAATAGTACAAAGTTCTATGAAGGTTGAACTTTAGTTCGGTGAGATGTAGTGGTCTCACAAATCAAATGATAATAATAGATATTTGGAGCCAAACTTTGGGAGGATCTTTGACCATGTAATAGAAGGAAAGAGAGTAAAACTTTCCACATTCAACAAATTAGGGAAGAAGAATTCAGGGAACTGCATTCTCGGGAGTGGAAAGTGTTACAAGTGTGGAAGAGAAGGTCATATTACTCTGAACTATCATATTAAGGTAAAGCCTCAACTTCTCAACACTAATGATAAATGGAAGATGGTGTAGGTTGTAACTAAAGTCTAATGATTGATAGCTTGGTTTATTTTCCAATCATTGTACAAATTTGAGGGTAGTGGAAGGGAATCACCATCAACATCAGTATAGTCTAAGGGAGCGAGGTCATTCTTTTTCTATCATGAAGTCTGAATTTGAATCTCTAAATGATGTGGTGGAAGGTACTCTCATTGTTCTCTCAAATCTATAAAGTTCTTTATTTTATTATGGTTTTATGCATTCCTTTATTTTCTCCAAGTTTTCAAAGAATATAGAATCAATTATTGAACTTCTAGAATTAGATTTATCAATAAATACTCCTATTGGGATTATCCAAGCATCATTAGTGTATAGAAAATATATCATTTACTTTGGTGAGAAAAATCTTATCTCTAATCCAGTTGTCATTCCCATGTTGGAATTTTAAATTATACTAGGGGTGTACTAGATCTCAAAGTATAATGCTAAGATCAAATGGAGAAGAAAAGAAATATCATTAGTCTTGAGTGGAAAAACTACAGTTATCTTCAAAGGAGAGATATATCTACCTAATATTTGTCTAGAAGCACCACATGTAGACATCTTTATGGAGTTGATTAGTGAAGATGAAGAAGGGTATGAAAGTATAAGAATAGAAAATATTCCCATAGTTCATGAATACATTGATGTTTTCCTAAGGAGTTTCTTGGGCTTCCCCTAGAAATAGAGGTAGATTTATCCATTTAACTCATGCATGGTTCCAAGTCAATTTTAAAAACACCATATAGAATAGAAAATGTAGAGCTGGAGGAATTAAATAAAAAACTCCAATATATTTTGGAAAAGTGGTTTATCTAACCATGTTTGTCTCCTTGGGGAGAACCTATTCTCTTTTTGAAGAATAAATATGGATAAATGTGGCTATACATTGATTACAGATAACTTTATGGGATCATTGTGAAGAATAAGTAACCTATTCCAAGAATTGATGATTTATTTGAATAGCTTCGTGGGGCTCAATTATTTCTAAGATTGATCTTTGATTTTGTTATCATCAATTGAGGGTGAAGAAAGAAGATATTCTAAATACTACCTTCCAAAAAAAATATGGGCATTATGAGTTTGTTGTTATTCCCTTTGTCTTGAGTAATTCACCTGCTATTTTTATGGATTTGATGAAAAGAGTCTTTAAAGACTACCATGATAACTTTGTGGTAGTTTTTATTGATGATATGCTGATATATTACAACAGTTGTGAGGAGCATTAGGATCATTTAAGGGTTATACTAAAAACTTTTAGGAATGAGAGTTTATTTTTAAATTTTATAAAGAGTGAGTTCTGGATACAAAAAGTTGCTTTCTTAGGGCACATTGAAACCAATAAAGTAATCTCAGTTGACCCTTCCAAGACAAGGGTTGTGGAGGAGTGGCCTCAACCGACAACAATAACTAAGATTCCTAGTTTCCTTAGTTTATTAGGATATTATAGGAGGTTTGTGGAAAAAATTCATGACTTTCTAATCTACTAATCAAGTTAACCTGAAAAAAGGGTTAAGTTCATCTGTAAAAAGGAGTGTAAGGAAAGTTTCCAAGAGCTGAAGAAGAGATTGGTTACTGCACCTGTGTTAACTCTTCCCTCTATCAGAGAAGGATTTTTTATTTTTAGTTATGTATCTCTAAAAGGTATTGGGTGTGTCCTCATGAAAAATAACAAGGTGATTGCTTATGCATCTCAACAGTTGAAGCCTCATGAGAAGAACTATACAAAACATGATCTAGAGCTAGATGTGGTTGTTTTTTTATCTGAAGATATGGTGGTACTATCTTTATGGGGAGAAATGTAATATATACACAGACTGCCAATGTTTGAAGTATATTTTCACACAAAAGGAATTGAACATGAGACAGAGGAGATGTTTGGAACTTCTTAAAGACTATGATTGTTTAATTAATTATCATCCTGAAATAGAAAACAATGTCACTAATTTATTAAGTAGGAAAGACCCTATTTTGCTGGCAATGATGATAATTCAAATAGATCCTTTGTTCAAATACCTTGTAAAACTAGATATAGGAATCATAAGAGAAGGGACATCATCAACCCTCTCCCAAATGATTCTAAACATCATTACTAAATAATATCAAGAAATCTCAAAGATAATATCCTTTGATGCAGAAAAAGATAGAGGTTTTGAAGAATGGAAAGTTTTTTGAGTTCAATATTGATCAAGAAGGTGTACTGAACTTTTGTACAAGGTTATGTGTTTCATCTATTTCATAAATAAAGAAGGAGATAATGGTTGAATCTCATAGATCTACTCTATCTATAAATCCTGGAATAATGAAAATGTATGGGGACCTTTGTGATCATTATTGGTGGGATAACATGAAAAGGGATATTGTTGACTACACTACAAGGTTCCTGGTGTGTCAAAAATTGAAGTCAGAGCAACAAATTCCTAAAGGGGTATTACAACCACTAACTATACCAGCATGGAAGTGGGAAAATATCACTATGGATTTTGTCACTGGTCTCCCAGAAACATCCAAAGGAAACAATTCGATATGGGTTATAGTGGACTATCTCACCAAGACTTCCCATTTTATCTCTATTCGGGAAGATTTCTCTCTTGAACAACTCACCAAGATATATGTGAAGTAGGTGGTAAGGCTTTATGGGGTACCAATTTCTATCATTTCAAATCATGATCCAAGGTTTACATAAAAAACTCTAAATAAGTCTTCAACATTCTTTGGGTATCGAATTGAATTTCAGTATGTCCTATCACCCCCAAACTGATGGAAAATCTAAAATGATTATTTAGTAACTCAAGTACATGATAAGAATATGATCAATGGAATTTAAAGGTGGATGGAATCAATATCTACCATTAGTTGAGTTCTCATAAAACAAAAAATTTCATTTAAGTATTCAAATGGAACCCTATGAAGCTCTATATGGGAAGAGATATAGAACTCCTACCTGTTGGGATGAAGTTGGTGAGAGAAAGATTTTTGGGCCTGATCTTGTGCAATAGATGACAAAAAGGGTTCATGCCATCCAACAACACATAAAGGTTGCTCAGAGTTGGCAGAATATTTATGATGACGACCATTGAAGTGACTTGGAGTTTAATATTGGTGAAAAAGTCTTCCTTTTAATTTCACCTTGGAAGAGAGACATGCAGTTTGGGAAGAAAGGAAAGATCATCCCCAGGTACATTGACCCCTATGAAATCCTTGATCGCATAAGAGCAGTGGACTATCAGTTTTCACTTTCTCCAAATCTAGCACAAGTTCATGATGTTTTCCACATATCTCTCTTAAGGAAGTACATACCTGACCCTTCACATGTACTGAATCCTGAGGTGGTACAACTGGAACATGACCTCTCTTATGAGGAGTAGCTGGTGGAGATCTTGTACCATAGAGACAAGGTTCTATTTAACAAGACTACCCACCTTGTTAAAGTATTTTGGAGGAACTGAAAATATAAAGAAGTGGCATGGGAACCAGAAGAAATAATGAGGTAGAAATACCTACACCTTTTCTCTTCTGAGTGCATGAGTTGAAATTTTGGGGAAAAAATTATCAAGGGGGAAAGAATGTAACGACTTGAACTTTATTATGATAAATGTTTACTCAAAATGTGGGTTATATTGTTTTACACACAAAAAACTATATTTAATTAATGAGAAAGAAATTATATTTTAATGTGACCATCGGGTTTCAACTGTTATAAGACCATTGTCCAATTATGACCATTGGTTAATATGACTGTTGGAAACTATAATTTTAACGTTATGATTATTATTTATAAATAGAAATGATAATGGTTAATTAATGCATATAAAAGAGTTAATGGCCTCATTTAGTAGAATCGATCCATACGAAGCCTATTTTTCGGAGCTTAAGAATGAGGTAGCATCACTGTTCTTTACTCTAGACCAAGCCCAATATGAGATTCAACATGTTAAGCTTGAATAAAATCACCTATGTGAGAAGTTCAAGTTAGTGGATATTATCACTTGGGCGATGTTATTTGAGCCACCCCATGAGTCTATCACCATTGCACACCTTACCCTTAGGTCTGATGCGGGTGTTATAAGGGGTTATTTATTGGGGCCTTAGTCACTAAAATTGTAATCCCTTTATTTTAATAAAAATTTTATTTTATCTTTTTTGTTTTAAGAATAGTTTTACATAATAAAATAAATATCTAATTGAGAAAAAATTGATAAATTGATTTTACAGGTAAAAAATATACTTTTTAGAGATTTATCATACTTAGATAATTATTATGGTAAAATAAACAACATTTTAGAATTTCAAATGTCAAAATTAATCTAGGGTGAATTTTTAGTATTTTTCTTAGAAGTTTCATATTTTTGACAAATAGTGAAAAATAATGTATTTTTTGTTTAAATAATTATTATACTTTTAATAATTGATTATATGAAATTGTTTTTGAAAAATGGAAATATGTGGTTACGATCAGTAATATATTTAGAGTCTGATAGGATCAACTTAATTTTTTGATGAATAGTAACTTGACCCTTTAGAAAAGTAATGTTACCCTTATGAATAGTAATATGAACAATGGAATATTAACCTCACCTAAGGAATTATAAATATAATTTAAGCATCTTAAATGGTAATGTGATATAATTATATCACAGTAGAAGTAAATAAATGTTTTAGAAATTATTAGTTAAGTATTAGTATTTTTATAAAACATAAATGTTTATTTAAAATTTTATAATTAATATAATTATTTAAAATAAAATTAATTTTCATACAATGGAGTTCATTTTTTAATTATACACGTTGAAAATGGTTAGGGTTATTTTTTGGTATTTTTCTTAAATAGTTGAATTTTCGGTGAATAGTAAACATACAGTTTTGAGTTTTCAGTATGTTTAATGACATCATAACTATGTGATAATGATTTATTGAGTAATTTAAAATTATGTTATATTCTTGTGGGTAATAATAATGTAATAGTTTTCCCAAGTATCCAATACAATGATAAATACCAAGGGCAATCCCATGGTTTTGCAAATACCACTACTGAGGTGTCCTTAGAAATAAAAAACTCCCTCACTTTTACTATAAATACCCACCCATTCCTTCATTTACTTTAATTATAAATTCAATAAACCATGAATTTATGATATTTTTACCTCCCAAGGTGTCCTCAATCCCCCAAGGTTCTGATCCTTGAGTTTTAGGAGTCACTCTTCAAGGTAAGAAAAATATCAACTTCTCTTTCCTTTCAAGTTCTCTTTTTATGTGGAATATAAGGCCCCAGCCTTAAACCTTACTTAATATTGAATTAAATGAATAATTCACGTCGAGGATCTTTTCAGGTTTAGAGTTTTAGAGAATTAGAACATAACTATTACATCTCAAAAGATTACAAAGTAGTCACTTCTACTAAGTTTCCATAATAAAAAAAACTCTTAAAAAGAAACGTGTCTAGTTCCATGTTTTATATAGCATGACATTCCCTTGATCCCATCCTTGACCTTATTCCACATTAAGTCCTGTGAAAAACATTTCAAAAAAACTTGGGGTGAGCATAAAAAGCTCAGTAAGGGATACACAAAGAATGAAAACTGTTAGTTTTTCAAAATCAAGTAAACCATGTATACTTTATCAAAGTAATACCTTCACCTTCATGAAGTAGTAAAAACTCTTCACTGAATAAAGTATCATTACTTACCTTTTTGTAACCAAAGGATTACCATAAAATCCATAAAAAAACACATAACATATATAAAGTTAACTTGGGACATAAACATACTTAAGTGGAATAACCATACGGTCGACTTCCACACATATCACTTAATGGAATATCTATACGGCCAATTTCCATACATACTTAATGGAATAGCCATACGGCCAACTTCCATACCCAATGCATTAGAGGTTATAACGTAACCACCCATCCTGGTATTCACGGCACCACCCGTCATATGGTTTATAACGTAACCACCCGTTAAAATGTCCAAGTACCAATATAAAATCATAAAACATAAAACCAATATAAAGGAATGATAACATTTCCACATTTCAATCACAATATATCATAAATATATTGACATAATAGAATCCTTTTTCAAAACCATTTTCAATACCAAAATACATAAAAGAGTATATGGTATTTATTTTATTCTAAAAACATTACGGCTTGTTGAGAAAGCCAAAGACCAAATAATACTCACGGTGGCGGAAAAGGTCGTTGTCGCCGCGTACGTTAAAAGAAACATTCCTTTTTGTCGTTTTGTAAAACGCTTCGTAGAAAAAGATTCCTTTTGTATAAAAGTAAAAGTCAAAGGGTTTTATACACCGTATAAAAGAAAGTTGTGTATAAAACGAAATATGCCTCAATGAAAGGAGATTAAGACGAAGTCCCTTACCTCGGGTCCGACTTGACTCGATCGTTCTTTAACATCCTTTAAAAGTGTAACTCCTTTTGATTTGAGCCTAAAGGATTCTTTTAAAAGGATTCTGCCCAAAGGGAATCCTCTAGGATGAGGAGAGGGATGTGGAGAGAGTAAATGGGCAGGGGTTGGCCGAGCCAAAGGCTTGAGGAGTGTGTGAAATGAGGTAGAGGTGGGGGCCTTTTATAAGAGGAGAGGAGGGTCACTTTTGGAAAGTAAAGAAATATTACTTTATTTGAAAATGTGTTTCGGTTTTAAAAGGTCTTACATTGATATAATTCGTGGATAAGGTGATAAGGGTTCTACATCCACTCATCCAATTGGTTTTGGACATGTGTAGTTTATAGATTTTACATTATCTTTCCGCTTTATTTAAATCGTCAAATAATGATGTCATCGCTGCATCATTATTATGTCATAAATAATTTAATTTATTTAATGTCTAAAAATTAAAAAAATACTATGATGTAGGAAATCATTTTATCTTTCAAATGACTATTTATAATAAAAAATCTGATCTTTATAAGCCCATGTAAAAATTGTTTTTGTAAAACATATTATGTTTGTGTCATTTTTACTTTTACATTAAATAAAAAGTTATTTATGTCATTTCCCAACCAAAGTGTCTCCATGGGGTCCCCAAGTTAACCCATGGCTTGTCTTGGTCAGCCATGACACAACCAATAAGGTTGGGACATGTTTCTAGGTCATTTCATATTATTAAAGCATTATTTATACCTTAAACTACCCAAATTACCACTAATCGCGATTAAGAACTTAATAAGTTACTATTGACCAAAAAATTATTATAATCTCATTGAACCACATTTTACTTCTTAATGACAACCATGTATGTCAGATTTTTGAAATTCAAAACACAATGATGGCAAAATTTCATTTAAACGGAAAATCAGTCTTTATAAGTACCACTTAGTGGTTTCACTATTCATCAAAAATTGGAGTTTTTCAGAAAATTACCAAAAATTCACCCTAATCTATATTTGATATTACGAATTCAAAAATGAAATCTATTTTAAAAAATTCAAAACATATAAGTCACATTAATTAAATTAATAATTAATTCCCGCTGTTATAGCAAATAGCGTGTTTTTATGAAACAATAAGTATCAAAAGATTGACACTAGTTTAAGTCCAATTTCAAAGTGAAATTGATTCCAATGACCACCATTGGATTAAATGGTAAAAATATATTCATATTACAAATTAATACCAATTCAAAAGATAATCTAATCATATAAATAAATTAGATTAAAAAGCAGTTTTGATGTAAAATGCAGTATTTTTCACTATTCATTAAAAAATGAACATTATCAGAAAAATACCAAAAATTCACACAAAGTAAATTTTGATGTCCCAATCATAAAGAATAAGTTTATTTTGACAAACATAGTTTATAAAATTGTCAAATATAGATTTAAAAAGGGTTTTCCATCATAAGGCTGTAAAACAATCTTTTAAGAATATTAGTGTATTCCATGCTTAAGATTGGATTTATTTTCATTTTAAGACTCTAAAACACTATCTTAATCATTAGATAAAAATATCTATTATTCATTACTTACTTGGGATGTTACATCCTTCCCCCCTTTAGAAAATTGCGTCCCCGCAATTTATTTACTTATCAAATAAATGGGGGTACTTATCCCTCATTGCATTTTCAGATTCCCATGTTGCCTCTTCAATCATGTGGTTTTTCCACAAAACCTTTACTTGCTTAATCACCTTATTCTGTAACACTTGATCCCTGTGGTCAAGAATCAGGAGTGGTTGTTCCTCATAAGATAGGTTCTCTTCCAGCTGAACTACCTCTGGACTCAAAACATGAGATGGATCTGGCATATACTTCCTCAACATTGAAAAATGAAAAACATTGTGTACCTGAGATAAACTCGGAGGTAAAGACACTCGGTAAGCAACTGATCCAACTCTCTCCAGAATTTCATATGGTCTAATAAACCTTGGACTCAGCTTTCCTTTCTTACAAAATCTCATCACACTTTTCCAAGGAGAAACCTTGAGAAAAACATGATCACCTACCTCGAAAGATAGATCCTTCCTCCAGTTATCCGCATAACTCTTCTGCCTGCTCTGAGCTGTTCTCATGTGTTTCTGAATAAATTGAACTTTTTCTGCCATCTATTCTACCAATTCTGGTCCCATCAACTTCCTTTCACCCACTTCATCCCAGAAAGCTGGAGTTCGACACCGCTTCCCATATAATGCCTGAAATGGTGCCATCTGTATACTGGAATGAAAGCTGTTATTATAAGAAAACTCAACCAAAGAAAGATGTTGGTCCCAACTTCCCTGATAATCCATAGAACAAGCTCGTAGCATATCCTCCAATGTCTGAATTGTTCGTTCTGATTGCCCATCTGATTGAGGATGAAAAGTTGTACTAAAATTTAATTCAGTACCCAACGACTTCTGAAGGCCTTTCCAAAAGTTAGAAGTAAACCTGGGATCACGATCCGATACAATGGAGAGAGGAACTCCATGTAACCTGACTATTTCTTTAAGATACAAATGGGAAAGTTGATCAAGAGAGAAAGTATCTTGTATAGCAATGAAATGAGCAGATTTGGTCAAGCGATCAACAATAACCCAGATTGCATTATTACCTCGAGATGTCTTCGGTAATCCAACAACAAAGTCCATGGATATATTCTCCCATTTCCACTCTGGCACTGGTAAAGGCTGAAGCATCCCTTTCGGTAACTGTCGCTCTTCTTTAACCTATTGACATGTCAAACACTTTACAGTAAAATCAGCAATGTCTCTTTTCATTCCATCCCACCAGTAATACTCCCGCAGATCTCTATACATCTTAGTACTGCCCGGATGAACTGAAAACGGAGAACTATGAGCTTCACATAACAAATCTCTCTTCAACTGTGAATCACAAGGCACACACAATCTCTTCCCAAATCTCAAAACACAATAATTATCAATGTTGAATTCAGGCAACTTACCTTTCTGAACCAGCTCTACCTTTTTCTGCAACTCACTGTCTTGCTTTTGTGCTTGCTTGATTCTATCTGATAGAGAAGATCTCACTGATACCTGAAACAAAACAGAAGGACTTCCTGCACCAACAACTTCTATGCCAAAGTTCATCAAATCCTTGACCAAAGGATCACATTCCAAATGCAACATTGCTAATGAATCATTACTTTTTCGACTCAAAGCATCAGCCACTTTATTTGCTTTTCCCGGATGGTAATGAATTGTACAATCATAATCCTTGATTAATTCTAGCCGTCTCCTCTGTCTCATGTTTAACTCTTTCTGAGTGAATATATACTTTAAACTTTTGTGATCGGTATATATTTCACACTTTATTCCATACAAATGATGCCTCCAAATTTTTAAAGAAAAAATAACAGCAGCTAATTCCAAATCATGTGTAGGGTAATTTACCTCATGAGTTTTCAGCTGTCGTGAAGCATAAGCAATTACCTAATCATTCTGTATTAGGACGCAACCAAGTCCTTTCAATGAAGCATCACTGTATATAACAAACTCACCATTCCTGGAAGGTAGTGCCAAAACTGTAGCATTCACCAATCTTCTTTTCAATTCCTGAAAACAATCATCACATTCTTTTGTCCAGATAAACTTAACACCCTTCCGAGTTAGCTTAGTCATTGGACTAGATAACCGTGAAAAATTTCTAACAAACCTTCGGTAATAGCCTTCCAAACCAAGGAATCTACGAATCTCGGTTACATTTGTGGGTCTTGGCCATTCTTCCACAACTTTTGTTTTTGCAGGATCAACAGTTATTCCATCTTTAGAAACAATGTGACCAAGGAAAGAAATTTGTTGCAACCAAAACTCACACTTTCTGAATTTCCCATACAGTTTCTTTTCTTTTAAGGTTTGCAAGATAACCCTTAAATGTATTTCATGCTCCTCTTTACTTTTAGAAAACACCAAAATATCATCAATGAAAACCACCACAAACTTATCCAAGAACTCATGGAAAATTCTATTCATTAAATCCATGAATACAGAAGGTGCATTGGTTAGCCCAAAAGGAATTACTACAAATTCATAATGGCCATATCTCGTACGGAACGCGGTCTTCGGAATATCTACCTCCTTTACCTTCAGCTGATGGTACCCCGATCTCAAGTCAATATTTGAAAAAAACTGAGCTCCCTGGAGCTGATCAAACAAATCATCGATATGAGGAAAAGGATATTTATTCTTAACAGTGATATTATTCAAGGCTCTATAATCAATGCAAATTCTCATAGAACCATCTTTCTTTTTAACAAATAAAACAGGAGCACCCCATGGTGATGTGCTAGGTCTAATGAAACCTTTCTCTAATAAATCTTGCAATTGCTCCTTCAACTCTAAAAGTTCAATTTGTGTCATTCGATAAGGGGGTTTTGAAATTGGCTTAGCATCAGGAACTAAGTCAACAGTAAACTCAACTTCCCGATCTGGTATTATTCCAGGCAACTCATCAGGAAAAACATCAGGATACTCATTTACCACTGGCACATCATTAATCTGAACAGTTCCTTTATTTTCAACAACGTGTGCAAGGTAACATTCATTTCCATCTTTTACAAGTTTCCCAGCCTCTTGATATGTTATCAAAAGTAAGGGTTCATTCCTGTAAACAAACTGAAAGTCTTTCTGAAAAGAAACTTCTTTAGCTCTACAGTCAATCTTAGCATGGTAAATAGAGATCCAATCCATACCCAGGATAACATCAAACTCTACTAGAGGTAGAACAATAAGGTTTGCAAGTAGGTTCTTTCCACAGATAAGGATAGGAAGATTATTATAAATTCTTTTTGCCTCAACATTTCCCCAGGTGTTTTTACCAAAAGTTCAGGAGTCATTTCTTGAGATGGTATTCCCATTTTACTAGAAATGGTTTCAGAGATGAAAGAATGTGTAGACCCCGAATCAAACAACACACTGGCATAATCTGAAAAAACAAACAAAGTACCTGATACAACTTCATTTGATGGCCCGACATCTGCTGAAGTAGTTGCAAAGGATTTTACCACCCCTTTATGCTTGTAGTCTAACTGCTTCCCATCACTCAAGATCTTTGTCGGACACTCGTTTGCATAGTGACCCATCTCATTGCACTTATAACATTTCACTAACTGTAAATCAAATTTGTTCTTACCTTCACCTTGATCCTTTTCAGTGCAATCACGAGCCTTATGTCCCATCTTACCACATCGGTAGCACTTTCTAAAATTCAGAAGACATTCCCCATCATACCTTTTTCCACATTTATCACAAACTGGAAACTTAGTTCTCTTACCATCAGACTTTTTTGAAGAATTATTACCTTTCTCCTACCACCTCGGTCTCTTCTTCTGCTGGTTGTTATAGAACACTTGGTCATCGGAAAACTCCATTTCCACCTTCTCAGCACATCGAACAAGATTTTCATAACTTTTAAACTCACGAGAAGCTAATTCCCTTCGATATTTTGGCTTTAATCCTGAGTAAAAACGATTGATTTTACTATCAAGGTCTCGAATAAAATTTGGAGCATACTTTTCCAATCGAGTGAACCTTTCTTCATAGGCAGCCACTGAGTCTTCCTCTTGCCTCAATTCCAAGAATTGCTTTTCCATCCTAAGTCGAACAGCCTTAGGAAAATACTTCTCAAGAAACATACCTTTGAATTCATACTAGTCAAGAGCATCAATCTCATCGGCGTCCCTGATATTTTTAACCATAGACCACCACTGATCTGCTTCACCCTCCAAACGGTAAATAGAAAGACTAACCTTTTGATTGTCTGAACACCCCATGACATCAAAAATCTTCTCCAGTGCTTTAATCCACCCTTCAGCTAGCACAGGGTCAGATGATCCTCTAAATGATGGTGGATGTTGCCTCATGAAATGTTCCACCACTGACATGTTCCTATGCGGTTGATCTGGATGATCTCATGCATGGATACCACCGCCATTTATCGCTTGAGTCAACTGCGCCATTACTGCAACAAATTGTTCAGTTCCAATTCCGACCATTTCTGGATGCTGATTCGGAAGGTTATTTCCTTCTGTATGCCTTCCTAGCACTGCTTCCCTGTTTCCTCTGCGGAAAACCATTCTGAACAAACATGTCTTAGATAAAGCAACATGGTAATCTTTAAATTCTATATCATTTCAAAAAAATATATTTTTGGATAATCATTTAATAGAATTCTAACTCCTAAAGTTATCTAAACCGACCTTTGATACCAACTATAAGGCCCCAGCCTTAAACCTTACTTAATATTGAATTAAATGAATAATTCACGTCGAGGATATTTTCAGGTTTAGAGTTTTAGAGAATTAGAACATAACTATTACATCTTAAAAGATTACAAAGTAGTCACTTCTACTAAGTTTCCATAATAAAAAAACTCTTAAAAAGAAACGTGTCTAGTTCCATGTTTTATATAGCATGACATTCCCTTGATCCCATCCTTGACCTTATTCCACATTAAGTCCTGTGAAAAACATTTCAAAAACAACTTGGGGTGAGCATAAAAAGCTCAGTAAGGGATACACAAAGAATGAAAATTGTTAGTTTTTCAAAATCAAGTAAACCATGTATACTCTATCAAAGTAATACCTTCACCTTCATGAAGTAGTAAAAACTCTTCACTGAATAAAGTATCATTACTTACCTTTTTATAACCAAAGGATTACCATAAAATCCATAAAAAGCACATAACATATATAAAGGTAACTTGGGACATAAACATACTTAAGTGGAATAACCATACGGTCGACTTCCACACATATCACTTAATGGAATAGCCATACGGCCAATTTCTATACATACTTAATGGAATAGCCATACGGCCGACTTCCATACCCAATGCATTGGAGGTTATAACGTAACCACCCGTCCTGGTATTCACGGCACCACCCATCATATGGTTTATAACGTAACCACCCGTTAAAATGTCCAAGTACCAATATAAAATCATAAAACATAAAACCAAAATAAAGGAATGATAACATTTCCACATTTCAATCACAATATATCATAAATATATTGACATAATAGAATCCTTTTTCAAAACCATTTTCAATACCAAAATACATAAAAGATTATATGGTATTTATTTTATTCTAAAAACATTACGGCTTGTTGAGAAAGCCAAATACCAAATAATACTCACGGTGGCGGAAAAGGTCGTTGTCGCCGCGTACGTTAAAAGAAACATTCCTTTTTGTCGTTTTGTAAAACGCTTCGTAGAAAAATATTCCTTTTGTATAAAAGTAAAATTCAAATGGTTTTATACACCGTATAAAAGAAAGTTGTGTATAAAACGAAATATGCCTCAATGAAAGGAGATTGAGACGAAGTCCTTTACCTCGGGCCCGACTTGACTCGGTCGTTCTTTAACGTCCTTTAAAAGTGTAACTCCTTTTGATTTGAGCCTAAAGGCTTCCTTTGAAAGGATTCTGCCCAAAGGGAATCATCTAGGATGAGGAGAGGGATGTGGAGAGAGTAAATGGTCAGGGGTTGGCTGAGTCAAAGGCTTGAGGAGTGTGTGAAATGAGGTAGAGGTGGGGGCCTTTTATAAGAGGAGAGGAGGGGCACTTTTGGAAAGTAAAGAAATATTACTTTATTTGAAAATGTGTTTCGGTTTTAAAAGGTCCCACATTGATATAATTCGTGTATAAGGTGATAAGGGTTCGACATCCACTCATCCAATTGGTTTTTGACATGTTTAGTTCATAGATTTTACATTATCTTTCCATTTTATTTAAATCGTCAAATAATGATGTCATCGCTGCATCATTATTATGTCATAAATAATTTAATTTATTTAATGTCTAAAAATTAAAAAAAAAATACTATGATGTAGGAAATCTTTTTAGCTTTCCAATGAATATTTATAATCAAAAATATGATCTTTATAAGCCCATGTAAAAATTGTTTTTGTAAAACATATTATGTTTGTGTCATTTTTAGTTTTACATTAAATAAAAAGTTATTTATGTCATTTCCCAACCAAAGTGTCTCCATGGGGTCCCCAAGTTGACCCATGTCTTGTCTTGGTCGGCCATGACACAACCAATAAGGTTGGGACATGTGTCTAGGTCATTTCATATTATTAAAGCATTATTTATACCTTAAACTACCCTAATTACCACTAATCACGATTAAGAACTTAATAAGTTACTATTCACCAAAAAATTATTATAATCTCATTGAACCACATTTTACTTCTTAATGACAACCATGCATGTCGGATTTTTGAAATTCAAAACACAATGATGGCAAAATTTCATTTAAACGGAAAATCAGTCTTTATAAGTACCACTTAGTGGTTTCACTATTCATCAAAAATTGGAGTTTTTCAGAAAATTACTAAAAATTCACCCTAAGCTATATTTGATATTACGAATTCAAAAATGAAATCTATTTTACAAAATTCAAAACATATAAGTCACATTAATTAATTTAATAATTAATTCCCGCTGTCAGAGCAGATAGCGTGTTTTTATGAAACAATAA
Source organism: Viscum album (assembly GCA_963277665.1). Classification (NCBI taxonomy): domain Eukaryota; kingdom Viridiplantae; phylum Streptophyta; class Magnoliopsida; order Santalales; family Viscaceae; genus Viscum; species Viscum album. The sequence goes on from OY728146.1 coordinate 1,226,695,529, forward strand.
GTATCAAAAGATTGACACTAGTTTAAGTCCAATTTCAAAGTGAAATTGATTCCAATGACCACCATTGGATTAAATGGTAAAAATATATTCATATTACACATTAAGACCAATTCAAAAGATAATCTAATCATATAAATAAATTAGATTAAAAAGCAATTTTGATGTAAAATGCAGTATTTTTCACTATTCATTAAAAAATGAACATTGTCAGAAAAATACCAAAAATTCACACAAAGTAAATTTTGATGTACCAATCATAAAGAATAAGTTTATTTTGACAAACATAGTTTATAAAATTGTCAAATATAGATTTAAAAAGGGTTTTCCATCATAAGGCAGTAAAATAATCTTTTAAGAATATTAGTGTATTCCATGCTTAAGATTGGATTTATTTTAATTTTAAGCCTCTAAAACACTATCTTAATCATTATATAAAAATATCTATTATTCATTACTTACTTGGGATGTTACATGGAATGTCTTTCAAATTTCTATATAATGTTATTTTGTCCATTTTATTATATCCCTTTAATATATTAATATTAATTTATGAATTTTATACCCTTTTCCCCTCTCTTTTTAATGTTTTCTAAAACTACGTTTTATACCTGTTATGCTGCCGGATTTTCATCTCAAAATTCCTCTCTTTTTATCAAGAAATTATTTTATTTTCTATTCGAAATACCCAAAACTATTTAAAATCCAAAGTTATTCACATATATTTAAAAATTATATATTTAATTATGGGGTTAACATACATAAAACCTACCTTCCTTTTCCATGAATTTAAAATGACAAAAGGATCTATTTTAAAGCACTTTCTAAAACACCGTTATTTTGAAATGAAACCCTTTTATTTTATTATCCATGGGTTATTTATGAGATGTTTTATTATGATATATTTTTATCACATTAATTAATATATATTAATGGTGTTACCCAATAGTTCTTTAATACATTGGGTAAATAATTTAATCTCTAGAGATGATAAGTTTTATGATGCCTTGGTGAATAACCTTGGTAATTTTTATGAAACCTCAGTGATAAAACTTAGATATATTCTTATGAATGAATTGATTAAATGTTGTACCCAAATTTCCAAGTTATGATTCATGTTATCATTATTATTATATTCTTCTTTCTCATGAATTTATGTAATTCTTCAAGTTCTTATTGATATTCCATAAGATCACAAGTAAATTGTTTCATTTGTTTTCCCTTACTAGGCCTTCTGCTCACCCTTTCCTTTGATGTATGTCCCTAGGTTATGAGATGAAATAAATATACTTAGGATGAACCTTCATGATTCAATTCAAGTGTAATATAATAATGTTTTAATTTGTTATTTATTATGTACCTTGTTTCTAAGACACTAAACTTTAAAAGATCCTCTATTTGTAAAATACTATGTGAAATTATGTAATAAAAAGGTGGGATGCCATATGGACACTCACAATATACATTATTTGATACTAAAGTGATGAAAAATTGACACAATGTCTTTGTTGGATACCCCAAACTTCATCTTATACATCTTGATGGTCCAAAGCTACCTGATTCCTATGCGAGAAACTCTATAATTATCTTTCTTTGGTTTAATTTTTTTAATATTTATTTGGGTTTTATTATTTGTGAAATAAAGTTTTATTTAGGGGAACATTCACAGGTTATACCTACCTTAAAAGGAACATTTTTCCTATTATTCTTACCTAACTAAAAATCACAATTTAGGTTCTACTTAAACTTAGAAAAGGAAAGGCTAATTATTCTTCCACTTCAAAAGAAATGTCTTTCGGTTAGGACTTCACTTTGAAAGTTTGGGTTGGGTCTACACTCGCTAAAAGGCTGGGTTTTTTTATGAACCCATAAAAGATAGGGGTTTAGGGTTTATTCCACCAAGTTGAGAGGGGTGATTGTAAAGAGTTTTCACTATCCTTGAAAAGTGATATAAATCTAGTGTATTTTCATACCCTTGGGTTTAGAGTTTGAAGATTAGTAGATATATGATCATTTAGATTCAAACTAATATAAAAATACTTATGTTCTCTTATTATTTATTTTTCTTTTTACACTCTTCACACATCACTACACTTATTGTTTATGACTAAATTGTTTAATCTTATTATACATCATATTCTGCATTATTATTAAAATAAATTTGATTGTTTAAATGTTAACTATCCACTCTCCCTCTTATTCATTTTTATCTTTATCTCGGACCAACACCTGGTCATTTTAAAAAAAATATTTTGTTAAAAGGTTAAAATTTTATCAACCCTCCCCCCATTTATCTTCCATGAATATATGATCCCTCCCTCCCTTTCTCTCTCCCCTCTCCCAAGTTTGAACTCTACCATTTGAGCCCAGAATCATGGTTCATCTACCACAATAGATCACTAAGTGTAAGGCTACCAATCCTCTTCCTTATAATCCCTAAATCTTTCATTATTTCCTTGTCTCCCTAATTCTAATTTTTTTGTAAAATTTTGAAAAATATATTAATTTGATTTGAATCATCCAACGATATTCAATTAACAAGTATATTCTAAGACAAGGTAGGTGGTGCCTAAAATTTTCTATCGATTAATGATTTTTTCATGGGTTGTGTGGGTACGGTGAGTTTTGACCGTGTATGAATGCCCTAGATTTTTTTTAAAAAAAATCCTTAATATATAATGGTGTGAGTGAGATTAACCTAGGATATGAGTGGTCTGTTGTAATTTTTTTCGACACCACAGTTATTGATGACCATTTACCCTATTCAAGAGGTTAGAGAAGTGTGACTTAAAACCCATGAAGGGGGTCTATGCTTGATATGTTACTTATGTGACTTTTGGGGTTCCTAAACTATTTCTTGATGAAGGAAGTATTTATAGTGAGTTACACTAGAGAAAAACTAGCCTATAAATGGATCTTGTTATGGGTAAGTGGCCTTAAAGGATCTAGAAATGGGTGATGACTCGTTCACCAGAGTCTAATTTTAGGTTGATGTATCATTCACCAGTAATTGTGTGTTAGTGATGTATCATTCACCATAAGTTATGTGATAGTGGCATCTCATCCACCCTTAGGGGTTATGTGATAGTGATGACTCCTTATCCCTTATAAGATATGTAATATGATGGTGTTACATCCCCCGCATGGAGGAGGTGTGATGGTGATATGTCATCCATCTGGAGAAGGTGTGACGGTGATACATATTTCACCAGGAGGAGGTGTGGTGGTGATATGTCATTCACCTGGAGATGGCATGACAGTGATATGTCATTCACCTAGGGGATGTGTGATAGTGATATATCATCCACCTGAAGGGGATGCGATGGTGATGTATCCTTCTCTTAGGGAAATACGTGATAGTGATGTGTCATTAAACTAAATTATTTGTGTGGTGGTGTGTTGTACACCAAGGAGTTTGAGGTATGGTGATTACTAGTTTATCCTGATTTATCAGATAAGGAGTGATGAATCACTTACTCTTGAGTTGTGTTTATACTAGGGTGTATTTTACCATTCTATCACTAGTCTAAACAAGTATAGTCGTTCATGGACCTATCTTCCATGAAATCCATGATATGATGGGCGTATCTTATGCCTATTTTATTTTAATTTCATATCTAGTATGCACTTATATATTCTAGATTTTTTTAGAAACAATTTTGGTGGTGGACTACTCAGTTATACCCACACCCTAAACAAGAATCTTGGTACACATGGAGACTTTATTATTCATGGAACTAGTAAAGAGAAAGATCCATGTGATCGATGTATGAGATGGATGATCAGAGTTGGGTGGCGGGACCAAGTAGGGACTCAGGACCAGTTTTTTGAATGTTGTCACCCCATTTTCTCTTTTGTACTACTAATTTATGCTCAAAACCTACACAAGAATATTGGTGTATGCATGTGTGGCATTATAGTGAAGCTTCTGAGAACAGTAGAATCACCTTGATGGATGATAAACAAAAAAAAATTTGATTCGGTGGATCATTCACAAATTGTGCATGATTTAAATGTCATGATCAATGAAATTTTTCCACCAAATATTGACATAAGATAACCTAGAACATCAAGTTCTAGAGGTGATCCGTACACACTCCTATGAACTCTGAAAAAACACCGATGAAAAATTGGGTGCTAGCACGATGGATCAATTTTCTTGTGTTATTCATCTTGATCACTACAAGATCCTTCAGGATTAAAGGATTCTCTATTGATCTCCTCATTATTGAGAATAGAGGATGAATCTGAGAGAAAATTTAGTTGTGTGCAATGATTATAAATTCTCGATTAACCATACACAATAGTCATATCCATCTATTTATGGAGTTAGGGTTTAGATTAAAATATTATTTATTTTTTTACAGACCCTTAGATAATATAAGAATCCTTAAAAAAACCTCATGTCATGTAATAATAATATTTCTTTATAGCGTTCTCTAGCCATCATAATGATAAATTTTATTTTACTTACTTGTAAATTAATATTTATCACTATACATGATCTCGGTCTGCTCGAACTCCACGTTATTTATTAAATACGCAAATAAATATTTAATAAAATATTTTATTCATAAATAAATATTTTATCCACAATAAAGTGAATAAATATTTATTAAATATTCAATAAATATTTAAAATCAATAAAACATAAATAAATTATTCCTCATACTTGAGAATAATATTTATTCCATTAATTAAATTCAAATATAATTTAATTGAGATCAATAGAAACACTTAGTGTGTGAACCTCTTGGATTATTTCTCATTGGTATTGTGTGGGATTTTATAAAGTCCAATATTACTATCTAACAATTGTTCAAGTCACCTAGAAGACAAATAACTTAATATCATAACATCAAAAATGACATACAAGCATTTGTTGCGTAATATAATCTATTTGTCACAATATCTCATCAAGAAGGTTGCACATATGTTTCATCAACCTTTATGTTGGATACATATTTCTTTGACTATCTAAAATAAACTCATTATTACATCATGACTATGGAATTTAATTTGATATATATATTCCAATAAAAGGGTCAAGATATCATCTTTCATAAAGATAAAAGGGATAAATCCTTCCTTGACTTATTAATTAATGACATGTTATTAATGATGCACCCAATGTAACCCACTTCCCATGAACATTTGGAATCATGATTTTGGTCATTAAATCTAGGTGTTTGGGTTATGACATGAATTAATAATAGTCTTAAAGTTTTAGGACCATAATAAATGCTCATAGATAATAATATTCTATGACCCATAAACATGCAGAATTACTACTGGTGGAACTGTTCTCATAATCTCTCACCTTGAAGATTACTAAGTGATAACTTCATGAGATAAAGTCTCATCTTCTTATGAGTGATAACACCTGAAAATCAACATATTATGTATCCCATCATAGAATGTTATCTGAACATGGAACTGTATTTAAGAATATTTTCATGACATTTTAAGGTTCTCATCATAGCGGGGAACTACTATGACCTTATCAGTGTATAGATACTCTAGGACATTATAACATAAATGTTATGTTTAATAATAATAAATATGTGATAAGATATATAAATTAATATTCACTTCTTTAAATATACATGTAATATTAAGTGCAAAGTAGTTGGCTCTAGGGATCCACCTCCAGTTGACTCCCACTTTCACTAGAGTCAACTGCTAATGACTGGTTAGTTATCTCATATTAAAAAAATCAGCTGATTATGGATACAGCTATTGGGACTATTGCATTTCTAGGACTAGGGTTGGTAAATTCACATTTATATGTAATAAATCAGTTTACTACAATATTACTACCTTATTAAAATCCTTCAAGTGGTGATAAAACTAAGTATCTACCTTTTGTTCCTATTTCAAAATATTAACATCCTAAATAAGTCCATAGTCAAATATTATCATGATAATGATAAAAATATGTTGATATAAACCAAATTAGTAACATGACATTGCTAAACTTCTCCTTAAGCTGTATTAGAAGCCTCAACTTAGATATTGTAAATATGTAAACCACTGGCTGTAATAAGTTTTTATTATATATTACCTTAGCCTTTTCTATGATACTAGATCAATTTGAACTAAATGAATACAAGTGTTTAATTCACTTGATCACTTGTATTATCACTTCTATAGAAACTGATAACTCATCCAATTTTACTTTTCAATGTACTGTCATATAGTTCTAACTTCAAGTCGATTCAGTTATGTTGGATCTATTTGATATTAAACTATTATGAATTATGAATCAATAATATCAAATGTTAGTACATATCATGCTATATGAGATAAATTCCTAGCACTTAAGCTTGTGAAATTATTTTAATCTCGATATTCTCTTCTTATGCCCATGCATGCTCCACTAAAAGAATTATATGCTAGTAACAATTCTATATTGAATTTTTTTAACCTATATTTTTCAATACATTGTTAATATATGTATTATTACTATATTTAAAAAACCCATGGATCTATATTGTAGATATTATTCCCAAGAATATGGTTTCTACTTTAATTCGTTCTTAGAGAAATTTTATTCTTTAGTTTTAAAAAACTGGTAAGACACAACAATTATTTTCCAAATGTTATCAACATGTTTAACTTGAAAACTTATAGTGCTCCCCCTAACCTATTAGCGACACATGTCCTTAATTCATTACAAAGGAATATTTTATGATCATTATGCATGATTTATTCATAAATGAGTTTAATTAATGGGTCAAGACACCCAAGATAAATTAATTAATGTCATAACATCGAAAACCACATATGATTACTCATTGTGTAATATAATATCTTTTTCATAATATCTCAATAAAGAGATTGTACATATGTTTCATCAACCTATATTCTTGATACATATTTATTTGACTATCTAAAACAAACTCCTCATTATATCATATCCATGGAATTTAATGTAACAGTTATGATCCAGTAAAATGGATGAGATATAAACATTCATGAAGATGAAAGGGACAAATATTTCCTCAAATTATTAATTAATGACATGTTATTCATGAAACACCCAATGTACCCTACTTCCTATGAAAATATGGCATCATTGTTTTGGTCATTAAATCTTAGTGAAAAATTCATTACATGCATTAATAATAATCGTAAATTTTGAAGACCATTAAACATGATCATATATAGGAATGTCTAATGACACATAAACATGTGGAATTCCTACTGGTGGATCTGTTATCATAATATCTCATCTTTAAGATTTTCAATTGAAAACTTCATGAGATAAATTCCCATATACTTAAGAGTAATCACACCTAACATTAAATATACTATGTTCCCCATCATAAAATTTTGTCCAACCATACAACTATATTTAAGAATATTATCATGGAATTTTAAGGTTTTCATCATAGCAGTAAACTGTTGTGACTTTACACATGTGATGAATACTCTAAGAAATTATCAAATCAATGTTATGTAGAAGAAAAATCAATATTTGGTAAGATATCTAAATTAATATTCACTTCTTTAAATATATATGTAATCTTATGTACAAATTAATTGGTTCTAGGGCACCAAATCCAACATAGAGTGTAACTCATTTTGTTATCGCATGCATTCATCATTTACCCATGGTTATTATATCATTGTAATGTCCATGTTATGTAGTTTATTGTGACTTATGATTTATCATTTTTTATACTGCTGATTATTATTATATATATCAAAGATTATAATCTCCCCATGAGTTATTCATTGACTCTTTCTATTATTCAACATTTTCTGGCATATGGAAAAGTGTGGATGAGGTTACATAGCACCACCTAGCATATATTTGTTCTTATTGACCAGGTCGAGAACATTACAAGACCTTTTAATTTCATGTTGATTACCCCGTTGAATTATTCTTTTATTGTTAAATGAAATTTAATTCCAATAAATTATGGATTTTTATCCCATTAATTCCAAAACATCAACAGTTCCATTAAATTTTGAATTTCATCTATTTCAAATAATATATTCAGTTGATTTGGGTTGTTGTATTTGAGTAATATGATTCACTTTTTTCACTTATTTTGAAGTGAAAAAATTTTAAAGTCTTATCCTAATTTCATTTCACACTGGAGTGGTTGGGTTTTAGTTTTCCTTGGACCATATTTTTCTAGAAAATGATTTCAACCCATCATTATAAACATAAATAGATTTAGAGTTTTTTAATTTTTTGGTGAAAATTTTAAGTTCTAAATTCTTTTAGATTGTGAAAGATAAGTCTTTAAAAATCGATTATTAGTTTCCTATAAAATGGGAACTATATTCTTCATCACCTCTATAATGATTTTAATAATGATTAACTAATGGTAAAGGATCATCCAGTATTATGAAAAAAAAAATCAATGAGTAATATGATCACATATGACTAGTAGTAGTACCAAAACCATGATATGAATACTATCATGTATAATTCCAATATTATAAATCATCATGTAAATATAACTCCATAGTGTTTAAAATTACAACACAATTAAAATTCTACGAAGAAAATATTACCGACATCAATATGTTGTAAGAGATTTTTTATACCTTTCAAGGCTTGAAAATTATTTAATAATGAAAATAACATTAAAAATACACTAAAATATCTTGAATTAATATATTGTATTCTTTTTTCTAAAAAAAATAAGAATAATGGATATTGTCCTACTAGTGTGGTGCCATTTCCTAAAGTGGCTATAATGACCCAAAGTTTTATCAATGAAATTTCTCTTCTGATTATATAAATGTGACATATTTATCAAAGAAAATTCACCACATGATAAAACAAAAAACATTCTATTATAATAATTTGAACATTTCATTTATAAAATAAATATGTTAATGAGAATTGAAAGTATTAAATGAGACAAAAAAAATTAATACAATAATAATAGGAAAATTTGGATCTACTCTATCCCCCAAAATAATCACACTCATGAATAGCACTATAGAAATAAAGTACAATATTAGTAATGTAAAGTGAATTTTAGGAATGAAAATATATATAACCTTAATATAAAATAGAATTCAATGGAGAATGAATAAAATGTGGGGAATTTATAGAAACTAGGGAACTCATGTGACTGTTACAAATCTAGTTGTTGGAATTTTAATATAACCATTGGAATAATAATATGACCATTGGAATATTAATATGACCGATGGAACAGTAATCTAACCATTAAGAATAGTAACCTCACCTATTTAAGTGTAAAATAATATTCAGTCTATAAGTAAATAAATGTTCTAAAAATGATAAATTAAGTGTTTGTATTTTTTGTAAAGCATAAATGAATTAATTACACTTTTATAATAAATATAATTATTTAAAATGGATTTTTTTTATAAAATGGATGTATAAATTAATGTTATGTTTTATTATAGTGATCAGATAATTTTATGAGACTATAAGTAATTTTTCAAAGGGTCATAAAATGGATCATAATATTAAAATTTTTATTTTTAAAATAAATGAGGATTTTAATTAAAAATTAAATTTATCATATTTAGAAAATAATTTTCATAAAATGGATTTTATTTTTTGGAATATATACATTGAAAAATTCTTAGGGTTAATTTTTTGTATTTTTCTAAAATAGACGATTTTTTTGTGAATAGTGAAATATGGTAAAATATGATATTTGACATTATAAGATAAAAACATGAATTTACAAGTCATGGTTGATGTAATAAATCATTATTTTGAACTCACAAACTCCATTTTAGATATATAGTCATAATAATCAATACTGTTGGTCTTCTTGAGCCAAAATAATAAACTAATGAATATAATATTCAAAAACACTCCTCCCCCTTAATAAATACCACTGCTTCTCCTCACAACTTATAAGATTTGGAGTTTGCCTAATTTATACCCAATTCCCTTTCCAATAATATCCCCCACTTCCTAGTGCTTCTATTATAACCAAAAGACCAATTCCAAGTTTCTTAAGGAGCATTTCAAGGAGATGATATTTAAGAGGTAATATTTTCAATTTACCTATTCTAAATTCATTTCTTATTATACCTTATCCTAGACTACCTTATCAAAAATGTAATAATAACTCCATAATAATATAAATACTTTAATTTTATATTTCTAATGGAATATCTACCATTAATCCCTTTCTCATATCCTCTTATTCTAAAAAATGAAACCATTGTCCATATTATACTGGTTCACCACCTTCATGGAAGATGGGTTTTATTTTTCCACTATCACCTTAGTGGAAGGTCTAAATTCAATTATAATGGTTTAAAATGAACTAATTATGTATGTTATATATTTTTTTACATTCTATAATGAATATATGTCCATAATATTAAATAAAATAAACTAGTTTGTGATGGTTGGTAAAACCACCTAAATGAACTAATTATATAACACTAACATTTTTACTAAAAGAATCATCCCTATGTAAGAGCATAAATGGGTATTTGGGAACATTTAAATTTTTTGAAGTACATGAATACCATTTCATTTCACGTCTATATTTGTAGTCCCATTTTATAAGAACATCAATAATTATTCACAAGTGATCCGACCTTGGAACCAATAAATGCTCCCAGAACAATAAAATTAAATATTATATAACATTGAAATGATTATAAACAAAACAAATAAAATTATAATAAATAAAATATAAATTTAAAAGGTTATTAATTAATTAATTAATTAATCAAATTTTATTATCCAGTACATTAAGTTCAAGTAAAGAACGAATCCATACATAAGGTAAGGGATCTTTCTGAACCATACTTTTTCTTTGTACTATGACCTTTATCTATATAACTCACTTTTTCTCTATATTTAATGTTATTTAATACCTCTAAATTTTATATATATGTCTTTTATATATATATTTATATATATATTAAATTCTCTTCCTTTGATGGGGTAATACATGTTGTAATAGTGGGTTCTATAGACCCAACTTCAACAGTACTTTTTGATTACCTTACCATATATATAATGAGTTGTGTGTAATGTAAACTTACTATTATAGTGTTGATATTTATATGTAAAATATTTAAATTTTAATTTCTATAGATTAATTTTCATATCAAAAGGTTATATCAGTTCCAAATCTATAATAAGAACCTTGAGATACTATGACATTAATCTTAAACATATGTCATATGGTCTAGATACATCGTACTAGATATAAGTAGTTGATCTATGAATATCATGTGTTGTGGGATCATAATAATTGAGAATTATTCTCATGAATTTCATAATTTTTGATCTCTAGTATATGAGATCATGGGGACAGACCCGCCAATAGAAACACTGCATGTTTCCAATGTCATTGGTTGTTCCTATATACGAACATATGTATCAGTCTCCTAAATTATGATCATTATCAATGTGTAAATTTTTATCAAATACCTTTATTTAATGAAAAAACCATGAAAATTAATTCATGGTGAGGTATATTGTGTTGGGTGCATCATTGGTGGTATGACATTAGTTGAATGGTCATGATAGAATTTTTTACTTCTGAGTTATGGAAGTGATATCTAGGGCTCAGTTAATATGAATGGTAATACCTTAATAAATTCATGGAAAAGGTAGTGAAAGGTAATTTTTTCTATTTATATCAATAAATAATAAATCAATAATGGATGATTACACAAGTTGTGCATCTCGCTATATAAGATATCGTGAGACAAAGAGATTATATTACATAGTGTGTTCTCGTAAGATGGTTGTTGTTGTTATGACTATTCCTTATCTCTTTAGGAGTCTTGATGGATTTCTATAATTACATCTTGGTATGTTAATAGTATCCACTTCTATTGAGATAAGTTCCTAGAGGTTTACACACAATATTTTATTCAAGAGTCTTTAATATTCTAATGAATAGGTATATAAGACATGATAGGCCCCACCATGGGGTCTGAGAGTTGTCCAGGTATTATTGATAACTGATGAGTCAATAAATTCATTATTATTTGATTATAGAATAATTGGGTTGAATTTATTTATTAAAATTATCTACAAGGTGTTAATTGAATACATGGAAAAATATTATACAGACAAATATTATTTTAATATTCAAGGTTCGTTTAATATTGAGGGAATTTTAAGTTGATTTAAATGACTCATTTTTTTCACATAATATATTTATTATATATTAAAAGTATATGATAATTTATAAATTATGGTTATAACATACTAATTTTGTCATGATGTGTCATTTATTTCTTATTTAGTGGTAATTAAATTTCCAGGGGCCAGGGAACCCTTTCTGGGTATTTGAGCTTCCACTGTATAAATTAAACGATAAGCTCATTTAAATGAATATTAAATAATTCATAATTGAGAGATTATATCTCATATTATATCCTAGATATAGAAAGTATCTCTCTTAGTGATCGATCCAAGAATTACTTTGATGGATTAAAGGTATGGGATCAAGGTGATCATCATGATGCTGAAGGATTCGTTAGAGCTATGTGCTAGAAATTAGAATTTGATAAATGGTAATGTCATGGATTATTAAAGAATGTATGTATGATATAGAGGGTTTAATTCTTGGATCATTCAATCAATGGTTTCCAGTGATGATATTTTTTCAAGCGTTCTTTGATCTGAATGAGGTATTTGTTCTATTTTACTTTTGTGCTCGATTAATTCAAGAAAGATCCTAAAACCTCTACTAGGGATTTTATCATCATATATGATAAATTTTAATCACTTAAATGATGAAAAATTTTAAATCCCTATCCCATAATATTTAAATTAACACCTTAGTACCAAAAATACATGCCTTAACTTAATTTCTAAAATACCTTCTTTAAAATCAAACCCAATTAAGGGGAACTTTTCTATCCCTTGATCCTTTTATATAATGATAATTTAAATCCTTTATTCCCAAATTAACAATATATTTTGAGATCTATACTCATTTACTCAAATAAAAACATCCATAATATTTAATTCCTTTTTCTATTTGTAATCTTTATAAAATATCCTTTTATTTTTATATGAGGAAAGATTATGAAATTCATTTCTTTACATGGGTAATTCTTATATTTATTCTTTATTAATAATTTCCTTTTTGTGGAACACATAACCATGAACATGTAATTATGGGTTAACCCAAATAGTGATCCAATACATTGGGTATTTTTTTCTCATGAGACTTTATGTATGGGATTAGGGAGTGAACTTAATCTATAATGGGACTCTATCCACCATGTGATATTGTCTTGGCAGTTAGCCTTAACTTATGCTTATATCAAGTTTCATGTTGTTTCCAATTTTATATTTTGTCATGATCTTATTATAACTTGTTCTTTATGTTATCCTCCCATGTGATTATTTGTGATACTTCACTTTTATGATATCATGTTATGCCATTTGACTCACATGTTATGCTTTGTTATCATGTTTATTCCCTTACTGGGATTTTTAGCTCACCCATTTATTTTATGTATTTCCTCAGGTTATCCTATACAATTTTAGGATCTCAAATGGATTTAGAAGTACATTATGAGGGATAAAATGAATATGTCATTTTTAGTTTCCTTTCGATGTATTATGAACCTAGTATTCCAAATAAATTAGGCCTCATGTTCTTTGGGTTTTGTTTATATGATGATTATTCTAAAAATCATATAACAATATGTTTAAAAGGATTGGGTCACTATATTTAGTATTAGAGAGATTTATAGTGATTTTTTAGTATTAGGACTGAAATACTTTAGTGATAACCCTAGGGATAAGTCTATGTATAGGAAAAATATCATGATATTTTGGTAAAATGTAGAGTAAGTAGTTTACAAGAAAATAAATTCATGTTTAAGTACTACAAGTGGTTGAATTTTTGAATTAGATGTATCTATAGTTAATAACCTTGAAAATATTTGGTTCAGTATATCCTAATCATTATCTTAGTGCATGTTGAATAAACCCTTACTGCTCACCTGATTTGACACTTTTAGCAGATATGCTTTGGAAAATTCACAAACTCTTTACGAACCATTACAAAGGATGTAAATAGATTGTTAGGTTGGAAAACTTAATAGATAAATTACCATGAATAACCTGTATTGAAATATAGATAATTAAAATTTAGGATTTATATTTCATTTATAAGTTTTTTCTTTTATGTTCATAGTTTCCCTTTTTACATAATTTTTAGTTTGAGTATTCTTTTCCTTTTCCCCTTTATTTTTTTAATGGAGGTAAACAGGACAAACCATGCCAATAAACAATGTGATAAGAAATGTGATGATTTCACTAATTATATTCCTAACCTTATGGGAGATAGATCTAGGAACTTTATAGTAGTATTGGATCAACTAACTCATGCTATGAAGAATAACTTGAATCATGTGGAATTCCCTCCTCCTAAGAAAGTTAAAGTTGTTGTCTCGTCCTTTTTTAAACAAAGGCCCCATACCTTTAGTATATATTATGATCCTCTCAGTGAAAAATAATGGATTAACTCCATTGAGAAGATATTCTTGGTCCTATAATTCTCAAAATAATAGAAATTCATGTTGGTTGTCAAACATCTTCAAGGGGAAGTCGATCAGTGGCAGACATTGATCAAAAACATAAATTCTAAAGATGAAAATGATTCTATAGAATGAGAAGGATTCAAGAAAATATTTTTCAATAAATATTTTCCCTGAAATATTCATCTTAAAATTGAGAGGGAGTTCCTTGTACTGAAGAAAAATAAAGATGAACCTATCGGGGAATATGAGGAAAACTTCACAAGGATTTCACTATATGTATAAGACTTTGTTATCAACTAAAAAAGTAATGTGGGTATTTATTTAGTGGGTTAAAGTTAATTATATGTAAATATTTAGTGATTTAATACTTTGATAGCTATGAAGAGATTTTCCATTGTGCACTTAATATTAAGACAATGATCGATAAATCTTAGTGGTATCTTGGGCCTAGAGACAAAAAACATAAAATAGAGTTTTTTTAGGAGGATAAATGGATAAATCTCATGGATGGAATAAAACTCAACTACCCACGTGTCAAAATTGTGGGAAGAAGCATCCTAAAAACTATCTCAAGGAAACCAAGAGTTGCTTAAAATATAGAAAAGTGGTGCATCTGGCTAATCAATGTAAAGGGATGTGGAGAATCTTGCTAATACAATAGAGGTGAGGAAGGTTCATATAAACACTCAATCTATGGTATAGTGTTTCAACTACAAGGAAGACGGGCATTATGCATACTAATTCCCTAATCCAAGAGTTTTCAAAGACAATCAATGACAACAATCTCCAAGGCCTAGAGAGTAAGGAAGGGAATATGCCACCACTACTAATGCGGTGGATCCCAATGATGATGTATTTATAGGTACATTGGTTATTCACTCAATAATAGAAAACTTACTACATGATTTTTTTTCTACACATTATTTTCTATCTTGTAATTTTAGTAGATTCATTGAAATCTCACCTCATAACATGGGGGTTGAGCTATCTATGATAATATAAAATATATCAATTATTATATCCCAAGTATATAACTCCTCACCAATTAATTTATATGGACTGAACCATCTAGTAAATCTTTTCTTACTTTGGTATATTTTGATTCTATGTTGGGAATAGATTGGTTTTCCTTATATAAAAACAACATCAATTGTGAGGAGAGGGAGATCACTCTTCACATCCCGAGTCATCCTCTGATTCTATACAAATGTAAGGAGGTAGATGAATATCCTTTGAAATATTCTTCTAAATCATGGATATTATTTCCTTAGGAGTAAACATATTTAGCTTAAATGATTGTTATAAAAGAGAGAATCATGCTTGAATACATTCCCATTGTGATGGATTATACTTATGTATTCCATGAAGATTTAGTTGTTCTTCATCCTGAATAAGAGTTTGAGTTCTCAATTGAAATTATACATAGATATTTTCCTATATCCAAGACTCCCTATATAATAGTTACCATTAATTTTGAAGAACTGAAGAAGTAGTTACAGTAGAATATGGACAAGGGTTTTATACACTTGAGTGATTTTCTGTGGGGTGTGTCAGTCCTCTTAATCAAGGAGGGGTTAATGCGCCTATGAATTGATTATCATGAGCTCAACAAAATCATGCTAAAGAAAAAGTATCTTCTTCCACAGATAGATGAATTATTCGATCCACTACATGGGGCCTAATATTTCTCCAAGGTGAACCTTCGGTCGGGATATCACCAGTTAAATGTGAATAAGGAAGATATTCCCAAGACTAGATTTTGAAAAAGGTATGAACACTATGAGTTCATAGTGACTCCCTTCAGACTCGTTAATGCTTTAGAAATATTCATGGGATTAATGAATAGAGTCTTTAGAGATTACTTTGAAAAAAAATGGTGGTCTTTATAGATGATATTCTGATATACTCTAAAAGTAAGGAGTATGAGGAGAATTTTAATACTATGATAAAGTATCTACAAAAGGAAAAGATATATGAAATGTATATTAAATGTAAATTTTGGATGGAGTAATTATCATTCTTATGGAATTCCATCAATATAAAAGGGATACATGTGGACCCTTCTAAGTAAAAGGCAATTGAGGAGTGGCCCAGACTAATATTTGTAACAAAGATCTATAGTTTCCTTGGATTATATGGGTATTACCAATGATTTGTGGAAAAATTATCATGATTTTAAATCTCTATAACCAATTTAACTTAGAATGTATTTAAGTTTTTATGGACTGATGAATGCAAAGGATTATTTAAGGAGTTAAAAATGTGACATACCACTGCACCAGTCCTCACACCTCCCTCAAGTGGGGAACTTTTCATGGTATAAAATGATGCTTCAAATAAGGTTTTGGGATGTTTATTGATGAAAAATGAAAAAAAAATATTCTACACCTAAATTCAATTGAAATTTCATGATAATAATTATCCAATGCATGATCTAGAGTTTGCTGTAGTGATCTTCGCATTGAAAATATAGTGGTATTGTCATTATGAGGAGAAATATGAAATATATATAGATTATAATAGCCTAAAGTATATATTCACATAGAATAAGCTCAATATGCACCATCGAAGGTGGTCAGAGATGATCAAGGACTATGACTGATCAATCCACTATTATCCTGGGAAAGTAAATAAAGTGTAAGATGATATAAGTCAAAAAGATCCTGAAACCTTATTAATGATGTGAATTGAGAAAGATCAAATACTCTTAGACTTGAAAAGTATATACATGTGGATCATAAAGGTAGGAATACCATCATTACTTTCTCAAATTATTGTTCAAACATCCCTTCTAGAGAATATAAAGAATGCGTAAATAGATGATTTAGAAATACATAATAAAGTGAAATCTATAAGAAAATAAAAATCCTCAGAATTAAAAATTGGTAAAGAAGGGGTTATAATATTTGGTTCATGAATATGTGAGCCATAAAATATTTAAATAAAAAGGATTTATTTAATGGTGCACATGTATTATCTTTCTCCATCCACCCAAGGAGCATGAAGATGTATTGAGATATCTGATAGAACTATTAGTGATATAATATGAAGAAGGAGATTTCAGAATACATATCAAAGTGTCTATTATATCAATGATTGAATATATAAAAAGTCTAAGGGGGTGATGAAACCATTACCCATACCTACATGGAAATGGGAATATATTACCATGGACTTTATCATTGGTCTTCCAAATGCATCAAGAGGAACTAATTTTATATGTGTAACAAACCAACCTAAAATACCATCTAAATCGATATCCAAGAAGATTTTACACTAACCCAAAGAGCAAACTCGATCGCCATGGGTCGGAAACAAGCACGTGATAATAAATAAATAACTATTGGGAATTATTTATCCCTAAAAATATAACAATAACAGACTACAATGTGGAAAAATCATCAAATATATAAATCAATGCATACATATAAACATACAAAGAGATACTAAGAAAACTATAAGATTAACATAACAAACAAAACCCACCTCATGGTGGTCCATGACCACCAACCATGTCCCATATCACCCACCCTTGGTCACCCAATAATGAACCCACAAAGGAAGAAGAAAAAATGAACACATTATATAAGATTATAAAGGCTATAAACACCAAAAGGTATAAGAAGGGTGTGAGCTAAAGAGCCTAGTAGGATTCCACTAAATATTATATGAAATTAATTCATAAATCAATTCAAATGTGCTAAAATAGGAGTACAATATATGGAGTAATATTATTAGTTTAAAAATTATAGTTTTAAACATTTAAAAATAATTTATTAAACTAAACTTGAAAAACATGCCATTTCACCATTTAAAAACTAAAAAATTTCTGGAAAATCTTTGAAAACCATTTCACAAACTAATGTTAGATGATTAAGAAAAGATGATAATATGAACCTGACATGGAAAATAGGTTCATGGTTTATAATGACAATAAATGAATTTTAGCACAGAAACTCTAATGCCAAATAGTGAAAACGAATGTTTTCATATATCGAGACCAAGTATATAGATTTCATGGGTATAACCTAGGTATGATAGTGAGTCCACATCATAATTGATAATCAAATTACAACATGACCAATTTTTAGGCTTACATCTAGTGTCGCGGGTATCAAGCAAATTGGTTCCACACATACCCACTTTCCTGGTTGCACATCCATAGCATGTATCTTTCACATTCTCTATAGATCCACTAAAATGGTGTGGGTTATATAGTGAAGCATATATCTATTTCATCCCATATAACTATCCAGGTTCCCATGACTAGTTAAAAGAGGTGATTGAGATAATCAAGTTATGAAGATCACACGAGGATCCTTATCAAACATGGGCACTAGACCTAAATCACATCTCACTATCAACCTAAAACTTCCTCAAAGTAAATAATACATTTTTAAACACCCAATAATGGTGATTACAATAATCAAGAAAGTTAAATTAAGGGATTATTACAAGATAGGGTCGTTATAAAGTGCCAACGGATCTATCAAGAATCATCAATTTCAATTCAAAACCATTTATAGAATTAAATATTCAAAAGGGTAATCATACCCACTTCCTTTAACAAATTATCATGATAATTCTAAATGGTATTTTAAAACAATAAATAATTTTAAAGAAACCATAAATCATTTAAAGGAATTATTAAAATTTTAAAAGTATTGAATACATTTCAAAACATGGGTTTACACCCTCTTTGCAATCAGATAAATTATTTATTTCAAATAACCCAAGAACACCCATTTCAAAATAAGGGTAAAATAATTAAAAGGGGGACCTTTGTAATTTAATAAATTCAATAATTTTAATCTATTTATAAAACATAAAATAGTTCAATTAATTTAATTAAAATCAAAGAAGTTTATTTTATAAATCAAAACCCGGGACAAATCCCTTAATTACACCAAAACATCATTTAAAATCTCTTTAAAAATAAATCAAAACAAACATGGTATTAAAAAATTCACAAAAAATTGAGAAATATCAATATTATAGACATTAAATTCATGCCATGTTCAATTTAAAGGAAAATTAGCCAAAGAATCTTTTACGAGGAATTTCAAGGAAAAATTATAGATAATAAGTGTTAAAAATTAAGAAACACACATATATGAATTTATCAAGAAACAATGAATTAAAAAATGAATTAAAATCATAGAAACACCTACTTGGAATATTTGGAATCCACCCACAACATATCTAAGATGTGTCACCTTTGATGGAGATCAATAGATCTGTGAAGATAGATCTCAAGAGAAGAGATCCTAGATCCACAATTCCACATGAATCAACCAAGATACAAAAATATGAAAGGCCATCATAACCTCAAGGAAGAAGGAATCAATAGAATAAGAGAGATCAAAGATCAATAATAAAATAACACACTGAAAGAGGATAAACACTTTGATTGGAACTTTGATCCTCCAAGTAATGAGGTTTAGAGAGCCAAAATGTCTCCATAGGGATCCAAAAATCCTAAGGATTATATTATGATCAATTGGGATGAGTTTAGTGTTAATTATAGAGGTTTAAAAATTTTAATTACAATTTTTGGGGCATTTAATTCTCATTTTAATGGTTTATTGGGTTGGTTTCACAGTTATTACTAACCATGCACCTAATCGTGCACCCAAAATAGAGCTTGTGAATAGGCCTAAAGACCTTCAAAAAAGTCTGGAAAACCACTAGAAACAAACCTTGAAGAGATCCATTCATTGGGTACTCAAATATATGATTAAAACACATAAAAATAGGTAATGAGATGTTACAACCTCCCCATATAGGACTTTCTATCCCCAAAAATCATCTAGTTTGAAAGATAGAACATGATGAAACAAGTAAAAATCCATCACTCATATTATGAGGTGAAAGGTATGTGGTACAGAAAAGAGACTCACCCAAAGGTTAAAAACTCACACACAACTCCAATATTGGAACACCAATATAATTACATGTCTCCAAATCAGAGAAATACTAGGGACCTATCATAATTCTCCTCACCATTTAAAGATTCACCAAAATTATGTAACATAAGAAAATCACAACCCTTAAACCCAAAGGAGATACTTCAACTATTCTCTAAGGTGAATCATAAAATATCAAACATCTATAATCAAGGTAAATAATTGACAAGGATTTATGACATGGGTAATTAATCAATGGTAACCTAGGATTTTTCAAACTGAACCTCATGCCTCAATGAGCTCATCAAATCAAATGCCATCACCACCAAGTTCTAATCCCATCAAAAATACACATCATCCTAGTTACCTAAATACATTCCCAAGGTCTATCCAAGTATAACTAGAAAAATATCACATAACCAATTCAGTTCATAATAGTTCACTACACTCTCATGAGGGATATCATCCATTACAACTAAATTGATCTCTAACCATTAAGTCAAAGTAAGAGGAATACCAAGGAACAACAAACAAGATATCAAGAAATGAAACCATTATTACATCAGTAATCCAAAAATTACCCAAACCAATTTCCACAAGATATCATCCAATAAGATCTTGAAATTAAATGTTTCCAAAAACATATAAGATATAAGAAGGAAAAACTCAACAAATTCTACTTTCACATTAGAAACAAAAATATGGATCATCATTTACCGTATTTTTTAACTAACATCTGAGAACCAAAATATCCTCCACTAAATGAAAATATTCACTCTAAGGCCTATGGATGGAACCCCATTTTCATGATTCATCTGCTTCCCTGTAGTTGGGAGATGATATTCCCAACTGAATTTTCTGTTTCGAGTGGAAAAACTTACAAAACCTATAAAGGTGACCTCAATGGCCATACTTTCCACAAACCTTTATAGAATTTGAGCACAATATCTTATAATAAACTAGTTATACAAACTGGAAACACATGAGAGTCATTCTATTTTCATGATAAGGATTTCCTTTATCAACCACGAAAGATACATTCTTCCCTTCGTGTTGTTTCACTATCTCTACTTTAACTGAGAAAGCCTTATCAAGCCTCTCCTAATAAGAAATCAACCCGACCATAGGCATGGTGGTAATAAGGTATGGGTAAGAACTTTTCTAAAATAGATATCCTTACTAAATTCATTACTAACAAGACAAGGTATGAAACATACCAAACATGGGAATTTCTTGGCATACTCCAAAACCAATAGATCATCTTGACCAAAACCTAAGAACTCGGTAACTTTTCACTTATTCAAGTCCCAAGGATGGTTACACTGAATGAATACTAACTTGAATAATTCCCAAGAAATTAATTCATACATACCATAGGTAATCACAACTTACCACCACTCCTGGGCAAGTCCCTCGAACAAGGAGTTGATAGACTTGACCTTCATAGATTCAGGAGTCTTAAGAGAATTGAAGATCCCATAAACTTATTCAATACTCTATACTCCTTCAATAAAACCTCATTATACTTTATAAGAAGGAAGGTGACAATACAATAATTCAAATACGGGGTTAAAAGGCTGTAAATTCACTATCTCCACCACTCGATATGGAGTTTGTGTAGAGTCATTGAAAAGGGATTCTACTTCTGAAAAATGTGAAGAACTGCCCTGAAGACCAGATCATTGGACCAACATTCTATTTTCTTGAAGGAATTTTTGGGAGAAATTTCGGAAAATCAAAAAACATAGGTTTATCAACTAAAGCATCAAAGAACACTCAAACATAGAACAAATGTTTTAAAACAAATTCACAGCCCACTTTAATCAAAACATCATTGATTTCAAAACACGAAATATTTCACCATTTATAAAACATTACTCTTTCCTTTAAAAAATATAAATATTTCTATAAATCAATCACAAATTCAAAAACCCTTTACCAGAACATGTAAATTATCCAAAGTTTTCAAAATAATTAATCCCATTTTCCAATTATTAAAACCATTTCCATTTGAATCCATTAAAAAACAAAATTTATTCTTAAAAAAATGTTTTATCACATCACATAATAGTATTTGATAATTAGTTTTTCAAAACAAAAATTTCATAAAACTCACTTTTTTTCATTGACAACATTGCTCAAAGAACTTAACAAAACATTTTTTGAGGCACAATTTAGTTTTCACAAGGTATGTGAAATTATTAACAAGGTATTACATTTTAAACAATAAAACGAGAGCATGAAACAACCCACATACATAACCTGCATAATCAACCTCACATAAGTGAATTCACTTGTAAGAAAATGGATAAGGTTTCAAGTTTAGAACCAAGTTATAACTATAAAATACTTGGTAGTTTGGGTGGGAAAACTAAACACCCACCTCAAAACTATTCATGGTTGGATTTCTAGATCAGTCACATCAATTCCTTATAGTTTACCAGACCATGAAAATATGGTAAAAATATGGCCATTATTCTAATCTGGTTCAAAAACTCATAATATATTCCCCAAATAAAATATATTTTCATTGGGAATATAAATATAATTTATCATCAGAAAACCAATAACCCAAAAGAAAGACTCAAGTCCTAACATCCCTGGTAAATCAAGTCTCATTATGAAGGGGTGGTGATCAAGAACATTATCATGAACTACCTCTTGAGTCACGACACATTATTAATCTTCTTTATAGCATGAATCACTTCAAATAACATAATTATTTCAAATTCAAGTATTTTCCTTTAAGTAAAGACTTCCTATGATACCATTTGTAACAAACCAACCTGGAATACCATCTAAACTGATATCTGAGATGATTCTTCACTAACCTGAAGAGAGTTCCATATCTACATGGGTCGGAGACAAGCACCTAGGCATTAATAAATAACTATTCATAATTATTTAACCCTCAAAATATTACAATAATGGATTACAGTATTGAAACATTTTCATATATATAAATCAATACATACATATCAATGTACAAAGATACAATAAGAAAACTAAGAGCATAACATAACAACCAAAACTCACCTCCCGGTGGTCCATGACCACCCACCATGTCCCATGACACCCACCCTTTATCACCCAAGAACAAACCCACAAAGGCATAAGAAAGCAAAAATACTTTCTATAAGATCATAAAGGCTGCAAACACTAAAAGGTACAAGCAGGGTGTGAGTAAAGATCCCATTAGGATTCCACCAAAGATTCTATACAGTTACTTTATAAGGTAATTAAAATATTCTAAAAGGAGATTACAATAAAGGCAGTAAGAGGATTAGTTTAAAAATTAGAGTTTTAATCATTTAAAAATAATTTATTAAACTTAACCTAAAAAACATTCCATTTAACCATTTAAAAACTAAAAAATTTCTTGAAAATCTTTGAAAACCGTTTCACAAGCTAATGTCAAATAATCAAGAAAAGATGATAATATAAACGTGACGTGGAAAATAGGGTCAAGGTGCATAATAACAATAAATGAATCAAGCAAAGAAAATTTGGTTCCAAATAGTGATAATGAATGTTTTCATGTATTGAGATAAAGTATATGAATGTCATAGGTACAACTTAGGTATGATAGTGAGTTCACCTCAGAATAAATAATCAAATTACAACATGACCAATTATTGGGATTACATCTAGTCTCACAGGCCTCAAGAAAACCAATTCCATACACACCCTATTTCCTAGACTCACATCCATATCACGAACATTTCACGTTCTCTATATATACACTAGAAGGGTGTGAGTACTCTAGTAAATCATATATCTAGGACATCCCATCTAACTATCCAGGTCCCATGACTAGTCAAAATAGGTGAGTAAGATAATCAAGTTATGAGGATCACATGGGGATCCTTATCAAACATGGGAACTGGACTTAAATCACATCTCACTCTCACCCCCAGACTCCCTTAAAGTAAATAATCCCTTTTTCAACACCCAACAATGGGAACTACAATAATCAATAAATTTTTATTAAGGGGTTATTACAATAAATGATCATCATAAAGTGCCAAATGGTCCATCATGAATCATCAATTTCAATTTAAAACCTTTTATAGAATTAAATATTCAAAAGGGTAATCATGACCACTTAATTTCACAAATCACTATGATAATTCCAAACAGGCCTTTAAAACAATCATTAATTTTAAAGAAATCATAAATCATTTGAAGGAAGTATTAAAATTTTAAAATGATTGAATAAATTTAAAACATGGGTTTATATCCTCTTTCCATGTAGATAAATCATTTATTTCAAATAACCAAGAACACCCATTTCAAAAAATGGTTAAAGCCATTCAAAGTGGGTTCTTTATCATTTAATAAATTCAATCATTTTAAGCTAATTTTAAAACATCAAATAGTTCAATTAATTTATTTAAAATCAAGGAATATCATTTTATAAAACAAAACTAGGGTCAAAGCCCTAAATTCAACTAAAATATCCTTTAAAATATATTTAAAAATAAATCAAAACAAACATGGAATTAAACAATTCACAAAAAGCTGAGAAAGATCAATATTATAGACATTAAATTAATGACATGTTCAATTTAAAGGGAAATTAGCCAAAGAATATTTTATGATGAATTTCAAGGAAAAATTACATAGAATAAGTGTTAAAAATTAAGAAACACACATATATGAATTTATCAAGAAATAATTAATTAAAATGAATTAAAATCATAGAAACACATAGTTGGAATATTTGGAATCCAATCATAACAGATCTAAGATATGTGGCCTTCAATGGAGATCAACAGATCTTGGAAGAGAGATCTCGAGTAAAGAGAGAAGAGATCCTAGATTCACAATTCCACATCAATCAACCAAGATCCAATAATATGAAATGCCATCATAACCTATAGGAAGAAGTAATCAAAATAAAAATAGATACCAAAGATCAATGATAAAATAACTTTCCAAAATAGGATCATTGCTTTGATTGGAACTTAGATCCACAAAGGAATAAGGTTTGGAGAGCCAAAATGCCTTTGGAGGGATCCTAAAATCTTGAGGATCATAATATGATCGATTTGGAGGAGTTTAGGGTTTATTAGGGGGGTGGGATTTTAATTATAATTTTTAGGGAATTTAATTCCTATTCACATGGTTTCCTAGGTGGTTTGCATGATTAGTAATAATCATGCACCTAAACGTGTGTCCAAAATAAATCCAATGGAAGGGTTTCACAGTTTGGATGCACACTTAGTTTAAACATGCACCAACTATGCGACCCCCTTATTTATGGATCTCACACTTTTTCAAACTATGCTCAAACCATGAACAAACCATGCACAGGTCCCAAAGCCTTCAAAAAAGTTTGGAAACCCACCGGAAACAACCCGTGAAGAGATCCAATCATTGGGAACTAAAATCAATGATTAAAAACACATAAAAATAGGTAACAGGATGTTACAACATGGGTTATAGTGTGTCATCTTATAATGACTGGTCACTTCATTGCAATTCAAGAGGACTTCTCACTTGATCAACTTTCAAGGATATACATAAGAGAAGTGGTGAGGGTTCATGGAACACTATTATTGATTGTATCTAATCAAGATCGAAGATTTACCTCTATGTTCTAGAATAGTATTCAAAATACTCTAAACACTGATCTTAACTTTAGTGTGGATTATCATTTCCAAACTAATGGTCAATATAATCAGACTATTCAGAAACTCGAGGACATATTGAGATCATGCTCGATGGACATCAAAGGATGATGGGGTAAATATCTTCCTTTGGTTGAGTTATCATACAATAATAGCTTTCACTCAAGCATCCAAATATCCCCATATGAATCCATTTATGAGAAGATGTGTAAAACACATGTGTACTGGGATGAAGTTGGTGAATGCAAGCTATTGGGATAAGAAATGGTTGAGGAAATGGTAGAAAAGGTCAAGACTATTCAGCAGCACATTAGGGATACTCAAAGTCTATAGAAGATCTATGATAAAAATCATTGATGAGACCTAGAGTTTAAGGTTGGATATAAAGTGTTTCTCCACAGATCTCTATAGAATAGAATCATGATATTTGGGAATAAGGGAAAGATAAGTCCTAGGTACATTGTCCCCTTTAAGATTCTCAATCGCATCAGAGTTGTGTTCTATCGACTATCACTATCATTAACCCTTTCTCAAGTACATGACATATTCCATGTATCCCTCTTGAGTAAGTTCATACCAAATCCCTCAAATGTACTGAATTCATAGGTGGTATAACTTGAAAATGATCTCTCTTATGATGAGCATCTTGTGAAGATCTTAGACAGTAGAGATAAAGTTCTAAGAAACATGAAAACTCACCTATTCAAAGTGTTAGAGGAGAATTTGGATATGCTTGATCCCCTAAAATAGTCGCACTCATGAACAACATTGTAGAAATAAAGCAGAATGTTAATAATGAAATATGCATTTTGGGAATGAAAAATATATATAAACTTGAGATAAAATAGAACTAAATAAATACTGAATGAAGTGTGAGTTATTTATAGAAATTAGAGAACTCATATGACCATTATAAATCTGACCATTGGAATAGTAATATGACAGTTGGAATTTTAATATGACTGTTAGAATAGTAATACAATAGTCAGAATAGTAATATAACCATTAGGAATAGTAACCTATCATATGGAAATGTAAAATACTATTTATATTATAAAATAAAAATATGATATAATGTTTAATTTTTTTGTTCCAAGATCATTCGTTTCATGGTTCCAAGTTCAGATCGCTCATCAATAATTATTGAAGTTCTTATCAAATGGGACTATAACTCCAAAAGTGAGATGAAATGGTATTAATGACCTTATAGAAATTGAAATTACCATGACCCCGTCCCTTTAAAGATACCACAATGGGGGAGAGATATAATGACCCCTGAGTCCCACCTTTAGCAGGCCCCAGGTTGGCAACTAGCATTGAGGGTATACAAATCTCATGATATGGGAGGCATTACCCTCTATAATAATATGGGATCAGTATATAAGATGGATCATCCACAAATAACTCCAATAAATAATATAAAATAAATACAAAACCATCCCACATGTATGTATAAATAAAACCTATACAGATAAAATTCTCCAAAGTAAATACCCAAAAGTAAAGTTAAAGTGGTGACATAGAAAATGTTAAGGATTCGAGCTAGTAATGTTCAGCATGGTCCACATAATCCTCCTAGAAATATGAAAATGGTTTTGTATATGTTGGGTGATTATAAAAGTATACTTAGTAGAAAATCTAAAGTCTCTCATACACATGTGAAAGAATCATACTAATGCACTAGTGAGAAAACAGGAGAATCAAACAGCACCTATCAAGGTATACTAACCATCCCAACCTCACCAAGGAACACTCACCAAATAATGAAGACCAGGTAATATAATATAATAGGTTTCACATCAATAATGGTAACCCGCGCCAATTTCCCACTAGTATTCCACTCTCAAATCTAACTATGTATGTCTTGGTGCTCCCATCTCTTCTGTATACCACACCACCTCGTAGGCACGATCACAACACATCTCACCTGAAAACACCTGAGCCACAACACAACCAATACCAAAACAAGAGTAGTAGGGTATCGTAAAAATGTACTAAATCAACCTAATTCCCTCACAACTCTCACCAGAAGCCTCCCCACAAGCACAGTCATATCACATCCTGCTTAAAACACTTAGGCCACCACCCCATAAGCATTGTCACGTCTCTCTTGAAAACACATGGGCTATCACACCTCATCTGTAAACACCTGGGCTATCACATCTACCATATAATGCAATAATATACCTCTATCCATCATATCCTTTGAAATACTTACCTCACCTAGAATATATAGTAGGAAATAGAAGGTACCTATCCATCTGTACTCCTCATTGGATGTCAGGAAAAACATCCCCATGTGACTATGCGGGTGTCAGCACATAGTGCTCGATGGGGATGGGGTGAATATAGAAATCATAAGAATATACAAGTATATATATATATATATAATATCAAACACTCAAGACCAACTTATAGGTTCAAAAACAAACCAACCAACTCACAACACCGTCACTTTTCCTAACACCTCTAAATCCATAACACCACGCAACAATACGCAACACCATTCCACATTTCCAACCAATCTAATTTAAAAATCCCATTATTTTAATTATTTAGCATAAACCAAATTTAACCATATAACCCACCATTTAATAACTTATTAACCATTTTCATCCCATTAACCAAACCAACCCATGTCATTTCAATCATTATAAAACAATTATTTATTTATTCCATTACTACTCAGACATATAGAACATGGCATGAACATATCACAAATAGCTCAACATCCCCATTGTACCATCACATCATCGCCCCAAAATCACGTCCAATAAACCACCTCACCACCCTAAAAGAATGGCCAAAAAAACACTTCATCATCCCAAAAGTATGTCCAACAAACCACTTCACCGTACCAAAAGCATGGCCAACGAACCATCAGACCCACAATCCACAACCACACATCAACCACACATTTCCACCCCAAAAGAACATCCACACATCACAGTGCATAAAAATCCATTTACATATTTATAAAGGAGATTTTATCACATTCCACTTTATTTTAGGGATGTTAAAACACAAACCATAATCCTGGGGAAACCATTTTATTAAACATATATAATTAATTAACCAATTTATATTTTAGGGTGATATCACAAAAATCACAACCAAAAAAGAAAAAACAACACATATATCCATCAAAAGAAAAGACTCCAATGGACATAATTTTTAGTGGGGCATCAAATCCATACAATTCATAATATCACAATAATAATAAAGTTGTAAAAACATGCATTCCAACCCCTTTTTACCCTTCAATTTCAATTTAAAAAATTATTTATCTTTAATTAAGTTGGTACAAATATAACCCATAGGTAAAAAAAAGAAACCCCCTCCCATATGATACATAATAAAGAGAAACAAAGGATTCCCTACCTCAAATAATATTTTCCAACTCACTGTGCACCGCAAGGTGAAGAAGAATGCCCGCAAACCTCAATCACACCATGAAAAAACACAAATAAACATACACCTCAAACAAATACCATAAAAAATCAACCCAACACACACGCCAAACCATAACAACATCACCACAACAAATCCTCAATATAATAATGGAATGAAACCTACCAAGAAGAAGGAAGGGATTACCACAGATTACAAACGAACCACCACTGGGACTAATAGATCAAAGAGGGAGGAAGAGGGCTTGAAGAATTCCTTGAGGAACCTAGGGTTCACCCAAAATGATAAGAATAACAAGACATGGATGAATGAATGAAAATTAGATCGGAAATAAATTTTAAAAGTGAATTTCATTAGGGATTTACATGATGTGTAATCCCCATTCACGTTGTGTAATCCTCAAGTTTTTGTTTTGTTGAAAAATGCATCGCCATTTTATTATTTAATGCTAAAAATATACACATCATTAATTGTCCTCTCACAAGATATGAACCACCATTACACATCATTTAATACACTTACATAGCATGTATTTCGTATAGCAGTTCTATTTCACCTCCATCTTCCACCAAAAACTCCCAGAACCTCCCCCGAACACCTCCAACAACTAGAACTAGAAATGTAACAAACTGGGAGGGAATTGAATATTACATCAGATACCTATCAAACAATTATCACCCTTGAGAATCCAAAACCACTCCTAGAAGAATAGGGGTCTGAACAACCACCCTGTGAGATACCTCTCAAGGGTCTCGTCATACCTTAAACGATACCACCATCCAAACACACCAACCCAAATAACCACAAACCACACTACAAAATAACATCACCACAACCAAAATCCAAATCCTCTCACACAACCATATATCCACACAACCACTGCACAACCATCTCAACCTTCACATAGCCCAAACCAACAACCTCTACAAACTGCACCATCCCAAACACACGAATTGGGGAATTCTATCTTCCATGTCAAAATATTATTCGCTCGAGGCAGAACTAACTCACTCGCATGGGTTTAATCGCATCGTAGTTAATGCATCTTGATTAGGAATCAGGTACTCCCTTTTTCATATGTCATGAATTTATCACACATCGCACCACACACATCATAAACCAAGGAAAATAGCTCATCTCATAAAACAAAAGGATTCAAATATCACATCATAATGAAAAATATAGAAAATAAAAACTCAAAATAACTCTGGGTATTGGGAACACATCTACGTATCTCACTCCCAAGTACTCTCCTTCAGTACACCATGCCTCCACAACATAAGAACCAAATAAATGGTTTGTCTATACAATGCATTCTCTTAGTGATCCTAGATCTCTACTGGTCATTCCACAAATGTTGTCTCATCCTTGATATCCAATTATCCCCATCCAATGACATGGGAGTCATCATGAATATACTAAAAAAGCTGAGCAATGTGAAAGATGTCATGGATCCTCTCCAACTATGGTGGAAACACCAACTCCTCCCAACACCTCAAAGGGCCCAACAAACCTAGGGTAAATCTTACTCCCTCTTCCAAAACTTTGCTTCCTACATCGAGGGGAAACCTAAAAGAACATGCGGTCCCCAACCTCAAAATACAAGGGAATACTTCTTCGATCAACATAATACTCATTTAAATCTTTCACTAATTTCATCCTCTCGTGAATAATCTGAACTTTCTCTATCGTGATCTATACCATATCGAGACCAAGAATATTTGTCTCCCCAACCTCTGTCCTACACAACAGATGGTCTCCCATACAAAGCCTAAAATGGAGACATGTTAATGGAAGAGTGATAGCCATTATTATAAGAAAACTCCACCAAGGGCAGATGTCATACCCAAGATCCACCAAAGTCTAAGACACATGCCCGCAAAATATCCTCCAACATCTAGATAGTCCATTATGCCTGCCCATCTGTCTAAGGGTGAAAATTAGTTCTAAGGTGTAACTGAGTTCCAAAATCATGTTGTAATCCCTTCCTGACTCTTGAGGTAAAATGTGCATCCCAATCCAAGACAATGGACCTTGTAACTCTATGAAACTGCACTACCTCATCCACATACCTCTTATCCAAAGAAACCATTGTGCCTGAATCCTTGATCACTAAGAAGTGGTCTGATTTCGTCAACCGATCCATGACCACCCAGATAGCATCACAAACCCCCTGAGTTCTGGGTAACCCTATGACAAAATCCATTGATATGTCATCCCATTTCCACTTGAGAACATACAAGGGATGAAAAAAACCACCAGGAACACAATTCTCGGCCTTTAACTACTAGAAAACCAAGCACTTTTCCACAAACTCTACCACTTCCCATTTTATCCAAGGACACCAAAACTATATCTTAAATCCACGGTACATCTTGTAAACTTCTGGATATACCTCCAAAGATGATTTATAAAACTCAAAAATGACCCCATCATGCATTAATATGGGAATAAAAAACCTTCCACAAAACAACATCTGGTTCTGATAATCCTCTAACCATACCTCTGAAGCATCACCATAGCCAAAACGATCATGCATCACCTCTACCTCAGAGTCTCCCCAATGAGAATCCTCCACCTACTGAATTATATAAGACTACAACATCATCTTAAAAAAACATCCTCTACCACCATCCACTCTTGTGTGTAAGTGCAAGGTTTCCAACTCCTCCATTGTTCTCCAAGCATCCTCAAAACTCTTGAATAACACCCTTCCATGACTTACTACTCAAAGTGTAAGCCATAAAATTCCCATTTCCTAAGGTGTAGGAGATATCAAAATCATAATCCTGAAGAAACTCCATCCACCTCCATTATAAAAAGTTCAAATCACGCTAGGAAAATATATACCTCAAACTCTTGCGATCTGTGAATATCATAAAATTCTCCCCAATGAGGTAATGTCGCCACAAATTTAGCACAAACAAAATTTCTTATAGATCTAGATCATGGGTGGAATATTTACACTCATGGGGACATAACTACCTAGATCGATAAGAGTTTTCCACCCACTGTTACATTCGTACGCATCCCAATACTAGACGGGAAGCATCAAAAAACACCTTAAACATCACCCCTTCCTTAGGAAACCAGGGAACTATAGAACTAACCAACTTTTCCTTCAGGTAAATGAATGATTCCTAGAACTAATAAATATACATAAAAAAAATTTCTTTCCTAGTCAAAGATGTCAATGGGGTTGCAACTCAAGAGGAATCAGGTACAAAACTCTGATAATATGCTACAAGAGTAAGAAAACTACAAAACTCTACCTCATTATTGGGTGCTTCCTAAGAAACAATTGCTTTAACCATAATCGGATCTACCACCACACCCTAATAATACACCACATTCCCAAGTAAATACACCCATCATGTCTAAAACTTACACTTAGACAACTTTCCATAGAGTCAGTGGTGTCGAAGAACATGAAAGATAGTTCTGAGATGCTTATCATGCTCCTCCTCTGACTTTGAGTAGATTAAGATATCATCGATGAATATGATAAAGAACCGATCTTGGAACTCATGGAAATGGTGTTCATAATCCCTATGAACACAGATGGTGTGTTTATAACACCAAATGGCATGACTAAAAACTTTAAGTGCCCATACCCGCATCTGAAAGTATCCTTTGGGATATCTCCCTCCTTCACCCTCAACCGGTGATATCCAGACCAAATATCAATCCTAGAAAACCAACTCACCCCTCTCTACCGGTCGACAATATTTTCTATCTATAACAACCCTACACTTTATTACACACTTAAACAAGATTTATTATATAAAATTTTACTTAAGACAACTCTGAGGATTGAGAGGTCTAGTGTATTGGGAAAATTAGGAACATTACGTAACAACTTAAGACATAAAAATATAACATCCTTATTGAAAACTTCCTTTACATGATCACAACATTCCCTTGTACTTAGCATTGCATGGGATAACCTGAGAAAATACATGTGAAAAGGGTGAGATATAAATCCCATTAAGGGAGTAAACAAGGAATAACATGAATAATATAATACATGTTATGAAATAGGCATATCAATGGGGCACAATATAAATATGAACATAAAGTCATGATATAGCATGATTATCATAACATGGAAATGTGGCAACAACACTTAACATGATATTATAATGAGCCAAGGATCATTACATATGGATCATGAGTAAACCCTCATTGCACTTGAATAGGAATGAGTAAACCCTCATTTCACTTGATGTATCGTGATACTAATCTTTACCCAATGCATTGGATCACTATCAGGGCGCGCCCTTCTTGATCATTTCATTTCGTGCATAAGTGTGCCACATGAATCATACAACATGGAATCATTCAACATCATCATTTATTCCAAGATAAAGGAATGTGGAATAAATACATGAAAATATATAATAAATAAGTAAATATTCATAAAGGTGAATACCCTTGATAGAGGAATTGGTATGGTATTCACTACATAATGACTTTGGCTTGGAAAATTATGGTGCAATTTCGGCAGCATAACAGTGTGACATAATAATTCATAAAAATAGTTTATGAGAGAGAAATGGGTGTCTCATCATATTTAAATGAAATGTACAGTAATGGGGGTCATATAGATACATGTCCCAACATATGAAATGGAATTTAGATTCATAATATAAAATAATTTCTTGAATGTAAATGAGAAGAGAGAAAATCCTTACAGAATTTCGGTATGGTTACAAGTGTACATGGGAGGAATTATTGAGAGAGAAAGAGGTATCTCATAATTAAAACATAAGGAGAGAAGTATGGGTGCGATGATAAATCATACCACAAAATTTTTAATTTAAAACAAAATTGTATAACAACATAATGAAATTTGGACAAAAATGAGAAAGGAAGAAATCTCTTACTTGGAAGTGTGATCCCAAAGGATTGGAAGAGGCTTGTGAGAGGCTTCTTGT
Source organism: Viscum album (assembly GCA_963277665.1). Classification (NCBI taxonomy): domain Eukaryota; kingdom Viridiplantae; phylum Streptophyta; class Magnoliopsida; order Santalales; family Viscaceae; genus Viscum; species Viscum album. Next base: position 1,226,729,903 of record OY728146.1, read on the forward strand.
GAGCTTGGGGATCCTTGGGAGGATTATAGAGAGAGAAGGTCAGGGGTTTGTTGATATCCAAATGGTTTTAGTGAAGAGGAATGGGATATTGAGTGGGTTTATATAGGAAATGAGAGGGAATTCTTTATTATTTAGGTTTTGAACACCACACATTAAACTAATCAAAACCACAAAATATACCATGGTTTTTTCCCATTATTTTTGAAAAAATGGAGTTTAAAAAATTATTTTATAAGTCCGATTTCCAAACTTATTAAAATATTAGGATTTCTTATGTGGAGGTGAGTCACACTCTCAAGGAAATCATTTTAAATGTTAAAATGTTTTATAAGTCTTGGAGGGCCCGCTAAGGCTTTGTAAAATAAATCAAACAAACCTAAAATCACATTATTTTAAAGTTAAAACATATATTTTCTGAACATATCATTTATATTATTTTATTACATCACTATTGGGTCATTATGATTTCATTAAACGCATTATATATTTAAATGGTATTTAATTTTTACCCAAAAATTCGACTGTCTCAGAAAATTATGAAAAATTCACCATTGGATAATTTTGACATCCTAATTCCAAAAATAATATTCATTTTATCTAAATAATTTTCTATATATGTGAATTTTTTACTTTTAAAATAAAAACCGACATTTATCGAAAATTCATGGGTTTTGACCAAAACAGCTTTCAAACCTTAATAAAAATTAAAATTGTATTCATAAAAATTATATGATCCTTTATATTTAATAAAAATTAATTTAGTAATAATATTTTATTAAAATATTATTTAATTCAAAAATCCATTAATTCATCAAAATAGATTTCTTAATTGAATATTAACTACAAATAATATTTTTGATTTAAAAACTATTTAAAAATTAAAAATAATAAAATAAATGTATATTATTTATTCTATACAAAAATAATGCACAAAATTATAGTGATAGGGTCTTGTTACATAACCCCTTATAACACCCGTATAAGACCTAAGGGTAAGGTGTGTGATGGTGAAAGACTCTTGGGGAGGCTCAGATAACATCGCTCGGGTGGTAATCTCTATTAACTTCCACTTCTCCTATAGTTGGTTCTATTCAAGCTTAACGAGTTAAAGCTCGGCTTGGGATTGGTCAATATTGAAGCCCAGTGATGCTACCTTCTTTTCAAGCTCTAACAAATGGGCTTCGTATGGAGCAATTCTACTGGATGAGGTCATCGCTTCCTTTATCTGAGTAAATTGGATTTGTTAAAGCCCTATATTTATACTAATCATGTGGTCACTATTCCATATCTATATTAGAAATGGTAACAATTCTTAATGGTATTTTAAAATCCAAAAACATAAAACCAAGTAATTTCATATGTTATATAACCATTTTAAATAATAAGACATTTAATTAGATCAAGAGGAATTTTCATTAATAAAAGTTTGGGTTGTTAAAATCTTCTCCCATTAAGAAATTTTTCCTTCAAAATTTCCTTTTCCCACACTAAAATAGATGAGGGTAACTCTGCTTCATCACTTCCTCATATTCCCACATTTCTTCTTCAAACTTTTGGTTTCACCATAACACCTTGACAAGTATAATTGTTTTATTTTGTATAACTTTTTCCCTACAATCTAAGATCTTCACCAGATTTTATTTATAGGATAGGTCATTCTCTAATGGTACCACCTCTTGATTGAGTACATACTATGGGTCAGGTATGTACTACCTCAATATTGATACATAGAATACATTATTTACTTGAGACAGCTTTGGTGGGAGTGCTAGTAGATAGGCTACTGCTCCAATGTGATCAAGGATCTCAAAAGGGCCGATGTATCTTAGAATAAGCTTTCCCTTATTCCCAAATCTCATAAATCTATTCCATGATGATATATAGAGCAATATCATGTCTCCAACATCAAATTATAGGTCTCATAGATGATTATTAGCATATCTATTTTGTCGACTCTGAGCAGCTTTAATGTGCTGCTGGATGGTCTTAACCTTCTCCACCATTTCTTCAACCATTTCTAGACCTAGGATTTTTTTCTCCCCAACTTCATACCAACATGACAGTGTTCTATACCTCTTCCCATAAAGGGCTTCATAAGGAGCCATTTGGATGCTTGAGTGGAAACTATTATTGTAAGAGAACTCAAACAGAGGAATATGTTGATCCCATCTGCCTTTGAAGTCTATTGAGCATGCTCTCAACATGTCCTCAAGTGTTTGGATAGTCCTCTCAGATTGGCCATCAGTTCGAGGATGATAAGTCGTACTAAAGTTCGTATCAGTATTTAGAGCATGTTGGAGACTCTTCCATAACATAGAGGTGAATCTTGGATCTCGATCAGATACAATCGATAGTGGTACTCCATGCAGCCTTACCACTTCTCTGATGTATACCCGTTCTAGTTGATCTAATGAGAAATCCTCCTAAATTTTAATGAAGTGTACAGTCTTTATAAGACGATCCACAATAACCCATATAGCATTATTTTCTTTGTATTTCTTCAAAAGTTCGGTGACAAATTCTATGGTGATGTTCTCCCATTTCCATACTAGTATGGGTAATAGTTGTATCACCCCCTTAAACTTCTGCCTCTCATCCTTCACTTTCTGACATACCAAACACTTTGATGTATACTCAGCGATATCCTTATTCATTTTATCCCACCAATAATTCTCTCGGATATCTCGATACATTTTGTGTTTCCTGGGTGAATGGAGAAATTTGAACTATGTGAATCATCCAAAAGTTTATTCTTTAACTCCGGATTTTATGTAACACATAGTCTTGTTCCAAATCTCACAATTCCTTCTTAATTAATATTAAACTCCAATGATTTCCCTTTTTTGATAGTTTCCACTTTCTTCTGAATTTTCACATCATCCTTTTGAGTGTCCTTTAACCTTTACAAAAGAGATAGTTGACCAATCATTTGTGAAAGGATTTATGATTTTCCATTATTTATGATTCCCATATCCATATTCATCAAATCTTGGAAGATTGGATCCTTTTCAATTCTCATCAATGATATAATTTCTAGGTCTTTTCTACTTAGAGCATCCTCCACCTTGTTCACTTTCATAGGGTGGTAATGGATTGAGCAATCATAGTCTTTGATCATCTCTAACCATCTTCGTTGGCGCATGTTCAACTCTTTCGGTGTGAATATATACTTGAGGCTTTTGTGATCTGTATATATTTCACACTTCTCCCCAAAGAGGTAATGTCTCCAAATTTTCAAAGTGAAGATTACTGTATCCAACTCCAGGTCATGTGTTGGATAGTTTTTCTCATGAAATTTCAATTGCCTTGAATCATAGAAAATGAATTTTTTATTTTTCATCAACACACAGCCTAGGACCTTCTTTGAAGCGTCAATAAATACCACAAAAAGTTCTCCACTTGTGGGTAGTGTGATAACGGGCACAGTGATAAGCCACCTTTTCAACTCCTTGAAGCTCTCTTTACATTTATCACTCCAATAAAACTTGACTCCCTTCTGAGTTATCTTGATAAGAGGGTTTGACAATCGTGAGAAATTTCTCACAAATCAGCGATAATATCTAGCTAACCCTAGGAAGCTACGGATATCTGTCACCGATGCTGGCCTCAACCATCCCTTAATTGCAGCTGTCTTAGAGGGATCCATAGATATCCCATTGCTTGTGATGATATGACCCAAGAATGAGACTTACTTCAACTATAAATCTCACTTTATATACTTTTCATAGAGCTTCTCCTTTAGCAAGGTCTCTAGTACAGTGCTTAGATTCTCCTCATGATCCTCCTTGGTTTTGGAGTATATTAGAATATCATCTATAAATACTAAAAAAAAATTGTCGAGGTAATATCTAAAGACTATATTAATCAAGTCCATGAAGATTGCTAGATAATTAGTGGGTCCAAAAGGCATTACTATGAATTCATAGTTCCCATAACTTGTACGAAAAGTTTTCTTGGGGATATCCTCCTTCTTCACCCATAATTGGTAATATCCTGACCGAAAATCCACCTTGGAGAAGTATTGTGCTCCATGTAGCTGATTGAACAGGTTATCAATTCAGGGTAGAGGATTCTTTTTCTTTACCATGATTTTGTTGAGATCATAATAATCAATATAAATGTTCATTGACCCTTTCTTCTTCTTGATGAAGAGGACCGATGCACCCCATGGTGAATTAGTTGGGCATATAAACCCTTTATTTAGATTCTACTGTAGTTGTTTCTTCAGCTCCTCAACCTCCACAATAGCCATTCTATAAAGATTCTTGTATATTGGAAACACCCCAGGTATAAGATCAATCTAGAATTCAACATCCCTTCTATAAGGAAGGCCAAGAAATTCCTCGGGAAACACTTTGGTGAATTCCCTCACAATAGGCATGTCATCAAGTATGGTTGATTCCTTAGACTCAATCATCTGAGAAAGATATACATGTTCATAGGATAGTAATATCTATGCTTGAGATGATGGTTCTAAAAAAGATTCATCCTTCTCCTTGCACTTGTACAGAATCAGGGGTCGATTCACCATTTGGAGAGTGATTTCCCTCTCGTGGAAATTTATATTGGATCTATATAAGGAAAGTCAATCCATGCCATTAATTTCATCAAATTCCACTAGAGGGAGTATGACGAGGTTTTCTGGGAAGTTCAATCCATAAATTATGACAGGGGAGGAGTTATATCCATGGGATTCAATGATTTCCCCATTTTTTGTTCTCACTGACATCTTTACTTCCATGATTTTTGGTGGTGTTGGGATTATTCTACTAAATTTTTGGGATATAAAAGAATGCATAGAAATAGAATAAAAAAGTAAATTTTCTATTATTTAATAAATAACTAGCGTACCTGTCACCACTTCATTGTGGGGGTTTAATTTGGTGGTAGATATGGTAAAATCTCTCCCTTTCTGCCTTGGAGGTTGTTGTTTGCCTCCAAAAACCCTTGTATTAGGGAACTGGTTTGAAAAGTGCTTTGGTTCTTTGCAGTTGAAGCAATGAACAATGCCTTTAGGGTCTAATGGAGTGTTCCTCTCCTCTGTCATAGTCGCGGGTTTTTCTTGTTGGCAGTTAATGTCTAGGTGCCCTTCTCTTCCACACCTAAAGTATTTCCTCATCCTCTTTAGGCAATTTCCAGGGTGCTTCTTTCCACACCTTTGGAAAGTGGGGTGCTGGATTTTCTTAGCACCATTGGATTTATCCATCGGACTGCCGAAATTAAAGTCCACCTGACACTTCTTATCCCCATGATACCCATGAGATTTTTTGATCTCTATTTCTACTTTGAGGGCATATCGGACAATTTCCTCATAGCTCTCGAAGTCACGGATCTCTAGGGATTTCCATAGACTAGGTTGTATCCCATCAAAGAAGTAGTAAACCTTTCATTTGGGGGTAACAACAAAGCCAGAGGCATATCGTGCAAGCCTTGTGAAGTTTTCCACGTACACTCTGATGGATTCGTCATCTTTTTTCTAGAGGGAAAATAAGTCTCTTTCCATCTTAAGGCATAGGGTGCAAGGAAAATATTTATCAAAAAATATTTTCTAGAAATCCTTCCATTCCAACACCTTGATCTCCTCCTCAGGCTTCATATTTTTTATCAATGTTCACCATTTATCAGCTTCACCCTCCATACGATAAGCATCCAGAAGTACCTTCTCTTGTTCAGAACATTGGAGGATGGAGAATATCTTCTCAATGGAGTTGATCCATTGTTCGTTGATTGAGGGATTGGATGATCCATTAAAAGTAGGAGGCCTTTGTCTCATGAATCTCTCAATTGTGTATTGTTCTTTCTTAGGGGGTTTGAATGTTCCTCTTGACCCATGTTTCTATTCAAAACTTGAGTTAACTGTTAGAGTATTGTGACAAAGTTTGTGATTCCCACTCCCATCAGATTGGGAATCTCATTAGAACATTCATCACATTGATCTTCATGTTGGTTGTTAGATAGAGTCCTCCTATTATCAGCCATTGGCTAGAATAAAAGGAAATTTATGGGTAACACATAAAGGGGAATCAATTGACAAAAAGGGATAACATATTAATTACATTTATTTCCTTAACTTATCTATGTTGTCCATAATCTACTTCCCAACATATATTCTTATGGGAATTTTTTTAATTACATTAATAATGGTTTATACTGAGCTTATGAATTTAACAAAGCATATCTCCTAGGATTTTCATAACCAAAAGTGTATCAAGGCCCATTGTCGTACACTAGTTCCCGTTCGAGTCTAGCTCAAAGCGGTGTTTTCGGATTTTACCCCTAGATACATATGTGCCAGAGCTGCCTCTACCTGCTCGTATCCATAAAGGGATGTATTTGCTTGATAAAACACTTAATCAATACTCACCAAAATTTAGATATGTTTTTATTATACTCAGTCTTGTCCCTAAGGCTTTTACTAGGGTTTTCTAATCCTAATCCCAAAAATAACTAAACATATCCTTTGATACCAACTATAACAACCCTACACTTTATTACACACTTAAACAAGATTTATTACATAAACTTTCACTTAAGAAAACTTTGAGGATTGATAGTTCTAGTGTCTTGGTAAAATTAGGAACATTACCTAACAACTTAATACATAAAAATACAACATCCTTATTGAATACTTCTTTTACATGATCACAACATTCCCTCATACTTAGCATTGCATAGGATAACCTGAGGACATACATGTGAAAAGAGTGAGATATAAATCCTAATAATGGAGTAAACAAGGCATAACATGAATAATACACTACATGTTATGAAATAGGAATATCAATAGATCATAAGAGAAACATGAACATATAGGCATGATATAGCATGATTATCATGACATGGAAATGTGGCAACAACATTTAACATGATATTAGCATGAGACAATGCTCATTGCACATAGAGAATGATTAAACCCTCATTGCACTTTAATTATCATGAGTAAACTCTCATTTCACTTTATGTATCATGATACTAATCTTTACCCAATGCATTGGAGCACTATCAGGGTGCACCCTTCTTAATCATTTTATTTCATACATAAGTGTGCCACATAGATCATACAACATGGAATCATTAAACATAATCATTTATTACATGATAAAATAATGTGGAATACATAAATGAAACTATATAATAAATAATTAAATGTGTGTAAATATGAATACCCTTGATAGGGGAATGGGCATGGTATTCAATACACAATGACTTTGTCTTAGAAAATCACGGTGCAATTTCGGCAGCATAATAGTGTGACATAATAATTCATAAAAATGGTTGGTGAGATAGAAAGGGGTATCTCATAATATTTATATGAAATGGACAGTAAGGGGGGTCATATAGATACATGTCCCAACATATGTAATGGAATTTAGATGCATAATATAAAAGAATTTCTTGAATGTAAATGAGAAGAGAGAAATTCCTTATGGAATTTCAGTATGGTAACAAGTGTAAATTAGAGGAATTAATGAGAGATAAAGAGGACTATAATCATTCAAACATAAGTAGGGTAGTATTGGGTATGTGATAAGTCATACCCCAACATTTTTAATTGAAAAAAAATGGTATAACAACGTAATGAAATTTGGACAAAAATGAGAAAGGAAAAAATCCCTTACTTGGAAGTGTAATCTCAAAGGCTTGGGAGAGGCTTGATAGAGGCTTCTTGAGAGCTTGAGGCACATTGGGATGATTCTAGAGAGATAATTTCATCATTTTTTTGAGCTTCAAATGGTTTTAGTGAATATTAATGGGAGATTGAGTGGGTTTATATAGGAAATGATAGAGAATTCTTTATTATTTAGGTTTTGGACACCACACATTAAACTAATAAAAACAACAAAACATCTCATGGTTTTTTACCATTTTTTTCCAAATTATAGTGAAAAACATTATTTTATAATTCCAATGGTTGAACTTATTAAAATATTAGGCTTGCTTATGTATAGGTGAGTCACACTCTCAAGGAAATAATTTTAAAATGTTAAAATGTTTTATAGGTATTGGAGGGTTCACTAAGGCTTTGTAAAATAAATAAAACAAACCTAAAATCACATTATTTTAAAGGTAAAACATATATTGGTCGAAAATCCCATTTATATTATTTTATTACATCACTATTGGGTCATTATGATGTCATAAAACGCATTATATATTTAAACGGTATTTAATTTTTACCCAAACTTTTGACTGTATCATAAAATTATGAAAAATTCACCGTTGGATAATTTCGACATCCTGATTAAAAAAATATTCATTTTATCTAAATAATTTTCTAAATATGTAAATTTTTTACTTTTAAAATAAAAATAGACATTTATCAAAAATTTGTGGGTTTTGACAAAAACAGCTTTCAAACCTTAATAAAAATTACAATTGTATTCATAAAAATTATATGATCATTTATATTTAATAAAAAGTAATTTAGTAATAATATTTTATTAAAATATTATTTAATTAAAAAAATCCATTAATTCATCAAAATCGATTTCTTAATTGAATATTAACTAAAAATACTATTTTCTCTTTAAAAACTATTTAAAAAGTAACAATAATAAAATGAATGTATATTATTTATTCTATAAAAAAATAATGAACATAATCATAGTGATAGGGTCTTGTTACATAACTCATTATAACACCCACATAAGACCTAAGGGTAAGGTGTGCAATAGTGAAAGACTCTTGGGGAGGCTCAGATAACATCACTTGGGTGGTAATCTCTATTAACTTCCACTTCTCTTGTAGGTAGTTCCGTTTAAGCTTAACATGTTAAAGATCAGATTGGGATTAGTCAAGAGCGAAGCCCAGTGATGCTACCTCCTTTCTGAGCTCCGACAAATGGGCTTCGTATGGAGAAATTCTTCTGGATGAGTTCATTGCGTCCATTGTCTGAGTAAATTGGATTTGTTAAAGCCCTATATTTATACTAATCATGTGGTCACTATTCAATGGCTATATTAGAAATGGTAACAATTCTTAATGGTGTTTTAAAATCCAAAAACATAAAACCAAGTAAGTTAATATGTTATATAGCCATTTTAAATAATAATACATTTAATTAGATCAAGATTAATTTTTATTAATAAAAGTTTGGGAAGTTACACTATCCTTGGAATAGGGTAATGTTTTTTTTATTTTCATCTTATTCAACCTTCAATGGTCTATAAACAACCTTAGACTACCATCTTATTTCTTGGAGAATAACACTAGAGCACCCCACGGTGACATGTTGGGCCAGATAAAACCCTTCTACATCAGATCATCTATCTGAATCCTTAACTCCCACAACTCAAAAGATGATATTCGATAAGGATCCATTGAAATTGGAGAATCACCGGCCTACAAGTCTATCACAAACTAAACATCACGTTGAGGGGGTATCATCACAACCTCCTCAGGAAAAACATACAGGAACTCACCAACGACCCTGGGAACCTCTACTATATCAGCATCCACTTATTCCACTAACAACTCATCCAACAAGGAGAGAAGGGCATCCACATACTGACTTCCCACCTGAAAACCCTGCTCTCCAAAGAAAACCACATTTTAGTCATCCACATCTAAAAACACAAATCTCCTTAAGAATCATTCGATAACAGCACGTATGGAATACAACCATTTTATGTAGAGGATGAAATCATATGACTACATCTGTAGTAATAAAAGATCCTCACAGTACTTATATAGTCCCATCATCAGTTTACATTCCCAACACACATCAAACAATATGGTCTGGCCTCTAACTGGTGTAGTCAACACCTAGGGCACAGGAAGCCTCTCTTCCTCCATTGCGTGCAACTGACCACACCTAGATCCTCTACCTCTCTGCTGATGACCACCTCTACAACCATGCTCAAGTCGCGGTCCCTAAACGTGAGGAATATCCTAAGGTTGGCCTCTACCTACTCCATATCCCTATGGTAGAGTAAAAACTCACAGGCCCTGCTACTAAATCTCACTAGAAACTACTACTGAGGCTAGAACTAAACCTATCCACCTCCACTAAACTAAGATCAAGGAACCACTAATCACTAGTTCTAGCGATGGACATGAACCCCATAACCAAAACACACTGGTACAAAACTCAAAAGAAAAGAAAAGAAACCACTAGCTCCAGAAGGCCAGAATGGAAGTTGCTGAGGTTGACTCCCTGCAAGTCAAAACCTCAAAGGTCCTAGTACCTAAGACCTTCCACTAACAACTCTGGTCCTCAAGGAACCCTAATAGTTCCCCTCCTATGGAAAACCACCTTGTGAGTGCATCCTCTCGATCACATCCTCCTTCTTCTGAACCTCCAGATATGTCAACAACATAAAAAGAGTAATTGTATACTGGATAAAAGGATGGAGTGCCTCCTCAAGATTTCTCTCATGAGACTCCTCATCTGGAAAAAGATCTAGGGAAAAATATAGATGGTCCTTGAAGTTGATTCTCATCTCCCACACTGACATGATCTCCTACTGAAGAGAAAATACTGCCTCTTTATTTCCTTTATGGTTAACGAAAGGAACTCTTCCTAGAACTCCTTCTAGAAGTCGACCCACAAAACACTTTCCTCCTTCTGCTCTCCCAGATACAACATCCACCACTGAAACACAACTCCCCACATCTAAATGACTGTTAAAGGGTCCCAATACTCTGTTGGGGACCAGATAAAACTAAAATTAATCTCGAGATCCTCCAACTAGCTCTCTGTCTCCACATCTGATACATTCCCTTGTACTTCCCCAAAGCCTACCACTAGAAAGCATGCAACTTCCTCTGCCACTGATCATTATCTTCAACTGGATCAACCCTACAGTGATTAACTGAATCAGATTACTAAACCTCAACTGTCTGATCCACATGTGAATGATGAATAGCATCCATAGATGAAAGGAAAACAAATAACTTCCTAAGACTGGTAGTGTGTAATTTTATTAAGATTCATTTGAACTCATTTAATTTTTTTTATCCATTTAAATCTTCCCAAAACAACCCAATTCAAACAAGAACACAAGTCATCATGATTCATTACCTCTCCTAGGTCTCTACCCTACAAATAGTTCCACCTCACTGGGCCATTCAATAGCTCAAATTCTGTGCACCGAGTCATGGGGGACCATAAAATCTTGTGTCCTAGCCAGTCTCCCCGGCCTATTCCATGCATCAAGGTCAAATGTCACTATTTTCATACCACCCCATGCAATCCTCACTATGCCTAACTCCAAACTACATCCTATCTATCAACCACTACTTTGATACCACTCTATCATGACCCCCTCCCTCCAAAGATACAAGAATTAGAGGAGAAAGATAATGACCTCTAAGCCCCGTCACCTGTAGGCCCCAGGTAGGAGACTAGCACTGAGGGTATAAAAATATCGTGATATGGGAATCATTACACTCTATAATAATATGGGATCAGGAGATAATATGGATCATCCACATAAAAATCCAAGAAATAATATAAAATAAATCCAAAACCATCCCACATGCATGTATAAATAGAACTGACACAGATAAAATTCTCTAAAGTAAATACCCAAAAGCAAGGCTAAAGCAGCGACACAGTAACTGTCAAGGATCTGAGCTAGTAATGTCTAGCATGGTCCGCATAGTCCTTATGGAAACCTAAAAACAATTTTATATATGTAGGGTGAGAAAACAAGATTACTCAATATAAAACCAAAGTCTCTCATGCACATTTGAAAGAAGCATACTAATGCACCTGTGAGAAAACAGTAGAACCAAACAACACCTATCAAGGTATACTAATTATCCCAGCCTCACCAAAGCATGCTCACCAAATAACACAAACCAAATGATATAATATGATAGGAATCATGTAAATAAGGGTAAACTACACCACTTTCCCATTGGTATGCCACTCTCACACCAACATCATACATCTTGACTCTCTTATCACTTTCGTATACTACAGCGCCCCATAAGCACGGTCACAATACATCTCACCTGAAAACACTTGGGTCACAACACAACTACTGAAAAAACCAAATTAGTAGAATATCATGAACATATAGGACATAAACCTTGTACCCTAATTCTAACATGCATGACCCCCACCATAAGCCACCCCATAAACATGGTCATATCACATCCCGCCCGAAAACACATGAGCCACCACCCCACAAGCATGGTCATATCTCACATGAAAACACATGGGTCGTCACACTACACTCGCAAACACCTGGGCTATCACAACCACCATATAATAGATTAACAGACCTTTATACATCACAGCATGTGTAATACTTACCTCACCTAGAAAAGAGAGTGGGAAAGAGTGGGTACCCATCCATCCATACTCCTTATCGGATTTCAGAAAAAACACCCTCTACCTAACTATGCGGGTGTCAACACATAGTGATCGATGTGGGTGGGGTGCGTATAGAAATTACAAGAAAATACAAGTATATATATATAATATATAACACTCAATCTCAACCAATGGGTTCACAAAAAAACCAACCAACTCACAACACCATCACTTTTGTTGCCACCTCTAAATGTATAACACCACACAACAAGCTGAAACCCCATTTAACATTTCCAAACAATTTCATTTAATCATCCCATTATTTTCATTATTTAGCATCAACCACATTCAACCAAAAAACCCACCATTTAATCATTCATTAACCATTTTCTTCCCATTAACCAAACCAACCCATGTCATTTCAATCATTATAAAAAAATTATTTATTTATTCCATCACTACTCGGGCATCTAGAACAAGGAAACCACATATCACAAACAGCTCAACATCCCCATCATACCATCACCTCACCACCCCAAAATCATAACTAACAAACCACCTTGTCATCCCAAAATTACAGCTAACAAACCACTTCATTTCCCCAAAATCATAGTCAAAAAATCACTTCATTGCCCCAAAAGCACAGTCAACAAACCATCAGCCCCACAAGTCCCAACCACACATTATCACCCTAAAATCACAGTCACACATCACAGTTCATCAAAATCCATTTATAGATTTATAAAGGTGATTTTATCACATTCCACTTTATTTTAGGGGCATTGTAACACAAACCATAATCCTGGGGAAACCATTTTATTAACCAGATATAATTAATTAACCAATTTCTATTTTAGGGTGATATCACAACAATCGCAACAAAATCATAAAACACAACACATATATCTAGTGAAAAAAAATCCCCCAATGGCCATAATTTTCAGTGGTGCATCAAGCCTGTACAATTCACAATATCACAATAACAATAAAGCTGTAAAAACATGCGATTCAAACACCTTTTTAGCCTTCAATTTCAATTTAACAAATTATTTATCTTTAATTAAGCTAGCATAACCATAAACCATAGGTAAAAAAATAAAATCCCTCTCGCGTGATACACAATAAAGAGAAATTATGGATTCACTACCTCAAAGAAGCTTTTTCGACTAGTTGTGCACTGCAGGGAAAAAAAGAACACCCGCAAACCTCAATTGTGCCATGAGAAAACACAGATCAACCTACACCGCAACTAAATACCATAAAAACACAACCCAACACACACCTAAACCATAACAATATTACTGTATTGAATCATTGGGAGAAGAACGGAATAAAACCTACCAAGAAAAAGGAAGGACTTACCACGGATTGCAAACAAACAACCATCGGGACCAACAAATAAAAGAGGGAGGAAGAGGGATTGAAAAAATCCTTGGGGCACCTAGGGTTCTCCCAAAATGAGAGGAAGAAGAAACCATGGATAAATGAATGAAAAATTGACTAGCATTAACTTTTAAAATTGTATTGCGTCGAGGATTTACACGACGTGTAATCCCCTTTCTCGTTATGTAATCCTCAAGGTTTGGTTTCGCTAAAAAATGCATCACATTTTTATTATTTTATACCTAAAATATGCACGTCATGAACCAGCCTCACACATGACGTGAACCACCATTACACATCATGTAATACACTTACAGGGTGTGTATTTTCTGCAGCAGTTCTCCTACACCTCCAGCTTCCATCGAAAACTCCTAGAACCACCCCCGAACACCTCCAACAAAAAAATGGAAAATTAAAGGATAGGGAGGGAACGGACCATTATAGAAATATTCCAAAGTATCCATATGTGTTCTTAAATAGGGACAAATCATTGATTAAAAACATTAACTTTACATGGTTAGTTCATTTAGGTGGTTTTACTGACTGTCACAAACTAGATTCATTTTATTTAATATTATAGATATATATTAATTATAGAACATGAAATAAGTTATAATATACTTATTATAATCTTATTTAACCATAATAATAATTTTATGACCATACTTAAAGGCAAAGGATGAAAACGATGTGCATTGTTCATGGAGGCAGTGAACCAACCATATTGTAAACAACGCTTTCATTTCAGAAATGAAAGAAGAGAGGGTTTGAGATAGATATTCCACTAGAATGATAATATATCATCATATTTAGGAAACTAATGTTACTATGTTTATGTAGATGGTGATTTTATGTGTAACACCCCTCCCCTCTTCATTTTCTTGAGAAGAGGTGAAATGTTAATTCTCTTAGGTGACATCCCCAGGACTCCAAAAGCTGTCATTAAATACCAAGGGATTAAGTGATCATTGGGGTTTGATTTTCCCTAAGAACTCATAAAACCTTCCAAGAAGTACGTAACAGCTAGGATAAACTATATGCTTCATGATAATAAACCACATGACTCAATGAAATACTAGTACAAACACAATATGAGAGTAATAGTAGAAAAAAAAATTGTAAGGCTAAGCCTCCAAATAGAAAGACGTCGTCACCAAAGTGGAACCATCCCAAATCAAGATGTAGAGACTCCCTGGATCCTACTTCAGTAGGAATACCATGAAATCAAAGATCGCCACTAGAGAATTATAAAACATGAACCTTCTCTATATCTCAATAGATGACATCTACAAATGCACCAAAATGCCTAAGAAGGTGGTGAGTGTATGAATCGGTAGGATTTACCCAAATAATTCACAACATAGGACACTAGGACAAGATAAAGTTAGTACATTTTATATAAATCAAGGATAAGAAAATCAAAATAGTTTTATCAAAGGAAAATAGTTTAAATAAGAAATTTAACCAAATAAATCCCTCCACTTGCACTTAAATTTCCCCTTGGAATACCCATTATATGGTCCATACTCATGCATGCATGTATTCCAATGATAATACCAACACTCATGAGTGAAAATCCATATTTCATCGAGTTGTCACTAGGTGATATCCCCTTGTGTCTTTCCAGTCAGCACCAAGCTCCAAGTATGTGTCAACAAGGCCTCGTACAATGCAATATTAACACACTCTACCATGTATTTCAATACTATAATCCATATAAAATAAATTTTCACATAAAACATTTATTTTGAAAAACAAATCCTTTGAAAACATTTAATTCAAACAAATCATTAGAATATTTCAAAACTAAACAATTGAAATCACATCAAAACAAGGTTTTTATATATAAAATACTCATGATATTTCTAATAAAATAACAAGAAAATTTTATCGAGATTCAATCCCACAAGTTCTAGAATAGTAAAGTGGGAGAGAAGCCACTTTCCTTGATTACATTTTCACAAAGGATCTTAAATGATTCCATAGATCTACCTCTTCCTTATGTTCATCTATTAAAACCCAAGATGATCTAATCATCATAAATACAAACCCATTGATGACCAAGTTTAGATGACACTTTCATGAAAAAATGGTCACTCACATCAAAAGATAAAGTTTGGTGATGATTATATGTATAAAACTTATTTCTAATCTGTGTCATAGCCATCTGCTTCCATATCATTTGGACTTTCTCTATAGTCACATTCATAAGAATTGGTCCAATCAAATATGTCTCTCCTATTTCCACACAACATAAAAGAGAACAATAAGTATGTCCATACAAAGCCTCAAATGTTGGCATCTGTATTTTTGGTTGATAACTATTATTATAGGATAATTCAACCAAAGGCATATGATCCTCCCATGAACCACCAAAGTCCATGACACATGCTCTGAGAATATCTTTCAATGTATTAATAGTTTGTTATGACTTACCATATTTTTATGGAAGATATTATATGCTCATATTTAATTTACTTCTAAGATCCTGTTATAACGATTACCAAAATTGAGAAGTAAAATGGGGGGGTCTCTGTCAGATACAATTGAAGCTGGAACTCCATGTAACCTGACCACTTCTCAAACAAATTGATACCATTTTTCCCAAAAATACACATAGACCAAACAAGACTGATATCATTTGTAACACGCCCCCCCCCCCCCCACTCTCATTGGCTTAAGAAGAGATGAAGTGTTACTAGCCTTATGTGTAATCCCAAAGACACTAAAATATGGTAATAAATATCAAGGTATTAAGAGGTCATTGAGTGATAATATTCCCTAAGAACTCATAAAACCTTCCAAAAAAGTACATAACAACCAAGATGAACTATATAATGCATGAGAATAAACCACATAACTTAATAAAATACTATTACAATCACAATATCATAGTAATAGTGGAAAAAGAAATAAAGTTTCAAGGATAAGACTCCAAATGGAAATAAATTGACACCAAAGTGGCACCATCCCAAACCAAGATGCAAACACTCCCCAACACCAGCTTTAGCAAACAAACCATGACATCAAGGATCACCACTATAGAAGTATGAAACGTGAATATTCCTTGTATATCAGTATAATACATCTTTAATTTCACCAAATTTCCCAAGTAGGGGATGATTATATCACTCAATAGGATTTCCCTAAATACTTTCCAAAACTCTCTATTAGGACAAGAGAAAGTTAGCACATTTTATATAAAACAGGGATAAGAAAATAAAAACATTTTTATCAAAGTAAAATAGTTTAAGAAATTAATTTAACCAAATAAATCCTTATAATTTCTCTTAACTTTCCCCTTAGAATACCCATTACATGTTCCATACTCACACATCCATGCATGCCAATGAAAATCCCAACACTTGCGAGTGGAAATCCATCATTCACCAAGTCGTAACTAGGTGATATCCCTATGTTCCTTCCTATTCGGCATCGATCACCAAGTCTATTTCAATAAGGCCTTATACAATGAAATACGAACACACGCCACCATGTATTCCAATACCATCATCCATATTAAATATTTTTCCACAAAAACATTTCTTTTGAAAACCAAATCCTTTGAAAACATTTAATTCAAATATCTCATGAACATATTTCAAAACTATCCTATTGAAATTACATAAAAATAAGGGTTTTCCACATAAATACTCATGAGATTTATAATCAAATAATAAGAACAATTTATAAAGATTCAATCCCATAAGTTCTAGAACAGTAGAGTGGGAGAGAAGCTACCTAACTTGATTACATTTGCAAAAAGGATCTTAAATGATTTCACAGATCAACCTCTTTCTTCTGTTCCTCTATAAAAACCCAAGAAGATATCATCACCAAAAATACAAAACCATATATCCTATATCACACACTAGTCTATGGTTCCAATCAATCCAACATAAAGATATCCAAAATGAGGAGGAAGAACAGAACCTTAACCTTTAGTTTTCACAGAAAACTATTCAAAGATTCGTTGCTAACAGAGTCTGAACATCAAAGTTCACCAGAAATCACCTAGGTTAAGCCTAGAAGTTGAGAAGAAGAAAACATAAAGATGAATGATAAATATTACACCCATAGGTTGGGTAAGTATAGCTAGGTCCAGTCTATTCATGATGTGAATTATGAATTCACATCGTGAATTCATCGAGAGGCCACTTATGCTGATTCTTATGTCGCCTCATCTTATTTTCCAGGAGAAACCAATTCCATGTTGTGAATGTTTTTCACATCATGTATTTCCCCAGATGCACCCAAAAAAACCATTCACACTATGAAATAACCTCATGAAATTTTTCTGATATAATTCTTATCATGAATTTCCCATTCATGATGTGAATAAGTTCTATAGCCAGATTGCAGGTTTATTTCCCTTTAATCCTCAGAACACTTTCATAAATTTATTCAACCCATTCTAAAAATTAAAGAAGAAAAATATAAAATTAAGTCGTACCTTAAACCAAGGGTTCTACAGTATGGGGTGGTAGAAGAAAAATAAAATTAAAAGAGATTAGTGGAGAATTTTACCTCTTCCTTTAGTCGCCTCCTCTTAAGATACCCCTTAAGGATCCTTAAAATGGTATTTCGATAATACTAGTAGAACTAGAATGTGCGGGAGAGTATTGGAAGTGGAATTGGTTATAAATTGAGCAAGATTAAAGGCTTATAAGTTGTGTGGAGAAGGGGTGGTGAGAGTGGGTATTTATAAGGAGGAGAGAGGGTGTTTTTAAATATTATATTCATTAGTTTATTATTTTGGATCAAGACTATCAATATTATTGATTATCATGAATATATATAGTAAATTATTCATGTGAGTTTGAACCAATGTATGATTACATCAATCATGACTAAAAAATTCATTTATTTAGCTTATAATGTTAAATACCATATTTTACCGTATTTCACTATTCACAAAAATTCAACTATTTTAGAATATTATCAAAAATTCAACCTAACCATTTATATCCCAAAAATGAAATAAATTTTATGAAAATAATTTTCTAAATATGAGAAATTTAATTTTTAAATAAAATTCTCATTTATTTGAAAAATACTAATTTTTAATATTATGATCGATTTTCTAACCCTTTGAAAAATTACTTATAGTCACATAAAATTATCTTATCATAATAATAAAACATAATACTAATTTATAAACCCATTTTTTGAAAATAAAATTTCTTTAAATTGTTATATTAATTGTAAAATTGAAATTAAAACATTTATATTTTACAAAAAATACAAACAATTTATTATTTTTAAACCATTTATTTACTTCTACCATGGTTTAAATATATCATATTTTTATTTTATATTATTCCTAAATATTATTTTAAACTTACATAGGTGAGGATACTATTCTAATAGTCAGGTTACTATTTCTAATGATTAGATTACTATTCCACTGGCCAGGTTACCATTCCAGCGATCAAATTACTATTCTAAAGGTAAGATTTGTAATGGTCATATGGGTTCCCTGCTTTCTATAAATACCTCACATTTCATTAATTCTTCATTCAATTCTATTTTATCTCAAGGATATATATATATATATATATTCATTTTCATGATGGATATTGTATTGCAAATATTTTGATTTATTTCTACAATGTTGTTCATGAGTGTGGTTATTCTAGTGGATTGAGTAGATCCAAATTTTCATATTTTAGTTTTCTTATTTTATATTTTTTCCCCTTTTAATATTTTTAATTATTATGGAAATTTTTATTCTCTAAATTTAATGTTTAAATTAATATAATAAAATTTATTTGGTTTTATCATGTAGTGTGTGTGCATTATACTACATTACTAAATATGAAAAAAAATACAAGAAAGTAGATTTTATTGGTAATATTTTGGGTCATTTCAGATTTAAATTCAATTATAATAGTTTAAAATGAACTAATTATGTATATTATATATTTTTTCATATTCTTGAATGAATATATTTCCATAATATTAAATAAAACAAAACTAGTTCGCAATGGTTAGTAAAACTACCTAAATGAACTAATAGTGTAATGTTAACATCTTTACTAAAAGAATCGTCCCTATGTCGGAACACATATGGTTATTTGGGATCATTTAAATTTATGGAATTACATTAATGAAATTTTATTTCACTTATGGATTTGTGGTCTTATTTGACAAGAACATCGATAATTATCCACAAATAATCTGACCTTGGAATCGTGAAACGAATGCTCCCAGGACGACAAAAATAAACATTATATCTCATTAAAATGGTGATAAATGAACATAATAAAATTATAATAAATCAAATATAGATGGAAAATGTTTTTAATTAAGTAATTAATTAATCTAATTTGATTATCTAGGATGTTAAGTGCAAGTATAGAACAGATCCGGACATAAGGTAAGGGATCTTTCTGAACCATCCTTTTTCATTGGGTTATAACCTTTCTCTATATAACTCACTTTCTATCTATATTTAATGTTATTTAATACCTCTAAATTATATATGTGTGTGTGTGTGTCTCTTACATATATACCTAGTTGATTCTCCCTTCCTTTTAAGGGGTAATACATGTCTTAACTTCATTTCTCAAATGCCTTCTTTAAATCAAACCTGATTAAGAGGAAATTTTCTATCCCTTAATAATTTTATATAATGATCATTTAAAGTATCTATTCCCAAATTAACATCATATTTTTAGACCTGTTCTTATGTACTTAGATATGAATGCCCATAATATTTAATTTCATTTTATCTTTGAAATCTTTATGAAATATCATTTGATTATGATATGAGTCAAGATTATGAAACTCATTTCTTTCCATGTGAGATTCTTATTTTTAAGCCTTATGAATGATTTCATTTTTATGCCACACATAAAAATGTACATTTTATTATGGGTGTTCCCAGATATCACTTCAATTCATTGGGTAATGTTTTTGTCTCATGAGACGTTATGTATGGGGTTAGGGAGTAAACTTAAACCATGATGGGACTCTTTCAACCATGTAATGTTGTCTTGGCAGTTATCCTTGATTTATGCTTATCTCATGTTTCATGTTTTTGTAACTTTCCTATATTTCCATGATCTTATGATACCATGTTCTTTATATTATGCTTCCATGTGATTATTCATGAGTCTTCTCTTTTATGATATCATCTTATGTCATATGACTTGCATGTTATGCTTTTTTTATCATGTCTATTCTCTTACTGGTCTTTTTAGATCACCCCTTTATTTTATGTTTTTTACTTGGTTATATTATATTGTTATAGGATCTCAAAGGTATTTAGAAGATCATTGTGAAGAATATAGTAAATATGTCATGATTTAGTTTCCTTTCAATATATTATGAACCTAGTCTTCCAAATACACTAAGCCTCACAGTCTTTGGGTTGAGTTTAATGTATGTTTATGTTAAAAATAATGTAACAATATGTGTAAAAGGATTGAGTTTATATAGAGAATTCAGCCACTCATATCCATGCTCGTAGAAGCCATCAACACGATCGAGGCCAAGATAAGTCATTTGCTTGAGGGGGTCATACACCTTATGATAAGATGAAAGGGCACTACTAGAAGTGGTGAAATAATGAACTGTGGTCGAAGAAAACAAATGATGAAAGATGATTATTTTAGTTTAGTATAATTTCAAACCATTTTGTTGATTGATATTGATAATCAATCAAAGGGAAAGAAAATATCATCAAAGAAAACTTTGTTCACCATATCTTGAAGTATGGTGATGATATTATGAATTTTAACATCACTGGTTATTTTGTAAACCCTGAAGGTATTGAGCATATGGATAATGTGTAAATTCTCAAGATGGATATATAATTTTGATTTTTTAATTTTTTTTAATAAATATTTCATGTTTTATTTTTTTCCCTTTTATTTTATTTATTATATGTATGCCTCTTTTTCTTTTTAATAGAGGTGAATGGTATTGATCGCTCTATCGGGATTAATCCTCATTTTGAAGATATATGTATTGTTAAAAATGTCATGATGTTTGGTTTCATACGAATCTAATAACTCTTATTAGATATAGAGGAAGCAATTAGAAACCAAATATGAGGATCTCTTATGAAAGATAAATAAAACGTGTGATTAAACTAAAATGAATAACTACAGTAAATATGTGTACCTTACACCAAAGATCCACTATAAATTTTTTTATCTTCGTTTGATGAGTTTGATAAAGATCATCAAAGTGGAAAACAAAATCACCCCACCTCCATAGGTATCCATGGGCCAATTTGAATCATCTAACATTCAGATGGGATTTATCCTTCCTTGATGGCCTGTTGGAGCTGCTAATACAAAGGATAAGAATAAAGAGAGAAACAGGTTAGGGATTATCATCCAAGAATAAGGATCTGAATCCACACCCAACCACAGTTATCATATGACAATGGTTTATAAATCCAGAAGGAAAACCCTTGAAGTGTATCATTTACTCGATGGCTTGACATCAGCCTCATCTGGTTCTCGTCTAGCGTGGCTCGATGACGGCATCTCTTGGATCTTGTCTCTGAGGTGGTGTTTCAACGTCGGCTTTGGCGTGGTTCTAGTGTGGATCAGGCTGTCTATGGCTCTCTCGGCTTGGCGATGGAGCGTCTCAGTGATGGATCTGATTGTATAGATCTCAGTTTGGTGCCGGCGTGTCTCGGCGGATTCTGATAGTCTAGATCTCAGCATCGGCTTCCGGTGGATGGCTCTCGGCGTCTGCTCCGAAGCGAATTGGAGGGGGGAGGTTTGGTTTTGGTCTGATTGCTTTGCTTTCGTTTCGTTGCTGGTGTGATTGCGGTGGTATCATCGTCGGAGGGGCCCCGTCCCTCGTTGGTCTCTTTTGCCTACTGCGATTCGACCGATTTGGAAGATGGAGTGGGTTCTTATGAGTCTTAGGTCTGATCGACTCCTGCCCAGAGCGGCGGTGTCGACTCCATCCTGCTCGGTTCCCCTCAACGGTGATAATCCATCGACGTGATGTTGGATCTTCCAGTCCTGGGTGATGAAGATTTGGCTTCTTCCTCCTTGGTTTGTCCTCCTTTTGGGTTGTTGTGGATGGGTTCGAAGGGTGTTCAGTGGTTGCAACGAGGTTCTTATGGCTTTGGTTCCATTGGTTATTGCTGCGGGAGAGTTCCTCTTGGCTCTACCCATTTGTTTGTTGTTATGATCTGTTGGTGCTTTGGCCCTCTAGAGCTTGAATTTTTCAAGGCTGGTATTCTGGGATTTTCATCTGTGAAGACTTAATGTGGCATCCCTTAAGAGTGGAATTTTGGGTGGGTTGTTTTGAAGGTTGAATGCTGATTTTTGGGATGTTTTGATTTTTGAATCTAGAATTTTGTAAGGTTCCCACTTTCCCATAAAGTGGATATTTGGAAATTAAAAAAAAAAGGATTTGGCCATATATATAAGGCTTTAAGACATATCTCCATCAATCTCCCACTTGCACTAAAACCTAAAAGACTGTGTCATTTCACCTTATATTTTATTATATACAATAAATTTTGAAACCATGTCCAAAACTCCTTTTGGATATATTCCAAAACACTTTTTTAAATTTATCATTAACATTAACTTATATCACATCATATGCAATACCTTGTGAAAACCCATCCAAAACACTATTTTAATAACTCCAAAACACTTTTAAGAGTATATCTCTAAGTCAAACTCAATCCTCATTATGTCAACCAGAAAGTGTGACCTCACAGGCCTTTATAACATTGAAAACAAATACAAATCTTTGGACCCATATATGTAAGCATAGAGCAGACTCTAACAAAGCATTAATGTGGCACAAGATATAAAGGGATCTGGCATAATCTATATCAAAAACATGTATCTCTATACCCATGTCCACCAGTCTGAATCATATGAAAACATGCATTTTCATATTTTCTCTTTGTCCAAGACATCAAGTGGCCATAAGACATGAAGTATGTCATTCCAATATTTCCAACTCATATGTTCTTGACTCATTGAGTGCAGACTGATCTGGTTAATGAATATATCACATGTCATCCATCCTTATGGATAAACACATCACATGTCCCTTATCCAGATAGATATACAATATCTAGGTACAGCCACACACTCCCATAATCAATCTCAATTGAGGACTCGTATATCGTACTCATCATATGAGAGGACAAATCATGTCTTGGTTAAGCTCCAACTGACAACATGATTAGCAATATACCCAACCACTCATGTATTAACTAAGTCAATATATAGACTTGTGTAAGTAGGGTATCAAAGTATAAAGGTTCTCATGCTAGGTATCTCATCAACCTTAGGTAGTGGGAACTCAAATATGATCCATGCACCCCTAGTATAACAAATACATCTGTATGACACTCTATGTGGTATACTTAGTAGGTCATTCAGTGCACAAAAAGATTCATATTCTTTGTCTTGTGCCTCATAATAATATTTTGTATCATTATACCAGAATATTACTCATGATAACCTTAAAATTTCATCACAACCTATAATACTTCATGAAAAATATCGGTTAAGGATAAATCAAAGTCATGTTTTCATAGTTCAATTATCATTGCACTTCACGAAATGTAAATTTTTATATACATTTGTATAACCAGTGTGAAATAATGATGAAATAGAGGTTTCATTTAATATGATACATTTTAATATTCTTAAACTCTTTAAGAATATTTAACAAAACCAACATAAGCACTAGTTTATCAAATCATATCTGATAAAATGTCAGATCAGCCTTATATTTGCTACACTTTCTAGGTTTTGTTAACACATTACATCATATATAATCCATGTCACATTTCTATGTGACCATCTAATAAAAATCTCCCACTAAACTCTTGAGTGAGAAACATCTATGAAGTAAGCCGGTTTGAATAATTGTGAGACTTAGGAATCATATTCCAAAACATTAAACTTCTTGAACATATTCAAACATCTTAACTTCACAACTTCAAAAGTTACGATGTCAACTTCTATTTTATTTTTAGAACTCTTTCTAATTTTATCATCATCATACTTGGAACCCTATTCCATCAAAAAAATTCCCTGAAATAATGTAACTACCAACATTATTGTTTATAAATACATCCTTACTCTCTTAGGATATTAAGTAAAATTCACTTTAAACTTGGACTACTATAATCTTTTATTTGTTAACTTTGAACTTCTTTAAGACCAAATATACTCCCACTATCCACTTAGAAACTTTATTCTTTTCAGAATATCTTCCTAAGAAACACAGACCCTTTGGTGTTAGGAAATAACATTTATTTCATTTTAGTAGTAATATTAAACAAATAAACCATTGTTTCCACATCATATACGGTATTCTATGTGTTTGAAACCTTTCCTTTTTGAAAAGAAGATTTTATTAAAATATCTCACCAATAAGTGGTGGGAGCACATTCAAATATATTTTGACAAATACTTAGATAAACATTTTATCCTAAGTAAAACACTTTTATCCATATCTTCTTCTCAAAACATGTTAAAGAAATTGATGAATCATAAACCTTGTATATACAATTAATCATATCATACTTGTTCACAACAACTCTTTGTAATCAAACAAGTTCTCTTTTCACATAAGGGAAATGGGATGAAGATACACATCTTCTACTTTTGTTCATTTGAGCTTGATAAAATCTTTTGCATTCAAATCCTTGATGTAGTTACTGTCTACTATATCTCATGAATATAAGCTACAAGATAGATCAATTTTTCCTTTGATTTTGAACTCCTATATATTTACAACATGTTGTAAAATATACATCCTGTATCACATAACCTTCAAAATTGAAGAATTAATTTCTATAGCATCCATACTTGACATAGACATTCTATAGAGTTTCCTAAACTCCTTCAGGTATATATCTTGGATAATCCAATCACATTGAATTATTACTATTCCTTCCCGAAAACCCTAGGTTTCAATGACCTTGATTGGCTTCTTAAAGAAACATTTTTGAACTTTTCAACCAAATTTTCTTCTTCTGGTTGGAACATTTACCTACTTGTCCTGTTTATACATCACTTTAGAATCAAAAAATCATATGCTCGGTTCATATATATTCCCAAAACTTTGAGAATATCGGGTAGACATTCTTTAAATTCAATCATATTGTTAGAACATTTCCATATATGATAATAAGATAAATTCCCTAACTAGAACAAGCCAGTTTTAGTCTCCCCTTAAAGCATGTTATAAAATTAAAACACCCAGCACCAAGATTCAGAGTGCTACGACAATAATGGTGGAGATGTCTCATTTTGTTAAAGTTGTGAAATGCTCTAGGCGGCGTCGTACAATCTCTCTTGATATGATCAAGTGAACCACACTGAAAATACCAAGGCTTACTCTTCAGTCGAGTAGGAAAATTGACCAAACCTGTGGTCTGGTTCTGAGACGCTTCACCGCTTTGAGAGTAGGTGCCCCTCCACTTATTCCTGGCATTTAACTTCCCACCTATTCCCATGGTTGTAAACACACTTCCTCCACCATGATTCCCAGAAATATCTCTTTCTACTACCATTGCTCGATTTACCATCTCTGTATAGTTTGTAATACATGGGACAACAATCTTCGAGTGAATTTCTGATCATAGGTCCAACTCAAAAATGTGTGCTTTCAATGACGCACTTACAGCAACTTTTGAGGAAAAACGAACTAAATTCATAAATTTTACTGAATACTATATTACAGAGAGATCCCCTTGAAATCTACGTTCTTGCAATTCTGAACATGTGAGGATATAATTGTTTGTTGAACAATTCTTCAAAATCCTCTCATGTAATGCCTTGGTTAGCTTTAGCCTAAAATACCAAATCTCGCTATTGGTGTGCCAGGTTCTCAAGCATGTACGTTACCAACTTGAATTTCAACTCAGCTAGTATTCCCAAGAAATCGAAGATTCGATTCATTTTATTCAACTATACCTCTGCTTTCTCAGGTTCTAAATCCCCCCCCCCCAAAAAAAATGTGTGGATTCTTCTTTTGAAACTAAACTGAGTGGTCGGGCTATTGAGGCTCATCATTCCGATTAACCCTTTCCACGACTTGAAAAGCCTGAATGATGCTTTGGACCAACTCTTGGTTCACCTGTGGTGAAACCACATTTTCTATTGCCCCCAATTGATTTCTATAACGTCTATTGGGTGTCATTTCTCTAACCAGAACAAAGCATCACTTAGTTTCACTCACTAGTAACTGAAGGCTTAGAAATTCCAAATTACCATATCAATAATTACGACAACCATTCTTTTCAAAATCCAACCATTTTTGTTTCAAAATCCATTTATTGTACCCATTTTCCATAAATCATAGAACAGAACATGACCAATACAGTCCTAGTGGGAAGTCTTACTACCAATGCATGATATGCAATCCTCATCAGTTAAACCCATGATGATGAGGTGACAGCACCTCTAAAAGTGTCTTACACTTTTGTATCAAAACCACCCTGGTAACTTGAAATTCAGCATAAAAAAGCTTAACTGCATATTTTTAAGCTATACATCTCAAGTTCTGACGATCATATCTCCTTTCTACCAACCCAAAAGATAGACAGACCGATCAAAATTGATATCATTTCCAACTCAAGGATCGAACAAAACTGATACCATTTCCAATTCAAGGACCGAACAAAACTCATACCATTTCTAATTCAAGGACTGAACAAAACTAATATGATTTGTAACATCACACTCATCCTCATTAGCTTGAGAAGTGACGGGGGTATTACTGCTCTTAGGTGATATCCTCAAGACACCAAAAACTGGGAATAAATGTCAAAGATTTCAAAGAATATCGGGAGACGATTTGCCTAGAGAAATAAAACTAGACAACATAAAACAATAAACATTCAATCCTTATATATGATGCATGAACAAAAACCATGAAATCTCAAATACAAACCAAACAACCAACAATATTAGAGTGTCAACATAAACATGACAAACAACTAATAAGACCAAAGGGACAAAAGGGCCAAAACCAAAGACCCCCTCCATCCAGCTCCAACTCCATCTGTCATGACCAAGGTATCAAGATGCGTCATTAGAAAAGTATGATACGTTTCTTTTTCCTGTGCCCCAATAGATGACATCTGCAAACGTAGTGAAGTACCCAAACAAGGGGTGAGTATAAAATCAGTAGGATTTCCCAAAAAACTTCCCAACTCACACCACTATGACTAGAACCGGTTAGCACATTTTACATAAAATAGTTTAAAACAACTAAAACATATTATATCAAATCCATAAACAATTTCCATTAAAAAACGATAAACCAATTCTCAAAACCATTCCTCGTTTATTTGGCATACTCATTCCTATGTTTCTCGCACACACTCATCCACACACACATGCATGCCAAGTGACAATTATATACTCATGAGCGGTCTCTTGTTGATCCATCAACTCAGAACAAGGTGACCAATTTTCAGGTGCCTCAACGGCACACATCCCTTCCTCAAGGTCACATTCACAAATGAACACACACCAACCATGTATGCCAAATTCCATTTCACAAAAATTAATTCTTAAAGACATTTCATCAAACTTATGTGCATCAAAACCATCCCATAATTTTAAAACCATCATTTTAAAATTATAAACATGGGGTTTTCCAAAAAACCATCTAATTTCCCATAATTACAATGTCATAACCAAAAAGAGTTTTCCTTCAAAGATCAAATACGGTTTGCACAACAATATCAAGCAAAACACTTCATCAAAACTAAGCCTTTAAGTTCTAGAACGGTAGAGATGAGAGAGAGGCCACATACCTCTCAACGGATGGTGAAAACGAAGAATGGCACTTAGATCTTCTAAATCCAATCTCGCAACACCATCCCTTCACTAGATCCAACAATATCCCATCAAGATTCAAATCACAAAACACATATATATCCATAACGGACTAGATCTATGGATCCAGGGAAGAGAAGAAGAGTGGGTCTAAGAATAACAAGGAAGAGAAAGTGAAGGACTTTTCAATGATTCAAGATCCCCAACGCACTTTAAATTGCCTAAAAGTCACTTACAGATCGAAGGGAATCATCTCTCAAGCTTAGGAAGGGAGAAGAGTTTGTGATCCTATGTGATTAGGGAACCAGTGAGGCTTTTGGGACTTAATTCATATTAAAACCACAATTATCGAGGCATTAACTGCACGCCGCACGGTTAGATCGCACAATTTGTCAAATCGTGTATCAATCGTGCACATGCTACTAAAAAATCCAAGTAGCTACACGATTCGGAAAATTGTGTGCCAACCATACGATGTTATCGTCTCAAGCACACACCCTGCACAGTTAGCTAGCACGGTTAGACAAACTGTGTATCAACTGTGTTATCCCTTATGTTCGGTTTTGCACGGTTTCCCCTGAGCACTAACACGATTTGGTTAAACCATACGACAACCATGCACATGCCCACTAAACCACAACACATGTTGCAAGGTTTTCTGAAGATAGTGCACTGTTTTCACTAACCATGCACCTTCAGAAACACCTCCAGAACATGTCAAAACCTCCTTAAATTTCTCAAAACTTAATCCAAACATTGTACATGTGCAAAACACATAAAACAAAGGTCAAATACGTGAAACTGAGGTTGCTATAAGCATCGATAAGATTATCCAAATTGAGTGGTGGTGTAAGAAATATCAAGAAAATGTAACATATATAATAATCAAACACAAACTCAAGCTAGGGGTTCACACGAAACCATGACTGGTATCACCCACAACAACGACATCACCACCACCACACGCTAATAATTGTTGTCATTACTATACCACAAACCAACCACATCTATTCAAAAATGACACAAAAGACATCCATAACGATATTCCTAACTTCTTATTTCATTCAACATCTTTCATAAATTTTAAATTTACCGTTACCAGCCACATTACATTCATCTAACCATATTTAATATCAAATCATTCATTAAACCACTTTACGCTTTCATCCGTTCATTACTCAATATTCGCATTTGTTCCAACCCATCATTTATCAATTCCAACCCATTACTGATTTCATTAATTCCAGCCACAATCCATGCCACCATTAAACTACTATACAATCCCACAACAGAGCTTATCACTACATATACAGCCACATAACCCATGCTAACAACCACCATAACAGTTGCAAAACCACCTCATTTCCACACAACCCACTTTGCCACCGACCATAACAATACAACAACCCATCCACCACTACCGTAACCAATCCATGCTTCATCATCCCAACTAACCACAACGGCCAAACGTTACCACTCTAATTTCCATTCAGCCAATTTATTATCAAATTTAAGTGGTTTAACCAATTATAAAATGTGATAAGACGCATCAATCAACAAACATGGGGTATAGCCAAATTTATTATCAAAAGATGCACCGCCGGTTCGAAGGAAGTCATGCCGCAATTGTGCAACCCTCAAGGATCACAACACGATCCTCAACCATCTCTCCTCAAACTTGACGCATCTCAAACAGGGTCATGATGGGATGACTATCCTCACGACGCAACAACACAAAAAGACAAAACTAGAAAATCCAACTACCAAGGACTCCACGACGCAGAGAACATTCACACCACAATAACCCTCACATGAGATTAATCTCAAGTGATTCCACGCGAGAACCAACTCGGAAACACCTTGAGACCACCGCATAGCAACCCAACGACCACGACGCAACGAGCCTCTCGTAAGATAACTCAAAAGGCTTCGCATGATAATAACGCAGGGACTCTTCTATGTAAAAATAACTCACATGTCAAGGTGGAGTATGTCAAGGTGGAGTGTGAAAAGGCGTAAATTTTTTTGGCTTGAATATATTTTGTTTTTAGCCATGCGTTGAGTCGTTGGATTGCATTTTAACACAAGACGTCATCCATCCTGATGTTTTGTTCATTCTGACCATTGGTTGATACGTTGTGGAGTGCAGAATTATCTAACGTATCTTTTGTCGTCATCTCATGCAGCGATGCTGTGGAGTCACCTCATGTAGTACTGTAGCGCGAAGTTATCTCACACAGCATGCGGTGTTATCTATAGTACGAATATTTTAAACAACCAAAAACGACGTCGTTTTGGTACAAGCTAGCGAAACAGAACACATTAAAAACTGCAATCCTCTCCTGTTCTCTTTATTACAGGATGCTCTGATGACGTTCGGATGACAACGCGTGTTCATTTTTATAGGTGGCCGCAAAAAAAAACCAAGATGCTGTGGTAAAAAACCCCACTAAGACCATACAGCACCCAATGATATGTAAAAAACCAAATCAGACCACAAAACCAAATCAGACCACTCACCTGGAGAGCAAAGCGCAGGCATTTCAGACACATGAGCAATGGGCATCGAGCCATGAGATGATATCGTGGAGCACTGCAGAGATGGTGGCATCAGCCTCTCCTTCCAGGATGCTGTGGTAGCTCCCTTCGTACACCTTCAGGGTCTTGTCCGGGCTCGAAGCCTTCTCAAACAGAAATCGGCTCACCAATGGATCTGTCACCCGATCCCCACCCCCGTGCAGGATCAGCATTGGACACGACACCTGAAATTAACACATTAACACACAAAACATAAAGTGAGACACCAAAGGGTCGGGCCAGGGCCGGAAGGACCTCGTGCACCCGCGATTCGATCTCACTTGCCACCTTCAAAAGTTCCACCGCCGTCTTCAATCGCGTTTGATCCGAGTACGAGATCACGTTGTACTCAGCCTGCAAAATGGGAACATGCAAGGGCAAAGGGGAAAAAAAACAACGATCAAGCCAGGTGTCATCAACTGATTGGCCTAGAACAGAAAGCAAGAAGGAACACTTGCAGCCTGTTTTTCATAGAATAACAATCTGTTTGGTTGATTAGCATTGTTTAATGTCAATTATACCCTGAGTTCCATTCCTGTTTCTAGGAAACCAGAAAAAAAAAATGACAACATAGAAAGCAAACCATTTTCCTTTTCTCCGAGTCCCTGAATGCCAACTCCGCAAGGTCAGTGGTCGGGAAAAGCTTCGCTTTTGGCATAAAATTGGATAGAAAGGTAAAGAAATTCAGAACCGGTGCAGAAGGTTTCATATCCTCTGCAATCTAGGCAAAATATCAAGGCCACGAAATGTTCATACCAATTCATGATGGAATGAAGCGGAAGTAAAGAAGCCAGGAGAAGCTTACTTTGCACATTGGGGCTACAAGAACTATTCCATCCCATTCATGAGGATCCCTCAAGTGAATCTTGAGACCAACAGCTCCTCCCATGGACTGGCCTAACATAAAGTGGGGCAATCCCCTCAATTCAGGTCTACCTGAAAACAGTCATTTAAGGGGTCATGCTTCTGTTAGAAATTTATCCATAAATTTTTAATTGTTTTATAAAATATCATCTGAGTGTTTAAAGGCTCGTGAAATAGCGTTCTTTTTATAACAGGGGAAAAGGCATTGTTAACTACGTGTCACATCCTTGACACACTTATCAGAACAGGAAAAGCTATCACTCCATAAAAATTATGAAAGCATAGAAAACCAAACCTGAGTTATTTAAAGATTTGTAGATGTCAAGCAATGAATGGTGAGACCAAAACCTCAAAGGGAAAACTTGGGTAAAAGAGATTATAAGCATAATTCTAGAATATGCATAGCACAGTAAAGCATACATTCATGATTGTAGAATATAATGATTTAATAATTGTTAATAAATTTTTTGAATCAGGAGATGTTATCATCGATGAATCTAAGTTTACCTATATACAAAAACAAGTTCAAATTGAGGAATCTAATTTAGATAAAATAGCGTATCAAGAAGATACTATTGATAAGATTCATAGAAGCAAACAACCTTGGATATCCAAGGCGTATGGAACTAGTTTTTATATGCGCTTGACGGAAGGTACAAACTGAAGTTTTGTTACACATTCTGATTTTATTAAATATATAGTTTGATCCTAAAACCTACACATAAACTACATCATCATTCGATGCAACTCATTGACTGGAAGCTATAAATGAGAAATGTATTGTATAACCAAGAATACTACTCCGTTATTATTTGATCTTCCATAAGATTCATAACCAATAAATTGTAAATGGGTGTTTAGAATGAGAAGAAAAGCTGATTGTACAATCAAAAAATATAAATTTGGATTGATAGCCAAAGGATTTACCCAAAAAGAAGGGACCAATTATTTCAACACGTATGTCCTTGTAGCCAAGACAACCTCTATTAGTATCATATTTGCATTGGCATCCATATATGATCAAAAAAATCATCAAATGAGTGAAAAAAACAGCATTCTTATACGATGAACCTGATGAAAAAATGTATGTGGATCAACCGGAAGGATTCATAATATCTGAGAAAGAAAAGAAAGTTTGTAAATTAGTACGATTTCTATTTGCTTTGAAACTCCCAAACAATTGCATAAGATGTTTACTAAATCAAATCTTTCAAATGGTTTTGCAGTAAACAAGGCAAATAAATGTGCATAAAGCAAATTATAAAATAATCAAGATGTAATTATTTGCTTATATGTCAAAAATACATTAATATCTGGAAATGATAACCAAAATAAAACTAAGTCGATGTTATCTAGAAACATTGATATGAAAGGCTTAGGTGTACAAATTTTCCTGATGGGTTTAAAGTATATATCAAAGATTCACCAATGATATGACCACAACTTAGCTTGTGACAGCTGTTGGGAGAGACTGTTGAGCTGAGTGATGAGTCTTAACATGCATTCATTAACCCAACTAACTTTTGTTTTGATGCTCATAGGAATCCACATATTTATTACTAATGAATTTTCTTTAAATCTGACAGGATCAGGAAATTTATTCTGACTTTGGAATATTTCAAAGGCCAAGATATTGCAATTTTCCGAAAGTATACGATGCATAAAGTAAAAAAGGGTTTCTGTAGTAAGCAAGTATATAATGCAAGTAAGCTACCATACACAAGATTCAAAAAGACAAATATTTGATAATGTTGACTGCATAAAACATATTTTTATTCTACCATATGTAATACAAAATTTGGTGCAAGTATCAGCTGCGTAGAAAAAAGTTATCAATCTACCAGATGCAGCATTTAATTTTCTTGAAGAGATGTTATGCCTACTGAGTGTATTCAACTAAAAGCACAGTTCAAGATCCGGTACTCTAAGATAGAGATGAGTGGGGCTGTGAGGGGAGGGGGCTGTTATGATAGGGAATCTGTCAAGGGGCAAAGTTGTAACTTCAATGGAGGGCCCAAGGGGGACATGCTGGGAATCCTAGGGGAATATTCTGAGGGCCAACAGTTGTTAGAAGAGGCTGTTAAAAGGGGGATTGGCTGGGGGGGAGAGAGGTAAGGAGAATTATTGTGTTGTGAAGTTCGGCTTCTAGCTTGGAATTTGATCTGGCTTGAGCGAGGAGCAGCAGTGCCTCTGAAAGTGTCTTCTCCGTCTTCATCCTTTCTTCCTCTAATGTAGTCCTATGGTTTGTTTATTGTATTTTATAGAAGCAGTCTTCTGTTTCTCTATCAATTTGGTCCAACCTGCCGCCTGCTCGCATCTGAGGAGTTGCGCACTGCCGTTTTTCTTCATCTCCCATTTCTGCCGTTCTTCTCACTCGTTGTTGTTTCTTCACCACCAGTTCCGGGAGGTGTGCACTGTCGGATTTCCCTCACTGCGGAGCGAAACGCTGCCAGTTTAGTTCATTCGCTGCGATACAGAAGCACTGCAGAAGACCTTGCGCGGGGAGGAAGTGCTCTGACGGAAACGAGCGCTGCCGGGTATTACTTCTGGAAGAGGAGTGTCGTTGGACTTCTCTCGCTGCGGAGGGGAGCACTGTCGAACTTCTCTCGCTGCGGAGGGGAGCGCTGCTGGATTTTCTCGCTGCGGAGACAAACACTGCTGAAAAAGCTTTAGAGGAGAAGAGGCTGCAGGACTTTCACTCAAGAGCGCGCCCGACTGGAACACCTTCAGAGGAGGTTCACTAGTGGTTTCACTCACAGGAGAGGAGCACTGTCGGCAAACGCCTGCAAGGGCAGCACGCTACGGGGATGTGCTCGTAGGAGTGGTGTTGCGGAATCGTCGGGAGTCGCAATGACAGAAACGAGAAGCCAAAGAAAATGCAGGAGAAAAGAAAGCACACAAAACACACAAATTTACGTGGTTCGGGAAAAATCGCTACGTCCACGGAGAGGAGAATTCTCACTCAAAAAACAGGAGCACAAATTACAGAGTTTTTCCAGGTTAGAAACCATAGCCCTAAATGGGCTACATATGAAGAAGACAATCCACTGTTCCGAATAGGAAGTCCGTGTCGCTACAGTGAACGGTAGACACCTTTGTCAAAAGTGCTACAGTGGCTGCCGGCTGGAAGTCAAAAGTGCAACAGTATAGTCGACTCCGAAGTCCACACTGCTACAGTGTCGGTCGGTCAGCTCTGCTGCAGTGGTCAGATATGCTACAGTGCCGAAAAAATTGGGAGGGCCCTCGGACCCCCGGAGCAGGGGCGAGTTACCCCCTGCAACCCCCAACGAGCTCACCGCGGAGCTTGACCCACAACAGTTGTGGGCCACAAGCATTCGCCCCAACCAGATCGGGGTACACCAATCCAACAAGTGGAACCGGATTTGCTCGGAAATACAGGAGTGGACACAGCAGACGCTATAACCAGCTTTTGGTCCGTATAGTGTTGTTGGACGCTGCAACTTTAAATACACGGGCATGGAGTTTCAAATGCAGGAGATGTGGGCATCACTGGCCAGACTGGTCAGATTGCAGGAGAAGCGCTGATGATGCCGGAATTTTCTGGAAAAATCCTAAAACATGGATAACGAGAGCTAAGACTTATTTCTTAATCCGTCAAACTTCGGAGAAGATGAAAGTGTCAATGGCACAACTGTGCATGCTAGGTATGCTTGAACTTTGGTTTTCATTGGCCAAAGGAACTATGGCTGAGTTCACCTGGACACAACTCAAAAAAGCGCTGCTGGGAGATTTTGGAAGAGCAGCCGAGGAAGATTCTGTGACTCCGACGCGAATGAAAGAAGAGGCGGAAATGGTGAGCAGGAAGGCTGGTGTAGAGAGTTTGCGTGACTTCCGGTTGGTCAGGATATGAACAACAAAAAGCAGAGTTGCAGTGCAACCAGAAAGCCAAACGCTGCCAATACCATTGGTGAGCAGGCGGAGGGGGGTGAGCCGGCTAAAAGAGTCAGCCCTGCTGAATCAGCTGGGACACCTGACAGTTTCCTACAGAACCCAAATGAGCTCGGTCAATTTCGTGCAAGGAAGAAGGTTGTTCCAGCTCAAAGGGAACACTGGTTGTGTGGAATAGCATATAGCCCGATACATGAGGGTGATGACCCAAAGACGAAGGTGTATTCGTGGGATGAGGATGCGGCGGGCAACAATGAAGATGTGCATACAGTGGCAGAAATTCCGGTAGGGGGTGAAAGTCTGAAGCTGGAGTTTCAGGGCAAGATCACTCCCAGTTAAGCAACGATCACAGGGAGAGGGAGCAGATCCAGCCCGCCAAAAATAATTCATGTATCTGGAAGCTGCATGAAGATATTCAGTTTGTGTATGCCAACTGGCCAACAGGCCACAACAAACACCCCAAAAATCATATCCCCAGACTCCGTTAGTGCCTAATCCTGGGAAACTGATAACCAGGGGGCGGGACCAAGCCGATCACCAAGGAGCGCAATGGACACAAGCCAATGAGTGTCGGACAGGCGAGCAATCAGCGCGGCGCATGACCGGGCGTACAAGGCATGGAACTGGCATTTGAGGCTACTGTACCAGAAATTCATCATGTTTCATGTAACACTCGAGCTTTAATTACATTAAAGTAATATTTTATTCTAAAGAAACCATAGCATAATGCACATAGTTTTATTTAAGAATGTAATTAAAACCTAAATTTCCAAATTTTATAATTTGAATTTGATGAAATGAAATTTATTTTTGAATTCACCGTGTCAAAATTATCTTAGAATAATTTTTTAAATTTTTTCATAAATAGTTCATTTTTGAGGTGAATAGTGAAAAATATCGATTTTACAAATAACCATGTCAAAGTCCTCCTTGTTACACCATGTCAAAGTCCTCCTTGTTACAGTACCATGTCGGTGTCGTCTGGTAAGCTCTGCTACAGTCTGGTCAGAGTTGCAGTCTGGTAGTCTGGACCGCTAGCATTCGGCCCAACTTCATCCAAATAGATCGGGCTACACCATTCCAACATAAAATTTATTCTTGTCCTCAAGATTGTAGAAAGGTGTCCTTTCAAAGCAGGCGAGCAACAATCTCTCAAATAATCCTTTGAACTTAAGAGCTCCGAGCAAAACCAAACAGTACTGCTGATTGAAGATTGTGGTGTTGATGGCTTGTATGATGTGCCCTTGCCGTATATGGACGCCAAGCAATCTCTCAAATGCTTTGTCCTCCATGGGTAGGGTTTAGATAGACGAAGGTGGAGTGCGACTACCAGCACCCTGTTTTTTGCTTGTAAAAAGCATATGGTCTTCGTCTTGTCATCCCACCTGGTCAAGCATGTTGCATGGAATTGGGGTGTTGGGCCGTGTAGTTGAACACAACCACATACCTCCCCTACTTGCAGACCAGCTGGTGGCACGTTCCAGACACAAGACTCTGCTCGAGGGAATCATTCCACTGGGAGTTACTCCTCTTGTACCTCCATAGCGCTAAACGTCACCGAATACAACTTAGGCGGCATGAGCGTTTGAGCAGGCTTCGGCTGCGACAATGACGTCATATGCATGGTCAGCTTCGCCATGACTTTAGAAGGTTGCACGCTATCCTCCTTTGGCTGAGCATCGGTCCCCTCCGTAGTGAATGAAGTCCCCTCTGCACGTGTTGTTGTAGCGTCATGTCGTGCAGAGTACTGTCGTCAAAAATAGACAACTCCTCCCGGTGAGCGGCCAAACCCGAGTATCGCCCCTACGCTTCAATCATCACCGACGGGAGCGGAGGTCACTCCACATTATGATGTGGCACCACTACCAAACAACGCAACTAGGTTGCGCGGGTTGTTCGGAACTGAGCCTGCACTTGCGGTGTCTTGAAGAGTATGGCGTTGATCCGCAATATGCGTTATTCTACCACATCACGCAGCATCGTCATCGTTTTGATTCTATATTTCCTATTTTTTTGTTCTTGTTTTTTGGTTTCCTCCCCCAAAAGAAAATTTGGGCACTCTCCTCCTGCAGAAAGGTCTTTTGGCAGTGCGCACCTACATTGAGACAAAACCAGCGGGGTGTGTCGCTGTAGAGAGCAAGCCGCAGTGCTCGTCGCATCGAAAAGCAAGTCTGTTGTGCACGTTTTCTCTAACGATGTTCGAAGGTGCTCACCTCCTTTGAATGCGATCAAACTGGGCACGCCTCCTCCGATCGACGAACCGGCAATGCAACAGTGGTGAAGGGGAAAGCAGGGCGTGTTGTGGGTGAAGGTGAGCTCCATAGAACGACGATGCGTGCCACTACTGGTCTCGATGAAGCTGGCAAAAAAAGATGAGGAAGAATGACAGTTGGTCGTGTTCTCCTTTGATGTGCACACCTCCATTAAAAATGATATCGACAGTAAACTGTCACCCACGAAAGGTACAGGCGGTCGTGCGTGTTGTGGAGGAACAAATTGGCGGTGGTTGGATCCTTTGAACGCGAGCTGGCTAGCCGAGTATGTCGCCTCGAAACGCTGGTCGACAGTGTGCATTGCCGATGTGTGCCTCGTCTGAGCGAACTGAACAGAGCGCGCCGCTACTAACGCGATGCGGCCGAGCGTGTCTCCTCGGAATAGGAGGTGAAGAAGTCGAGCAAGGCACGACTCGTCGGAAGACAAACAAAGGCCTGGCATTGCACGTCTCACGGATGAAGAAGAGTCAACGCCAGGTTGGACCAAGTGATAAGAAATAGAAGACTACTTGTAATTATATGTACAACAAACCGGAGAATTACTGCATGCACTGCGCGCCTCAAGGAGGAAGAAGAGTTAGCGGCAGATTTGACCAAGAGATAAGAAATAGAAGACTACTTGTAATTATATGTAAAACGAACAGGAGAATTACAGCAGAGGAAGAAGAAGACCAAAGACACTTTGGGAGAGATCCTGCCCAAGCCAAAGGTCGAAGCCCTAACCGTTCATTTCCTCCCTTCCCCTTACCCCCTACTTATAAAATGAATCCCCAGCCCCATACATGGGCCCGGAACCCTCTTCCCCTAACAGAATAACAACATCCCCTCCTTTGCTTACATGTCGACCCAAATGGTCCCCCCCCCAACAAACTCCCTTACCTCTATGACACTTTTACCCCTGCTCCCTATAACCAGGTCTCTATCAGATTATGACAAACTTATTCATGACCATTAAAAGAGACCGTTGTCACCTTAAGGTTTTGTTCTTATAATGTTTTTGAAAATTAATCATCGAACTAAGAAATCAGTTTTGAAACAACAGTCATAACTTACCGAACCAAGGAGGTTACGACATTCTTGAACCCCTGTGATAAAAGGCATTGTGAATGACATGATCACGCTTGACAAATATAATTGGAGAAACTCCATTGGAACCCGTAACCCCGACGCTTTCCCATTTTAAAGGCAAAAATATAATTTTTGTGACTATTTTTAATGACATTGAATTTTAAGGGCTTTTGAATTGGTCCATTTGAAGCCTTGAAAGGGTTTCAAAACAATCAATCCATGCTTCAAATAATTAACTAAGAGATCGCGTCAATAAGTCCTCGAGTTCCCCAGGGGATCAACCCCATACTTCCATTATACTCGTAGAGGAGTTGGGCTTGAATTTAATTTGAGTCGCCTGAAAGTAACGAACTGAGTGGAACGACACCAAATTCTGACATCGTTGTCAGGGGTTCAAACACTGTATTGTTGATTGAGTCTTAGTTGGTTAATTTGAAAACAAAAAACAAAAAATCTAAAAATTCCATTCTTAATCATGTTTTTATTTTTGCTTATTTTTGTGTCATCTTTTACGCTTAGTGTGTTTGTGTGTGCAAGACCCTATAATGCATGATTCGTTGCCCACTTGTTATAAGAGTGTCTAATCAACGGAGAAACAACTCTTTGATCTAGAGATCGAACGAACGCAACTAAGGCAACGTCAAGCGCTATGGGAGTGCACATTCCAAACGTTACCATGCAAAACATGGAGGGAGAGCTAGTCGTTCATGGGTTGGACGGCAGTTTGCACCCACAGTGGAGCAAAACCAACCGTTGGCTCAATTTGTGTCGGGATATGTGCAACAAGAGTGGCAGCAATCCATGTCACAAATGCCACAAGTGCGGCTGCCACCGCGAAGAACTCTTGTAGATTATGGCTTGTCATCTATCCATAGAGCGAAATCAAGCATTATTCGACCACCCGTCCAAGCCATAACTTCGAGATCAAACCGACGGTGATGCAACTCATACAAAACATAGTTCAATTGAAGGGTTTGCCAAGTGAAGACCCTAATGCTCACCTTGCCAACTTCTTTGAGATATGTGACATCTTCCGTTACAACGGAATATCTGACGATGCGGCAAGGCTTCATCTATTCTCATTGTCATCGAGGGACAAGGCGAAGGATTGGATAAAGGGGTGTTGCAATGGTCAATTGCTACATGAGAGGCACTTGCTCTAGCCTTCCTAGAAAAATATCCCCCTTCATCCAAAATAGTGAAGTTCATATCCACAACTTTCAACAATTTGACAATGAGTCGCTTTATAAATAACTACAGCGCACTTTAAGGATTTGCAGAGGAAATGTCTGCACCATGGACGACTGTATGTGGATGCAAGCCCAAACAATCTATGACGATTAAGTTTCAAGAACTAAGTCCATCGTTGATGCGACTGCGGGTGGCACAGTAATGAGAAAGACACCCAATGAGTTATTCAAATTATTAGAAGACATGTCAACGAATAATTTTCAATAACATTCAGAAAGAGGGACACAAAAGAGAGGTAAGCATAACGTTGATACAATCGCAATGTTGGCAACCTAGTTTGGACAATGTATAATGGGAAAATAGGAGAGACCGAATCCCCAAGGTGTTCTCTCTAAAGAAGCCCTTGGGGTGCTTTTATAATGAACAATTAAGACCACACCGAACCTCAAGTCTGATGTGGAATGCAGACTCCAACACTCCCCCTCAAGCTGGGTGTACCTAGCTTGGATACATGAAGAAAAATAAAGCAAACAATAGACGCTGCAAATACCCCCCTCAAGCTGGACAAACCCAGCTTGATTACAAAATAAGAAATAAACGAAACAGTACAAAAGATAAAGCTTCAAGACTGCTGCTCCCCCTCACGATCACAGCTCCCCCGCAAAATGATGGATGGATGATGTCGCGGACGCAGCAGATGAACCACTCAGACCGGGCCGATTGACGGAGAACCAGGAAATGCCGCACTAGTGGGGTCGGTCAATAAGACGCCGGGAAATCCATACTAGCACCGAGAAAACCGCACTTGCGGGGCCGGCGACGGGAGGTGGGGATTCCGCAGAAGTGTTGCAGGAACTGGCGGCACCAACAGGCCCAAATCCTAGGTGGTCGATCGGCTGCGCCAACGCATAGGCGTGCCGGCGGACAGAGATGCAGCTGTCGGGAGTCGTCAGGAGATGCCGGCGAGGCGGGGATTCCGCAAGAGGTGACCGGCATGGAGGGAGCAGCGGTTCACCGGAGGAAGTGTTGGACGATGAGATTCGCCGGACTGGAACGGATGAAAACTGGGCTGCTGGAGGGGCCGACTGGGGTGGAGGCCGGCTGCAGGAGGAGCCGGCAGGGGTCGAGATCGGCTGCTAGAGGTGCCGGCAGGGGGAGAAATCCGTCGGGAGAAAAGGAGATCCAGCAAGGGGAGCCGATCGCGGAGGGAGGGAGACGGGGCTGGAACGATGCTGACATGGAGGAAGAGCTGCGGGAGAGACGGGAGCCGCTGCACGTCGGGTCGTCAGGGCGGAGCGCAGCAGGAGATGCGGTTTTCAGGAGTCGCGCGGGAGGGCGGAAGGAGCCGCCGGACAGCATCAGACCGTCGTTGGGATCTGGAGGCGCGACGGGTGGCGCGACCTAGGCGGGAGGGCCGAGACGGGCGTCGGGAGTATGCCGGGAAGAACATCGGCGGG
Organism: Viscum album; assembly: GCA_963277665.1. Taxonomy (NCBI): domain Eukaryota; kingdom Viridiplantae; phylum Streptophyta; class Magnoliopsida; order Santalales; family Viscaceae; genus Viscum; species Viscum album. Next base: position 1,226,771,691 of record OY728146.1, read on the forward strand.
AGGGATCCACAACGGCTGGTAGATGCGTCGAGATTCCGCTGGAGATGCGGGAGACGAGCAGAGCGGAGGAGGCGGGGCAGGCTGCATGGGAGGGGCGCCGTGAGTCGCGCGGGGAGGGCCAGGCTGCATGGGAGAACCACCGGAAGCCGACGCGCGCAGGGAGGGAGGGGCAACCTGGAGTTCGTCGCGCGCTAAAGGAGAAGCCGCTGGGAGGGATCGGTGCCGCTCAGGCTGGACAGAGGTGGGGCGACGTCGGGGAGAAACGCCGCAGGAGGAGCGGCTGGATCCCGTCAGGAGGCGCGATGGGAGGCGCGAGCGGGATCGGGAGGATGGAAGTCGTGTAGTGCGGAAGGAGCAGCGGCGGGTGAAGCGGGAGCTACCGTCGGGTGGAGGAGCCGCGAGGCGCGGCGGACGAGGGCACCGGGAACGCGCGCTGGATCACGAGCAGGAGACGCCGAGATCTGGAGGGGAAGGAGCTCCACAGGAGGACCGTCACGCGGGAGGACCGTCGCCGCAGGAGGACCGTCGCGCGGACTACGGGAGAGGTGGCGCTAGAAGCCGGTGCCGGCAGGGGGGAGATCCGCCGGGAAAGCCGAAGCAGGAAGGCTACTTGGGATAGTGGTCAAGCGACGCTCGGGAGGGATAGCTGGCAGGGGGCGGCGAAGAATACCTATGGCTCGCTGGCCATGGAGGCCGGCGCCCCCCCAACTGGGAGAAACCCTAGAGCCCGACGGGAAAAAAAAAATAGATGGGAGGGGGATCAGGATTAGGTTCCCTTTGATACCATGTATAATGGGAAAATAGGAGAGACCGAATCCCCAAGGTGTTCTCTCTAAAGAAGCCCTTGGGGTGCTTTTATAATGAACAATTAAGACCACACCGGACCTCAAGTCCGATGTGGGATGCAGACTCCAACAGACAACATGGTCCAAGAAAATTGATGTTTTACAACTCAACACCATAGCATCGATGAATGCAATTCAACACCCAGCTTGTGGCGAGTGTGGGAATAACCATGCCACAAGAGAGTGCCAAAAGTGTCGGCCCCTCCACTAGTGAGGTGAATTATGTTTCTCAAAATCATGGCCCGAATATTTTTCAGGCCCATTCAAATTCAGCATGCCAAGACAATTCAAATTCTGGATGGGGTGGACAGCAACTCGAAACTCAACAACAAGACCTCAAAGACTTCTCGGGTATAACCAGCCTCAATACCAAAATCCTTATCTACACCCATATCAAGGCAACTATAATTTCAATAAGGGAAATACCAACAACAAGGGTAACAAAACCCTCATCCCGCTCAGCCTCATGGTCAGAAACAAGTTGCTCAGTAGCCACAACAAGAACCGAAGTTGGCATTTGTTAGAATGGAAACTCGTACCTCACAGTAATGAGAAAGACACCCAATGAGTTATTCAAATTATTGGAAGACATGTCAACGAATAGTTTTCAATAACATTCAGAAAGGGGAACACAAAAGAGAGGTAAGCATAACGTTGATACAATCGCAATGTTGGCAACCTAGTTTGGACAACATGGTCCAAGAAAATTGATGTTTTACAACTCAACACCATAGCATCGATGAATACAATTCAACACCCAGCTTGTGGCGAGTGTGGGAATAACCATGCCACAAGAGAGTGCCTAAAGTAAGTGTCCGTCCCTCCACTAGTGAGGTGAATTGTGTTTCTCAAAATCATGGCCCGAATATTTTTCAGGCCCATTCAAATTCAGCATGCCAAGACAATTCAAATTCTGGATGGGGTGGACAGCAACACGAAACTCAACAACAAAGACCTCAAAGACCTCTCGGGTATAACTAGCCTCAATACCAAAATCCTTATCTACACCCATATCAAGGCAACTAATTTCAACAAGGGAAATACCAACAACAAGGGTAACAAAACCCTCATCCCGCTCAGCCTCATGGTCAGAAACAAGTTGCTCAGTAGCCACAACAAGAACCGAAGTTGGCATTTGTTAGAATGGAAACTCGTACCTCAAAACAAGGTAGGGTGCTTAATTTATAGATGAAAAATGGAGTACAACAGATTACCCACACCGATGTGGGATACAAATATTAAAACATTTAACTCTTAACACTCCCCCTAAAACTGGGCATATATATTTATCATGCCCAGCTTGTTACACAAAAATTGGACACGTAGTAAAAACACCCCTTTTGTGAGAACATCTTCAAGTTGACCAGAGGTGTGAACATGGCCGAAAGTGATCTTCTTCTCAAAGTTTTCTCCTGTAGAATTTGTTGTGCCCAAATAATCTCTACAGTCACAGATGTCATTGTACAATACTCCGACTCTGCACTAGATCGGGAAATAATCATTTGTTTCTTGCTCCATCATGAGATCAAATTTCCTCCAACAAAAACTGCAAAACCAGACGTAGATCTTCTATAAGAGAGAGCATCACAAAATGCCTCAATATCTAAATGCCCATGATCAGAATATAGAAGACCTAAACCTGGTTCCTTTTTCACATATCTCACAATGCGAAAGAACAGCCTCCCTGTGCGTTTTTATTGGAGATTCCATAAACCGACTTTGTCAACCGCACAGACAATATCGGGTCGAGTCATCATCAAGTAGTTGAGTTTCCCAACAAGTCGTCTATATCTGTCGGGTGATGAAAACATCTCACTGTCAGTGTAAACTGACCTTTCTCCAGGTTCAAGGGGTGAGTCAACCGAGTTAGCTAGAGTCATGTCAGTCTCCTGCAGTAGATCAAGAACATACTTTCTCTGAGATAGAAAATTTTATTTGTTGCATCTGAAAACCTCAATTTCCAAAAAATATCATAGTAGACCCAAATCTTTTGTCTGAAATTTTCGATAAAGAAAAGACTTGAGTCGACCAATATCAGTAGCATCACTGCCAATAATAACAATGTCATCCACATAGACCACCAAAAGGATGCTTCAAATTTATGATAGAAAACAGAGGAATCCTTTATGCTTTGACACATGCCAAAGCTAAGCATAACGGTGCAAAAACAGCCTGACCAAGCATATGGCAACTGCTTGAGTCCATACAACAATCGACGAAGGCGGCAAATCTTAGAGGACTCCCGATGAGCAATAAACCCGGGTGGTTGCTCCATATAAACTTCTTCATTAAGAAAACCATGGAAAAAAACATTTTTAACATCCAACTGATGGAGAGGTAGGTGATAGAAGGCGGCAAGAGATATAAGCGAAACGGGTGTTGGATTGGTGTAAGCTCGATCCGATTGGGCCGAAGGCTTGTGGCCCGTACTGCGCACTAGCCCACAACTTTCGCGGGTCGAGCTCCACAGTGAGCTCGTTGGGGGTTGCAGGGGGCAACGCGCCCCTGCTCCGGGGGTCTGGAGGCCTAAGGGCCCCTACCCAATTTTTTTGGGGGGGGGGGGCTGTAGCAACTTGACACTGTAGCAGAGCTGATCGACCGACACCAGACAAGGTATTTATCAATGCAGACTTTTGGAGTCAACAGTACTGTAGCTTCTTGGACTTCCAACCGGCAGCACTGTAGCACTTTTGACTTGGATGACCGCCTTTCACTGTAGCGCCATGGACTTTCAGTCGCTTTTCACTGTAGCACAGCGGACTTTCTGACGGTTGTGGAATAGTGTTTCGTCCTCTACATTAGCCCATTTTCGGGCAAGGATTTATGTGTGTGTGTGAGAACTCTTAAAAACTCCCTGTAAATTGTGCTCCTGAATTGTATTGATTTTCTGCCTCTCTGTGGACGTAGGGATTCCCAAACCACGTAAATCTTTGTGTTCTTGTTCTTTTTTTCCCTTTTTACTCTTCTTTGAATCGTTGTTTTGTCGTTGCGACTCCCGACGTTTCCGCAACAACGAGGTCATCTTTGTCACTGGAGAGAATGTGTCAAAATAATCAATTTCATATGTCTGCACATAACCTTTGGCAACAAGACGAGTCTTGAGACGATTAAGAGAGTTATCGGCGTTGACGCGTACTGTATAAATTCATTTGCAACTAACCAGCTGCTTATCTGAAGGAAGAGGGATAAGATCCCAAGTGTGGTTGGCGTCCAGAGCCTGAAGTTCATCCTGCATAGCATGTAACCAACCGGGATGAGATATGACCTCGACAACAGCGCACGGCGTGGAGTGAGCAGCAAGAGTCTCTACAACTCGTGAGGTAGTCGCAGATAATCCCTGATAAGACTGACAGAAGCATGAGCCTTTACAAAGCACAATAGGCAACTCTGGTGATGGAGGAGCAGGAGCAGGTGAGTCGTCAGGTGTGGTAGCAACATCGGGTGTCGGGGTGGAAGGTATGCTTGATCAACGAGTATATATCTGGCCAAATCGGGATCCAACAACATCACTAAGAAGAGATAAGGGTGGTGGTGTATTGAGAGAATATTGTAAAATAACTTCGGAATCAGGAACAGTAGATGATTGTGGGAACTCGGGGACAGAAATAACTGATGATTCATCAAAAGAAACATCAGTGAAGACAACATAACAACGCAAGTCTGGAAAGAAGCATCGATATCCGCGTTGGGTGCGGGAATAGCCAAGAAAGATTCATTTGAGAGCGCGCACATCAGACTTGGTAATCAAGAGGCGAATATCCCAAACATAGCACACACCCAAAAATGTGGAGGCAGAGAATGAGGTGATTTTGTTGGAAATAAAGAATGGAATGGTGTCTCCCCCTGAAGAAAAAACGATGGAAGTTTGTTGATAAGATAGTGACTGTGAGAATGGCATCTTCCCAAAAAACGATAGAAACTTTCTTCTGAAATAAAAGTGCACGAGCAACTTTTAACAGATGACGATTCTTACGTTCTGCAACACCGTTTTGTTGAGGTGTATCGGGACAAGAAGTTTGATGGATTATACCATGATCATCAAGAAAAGACTGGTAAGGTCCAGATAAATATTCACAACCATTGTCAGAGCGTAAACAATGAATTTTAACAGAAAACTGGGTTGTGATTTTTTGATAATATGAGCGAAACACGGTAAAAAAATTTCAACGATTCTTCAACAAATAGACTCAAGTCATTCGTGAAAAAACATCGATGAAAGTAACAAAATATCGATATCCCAGTTTAGATGGACTAGGACTGGGTCCCCAGATATCAAAATGGGCCAAATAAAGAGGGGATGCACGGGGGTTGCCCGGGGAACATAGGTGACCAGATAATGTTTTGCGTAATGATAGGACTCGCGGTTAAATGGAAGGGGACCCAACCTTGGAAAAAGTTTCTGTTGAATGGGGGCAGGTGGATGGACCAAAGCGATAATGAAGTTGGAGGGCATGAGCAGAAGTGGAGGACAAACGAGAACTGGGGCTGAGTCAAGCACATACACCCCACCCTGAAGGCGTCCACTACCAAGCACTTGAGTTGTCGAATGCTCCTGAAAAATAATCAAAGTAGGTGAGAAGATTGTCTAACATTGTAAAACAGCAGTAAGTTTACTAATAGATAGTAAATTAAAGGGACAGCTGAGAACAAAGGCAGCAGCGGAGAGCATTAATCCAAACATAATCGTACAACTCCCATAACCAGCAATCTACACTATTTGTCCATCGATAACGGTAATATTACCCCCAGTCGAGGTCAATTTGTAGAACCAAAGAATACCTGCATCCCCAGTGATGTGCTCCGAGGCACCAAAGTCAAGAACCCATGAGGGGGACCATTGTGATAGACACGCCGCTGAAGTATCACAATGGGCAACAGTGGTGCTTGAGGATGTCATGGATTGTGTGCTGAAAATGCACGTTGACAATGTGCTGAAGGGGCACAGTTTGTAGAGAATAGGTGCAGAAATTGCACACCTGAATCATCCAGATATCAATTAGGTTATAAAAGAAATATTCGCATGGATGACGGCGGAGCGTTACTGTGCATTTTGGGGCGTCGTGTATTCGCACCGGGAGAGGCGGCACACGAGAGGCAGTGGCGCTGGAGAGCCGTCGGACTGGAGATCTTTCCGCGGGGAAGGGCGACGGGCAAGAGCATCGCACAGGAGGTCGTCGCGCACAGGAGAAGCCATCGCACACAGGGGGGACGCCGCGCACAAGGGGGGACGTCGCACAGGAGGGGCGTTGGGCACAAGGGGTGTTGCGCAGATAGGGATCGCGCAAGGGGTCGCGCGGGGAGGGGCGACGAGAGGGAGACATTGCGCATGTAGGGTTCGCACAAGGGGGCGCGTAGGAAGGGTTTGTCGTTGTGGAAGGGTCGACGGGAAGTGGGACTTCATGAAGGCAGGCGGAGGGAGGGAGGTTCGACGGGAGGGGCGTCGGGGTGGGGAGGGTTCAGTCGCAGAGGAATCGTCATGCAAGGAGGTATCGTGTTGGGAGGCGCCGTCGCACAGGGCGGAATGGAGGGGAGGTCACCGCGTTGGGAGAAGCAGAAGGAAGCACTAACAGGGAAGAGCTTTGGAAAAATTAACCTAGCCCTCTGATACCATGTTAGAATGGAAACTCGTATCTCACAATGAGCTAGGATGCTTAATTTATAGATGAGAAAAGGAGTACAACAGATTACCACACCGATGTGAGATACAAATATTAAAAACAATTAACTCTTAATAGCCTTAGAAGAAATGATGTCCAGATTCATCACAACCGCGGAGGCTCGGTTCTAAAACCAAGAGGCTACCATCTGAAGCCTGGAACAGTGAGTTGGACACCTTGCCAATCAAAACTCTAGGAGACAACTGGGCACACTTCCGGGCAACACCAAGAAGAAACTTAGGGAGGAGACCAAGGCGGTGACCTTGAGGGGTGGCAACGAACTTCCACGATCAAAAGAGGAAGCTCTGCCTTTTTCAAACTGCATGAAGCAAAGGAAGATAGACCGCCAATTTGGAAAGTAATTTGAGGTCTTGAGGAAGCTCTCCATAAACACTCTCTTCACGGAGCATTATCCCGAACACCCACAATGCCAAGTTTATGAAAGAGATCATGTCTAACAAAAAGAAGATTGAAGATTTGAGCATTGTTTCCCTAAACAAAGAATGTTTAGCGGTGGTACAACACAAGATCTCACCGAAGCAGCAAGATCCAAGAAGCTTCTCCATCTTGTGCACTATCAGCCCATGTGAGTTTGGAAAGGCTCTGTGACTTGGGAGCTAGCGTCAACCTCATACCTTTCTGAGTGTTTAAGAAATCAGGGTTGGAGGAATTGAAACTCACTCAAGTGGCACTTTAATTGGCCGACCACTCAACCGGCAAGGTGTTTATTGATGCGCATCAAGGAGTTGATTTTTCGAGAGGGCAATGACAAGGTGACATACAATGTGTTAAGGCTATGAAACAGGCTTCTCACCTTGTCATACAATGTGTTAAAGGCTGTCAAACAGGCTTCTTTTGTAAAATACGAAGATTGTTGCGTAATTTCCACCTTGGGGAATTATATGGGATGCACAAAAGTTGATATGGACTATCCCCCATCACACGAAGATCAAATTATTGAAAAAATCCAACAAGATCAAGTGGAGGAAGAAGTGCAATTTGTACCTGACCAGGGCGGTAGTTAGTGGCAACGGGAGGGAGAGGACCGGACCATTGGTGCCTTCGAACTACTCAATGCGGATATTATTTGTCCAATCTCGGATAGCTAGTGGGTGAGCCCTTTGCAAGTTCCTAAAAAGGACGGTATCATGATGATCTCCAATGAAAAGAATGAGTTGATACCTGCGAGGAACATCACGGGATGGCAAGTTTGTGTTGGCTACTGCAAGTTGAATGATGTTACTCTCAAAGATCATTCCCCGCTTCCTTTCACGAACCAAATGTTGGAGCACTTGGCAAGGCGTGATTTTTCCTGCTTCCTAGAAGGTTACTCAAGGTATAGCCAAATCTCTATTGCCCCCAAAAATCAGGAGAAGAACACATTCACTTGCCCCTACGGTACATTTTTCTATCGTCGGATGTCGTTTGGTGGGTGCAACGCCCTAGCTACTTTCCAGCAATGTATGTTGGCTGTATTCCATAACCTGGTGGAGCTCATTGTAACAACCCACACCGGTTCGTATCGTTGGAGTTGGAGAAAAGTCTGGTTTTAGTGGATGTGGAACCAAGACCGATTTAGATTTCTGGATTCCAATCGAGAATTAGTGTTCGTGTACGCTTTTGAAATGGTCAAAGGATTGTTTCCACGGTGAACGTTCGGGTGGAGGAGGCCCAGAGCAAGTTTTGAGGCGCTTGGGGAGCGAAAAGTGCAATCCAATGGCTGCGAGGGGCCACCAGGTGCCCGATCAAGGTGCAACAGGTACCCGATGGGGTGCCTAGGGTCGCAAGCCTACTGCATGGGGCCACTGGGTGGCCGGTTTGGGTGGACCGAGTACCCGATGCTACCCAAGTTTCATGACTTCGCAGGAGAAGACCCTAACAGGCACTTATAGCATTCACACATGTGCGCTCAACTCTAAAACCTCGAGGTGTAGTGGAGGAACAAGTGAAGTGGAGAACATTTGTCTTCTCACTACAAAGAGCTGCCAAAGAATGGTTGTACACCCTTTAACCAGCTAAAATCCATGATTGGGATAATCTTCAAAGATGTTTCATGAAAAGATTCTTCCCCGCCTTCAAGAGTACACCAATCAAAAAGGAGATTTATGCTATCAGGAAGGCATCTGGAGAGACTCTCTATGAGTACCGGGAGATGTTCAAGAAGTTGTTTGTCAGCTGTCCACACTTCACACATGTGCGCTCAACTCTAAAACCTCAAGGTGTAGTTAAAGAACAAGTTAAGTGGAGAACAATTGTCTTCTCACTACAAGAAGTTGCCAAAGAATGGTTGTACAGCCTACAACCAGCTAAAATCCATGATTGGAATAATCTTCAAAGATGTTTCATGCAAAGATTCGTCCTCGCCTTCAGGAGTACACCAATCAAAAAGGAGATTTACGTTGTCAGATAGGCATCTGGAGAGACTCTCTATGAGTACCGGGAGATGTTCAAGAAGTTGTCTGTCAACTATCCACACCAAGCAATAGAGTACCATATCCTGGTATTCTTCTACCAAGGCCTGCTCGACAATGACAAAAACCTGTTGGATGCCTCATCTGGGGAACCTTGATAAACAAATACAGCAGAAGCCAAAGGACTTATTGAAAAGATCGCTCGGAACTCACGACAATTTGGCACAAGAGGTACTGGCATGAGAGGAATTCATGAGATAAAAACTCCCGATTCATCACATTTGCTTGAAACTAAACTTGAAGAGCTAACCAGTTTGGTGAGACAGATGGCTCTGAAACAAGTCAACGAACAGCAAACACCAACTAAGATATGTGGTTTATGATCATCATCAAGTCATTTCACTAATCAGTGTGTTGAAGTGCAGAACATGGAGAGTTGTACAGCAGTCTTTCAACTAAGGCAATTCCAGCAAAACTAGGGGTGGAGAGAACCTAACCAAGTTCGATGTGGATTTGGAAATCACCAGGACCAGGCTTGACCGCCCGATCAAAATCATTACTCGAACCAACCCCCTTACCAACAACAAAACCAACAATTCCTGCACCCACCACCCTTCCAACAAACCTATAAACAGCCTTATAACCAACCCTACCAACCACCCCCTTTCCAACAAAAGAAGCCCTTTGAACAACCCTCAACTAGTGCACAACCTCCAATACACCAACACCAAGGATCCAAGGTTGAGGAGCTAAAGAATAAAGTAGATAAGTTGACAAACACAATGGAAATCCTTGTGGACATTCTAACCAAAAACTCGGGCAAACTACCAACCCAAACAAGTGGCAACCCAAACTGGGAGAGAATGAAGTTGGAAGTTCTGAAAATTATGGACAGATGTCGGAAAAACAGCCCCAAGAAGAAGAAAGGAAAGAGGAAGAACATGAGGATGGACCAAGGAGGAATACACAAGAAACACCACTCCAGAGACAACAAAGGGAGAAGAAAGACTTACCCCCACAATTCTCATCAAGAATAATTCAATCAAAGAAGATTCAAGAAGAAACACTTCAAAAAGAAATTTTGGACACTTCAGAAAGTGGAAATTAATATTCTCCTTCTTGAAGTCTTCAAACAAATTTCAAGGTATGCTAAGTTACTCAAGGAGCTTTGCACTAAGAAAAAGAGGCTTCAAGGGAATGAGAGGATCGGCTTAGGAAGAAGTGTCTCAACCTTGATCACACCACAATTGTCAACCAAATGTCAAGATCTAGAGACATTTTCTATTCCCTACACCATTTGCTCCTTGACTAGAAGGTTAAATCAGATCACCCGGAAAGATCACTTCTCCATCCCTTTCATTAACCAGATGTTAGAAAAATTGGCAAGGACTCATTATTGCTCAGATGGATTTTCATATTATTTTCAAGTGCTCATTGCTATGGAGAACCAAGAGAAAACCACCTTTACAATCCTTTTTGACACTTTCGCTCATAGGAGGATGTCATTTGGACTATGTAATGCTCCACGTACATTTCAAAGATGCATAGTAAGTACATTTTCAAATCACATTGAGGATTGCTTGGAGATATTCTTAGATGATTTCACAGTTTTTGGAAATTCTTTTGACCATTCTTTAAAAAATCTTGAAAATGTCTAGAAAACATGCATCGAAAAGAATATTGTTTTGAATTTTGAAGTGTCATTTCATGGTTGAAAGATGAATTGTCTTTGGGCATATCATTTCACGAAAAGGCATTGAAGTGGATAAATCAAAAATTAAAATGATAAATTTCCCGCCTTACCCAACCTGTGTAAAACATTAGATCTTTTTTAGGACATGCAGGATTCTACGAGAGGTTCATCAAAGATTTTAGAAAGATTACCCTTCCTCTCTCTAGATTACTTTTAAAAGGTGTTAATTTTGATTTCAATGAGGAGATTGGTAAGAACCAGGAGATTGGTAAGAACCATTGGAGCTATTTTGTGAAGCTTCAAACCAAGCAGTTGAAGCAATCCTTTCTCAGAGGATTGAAAGCAGGCCACAAGTCATAGCATATGCCTCTGGAACCCTTGATGTCGCCCAATTCAACTACACAACCACAGGAAAAGTGTTTTTGGTCGTTGTCTTTGCTTTGAACAAATTCATATCATTTTTGTTTGGCACTAAAGTTCATGTTTTTTGTGACTATACAGCCCTTAGAAATTTAATGAAGAAGACAAATGTCAAACTCAGGCTTCTGAGATGGATGCTACTGCTTCAAGAGTTCAACTTGAAAATCAAAAACAAGAAGGGAGGTGAGAACCATGTAGCCAATCACTTGAGTAGACTACCCAAGACAGCTAAAGAGGAGATTCCAACCCACACACCGGTATCGGATCTCATCCTAGGGGGAGCAACTATACTTGGTTGAAGGTGAAGTGTCATGGTATGCTCACATAGTGAATTATTTGGTAATGTAGAATGATAAATACGAATGAACCCAATACCCAAGATGCCTCTCTAAGGGAGGTCTTTGTGTCTATTTATAATTAATAATAAAGATGACGGGACACCTAAACATCAATGTGGGACTCACACTCTCCCTCAAACTAGGTGTACCTAGCTTGGATGCATAAAGAAAAACAGACCAAAACAAAGAAAAACAAAGCAAAAAATAAACACCGCAAACACTCCCTCAAGGTGGACATACCCTGCTTGATTACAAAACAAAACAAAACAAAATAAATCATTCGCAATCGCAGCTCCCCCTGAGATGAAAATGATGGATGATAGAAGATGTTGCTGAAAAGGATGGGTCGCTAAGACACGTACAAGCGGAGCCGGTCGAAAGAGCATTGGGAAAGCCGCACAGACAGAGTCAGTCAACGGAGCGTCGGGAAAGTCGCATTGGCGGGGCCGGTCGACGGAGCGTCAGGAAAGCCGCACTGACGGGGTCAGTCAACGGAGCATCGGAAAAGCCGCACTGACGGGGTCGGTCGACGGAGCGCCGAGAAAGCCGCATTGACGGGGTCGGTCAACGGAGCACCGAGAAAGCCGCACTAGCGGGGCCAGTCGACGAAGCGCCGGGAAAGCCGCACTGACGGGGACGATCGACGGAGCGCCGAGAAAACCACAATGGCGGGGCCGGAGCACCGGGAAAAGGTAATGTCAGGCACGGCCAACCAGATCTGGTCGAACGGGAGTAAGCAACAGATGGCGGAGCAGGGTTACCGGAGGTCGTCTGACGATGGAGACCCGCGCGAGACGGTGATGGCTGGTCACGATTTGGCCCGTAGCAAAGTGAAGGCCGGCGCGGAGGGGAGGCGAGTCGTGCGGGAGGGTCGTCGTACAGAAAGAGAAGGGTGGTCGCACTGGGGTGCGCCGCCGCACAGCAAACCGTCGCCAGGCCATCGAGCAGGAGGGGTGGATTCACCGAAGGAGATGTCGCACAGGGACTCAGGTGCGGAAGAGTCGTCGGCGCCGTGGGTCGCGCAGGCTGGAAGGGGAGCCGCGTCTGGTGGTTGGTGGTCGGCAGCTCGTCGCGAAGAAAGGCGTCGCGAAGGCAAGCAGCGCGGGATAGCCATGACGATTGGGACAGGGCGCAGTGGCTGACGGTGCTCTCATCGCGAGTGGTCGATACCCAAGAAGGGGCGTTGCGTCCGTCAAGAGGGGTCGGCGAGAGGGCACAGGGATTCTTCTGCCAGGTCGTCGAGCGTTTAGCAGGGGACCGCGCGCAGGGAGGCGAGACCGTCACGCGCACAAAGGGTCGTCACGCGCAAGGAGGCAGGACCGTCGCGCGCAAGGAGGGTCGTCGCGTGCAGGGATGTCGGGCTGTAAAGAGTCGTCACGCGTAGAGAGGCGGGGCCGCAGAGGGCGGGATACCGCGAAGGAGCCGTCAGGGGTGGCGCACAGGAGTCGTCGCACGGGAATCAAGGAGGAGCCGTGTGGGAGTAGCTGGCAAGGCAGGCACGCCTAGGCGGAGCGCAGCGGACGGGAAAGGCAGGAGGCGGAGGGAGGGGCCGATGGAAGATTAGGGCTCCCTGGAGTCTACCGCCCCCCTTGTGGGGGGAGGGGGGGCATAGGTTTTCTCCGAGAGAAAATAGAAAGGGGAGGGTGGGTTAGGGTTAGAGAACCCCCTCGGATACCACGTAGAATGATAGAGGGGTGAACACAATACACAAGATGCCTTAGGGAGGACTTAGTGTCTGTTTATAATGAATAATACAAATGGCATGACACCTAAACATCGATGTGGGCCTCACATCTTCCAACAGGTAACATCTCAAACCCCAGCCCATTTAAATCCCCATCAAATTCAAAAACTAAAATCTTAATCCAAATATTACATTTGGGAAGATCCATTTGTTTGGAAAATTTACAATGATCAAATAAGAAGATGTTTACTTAAAAGTAAAATTAAATCTGTCTTTGAGTTTTGTCACATTTTAGCTTTTGGAGGTCACTTTGGACCTCAAAGGATAGAAAGAAAAGTTTTAGAATCCGAAATTTATAGGCCCACCTTGTTCAAAAGACAGAAGATGCCTCAAAAAGACAGGAAATATTTCAATTTTCTAAAAATATTTCAAAAAGCCAGGTTATTTCTAGAGAATTTCCCAATGTTATTTGGAAATTCTTAGATCATACTTGCAGTGAATTATGTTCAAATTGGGTGGAAGTCAAAGCCACCAAAACTGATGATGCTCATGTTGTGTGAGATTTTTTCAGGGCTAACATATTTTGTAAGATTTGAGTGGTCAGGGCCATCATCAATGATCATGAGACTCACTTTTGCAACAGGAGAAATAAGGTCTTGCTAAGAAAGTATGGGGTGCATCATAAAACATCAAACCTTTTATCATCTACAAACCAATGACCAAGCCAAAGTGTCTAACGGGGTAATCAAAGGAATTCTAGAAAAAACGGTCACCTACTTGTGGAAATGGAACACAAAGCCTACTGGGTTATAAGAGAAATGAATTTGGACCAAGATAGGGCAGGAAAGAAAAGGCGATTGTAGCTGCAAGAGCCGAAGGAAATTAGAATAGAGGCTTTTGAAAATTCTAAAATTTACAAAGAGAGAACAAGAGTGACTCATGACAAGATGAATCAATTGAAGGTGTAACGAATCAACCCGAGTCAACTAGACAAGCCACCCGAGTCGGCCCGTCGCGGTTGTGAGGTGCAACAAGATGGTGGAAAACAAATCATGAATATAACAAAAACAAGACATAAAACCAAGAGTACAACGCGGAAGAAAAAGATACATCCAAGATCCATACAATCCAAGCCAAACCGACTAAACCAGAAAGTATGACAAGACAAAACCAACAAGTCTCCATGCGACCAATCGTCACCTCCAAACCATCCCGCTACGAAGGCAACGACGAAAAAAGAATCTAGCATGCTACATGATGCCCTTCCCTTTACTTGAGTCCTGTAAAACAATGTCTACAGCCGCCCAAAAACAAAAGTGATGCGGAAACGTCGGGAGCAACGAAACAAAACACGGGTCACAGAAGAGTAAAAGGGAAAAAAACGAGGACACAGAGATTTACGTGGTTCGGAAATAATCCCTACATCCACAGAGAGACAGAATTTCACTATATGCCAGGAGCACAATTTTACAGGGAGATTTCTCAGAGTTTCTAACACATGAAATCCTAGCCCGAAATAGGCTAATAAGGAGGATGAAGCACTATTCCACTAACAGCAAAAAATCCACTTGTCGCGATCACCCAAGTCAAAAGTTACAGTGGCTACCGACTGGAAGTCCAATAAGCTACAGTGAATGACGACTAGAAGTCAGAGCTGCTACAGTGTCCTGTCGGTGTCAATCGGTCAGCTCTGTTAAAGTGGTCGGCATTGCTACAGTGCCCCAAAATTTGGGTCGAGGATCTTCGGCCCCCGAAGTAAGGGCGCGTTGCCCCCTGCAACCCCCAACGAGCTCACCGCAGAGCTTGACCCGCAAAAGTTGCGGGCCGATGCGCAGTACGGTCCGGAAACATTCGGCCCAAACATCATTCGAAACGGATCGGGCTACACCAATCCAACAAAAAGTAGGGTGTGAGCACAAAGCCAGGTAGGATACCACCACAGGGTCCATACAAGGTATAATATCAAGAATGCAACAATTCTAACTTTTAAAACAAAAACAATTTTACAAAGCATTTTCATAAATCCAAACCCATTTGTAAATCATTTTCCTTTGATTTTTCATAAACGCCTTTCATATCCACAATAGCCAGGAATATGATAAGTGTAAGTAATAAAATAGGAATGCATATTCATACACCATAAGGTAAGCAAGTAAACACATATCCATGAAATAACCTTCCATGCAAAACCATGTGATACAACCTCATGAGAAAACATGTGAAAACATGTGAGTAACAATCCATGATAAAATCCATCATGCGATAAATAAACCATCAATGACAAAGCATTCTGTATTGGGTCGTACCCTATGGGAATACGTACTAGACATAAAAGAGCCTAAACCAGGCATATGTTGATACCAACTAATATCGAGTTCTGCCACAGTCCATCAATATCACAAAACCACTAGTGGCATTACGCATACTACGAGTGACATGTCTGTTCCCGACGCACCCAGGGTTCTCAATGTGCCCGGTTTGTCAAAATCCATTTCAAAACAATGCTCACATTTTATAAAACATTTTCAAAGCCAAGTCACCACTTCGGTGTTTGAAAACCCATTTCTGAATCGAAACCATCAATCGAGCATTTAATCAAACACTTGGTGTGCAAAAACTCGTTTTTAAAAGCAAAACCCCTTTAAAAACATGCATCTTTCCAAGAAATCCTTTGAAACCACAAATCACTTCAATTCAATGAATAACCCTGAGGAATTTTACAAGAACGGTAAGCAACTCATAGAATTAACTCATTGTATAGAAACACCTACCTCAAAACGGAGATATAACAAATCAACTTTGAAAGCGGAGGCCGAAGAAGAGTAGATCGAGTCCTCGCGATCCTAGATCCATAAGAAACAACATCAATCCTCCATCAAACCCATTAGATCCGGCATCGCAGCCCAATTGGGTTCCAACAAGATTAGAGAAGAAGAGATCTAGCGTAGATCTTCAAAGGGGGGAAACCGGATCAATAACGCAACATACCTCAATGTGATCTGTCAAGAACGAAGGAATTCCACCTAGAATCCAAGGGGAGAGACCTCCAAAGCGCTGGGGAAGGATTAAGACGAGTCAATCTGAGATTACAGGGTAATTTGGCTTTAAAACGGCAAGGAAAAAGGGTAAAATCTCACTTTTTAACAGTTTGGGAGGGGATCGCACGGTTTCCTAGAGGAGGCCGCACAGTTAAACTAATCGTGCGCCCCTACTGTCCATTTTTTTCAGGGGTGCACGGTTTGCATTGAAGAGCCGCACAGTTTGGGCAAACCGTGCTCAAACCGTGTGACACCCCTGAACAACCACCAGACACCCCGCACGGTTCACAAGGCATGTTGCATGGTTTGATTAACCGTGTTCAAACCATGCAAAACGCCACTCGAACCTCATAGAGGCATACCGCACAGTTAAACTAACTGTGCGCCTTGCCTCTTCTCCAAAAACCCTTTTTTTGTTTTTTTTAAACACACCCCACACAAAAGAGAGGAAAAAATGGGCTTATGAAGAAACTGGTAAAAAAATGAGAGATAAGGTGAGAATGAGAGAGAAATAAGAATAAAGGGAAAGAGGTGTCCCCTGGTTTGGATTTGGTGGGTCGTTGTCTCCATCCAATGGTGGGTCGACTCCAGCGGTTGGGGATCCGATGGAAATCGATGTGGTTCCCGGGGTGTGTGTCCTCATGATGATGCTTTAACCGATATTCATTAACCATGAATGTCATTTTGGAAGAAGGGTCTTGGACTTGCACTGCATCAAATGGGTAAACATTAGTAATAATAAAAGGACCTCCCCAACGAGAATTAAGCTTACCCGGATGAAGCTGAAATCGAGAATTGAAGAGCTTACCTTTTCACCTTTATGAAATATCTTTCGCGGGATGTGTTTGTCATGGAGTGTCTTAGCTTTTTCTTAATAGAGATTGGAATTCTTGTAGGAATCAAGTTGAAGCTCCTCCAGTTCATTCAACTGTAACAATCTCTCCACCAGATTTTTCACAATCAAAATTACAAATTCTCACAGCCGAAAATGACTTATGTGGGATTTCAACTGGCAAATGACATGCTTTACAAAAAACTAACCTAAATAGAGACATCTCAATGGGTGTTTTATAGACAGTTCGATAAGTCCAAAGCATTTCACCAAGTCTTTCAAGCTAGTCTTTTCTTGTGGGGTTAACAATTCTCTCAAACACTCTTTTCACTTCTATGTTGGAAATTTCTGACATTTCATTTGTTTGGGGTGATATGCAGTTGATATTTTATGTACAACCCCATGTTTTTTCAGAAGAGATTTCATGGTTCGATTACAGAAATGGATCCCTAAGTCACTTATCAAGCTGCTATCAAGATTATCACAAATCCAGTCTTTCATCAGCGGGCAAAGCATATTGAAGTTGATTGTCATTTCGTTCAAAAAAACTTTGAAAAGAAGATCACCTTCATTCACGTTCACACCTCTGATCAACTTGTCAATGTTCTCACACAAGGAGTGTCTGGACCATGAGTCCAATTTTTATGTAACAAGCTGGGCATGGTAAATATATATGTCCCAGCTTGAATGGGGGGTGTTGTGCTTTGTTTTTTGTTTTATGTATCCAGGCTAGGAACACCTAGCTTTGAGGGGGAGTGTTAGAGATTAGGTTGTGTCAAGTGACACATCGAACTTGACATGTCATGTGATCGCTATTATTTATTATAAAATAACCCCAAGACCTCCCTTAAAAAGGCATCTTGGGTGTTGGGTTCCATTTCTATAGGTACCATGAAATCGATACCCAAACATCAAAGATCTCACAGAAAATTAGGAGCTTTTGGGGCATTTCATTCCTTTTAGAAATTGTGCCAAACTTTTGGCAAGTGGGACATAATTGATAAAACTCATGTGAGTCCTCAAAGAGTGAAGGCCAGAAGAATCCAAAGTCAAGGACCTTTCGGGAGGTCCTTTGTGGTCCAAAGTGGCCACCTCCAGGCATTGAGTGGTAGAATTCCAAGATGAAGGGAATGTTCATCTTCATCACCACGTCTCCTAATCACCACGTCATCCCCAGATTTCCAAATTTATTATCTTTCCAAAAATAGTATTTTGAATCGCTTTTCATCTTAGCTTTTTATTCTTTTGAAAAAAAATTAGGAAAAACACCAACAACCAAGTAATTTACAATTGGGGCATACCAGGATAACTTTGGAGTGAGAGATGAGAGGTGTTCAGTGGGAAATTCAGGTTCAATGATTTCAGAATGAGAAGAATTAGAAATTCTACTGAAGTGATCAACCACATGGTTTTCTTTTCCAGGTATATCTTTGATCTCAAGGTCAAACTCTTAGAGCATCAGGATCCATCTTATTAGCCTCGGTTTGGAATCACTTTTCTAACTTTAAAGCTGAATGGTCTGTAAAGATGATGATTTTGGCACCTAAGAGAAGAGCCGAAATTTATCCAAGGTAAAAACCACAGTTAGAAGTTCATTTTCAATGACAGTGTACTAAGATTGAGTTTCATCCAGTTTTTTGAGGCATAATAGATGACATGAGGAATTTTTTCACTTATTTGACCAAGTACGGCCCCAATGGCCCTATCAGAAGCATCGAACATCAATTTGAAGGGTAAAGACCAATCAGGGGGTTGGAATATCGGAGCAGATGTAAGCACGACATTGAGTTCAACGAAGGCTCTCTTGCAAGCCTCATTGAAATGGAATGTAACTTCATTCTGGAGTAACCGAGTGAGTAGGAGGGAAATCCTGCTAAAGTTCTGGATGAATCGCCGATAGAAACCGACATGACCAAGGAATGATCAAATGTCTCTAATTGATGTGGGTTCAGTAAGTGATTGGATCACCTCTATCTTATAGCCAGATCGACTTGAATACCCTCCTGAGAAATTATGTAACCTAAAACAATCTCATTAGTAACCATGAAGTGACATCTTTCAAAATTCAACACAAAGCTACAATTGACACACTTTTGTAGGACCAAAGAGAGTGAATGCAAACAGGATTCAAATGACTCGCCATAAATGGTAAAGTCGTCCATGAAGACCTCCACGCAATGCTCAATGAATTCAGAAAAGATACTCATCATACACCTCTGGAATGTTGCAAGTGCATTGCAAAGGCCAAAAGGCATTCTCCTATATGCGTATGTTCAGGGGCAAGTGAATGTAGTCTTTTCTTGGTCCTGAGGTGTGATTGGGATTTGGAAGCAACCGGTGTATCCACCAAGAAAGCAATAATGTGACTTTCTGACTAATCTTTTTAGCATTTGATCAAGGAAAGGAAGTGGATAGTGATCTTTTCGCATTTCATCATTCAATTTCGGATAATCGAAGCACACACGCCATTTGTTTTTCACTCGAGTTGTGACCACCTCTCCATATTCATTTGTGACAACAGTTATCCAACCCTTCTTGAGTATCACTTGAATTAGACTAACCCATTCACTATCAGAAATTGGGTAGATAATACCAGCTTGAAGATCTCTTCCCTAAATGCCTCAAGTATGAGTGGATTGAATTTTCTTTGAAGTTGTTTGATTGGTTTGGATGATTCTTCTAGATGTATGTGATGCATGCAAAGGACGGGGTTGGTGTTTGGTATGTCATCTAGGGTCCAACCTAAGGCCATTTTGTTTTCCTCTAACACCTAAACAAGTTTGGTGATCTCTTCCCTAAATGCCTCAAGTATGAGTGGATTGAGTCTTCTTTGAGGTTGTCTGATTGGTTTGGATGATTCTTCTAGATGTATGTGATGCATGCAAAGGGCGGGGTTGATGTCTGGTATGTCATCTAGGGTCCAACCTAAGGCCTTTTTGTTTTCCTCTAACACCTGAACAAGTTTGGACTCCTCAGTTTCATTAAGTGCAGCAGATACAATGACTGCATAAGAGTGATCATGGAAAAGAAAGGCATACTTCATGTATGCAGGAAGAGGTTTCAGATCAGTTTCATCCTTCATTTGTGGGCCAGACAACTTAGAAACAGAGGAAGGGCTTCCAGTTGGTTTTGATTCATTTTCCTCATTATTGTCCAAGATGGAACATTAGAGGTGAGAGGTGAGATGGGATTCCAAAGAATTTACAACATCCTTTAGATTGATGGAGTCCATGAATGAAAGGTCAACATCAACTACTCAATATATATGAATTTTTTAATCATGGTGCAAATTCCACACAACTCCTCTATCATTAGAAGAGGAATGAACTATTGGGTTGAAACATTTTCAATGGTCCTAAGTTGTCTCTTATGGATGCACAATTCCTTAAGAAACTTTGCATACTTAGAGATTTGTTTGATGGCATATAAGAGGAGAATGTTGACATCAACGCGTTTAAACATGTCAAGCATTTCAGAATCGGGCTCAAAGGGCTTCTTAGGATTAGAGATGGCTTGAGGAAAATGAATTGGGTTCCTTAAAGGAATGAAAGAAAGTGAGGGAGTTGCTTCAGGTTCGTTTTCTGGTTTTTTGTTTTCAAATGGGATTGTGTGGATTCATCATGAGGCATAGCAATTTGCTTTCCAGATCGAAGTACAATTGCACTTACGTTACCTTAGGGTTGGGCAATGGTCATAGTTATTTACGACGCATGGCGCACAACGGCGACAAGGGCCCTCGGCGCAAAAGCGCACGGCGCGTGGCAATATTAACTTGTGTCACATAAAAGAGGTATATACATATATCAACAATGAAAAATAATAAATTATACAATATATACATAAATATAAAAGATTTATATCAATAATTCATATTCCATACATCAAAAAACAAATAAAGTCAACAATTAAATATTAAAAACCATATATCTCAATTCCAGAAATATATTAAAAACCATACATCTCAAAAAACCAGGTTCGGTCTTGACTTGACTTGCCTTAGACATTTTGAAATAAATCACAATTCCAAAAACTATATAAAACAAACAATTAAATATTAAAAACCATATCTCAAAAAAACAATAAACAAAAAAAAACAAAACAAAACATAAAAAAACATGAAGAAAACATAACAGTAAAAATAACAACAGGAGTGGCTCAAAAAAAATAAGGGGCGAGCAACATAAATAAAATTGAATTAAAAACAAATAAAAAAGTTACTGGTTCGTGCAGAAGGTGCGTCTACCCTAAACGACACCACGTATCTGAGTCACGGCAGTTGAGGGAACTCGGCAGGGTCATGGTCGGCTGGGTCACGACGGTCGAGGGAGCTCGGCAGGGTCGCGGCGGTCGAAGTGGTGTCGATGTGGTCCAACACCGGTTGGGTCGCTACGCTCGCGGAAAGAGTAGAATGTTATGCAGCGTCGGAAGGGGAGATCGCCGTTTTACCTCAAAAGAGGTATTTTTAATCAAGGCGTACGAGTTAGCAGGTTAAAAAAATGCAACAAAAAAAATCAAAAAGATGCACTGGCGCGCGTTGTGCTACTGCGTGCGTAGCACAGCGCATGTCACAGCAAGCCATCTTTAATGCGCCATGGCGAAGCCATGGCATGGCGCACCGCTGTCTGGCGCTAGCCATAATGCGCGCCATTAATAACTATGGCAATGGTTGAGCTGGGAATTGGGAAGTGATAAAGGGTATTAGATATTTTTTAGATATTTTTAATATTCTTGTCCCACATCGGCATAGGTCATCTTTTGTACTCCTTGTATCATCTATAAATAAAGCATCTTACCTCATTGTGAGGTACGATTCCATTCCAACATGGTATCAAAGGGATTCCTTCCTGTTGCGGTTTAGCCTCTCCCTTCCCTTCGCCCCTCCCTTCCCGTCCGTGCCCCCTGCGCAACGTCTTAGTCCCGCCCTGAGCCCCTCCTGCCCCAATGGCTCCCATTTGGCCCGTTTCTCTGCATGACAACTCCTTATGCCCCGTCCTGAGCCCCTACGCGAAACCTCCCGTTCGGCCCGTTCCCCTATGTGACAACCCTTTCCACATCTCGTCCACACCCGCACCTCTCGTCCGACAGCGCCTCCTAGCATGACGCCTCCTGCGCGACGACCACCTATGCGTCAGCATCTCCCTACGCAGTGGCACCCCTCCTCGTCGCCCCTTTGTGAGACAAAGCACCCAACCCTCAGCCCTGCACCCCTCTCTGTGTGATACCCCTCCCTGTCACCCCTTTGTGGGACAAGGCACCCAAAACCGCACCCCTCTGTGCAATCGCCCCTCCCTGTGCAGCAACCCCTAGCTCGTCGCCTCTCTTGGTGTGCCTACTCCAGCCGATCGCCTCTCCCCATGCAACACCCCATACTGCATAATTGCGCCCCTCTGCCATTCATGATACTCTTTTGTCGATGATCTAATTGATATTCAGATGTTTCGGGTGTGCATTTTCAGCACCTACCGTCCGGACTTCCTCTGCCATGATTGATCACAGTACAGTAGGTAACGGCTCAGAACCTTTTGTCTACCTCTTGTGCACCTTCAGCACCTTATCAATGTGCATTTTCAACGCACAATCTATGGCATCATCAAACACCACTGTTGCCCATAGCAATACTCCAGCAGCATGTTTATCCCAACAGTCCACCTCATGAGTTCTAGACTCTGGTGCCTCAGGGCACTTCACTGAGGACCGGTATTTTTCGGTCCTACAAATTGACCTCGACTGGAGGTAATATTACTGTCATTGATGGTCAGACAGTGCAGATCGTTGGTTATGGGAGTTGTTCAATTACACCTGGCTTGACAAGATCTAGTGTTGCCTTTGTTCCCAGTTGCCCCTTCAATTTACTATCAATTAGTAAACTTACAGCTGACTTATAGCGTCAGATCATCTTCTCACCTGTTTCGGCTATATTTCAATAGCATTCGACGACTCGGGTGTTTGGTAGTGGACGTCTTCATGGTGGTGTGCATGCGCTTGACTCGACCCCAACTCCCGTCTGTCCTGCCACCTCTAATCATGTCCTCCAACTTCACTATCGCCTTGGTTATCCACCTACCCTCATTCTTCAAAAACTTTTTCTGAAGTTGGGACCTATTCTTCCGTTTGAATGTGAGTTTTTCCACTATACAAAGCATCATCGGGTCACCTATATTCCCCGAGCAATCCCCTGTGCATCCACTCCTTTTCATTTGGTTCATTCTGATATCTGGGGGGCAGTCCTAGTCCATCTAAATTGGGTTATCAATATTTTGTTACTTTCATCGATGATTTTTCACGAATGACTTGGACCTGTTTGTTGAAAAATCGTACTAGAATCCTTTTTGTGTTCCGCTCCTATTATCAAGAAATCGCCACTCAGTTTTCTGCTAAACTTCACTAATTTCGTTCTGACAATGGTCGTGAATATTTATTTGGATCATTCCAGTCTTTTCTCAATGACTGGTATTATCCATCAGACTTCTTGTCCTGACACACCTCAACAAAATGGTGTTGTTGAACGAAAGAGTCGTCATCCATTAAAAGTTGTTAGGGCGCTTTTATTTCAGAAGAAAGTTCCAACCGTTTTTTGGGGTGATGTCATTCTCACAACCACCTATCTTATCAACAGACTTCCCTTGTCTGTTCTTCAGGGGAAGACACTCTTCCATTTATTTCCAACAACACCCCCTCATTCCCTACCCCCTACGCATTTTTTGTTGTGTGTTATGTTCGAGATGGTTGTCCCTCGATTACCAAGTTTGATGGGCGTGCACTAAAATGCATCTTTCTTGGCTATTCCCGCACCCAGCGTGTAAGAACCCGATTTTTGCTATAAAAGACTTTGGAATTTTCTTGATGTTATTCCAGAGCAGCGCCTTCAGACGGCGTGCGATTCCGAGCCCCGGTGTGGCCGGAACTAAATTTTCAGTGTGTTCACACTGGGAACGCCAAATAAATGGGATAACTCCTAAACGGTACTTCAGATCAGAAATCTGAGTGTACGGATGGGTCTGAAATGGGGTGTTTACCCTAGAAACGACATAAAACATGTCGGCGCGGGACGTTGGGACCCCTCGCCCGTTGACGGAACATTAAACGGATAAAACAATTAATTTATTCGTTTAATGGTTAAACGCAGGTATCTCTTAAACGGTTGTTCGGATGGGAAAACTGAGGACACCGTTGAGTCCAGAGTGTGTCGTTTACCCTAGGAGGGGTGTAACTTTCACGGGCGCAGGCCTTCTGTGCAAAATGCCGCCATGGGCGTTTTCGTAATTTAGCGGTTTCGGACGTTAAATTTTTTATCTTTTGAACGGGGCCTCGGATTAAAATTCTGAGACCGCCGTTGTGCTCGAAAGGTGGTGTTTACCCTAGGGGAGGCTTAACCTCGACCCCGCTGAGGGTCCGGGTACTGGACCGACGGGCGGGGAGTTTAAGTGTTTTCTATTTAAACACTTCTCTCTCCCCCCGCTTTGTTTGTTTTCCCCTGGCGCAAACCCTCCCAAGGAAGGAGGAACTCCTCCTCCTCCTCCTCCTCTCCAAGCTGTTGCGGCGACGGCGGATCCCTCGTGAAGCGACGGGCAACGCCCAACAAGGTAGGATCGTTGCGGTTTCTTTTTTTTAATTTCCGCATCTACTTTGAGCTCGAAGTATTGCATCGAACCTCTGTTGAATTATCGAGCAAAGCCCATGAATGTGTAGTATGCTTTCTGAGCTTTCCGGCGCACTTTTCGGAATTGAAATCCGAGTTCAGAGGCGATCGCAGTTGTCTGCCGAAGGTCAGCGGGTTTTTGGTGTTTTCCAGTGGTTTTGGAGCTTCCCCGGCCGGTTTTGGGGGTTCCGGTAGGTGGTCCGGCGGGCTCTCGGGCGATGGCAGCAGGTCGGCACGGCGGCTCGACGAGCGGGCGGCTCGGCTTGATCAGGTGGGCGGCCGCGGGTGTCCAGGAGAGCAAGGAGGTCGGGGGCGAGGGGCTTCAGTCGAGCGGGGTCGAGGGCGTCGGCGCCAGGCGGCGTCGTCACGGCGGTCGTCGGTAGCCGAAGCCAGCGGGGCGCGACGTGAGGGAGGACCGGCCTTTGGCCGGTCAATGCGGGAGAAGACCGGGGTTTTGGACCCCGACTGGCAGACAAAGGACCCGCAAATGCGGGTCCTGCTGGGCGACGTGCTGAGACAGGGCAGTTGGCCGGTCTAGTTTTAAAAAAATAATAATAATAATAATAAAAGGTTTATAATAATAATAATAATATTATTATTATTATTATCATGAAAATGATTTATATATCATAAATCATCCGCAGGGCGTCCGATTTGGGCACCGTCTGCGGCGACGCGTCCCTTAAATCGAGGCGAACTTTTTGAGATGGTCTCGGAAATTTTTAATTCCCGAGACGAGGGGTTCGGTGGCGCAACACGACGTTAAGTGAACGGGCGTTTTTCTCAGGGGTTCTTGTTTTGGACAGCGCGGACACATCCGATGTCCGTTTTGAGCGTCGTCAGCGGCGTTGTGACCCTGGCGTCAAGACGAAGATTGCCACGGAGTTTTTGGGCGTTGAAGCCGGAGTTGAGACGTGGGCCCCACGGCCCGTCTTTTAAGCTGCGAGCAGCGTTTAGCAATTTTTTCATCGGACGTCCGTTCGGGGCGTGCGAGCAGTCGTTTCTGGGTGTTTTTCCGAGGGCATTGCAATGGCGCAATTCGTCCGCTTTAATTCAGCACGCTGGTGCGGGCCTCGCGAGAGCCGTTTTGGGAGTTGGTGGTGATTTCCAGCTTTATCACCGAGTGTCCGTTTTGGACAAGTGAATAGTCCATCTTGTGTACTTTTTCGAGATGATCGCAACGGTGCAATCCGTTGGCAGCACTTCGGGACCGGGATGCGGGTCCCACGCAGCACCGCTCATGTTCGGTATGTCAGAACGCATCTTTTTCTCCGGATATCCGTTCCACTCAAGTGAGCAGTCCTTTTGACGTGCTTTTCCGAGGGGATCGCAATGGTGCGATGCGTCCAACTATTTTCGAGGCAGAGGCTCGGGATCACAGGACGTCGTTCGGGCGTAAAGCGGTGTTGGCGGCTTTTCCGTCAGATATCCGTTTGAGGCGAGTAAGTAGTCTATCTCGCGTATTTTTCCGCGAGGATTACAACGGTGTAATCTGTTCAGGCGAGCGAAGCCTCTTACGTGATCTTATTAAATGCGGAAATATGAAGGGCGCTCTGGTGGTGGTTCGTCCTACTGTGTTTGTAGCGGACCCTTGAAGTGTGATCGCATGCACTCCCGTGTGAGTGAAGTAATGCTTGAAGAGATGTGGTTGGTCGTGCCTGAGCCGTTGAGGTGGCAAGTTGGAGTTGTTACGTTTACGCTCTTCGCTTGACGTTGGGTGTCGTGTGCACGATAGCCTTTGGGCTGGAAACGTGGTATACTCTGGGAGTATACGGGAACGCTGGGAGGTACATGTGGATGTTTGTACCTGAGAACGTTTGTGCGCTTGGTTGGGGTTGAGTTGGGGTCACACGTCGTGTGAGCCCCATGTGTGTGTCGTGTTCTGCTTTGCGTACCCTTGACCTCTCGCGACGTAGAGGGTCCCTCTGTTCTCGTTTGTTTGACCAACCGGGTTGAGTTTCCCCTGGCTCTGTTCTCGTTTGTTTGACCAGCCGGGTTGAGTTTCCCCCTGGTTCAGTTCTCTTTTGTTTGACCAACTGGGTTGAGTTTCCCCCTTGGTTCTGTTCTCGTTTGTTGACCAGCAGGATTGAGTGGTTTCCTCTGGTTATGTTCTCGATGGTTTGGCCGGCAGAGATGGTTTGGTTCCTCTGTTTCTTCAGTTGTGAGGGGTTTCAGTACCGTGCCCCTTTCACCGGACTACGGCACCGGTTACGACTACGTGTGCTCGTACAGCGTGGGTGTTTTTCCACTTTCTGGGATGAGTTGTCTCAGTCCGCTTCGACAGTGACTCAGCAGATTGGAGCGTGATCGCCCTGAGAGGTCGGGGAGTTTCTCTCGTCCCTTCGTGTTCCCTGGTAGAGTTCTTGTGGATTCAGTGTGACCAACACATTACGCGGGCACCGATCCACTACCCAGGAGGTTGTTTCCAGCAGGGCTGGCCAGTTGTACCATCCAGCAGGGATGGCCAGTGCGGTACCATCCAGCAGGGATGGCCAGTGGGTTACCATCCAGCAGGGATGGCCAGTACAGCGGTGTTCACCGAGCAGTACCATCCAGCAGGGATGGCCAGAGTGGTTCCGGGTTTACCTCCAGCGGGGCTGGGAAGTGGTCCCCGATGCCGGGTTTACCTCCAGCTGGGCTGGGAAGTGGTCCCCGATGACGGTTCCGAGCCTCCCTCCAGTGGATTACCCTTTTATGGGACTGGGCAGTGTGGCACCCGTCGACTTTTGTCGGGTCTCCCTCCAGTGGGAACTCGTCGACTTCCAGGGATTACCCTCCAGCGGGGCTGGGCAGGGGGTCGTCTTTCGACTTTGAGGAGACCTCTCGACTGCGGGGCAGTGACGAGGTGTGGTTTGGCGTTCCCCAGAACTCTCAAGTACGAGGGGCGATTTCCCCACCGAGACGCGTCCTTGAGACGCGACCTAAAACCGTGCGGGCGAGTCAGTGCCGCCCAAAGCGGATAGTGTCAAGGTGTGATGATTTGAGCCTCTTAACTTGCAGTTTGGGGCAAACGTGCGGGATGCTGAGCATCGATTACTTCTGGGACTGTTGGCTACTCACTTTCTTGGGCTGAGCTACGGGATGGAGATCCCCTTACGATCTTGTTCGGGTTTCTTGACAGAGCATATATGTATGTATACCTTGTTCCAGTACCCACTCTTTGGGTTTTGGTTACTCCCCTTCCAAAAAAGGCGAAGACGTGCGGGGTATGCCACATGCTTTCCGTGTCTAGCTTCTCGTGGTTGGACGAGTCTACTCTCCTACTATAGGTAGCGAAGACTCGACGAGAAATAATCCAATATCATACAATCCACTAGAAAACAATTCTTGGATTACAACGAGTATAATGTACCCTTAAACTCGTGTACCACTATGAAACAATCCCACTAGTGCATGTGCACCCTCTTAGCACAATAGGGTAACTTCAACTTCTTTTGTAACAACTCATGTTACCTGTGCTTCTTTTAACTTCAACAAGTTTATATAAGTGTAACACAATTCTTCAATTTCTTACCCAGAAGAAAGGTAAGAACTTCCTCGGCTTAAGTTAAGAAACTTAAGAGTCCGATTTCCCAGTCCGCTCCCCTTGAATCTAATTCTCCTGATACAGCTGAATCAGCTCCACACAAACTCTGAGAATGCTGAAACTCAGTACAGTTCTTCTTCAGTTCGAAAATTCTGAGTACGGTAAAACCCAGTAAGAAAACTTTGTTCTGATCCTTCCTCGGTTCGAGAAACCCTATATAGTGAAACCCAGTACGGAAATCTCGTTCCGATTAGTTCACCCCGGTACGATAATCAGATTCCGATTAACTTGGCCCAATACCACAGTCAGCCAAACACTTCATATTTTCCGACAAAGTCTGTTCAATACAAGATAGCCGAAATCACTTTCTCTCTATGAACAGTCGGAGCTTCTCTCTCTTCCGCAATGAACAGTACTCCGTGTCAGACATCCACACAAGTACAAGGTACTTTCTCGCCTTTTATAGGTGACCCAAAATGGATTAGGCAGGAATCCCAAAAAGATTTCCCGCTCACCTAAATTCACTCTAATATCCATTTCCCCTGAAATCTCGGAGCAATTTTGACTTCGTCAACTCTTCTCGATTCTTCTCGAAGCTTCTTCAACCTTCTTCTCTTCTTCTTCGGACTCCGATTGCTGAGACTGATTACGTTTGGTAGAACCACAAGGATCTGAACATTAGACTCTGATTCTCTCATGTCGTTTTCTGAATCCGACTCTTCAGAACCCAAAAAGATTTCCCGCTCACCTAAATTCACTCTAATCTCCATTTCCCCTGAAATCTCAGAGCAATTTTGACTTCGTCAACTCTTCTCGATTCTTCTCGAAGCTTCTTCAACCTTCTTCTCTTCTTCTTCAGACTCCGATTGCTGAGACTGATTACGTTTGGTAGAACCACAAGGATCTGAACATTAGACTCTGATTCTCTCATGTCGTTTTCTGAATCCGACTCTTCAGAACCGATTTGAATCAAAATCTTGTAAGCTAGGTTCAGCTCCCCCTCAACAGGTCATTCAGCAATCTCCATCTCTTTTCTTCTTTCTTGTCTTACCTAAGTATCAGCACGGCTTCACTCTTCTCGACACCGCTTTCCCTTAGGCACCGCTTCTTCCATCGACATCTCTTTTTCATCGGTCATCAACATCACTCATCTCGACTCCGCTTTTCATCGGCATCACATGTTCAGCTCCTATCCAAATCACACTTACATCAAACATCGGCATCACATTTCTTAGGCAAAATGATATTGCTCTTCTTTGGCACCCCTCTTTAACAAGACCACTCTTCTTGGCATCGCTCTGCTTGATCCCGCTTTTCTTGGCACCATCATTGGTGTCACTCTTCCATTCCTTCTTTCTTCCATCAGGCTTGTATCACGAGTTCCCACTTTAACTCATGATTTATGAGAAGTACAAATCAACAAAGCATCATCACATTTACATATCATAGTCATGGTGACTCTGATTCTCCATCACAGCAACCAAGTCTTCAATTCCGAATCTCTCAAAAAAGAGACTCTGATCCCTCCGAAAAAAAGGCTCTGATTCGTCTGAAAAACAGAGTTCGTTTTCTCTAAAAATCAGGTTCTGCTTTCTCTGAAAATAAGGTTCCGTTTTCTCTGAAAATCAGGTTCCGTTTTCTCTGAAAAACAGGCTCCGTTTTCTCTGAAAATCAGGCTCCGTTTTCTCTGAAAATCAGGCTTCATTTTCTCGAAAAAACAGCCTCCGATTTCTTCAAAAAGAAGACTCCAAATTCTTCAAAAAGAAGACTCCGAATTCTTCAAAAAAACAGACTCCAAATTCTTCAAAAAACACTCTGAATTCTTCGAAAAAGACTCCGAATTCTTCATGCACCACAGGTTCCGATTCTTCCTTCCCCACAAAGTAGGATCTGATTTCCTTAAATGCAAAATGAGGTGACTTCCTTTCTTCAAACCTTCTTCTTTGACAACAAAAGACAACATATGAAGACCACCACCTTCAACATCAGCTTGGTCCTAACAATCTCCCCCTTTGGATTTTGTTATCAACCAAGTTTTCATAAATCACCGAACTTTGTATCTTCAAGCAATGAATTATTTATCAACAATTCTAAACCTACGTGAGCTAACTCATTGTAAGAAACAAAAATCATTGATAGCAAAACCATGTTGTCCATAAGTAGTGATTATGACAACCATTTACTTAAACACATCTCTTCTTCAACCTTCCTGAAAAACAATATCTTTCCTACAACCACTCCAACAAACAATTAGAATAGTTCACACATTAAACAACGCTGAATTCACAGCTTACCCACAACTCTCTATTATGCAATAGATTTATGAAACAGTACAATTCTCCCCCTTAACAAAACAATCCAAAGGTAAGAAGAGAGAAGGGACAAAACAACATACCTTAGCCTTGAAGTGAAAGAGGTTGGACACCCATGTTCAACCTCAATTTTGAGAATGATTCCTTCAACAAGGGTTTTGTGAAAATGTCAGCAACTTGCACTGATGTTGTAACATATTCAAGCTTCAATTCATTGTTCTCCACATGCTTTTTGATTAAATGATATTTGATATCAATATGCTTCGAACGAGAATGTTGAACTGGATTCCTGGTGAGATTGACTGTGCTTTGATCATCACACCCTAAGAGCAAGGGTAACTTCACTTTAACAAGTAAGTCTTCCAGCTGAGTTTTCATCCACATAAGTTGAGTAGCAACTTGAGTGGCAACAACATACTCAGCTTCAGCTATACTTGAGTTACTGAATTATGTTTCTTTGAATGTCAGTTAACACAATTATTTCCCATAAAGAACACTCCACCATATGTGGATCTTCTATCATCAACATTTCTTGCCAAATCTGCATCTGAATACCCAAACAAGTCAATAATATCTGAACTGCAATACTTGATACCGAATTATGTTGTGCCTTTGATGTATCTGAGAATTCTCTTCCCAGCAATAAGATGTGATTCTTTAGAAGCATTCTGAAATCTTGCACATAAAGTTACAGCATAAACAATGTCGGGTCTTGAGGCAGTCAAATATAACAGACTTCCGATCAGCTTTCGATACTCTTTCTGATCAACTTCCTTTCCTTCGCCATTTTTACTCAGCTTTGTTCCCATAGAAATTGGTGTAGAGACAGGTTTCATGCCGAACTTCTTGAGAAGTTCCTTAGCATACTTTTCTTGGGAAAGAAAAATGTATTCTTTCTTTTACAAGATCTGTAACCCAAGAAAGTATTTCATTTCCCCCAACATGGAAATTTCAAAAACTTTCTTCATCTACTCACCAAATCTTTCACAACTTTTTTCATCATTTCCAACAAATATAATATCATCAACATAAACTATTACGATGAGGGAAAACTCTTGACTTTCTCTGATATACAGATTATTATCCACTCTTCCTTTCTTGAAGTTCATCTTCCTTAAGCAAGTATCCAATTTAGAATATCATGCCCTTAGAGCTTGTTTTAGCCCATACAAGGCTTTCTTCAATCTACATACATAACTCTCATCTTTCCCAACAACAAAGCCACAAGATTGTTCAATATAAACTTCCTCTTCAAGATCACCATTCAAGAATGCGGATTTGACATCCATTTGAAAGATCTTGTAGCCTCGTTGTGCAGCAATAGCAAGAAAGATTCTTATAGTTTCCAATTTGGCCACCGGAGCAAAGGTTTCATCGAAATCAATGCCTTCAATCTGAGAATACCCTTTGCATACCAATCTTGCTTTGTTTCTGATAACTTCGCCTTCTTCATTCAATATGTTCCGAAAAACCCATTTTGTGTCAATAACGTTTTTGTTTTCAGGTTTGGGTACGAGTTACCATGTATTGTTCTGTTCAATTTGATCCAACTCTTCATTCGTGGCTTGAACCCATTTCAGATGCTCAAAAGATTCTTTCACATCATTTGGTTCCACTTTTAAATATAATGAAGTATGTGTAATAGCTTTTATTGTTCTTCTAGTTTGAACCTTCTAATGTTGATCACCAATAATATTCTTAACTTCCACCTGTTTCCTCAGCTTAGGATAAGATTTCTGATTATCTTCATCGTCACTGGAAATAGTTGAGTTTGATTCTTCTTCTTGAGAAGATATATATTCATCTGTCTTCTTATCAGAATTGTTTTCTTCAACTTCCTCCCTTTTGTACGTTGGCCCCTCTTATAACAATCTTCTCATCTTCTTCACTTCTTACAACAAACTCATCTTTCTTGAAGATAACTTTGTCACCCTCATCACACAATTGTGAAACATTTAGCAGATTGTGTTTCAGCTCATCAACATACAAAGTTTTCTTAGATTTCATCTTTTCTTTCTCAATGATGGTCGACCCAACACCTTTGATTTTCAATGATTCATCATTGTCAAATGTTACAGTGTCTTCTTTAAGATCTTTCACATCCTTCAACAATTTTAAGTTTCCCATCATGTGTGAGGAACATCCACTATCAAATATCCAAGATCGTTCTCCTCTTTTGGCTTTCAAGGCAGTTTCAACAACAAGAGCTTTTTCATCTTTCATTTCTTTCTTCACCTTCAGCTTCTGAGAATTAAGAATCTTTTATTGAGCTGGTAACAAAACAAGACATCCTTTCGCAAGATGTCCAGGTTGTTCACATCTCTCACAAATAGTTTCCAGGGACTGGAACCTATTTCCAATCTTCATTTCGTTCTTCTCAGACTTCTTTTCAGCAACCTTTTCAGTCTTCTTTCTTTGAGGAGATTGACTTCCCCTCAGTCTCTGCCTTCCATAACCTGTGGGATAATAGTAATGTTGTTGGTTACACCAACACATATTTGCTATATGCCTGAATCTTCCGCAATACCAGCAATACCCACAGAAAGAGTATCTTCCTCTGAAACCTCTATATTGATCATGAATGTGTTCCCCAGTCACTTTCTTTTCATTTCTTTCTGATCCACCCTTTCTATTAGCAACAGCTTTAACAAAATCAGAAGTATTTGAAGCCTTCTCGGATTCTGATTGTTTCAAGACATTTTCGGACTTAGGTTATCTTAAGACTTCAGAATTTCCAGCATTGTTGGTCTTGGCCACATAAACAACTTTCTCGGCATTCTTCTTAATAGAATCAACTTCATTTTTCTTGTCACCCTTCGAAGATATATTTTGCTAAATCTTCTCAGGATTCTCTTGCCGAGAACTTTCACCAATCTCAGTGATAAAGAGTTTTGAAAGCTTGTGTTTCTCACTTCAGCTTCTGAGAGTTTTTGTTGAACAAGCCCCAACTCTTATTCTTTTGCCTTCAGCTTAACTTCCAGATACTTATTACGAATCTTCTCATCTTCAAGAGCCTTCTTCAAATCATCAATCTTTTTTACAAGTTTATCTATCTCATCACCAAAACCTTTCTGATTGCACACCGAAGAACATTCATCTTCCAATTTTTTGTTTTGTTTTTCAAGCCTTCTGATCTTTCTTAGACATTCCTTCAATTCTTCTTTTAAATGCATTTCAAGTTGAGTTTCTTCTCCTTCTTTAGAGTCGTTGCTTCCATATTTTTCATCATTCACTGTTGCAATGAAACTATTTTCAATACCATACTCGACTGAATTTTCAGAATCAGCATTACTTCTTCTTTATCTTTCGAAAGGAAACTTTTTCTTTTAGATTTGAATAATTTCTTTTCTTTCCCTATCTTTCCTTTACCACTGTTTCATCCATGATCTTTTTGGCTTTCTTTCTTCTTCATCACTGTCATCTTCATTCTTTCTTCGAGGACAATTAGCCGCAAAGTGACCAACGCCTTCACATTCAAAACACTTTAGGGAAGTTTCCCTTTGTATTTCTTTGTACCTCTTTTCATATTCTTAGAAAACAAGGATAAAATATCATTAAAATTTTTGCATACCTCGTTTTCAAAATCAGAATCACCATCTTCTTCTTCGATTAGAATCTTCTTAGAATTCTCCTTCTTCATAGCCTTGCAAGACATCTCTCTGTCAACTTTTATCTTGCTCTTCATAGCTTTCTCTCTTCTCATCTCATATGTAATAAGAGTGTTATGCAAGTCATCAAGAGATAATGTCTCAGGGTCTTTGTCTTCTAATAAAGAAACTTTTGCATCGAATTTGTCAGGTAGGATTCTCAAAATCTTTTCAACAACTGTAGAGTCATCCAACTCTTCACCAAGGCATCTAATAGTACTTACAATGTCATTCACCCTGGTAAAGAAATCCCCAACAGATTCATGTTCACTCATCTTCAAGTCGTCATATTTTAACCTCCAGATTTGAAGTTTTGCCTTCTTGACTTTTGTATTGCCTTCGTATATGTTTTTCAGTTTGTCCCATATACCTTTGGTTGTGGCAACACCTTTCACTCTCAAGAATTCACTTTCAGAGAGGAATGATAATATAGCATTCTTAGCCCTTCCATCACGCTCAAGAAACCTCTTGTCAACAGGTGTAAGTGGAGTTTTATCGTCAATGGGAGGAAACTCAACTGTTGCAACTTCAAGAACATCATAACTGATAAACATAAGATATGGCAGCATTCTATCTTTCCAGATATGATAATTCTTTCCATCAAATACCGAAATACATTTACTGTTCACACAGTTCAAGTTCTCCATCAGCAAGGAATAGTAAAGGCAACCCCGCTCTGATACCAATTGAAAGTGTCCGGTCAAAGTAATGTATCAGTGAGAAGGGGAGGGGTGAATCAGTGATACTTTTTTTGTTTAAAGTTCCCTTTCAGTTGGAACATCCTTCACCTCCTGTTAAAGATTCAATTCTCTGCTGAAAACAAAGTAAAACACACATCCACAGGAACACAAGAATTTACAAGGTTTGTTATTCAATAAGAATAGCTACATCCTTGGTATGGTTGGAAATAATTCAATACCATACAATCCACTAGAAAACAATCCTTGGATTGCAACAAGTAGGATGTACCCTTACACTCGTGTACCACTATGAAACAATCTCACTAGTGCATGTGCACCCTCTTAGCACAATAGGGTAACTTCAACTTCTTTTGCAACAACTCGTGTTACCTGCGCTTCTTTTAACTTCAACAAGTTTATAGAAGTGTAACACAATTCTTCAAATTCTTACCCAGAAGAAAGGTAAGAACTTCCTGGACTTAAGAAACTTAGAGTCCGATTTCCCGGTTCGCTCCTCTTGAATTCGATTCTCCTGATACAGCTGAATCGGCTCCACACAAACTCTGAGAATGTTGAAACTCAGTACAGTTCTTCTTCAGTCCGGAAATTCTCAGTACGGTAAAACCCAGTAAGAAAACTCTGTTCCGATCCTTCCTCGGTTCGAGAAACCCTGTACGGTGAAACCCAGTACGGAAATCCTATTCCGATTAGTTCAACCTGGTACGATAATCAGATTCCGATTAACTTAGCCTTGTACCACAGTCACCCAAACACTTCATATTTTCCGACAAAGTTTGTTCAATACAAGATAGCCGGAATCACTTCCTCTCTCTGAACAGTCGAAGCTTCTCTCTCTTCCGTAATGAACAGTACTCCGTGTCAGACATCCACACAAGTACAAGGTACTTTCTCGCCTTTTATAAGTGACCCAAAATGGGTTAAGCAGGAATCCCAAAAAGATTTCCCGCTCACCTAAATTCACTCTAACTTCATTTCCCCTGAAATCTCATAGCAATTTTGACTTCGTCAACTCTTCTTGATTCTTCTTGAAGCTTCTTCAACCTTCTTATCTTCTTCTTCAAACTCCAATTGCTAAGACCGATTACGTTTGGTAGAACCACAAGGATCTGAACATTAGACTCCAATTCTTCATAACCGATTTGAATCAAAATCTTGTAAACTAGGTTCAGCTCCCCCTCAACAAGTCATTCAGCAATCTCCATCTCTTTTCTTCTTTCTTGTCTTACCTGAGTATCAACACGGCTTCACTCTTCTTGGCACCGCTTTCCCTTAGGCACCGCTTCTTCCATCGACATCTCTTTTTCATTGGTCATCGGCATCACTCATCTCAACTACGCTTTTCATCAGCATCACATTTTCAGCTCCTATCGAGATCACACTTACATCAAACATCAGCATCACATTTCTTAGGCAAAACGGTATTGCTCTTCTTTGGCAGCGCTCTTTAACAAGACTACTATTCTTGGCACCGCTCTGCTTGATTCCGCTTTTCTTGGCATCATCATTGGTGTCACTCTTCCATCCCTTCTTTCTTCCATCAGACTTGTATCACGAGTTCCCACTTTAACTCATGATTTATGAGAAGTACAAATCTGCAAAGCATAGTCACATTTACACATCATAGTCATATGACTCGGATTATCCATCACAGCAACCAAGTCTTCAATTCTGAATCTCTCAAAAAAGAGACTCTGATTCCTCTGAAAAACAAGCTCTGATTCGTCTGAAAAACACTCTGTTTTCTCTGAAAATCAGGTTCCGTTTTCTTTGAAAATCAGGTTCCGTTTTCTCTGAAAAACGGGCTCCGTTTTCTCGGAAAAACAGGTTCCGTTTTCTCTGAAAAACAGGCTCCGTTTTCTCTGAAAAACATACTGATTTCTTCAATTTCTTCCAGACTTGTATCACGAGAAGTACAAATCAGCAAAGCATAGTCACATATACACATCATGGTCATATGACTCGGATTCTCCATCACAGCAACCAAGTCTTCAATTCTGAATCTCTCAAAAAAGAGACTCTGATTCCTCTGAAAAACAAGCTCTGATTCGTCTGAAAAACAGACTCTGTTTTCTCTGAAAATCAGGTTCTGTTTTCTCTGAAAATCAGGTTCCATTTTCTTTGAAAATCAGGGTCCGTTTTCTCTGAAAAAGAGGGTCCGTTTTCTCTGAAAAACAGGCTCCGTTTTCCCTGAAAAACACTCTGTTTTCCCTAAAAATTAGGCTCCGTTTTCTCTGAAAAACAGACACTTATTTCTTCAAAAAGCATACTCGGAATTCTTCAAAAAACAGACTCCGAATTCTTCAAAAAGGAAACTCTGAATTCTTCAAAAAACATACTCTGAATTCTTCATGCAGCACGGGTTTTGATTCTTCCTTTCCCACAAAGCAGGATCCCATTTCCTTAAATGCAAAGTGAGGTGACTTCTTTCCTTCAAACCTTCTTCTTTGACAACAAAAGACAACATATGAAGACTACCACCTTCAACATCTGTTGGGTCCTAACAATAGGTAGAAAGAGAAGGGATCAAAGTGGGGTTGGTTGGAGTTTCTAATGAACTGACCTAATAGTTGAGGGTTTGTGTTCCGTTGAACATACGTTGCGTTGAGCTCCATTGGACCAAAAGAATCTGATGGATCATCTTGTAGTTGTGGACATGTGTCAGTTGGGTGAGTTGGGTGAGTTGGGTGAGCTGGGTGAGCTGGGTGAGCTGGGTGAGCTGCAGATTCCACAATTTTTGACAGGTCCAGAGAACTGAGATTGTGGAGAAGATGAGGTCAAAGCTTTGGCAGCCACAACTAGTTATTTCACAAGACCTGTAAGTTCACTCATCTACTCGGTCATCTTGTTGGACTCTATGGACTAATTTTTTTGGACTTGTTTGACTTGAACATGTGCTTGAGTATGGAATTGTTGTGTGTTTGCAACTATGTTACTTATGAGATCTCATGCAGCTGCAAGTGTTTTGTCAACAAGAGCATCGTCACTTGCGGCATCGATGAGAGTTTGCTCCATAATGAATTCAAGTGGTACCTAATAAGGGTGGAATAACTATTGTCACAAATGAATACGGAGAGGTAGTCCCAACTCAAGTGAAAAACAAATGGCGTGTGTGCATCGATTGTCGAAAATTGAATGCTTAAACGCGAAAAGATCACTAACCATTTCCTTTCCTTCATCAAATGCTAGAAAGATTAGCCAGAAAGTCACATTATTGCTTTCTTATGGATATACAAGCTACTTCCAAATCTCAATCGCACCTCAAGACCAAGAAAATACTACATTCACTTGCCCCTTTGGAACATACGCATGTAGGAGAATGTCTTTGGGCCTTTGCAATGCCCCTGCAACATTCCAACGGTGTATGATGAGTATCTTTTCTGAATTCATTGAGCATTGCATGAAGGTCTTCATGGATGACTTTACCATTTACAGTGAGTTATTTGAATCCTGCTTGCATTCACTCTCTTTGGTCCTACAAAAGTGTGTCGAATGTAATGTGCTAAATTTTGAAAAATGTCACTTCATGATTACTAATGGGATTGTTCTGGGGCACATAATTTCAAAAGAGAGGTGATCCAATCACTTCTTCAACCCACCTCAGTTTGAGACATCCAAACATTCCTTAGTCATGCCGACTTCTATCGACGATTCATCCAGAACTTCTGTAGGATTGCCCTCCCACTCACTCAGCTACTCCAGAATGATGTTACATTTCATTTCGATGAGGCTTGCAAGAGAGCCTTCGTTGAACTCAAATTTGTGCTTATATCTTCCCCGATAATCCAACCCTCGGATTGGTCCTTACCCTTCGAATTGATGTGTGATGCTTCTGATTGGGCCATTGGGGTCGTACTTGATCAACGAAGAGAAAAAATACCTCATGTCATCTATTATGCCTCAAAAACACTGGATGAAACTCAATCTCACTACACTGTCACTGAAAAAGAACTTTTAACTGTGGTTTTTGCCCTAGATAAATTTCAGCTCTATCCCTTAGTGTCAAAATCATCATCTTTACAGACCATTCAACATTAAAGTTATTACTCAAGAAATGTAATTTCAAACCGAGGCTAATAAGATGGATCATAATGCTCCAAGAGTTTGACCTTGAGATCAAAGATAAAACTGAAAAAGAAAATTTTGCGGCTGATCACCTGAATTTCCCACTGAACACCTCTAATCTCTCACTCCAAAGTCATCATGGTATGCCCCAATTGTAAATTACTTGGTTGTTTGTGTTTACCCGCTGGTATGTCACTCTCAAACCCCAACCTCGTACATCCCAGAGCTCTCATCTCTTTCGAATACCACACCGCCCCACAAGCACGGTCACAACACATCTCGCCCGAAGGCACATGGGCTCGCTACCCCACAAGCACGACCACATCACGTCTCGCCCGAAGACACCTGGGTTACAACACATCCACAAGCATAACCAGCGCAGTAGGGTATCGTGAACATGAAGGGCATCAACCTCGTATCCTACCATGCACAACCCCCACCATAAGTCATCTCATTACACCTCATCTCGCCCGCAAACACATGGGCTAAATCACATCACGCCCGAAAACACTTGGACTCGTTGCCCCAAAGCACGGCCACATCACATCTCGCTCGAAGACACTCGGGCTATCACAATCACCATCTAATGCACTAACAGATCTCTGGTCATCATAGCTCATGCAATACCTACCTCTCCTGGAAGAGAGTGGGAAAGAGCAGGTACCCAATCATCCGTCCTCACCGGATGTCGAGAAAAACACCCCGCGTGACTATGTGGGTGTCGGCATATGGTGCTCGACGTGATTGGGGTGCGTATAGAAATCACAAGTAATATACAAATATATACATATAGTCACACACAAGCTCAACCTATGGGTTCATAACCAAACGTGAACCAACTCACAATATCATCACTTTCGATGTCACCTCTAAATGCATAATACCAAACAGACCACAAGCCACGTCACACCACCAACCAATTCCCATTATCCAACACATTCGTTTCATTATTAAGCATCATCCACATTTAACCCTACAGCCCATCATTTATTTATTCATTAGTCATTTCCATCTCATTAACCAAACCAAACCTCATCCATTTCAAACATTGTTAACTAATTAATTATTTCATCGTTGCCCGGGCATTGAGCACAAAGCAACCACACATCACAAGCAGCTCATCATCCTCATTGTACCATCAACTCGTCGCCCCAAAAGCATGGCCAAACAACCACCACCTCGTCGCCCCAAAAGCACGGTCAAACAACCACCACCCCGTCGTTCCAAAAACACGATCAAACATTACCAATCTCGCCGCCCCCAAAAGCACGGCTAAACCACACATCGCCTCGCCGCCCCAAAAGCACGGCCACATCTCACCCATCAACCCCACATCGCATCACAAACACACATCGCCGCCCCACAAGCACGGCCACACTCCACAACGCATCAAAGATCATTTACGAATTTAACAACAGGGCTTTTATAACATTTCGCTTTATTTTAGGGATGTTATCACACAACTCATAATCCTGAGGCAACCATTTCATTAGTCAAATATAAATGGTTAGCCAATTTCCATTTTAGGGTGATATCACAACAATCACAACAAAATCAGCAGTCACAACACGTCATGCAGCGCAAACAAAGCCCCCAACGACAACAATTTTCAGCGGGGCATCAAATCTGAACGATCCATCATATCACAATAATATCAAAGTTGTAAAAGCATGTGAATCATTCCCCTTTTTCCATTTAATTTCAATTAATCAATTCTTTATCTTTGATTAAGTCAGTACAACCATAACTCATAGATAAACAAAAGTAAACCCCTCCAGCATGATACACAATAAAGAGAAACGAATGATTTCCCACCTCAAAGAAGCTTTGACGACTCGCTGCGTATCGCAGGGCGAAGAAGAAACGTCCACAAACCATAACCGCACACGGGAAACCGCGGATCAACCTACACCGCACCCAAAGATCATCAAAACACAACCCAACTCACGCCCCAAGCCAAAACAACATCAGCGTAGCGAATCCTCAGGAGAAGAACGGGGGAAAACAACCAAAAGGAAGAGAAGGGCTTGTCACCGATCGCCAACGAACAACCACATGAACCAACGGATCAAAGCAAGGGAGAAGAGGGCTAGAAGGTCTCCTCAAGGCGCCTAAGGTTCGCCCAAAACGTGAGGGAGGGTTCGGCCGAATGAAAGAAAAATCGGTCGAGAAAGGAACTTAAAACCTAGAATCCCGCAGGTTTCACGTCGCCTCAGCCTTTATTTAATACACGTCATGAATTCCACTTACACAACGTGTAATCCATCTCAAAGCTTCCCCCTTAGCTGA
This sequence comes from Viscum album, assembly GCA_963277665.1. Taxonomy (NCBI): domain Eukaryota; kingdom Viridiplantae; phylum Streptophyta; class Magnoliopsida; order Santalales; family Viscaceae; genus Viscum; species Viscum album. Next base: position 1,226,812,785 of record OY728146.1, read on the forward strand.
TTTACAAGTCGTGAACTCATCAGTTGTACAAGCTGTGAAACACCATTTCACGTTAACAATAAACGGTGTGTATTTCTTGCAGCAACTCTGTTGCACCTCCGGCCTCCACGGAAAACTCTCGGAACCTCCTCTGAACACCTCCAACCACCAAAACTGGCAAAGTAACGGATCAGGAGGGCACGGACCGTTAAATCTAAGACATTTTAGTGGCACGGATCCATATGCCCCTTCGCATAACCCCAACGAGGGTTGGTAAAGCTACTTAAAGGTATTTAGGTAGGTAGTTCTTTGCCAAGTGCGGGCTCGCACCTTCTTGATCCGTTGAGTGGACTCCCCAATCCAGAAATCATGGCTTGGATTTCCTCAACATCTGCCTCAAGTTACAACAAGTCTAGCGAGGGTCACTTCTCTTGATGTAAGATGGTTAAGTCAACCCAAAACCTTCAGAAGAACTACACGATAAAAATAAGTGCCGCAACGAAGGTTGGTCAAACACTTAGTTTTATAACTTTCATTCCTAATCAAGTAATGGAAGAAAGTATGACTTAATATTAAGTTGAAGGATTTTATTTATTATGCATAAAAAAATTCTTGTTTTATCTTTTACATATTTTGTTGATATTAAGTGAATTTTACTTAAGTAATTAATTATATTTTGATAAAACATTTACGCATAATTCATTTATTTATATTCCATATTTGCACAGTAATTCATTTATTTATGTGATCGCGGTCTTGCACTCATAAAATAAATAATGCATAATACAAAAATAAATAAATAAATGACTCGATCATGAGCTTGTGTAATGGTTGATTTATTGGGCGGACAATAAATCAACCTATGATTTAGGGGAAAACTCATTGTGTTGGTCTCGGTATGGGTTGCAGCATTCTAGATGTCCACTTATGTATCACATGGGTTGGTATCGTCTCAATTCCGTCTTGAACTGCCTTCATGCGCCTTGAGATACTTCTTTTATTACATATATTTATAACTCACTCGCAGGTGAAGAAAACCAAAGGATTGATTAAGGGGAATTACATAAATAACCTTGAACACGCGAGTCCTACGTAATAAAATGGGGAGAGATGGTCATCATATTTAATTTAATAATTAATCATTGCAAAATCATGTAATAAATTAAATTAAATAATGTCAACACATACACAGGTCTTAACCAAACTCATGATTAGTCATACACATGCAACAATTACGCAAAAGTACACTAGTTAACTTTAATAAAATATTATATTCATAAATAAATATTTTATCCATAATCCAGTGAATATATTTATTAAATATTCAATAAATGTTTGTGATCAATAAAACATGAATTAATTATTCATCGGTATTGAGAATAATATATATTTCATTAATTAAATTCAAATAGAATTTAATCGAGATCAACAGAAACACTTATTGTGTGACCATTTAGGATTCTTTCTCATTGACATTAGACGAACTTGCCTAAAATCCAATATTAATGTCTAGAAACAGGTCAAAGAACCCAAGAGAAATAACGTAATTTCGCAACGTCGACAACCACATATGAGTGCTCATTGTGTAATATAATAACTTTATCACAATATTTCAACAATCAGGTTGCACATTTGAGTCATCAACTTATATGCTTGATACCTCTTTCTTTGTGTCATCAGCGGCTTTGGGTTGTTGTCTTTGAGCAATATGATTCACTTGTTGCACTTGTTGCACTTGTTTTGAAGAGACAAAATTTTCAAGTCTTCTCCTAGCTTCCTTTGGCGCTGGGGTGTGTGGGTTTCAGTTTTCCTTGGCCCATATTTGTCTAGAAAATGATTTCAACCCAGCATTATTAGCATAAACAGATTTAGAGTTTTTTCTATTGATTGGGGACAAATTTAAGTTCTGTCTTCTTTTAGCTTGTGAAAGATAAATCTTCAGAAAAACTCAAGTCTTACTTTCCCATAAAATGGGGACTCTGTTAGCTAAGACACTCATCAAGTTTCTTGGTTCCAGAAACCCTTTTCTCAGCAACCTTTGAAGATTCTGCTCCAACCTCTACAGCTTTGCAAAAATCACTCTTCAATTTTTTCAAAGTCTCTTCAAACTCAAGATGCTTTGATTGCACCTCCATCAATTCATTTTCCCTTGCAACAGACTTGGATTCAAGTTCTTCTTTAACTTTCTCAAGCTCAAGAACATTAACTTTTAGTTTTTTGATCTCTTCAAGAATAAATATATGAAATATTGTCTAAGATATTTTGCAAGGTCCTGTTGAATATATAAAAATGAATCATGTAATACTGCAAGTTCAACAGGGAGAAGTCCAACCTCGAATTTTGGTATAGTGTTCAACAACACCATCTACTAATTCATCAAAACTTGGGATGTATCCATGCAAACCATCGGAGAGTCCAAAGCCCGGATAGTCCAAAGCATAAACGCAATACCCGGAAGCAGCGATTCGCTTTGCAATACCTGAAACCCCATAATCCCCCCAAAAAAACCTCTTATCCGTTTAATAAAACCAGAAAACTTGAAAGATACAAGCTAAATCCAGCCATACCATAAGCAGAATCTGGCACAAAAAACTACGAACCTTCGAAGAAGAATGTGCAAGTGTCACCGTATCCATGGCAAAAGAACAACGCGCCTTTGAGTAGGGCACCAGGTTCAGGTAACCAGCTTTTGCTGAAAATTTCCAAATCTCTAGAATTTTTCTCGTACCACTATCAAACAAAGAAAGGTCATCAGACCATTTGTGCAGTCAGCATTTTCCCCCGGACATCAGAAAAATGTAAAATCCTAGATCGGCTTTCTACCTTTGCTTTTATTTACTGGAAACAAATAGAAAAGTGCGACTTACTAAGAAATAGAGAAGGGGAGAAAATCAGCGCTTACCTCGTTTGTTCTGATACCAGTGGGAGCCTTCTACTCACCAATCCATAAACATTGAAGAAACATGAAAGGGCATCAAAATCATGGGAATAGCAAATCTCATAGGTAAAAATCCAAAATCGCATTAGGACAGTGGTCCAGTTGACCTTAACCCGGCACATTTTGACTTACCCGAAACAGAAAATGATCGAGTTGCTGCTGGACACCGGCAAAGGCGGACCGAGCTCGCCTCCGAGAGGGTGCGAAGTCCAAGTCCTGGGACGCGATATCATTCAGCTCCTCACCCACGCCTTCTATTGCAGTAAAAGACTTGGCGGCGATCTTCGGGCTACATTTCCTGCCCGGAACTGACGTTTCTCGGATCGTTCTCCGATTTTGCGACGTGAATGCGGGATGTTTTCGGAAGCAGGTGTTCGGAATTTCAGGTTGTGTGCGGACGACCGAAAGCTCCGGCGGACGAACTCTGAAGGACACTGTCAGTTCCATCCCCGTCGGTCGTGGTCCAAATCCCGACCAGAATCGTCTTCCGCTGTCTTTTTTATGCAATTTATCGTCTCCGGTTCCTCTTTTATATGTGATGGGGACACCGATTTGTTGGAGGGTATTTTGATCTCGTGTAGAAATGAGGTGCGTGCGAAATGAATCATCACGCGGGGATCGGCATTTTCGCAGCAGGCGTCCTTGAAGGATTGTGGTCAAGGTGTGCCGCGATTTTTCAGGGTACGCGTGTGCGTTAAAGGTGCAGTTTATCAGTAGGTTTCGGAGCTGTGCGATTCATCGGAATCGCAGCACGATTTGATATTTGTATTTTCACACGGTTTGATATTTGTATTTTGGTAAATGTTGAATAAGTTTCGCTACACTATTGTCTAAGTTTATATTTGAAGTTTGTTTAATGTTCTTTTTGCGGTAAATCTATCCAAGATCACTTATTGAAGTTTGTGGTGGTTGTTTTACTAAAATAAATATAGAGTTTTGTTGCATTGTGGAAGTTCCACTAGATTTTACAATGGAAGTTACGACCTTGGAGGTAAGTTTCACTTCCACTGCTCGAGGTTCCAATTCAAATTTCACTTGAAGTATCACGGGATGTCTCACCGGAAGTCCCAATGGACGTCCCAATAGACGTCCCACTAGAATTCCTATTGGAACATCTACTGAAACTCCCAGTGAAACTTCCATTGGGTAGTAGAAAATTAATTTATTTTTAAATTGTTTATACAATTTCAAGTGCTAAATTAAATCAATTTATAAATATGTGTAACAATTGATATTCATATTTCTTTTATTCATATTTAACAATAATATTAGTTTTAAAAATATACATTTTTTTGTATCGTGGAACTGCCACTGGAATTTCCACTGGGTAGTGGAAAATTAATTAAATTTAGAATTATTTATACAATTTCAAATGGTAAATTAAATCATTTTTATCATGATTATGTGTGACAATTACAATTCGTATTTCTTTTAATTGTTTTTAACAATAATATTAGTTTTAGAAATATAAGTTTTTTTTTTGTAGTGTGGAAGTTCCAGTGGAACTTGCACTGGAACTTCCACTAGAATTGTCAGTGGAACTGCCACTGAAACTTCCACTGGAACTGCCACTGGAATTTCCATCTGAACTTCCACTCGGTTATGGAAAAGCAATTCAATATAAAAGTGCTTATACTTTTTCAAATGCTAAACTAAATTATTTTTACAATAATTACGCGTAACAATTGTAATGAGTATTTCTTTTAATTATATTTAACAATAATAATAGTTTTAGAGATATACATTTTTGTTGTAGTATAGAAGTTCCACTGGAACTGTCATTGGAGCTCTCATTGGAACTTCTACTGGGTTATGGAAAATAAATTCAATATAAAAGTGCTTATACTTTTTCAAATGCTAAATTAAATGATTTTTATAATAATTATGTGTAACAATTGCAATATGTGTTTCTTTTAATTATATTTAACAATAATATAAGTTCTATAAATATACATTTTTGTTGTAGTGTGGAAGTTCCACTGAAACTTCCATCGGAATTTCCACTAGAAGTCGCATTGGAAGTCCCACTGAAACTTCCAATGAGTAGTGGAAAATTAATTCAATTTAAAATTGTTTATACAATTTCAAATGGTAAATTAAATCAATTTTATAGTAATTATGTGTAACAATTGCAATCTGTATGCCTTTGAATTATATTTAACAATAATATTAGTTTTAAAAATATACATTTTTTGCAGTGTGGAACATCCAGTGAAACTTCCACTGAAACTTCCACTGGAACATACATTTAATATATCTTATAAATAATTTCATTTATAATTTGAGAAATATAGTTTTATTATACATATATCTGTAAAAAAATTATTTTCATAATTATATATTATTTAGGTACATTTCTATTTATATAGTTTATACATTTATAAACAAGTCATGTTTTAAATTTATGTACTTTACTTGAACTTAAGTTTTTTTATTGCAGGTTGTTGCAATGGTGTTGATGTTGATATTGATGTTGTAGCAGCTTCTATTAAACCAACTGTAGGGATGACGTCTAAGTCACTTGACGAAACACAGTCTTTTTATGTCACGTTTGGGGGAGTAAATTGTCACGACCCGCCCTCGGGGTCTGTGCCGTGACTACCCCAAGCCCGCCTTCCATAGGCCAGGGGCTGGCGACTAGCACCAAGGCGTAAATCCCGATAAAAAGGGAAGACATTGCCTTTGTAAAGTAAACAAGCACCACAAAGTAAGCAAGCGGAAAAGTAAACACTAAGTAAGAACAGAGTACAACTGAAAGTGCGGAAAAGTAAATGGGCCAGTATACAAACCTAATCTGAAAGTAAAGTACAACTCGAAAGGGAAAACATCAATTGTAAAGTAAAAGCCGCTACACCGAGCTGTCCACTGGAAATCTCACCTGAAGGGGGGGTACGGATAGCTCCACTGCTCCTCGGGTCCCGCCGTCCGCTCCGAGCATGTCCCGCCCAGTGGTCCACCTCCAGGTACCGTCCTGCTCTGCAAGGCTCAGCCAAGATCAACGTTGTCCGTCGTCTGCAACCAACACAACGTAGTGCGGGCATAGCCCGTGCAGGGGTGAGTATAAGCTACTCAGTAGGGACCCCGAGACCCTTGAAGGTCTCTCGAAATCCACAAAGAATAAACCACAAAGAAAGGTACAATCACGAAGTAACAACCGACACTGCTTAGGTATATGCCCATACATATACCTAAGTCATCAATTTCAAATATGCTACAACCTCCGAGCCCAAGTACAACTCAGTCCACACAGGAAAGTAAACGTATTCCACACAGGAAAGCAAAACGTAATCCACACAGGATAGCACAACACAATCCACACAGGAAAGCAACAGGGTTCAGCTCACACAGGTATACTTCTTCAAAGGACGATAAAGATGATCTCTGATCCATCTAAGTCGTCGGACCCACAAAGGATCGATAGGTAACTAACCCCTGCAAAGACTCACACAGGATCGGGCCCACACAGGACCTGTAGGCGCTGGTTCACACAGGACCGCTGAGCGCAAAGACCCACACAGGATCGGACCCACACAGGATCGGGCCCACACAGGACCTGTAGCACTGATCCACGAAGGATCGTTGAGTGCTGTAGTCGTCGTCGTCGAATCCACACAGGATCTCTGTACTGTCGTCGTCGCAGTCACAGTAGCAGTAGCAGTAGCAGTCACAGTAACAGTCGCAGCCAGCACTAGGGTTCCCGCACACAGCAAGCTCGTACAGGAGGGTCCGCTCCACGAGCCGAGAGGCTGATACATCAACAGTCACAAAGTCCAGAGTTGATGTATCCAAAAGTTCCGTATCGTCAACAGGAACTCAACGCAACAGACGACGCGTCGATCGGACGCCCGGTCTGAGAGTTATTGGCTTTTTCGTCCCAGGGGCCCGGTTGGTTTCTAGGGCAAAACCAACCCGACCGTACTCCACCTGCGTCCAAACCTCGGGCGGAGTATGCCAAAAGATCCGTCTCACTAAGAGGAACACTACAAAGCTGACGACACGTCAATCGGACGTCCGTAGCTCAAGATATGAGCGTTTCCGCTCCGAAGGCCCGGTTGGTTTCGTGAACGAACCAACCCGTCCGAACTCAAAGTATTCCGAAACCTTGAGTGCGATATACCGAAACGACCGTCTCAATCCAAAGATCGCGTTGCCGCAGACGGTTCGTCAATCGGAGATCCGTAGCTCAAGTTATGAGCAAAAGACCGAAGTCAATTCGAAAACGGGGGGTCCGGGTCCGGGCCGACCCGGCCCGACCCCCCCTGGGTCGGCCCGAACCGGGTCGACCCGACCCGGCCTGGCCGGCGGCGGACCGGCGCGGCGGCGCGGCCCGGCCGGCGGCGGCGCGGCCTGGCGCCGCTGGGTGCCACGCGCGGGGGCCAAGGCCCCCGCTTTTTCAAGATGGCGGCGCGACTTTTAGCCGCGCCTTTGGAGAACCGGCCCCCCCTCGTGGGGGCCTGCTTTGAGGGAAACCGGGGGGCCGCCTGCCCCCCTTAAAGAAACCGCCCCCCCTCATAAATGGGGGGCATTTGAGTTGACTGGGGGAATTAAATTCCCCCGGTCTTTGACCTTCCGGCCGGCCCACCTGACCGGTCGGTTTTTCTTCAACGGGACCGGCAAAGCCGGTCCCCTTCCGGTTTCCGACGCCGGCGGCCCGGCGAGCCGCCGGTCTTCTCGTCCCGCCGCGGCCCGGAACCGGCCGCGGTGTTCGTCGTCCGGCGCGGTGCGACGGCACCGCACCCTTCCGCCGCGGCCCCGCTCCGGCCGCGGCGCCTTCGGTTCCCTTCGACGCGGCGCGACGGCGTCGCGTTCATGATAATCCTTCTACGGCGCGACGCGACGGCGTCGCGTAAATAAGCCGGGCGATTCCCGCGTGGTGTGACGGCACCACGCCTTCTCGTTCATCACAAGATTATATAAATAACCAAGAACAAGGGAGGGGGAATTCGGCCGTGTTTGTGCGGTCCGACCCCCCTCTCGTTAGATGATAACTCTTAAATATTTAATCACAAGATTATCATTCTAGAACCAAGTACGAGAGTAAAGAAATAAACCACAACAAACCCCTACCTTGGGTTAAAGTTCGAAGATCGTCAACGACCCGCGGAAGACAACGTCGCGGAGGTCGGGCATCGCGGTAATCGTTCGTCAAATCCGTTGATGAAGAGGTACGTCCGAAGAGGTACGTCGTTGGCGAATCTTCGTAAGTCGACGAAGGAAGTCCGAGGAGGAAGTGGCGTTCCCTTTCGTCGACACGGAAGGCGTCGTCGATCTTCGGAAGCAACCAGCTACGAAGAAGAGAGGAGCGGCGTTCTTCGTCGGAGCTCGAAGGTTCTTCGGGTTCTTCGTCAAGCTTGAAGAAGAAGAAGAAGAAGAAGAAGAAGAAGGAGAAGGCTTCAAAACTCTCAAGAGGCTAGAGAATTCTAACCAAATAAAATAATCTAAGAGTTTATTTTATTTACTCAACCAAACCTTTTTGAATTTCAAAGGTTTTAAAAAGTTTAAACAACCCAACCCAATTAATAAGCTAAGTTGTCAATTTCATTTAAAAGGGGAGTTAAGGGAGTTTTGAGAGGAGATGGAAAGTTGGGTTTCATGTGGGCCCCACCACACTTAATCCTCCCAAGGGAGGTTAAGTGGATGTGGGTCCCACCTTTAACTTCCTTTGAGAGGAGTTAACCAACAAGTAAGAAAAATAAAAAGTGTTCCACATTTTTATTTAACTTTTTATAATTCTCCCAAAAACTAACTTTCGTCCCGCAATAAACGCAACTTCGGAAAAGGTCTCCTTAAGCTAATATCGGCGCTGCGAGTTCATCGGTGTCTTCGGATTTCAATTCCGAGCACCGGATCAAAAGTTAGAATTTCCCGCTCGTTCGTTCACTGAACGTACCCGAGCCAAACTTCGGAAATTGATTCCGGGCACTCCGGGCCTCGGAATCAGGTGCCGTCAGAAACCGCACTCTTGTAAAATTCCAAAGAAAGTTAAGAAAAAATTTCCCTTGAATTTTACGGGTCTTTACATTACTCCCACCTCAGGGCTTTACGTCCCCGTAAAGATACATCAAAAACTAGGGAAACAAATGAGGGTACTGAGCACGCATCTGAGCCTCCCGCTCCCATGTGCTCTCCTGGAGATTCCCGTGCTGCCATCTGATGCGCACAAGAGGAATCGATCGCCCACGTAGGACCCTCCTGTCGATCCTCTATCTCCACCGGGACCTCCGTAAAAGTCGCCCCATCGTCAACGTCAAGCTCCCCATGGTCAATGATGTGCGTCGGGTCGTGCACGTATCTCCTCAGCTGAGACACGTGGAAGACGTCATGCACCCGGTGCAACTGAGGTGGTAGAGCCAGGCGATAAGCCACCTCGCCAATCCTGCTGAGGACCTAGAAGGGTCCGATGAAGCGCGAAGATAACTTGTCGGCTCGGCCAAATCTCCGAATACCACGTCGAGGTGAGACCCGCAAGAAGACGTGGTCACCATCCTCGAACTCTAGTGGCCTCCGCCTCCTGTCAGCGTATGACTTCTGCCGGCTCTGAGCTGTCCTCATCCGCTCCTGGATGACCTGGACCTTCTCTGTCGTGGCCTGGACCATCTCCGGTCCCACCAGTGCTGACTCCCCAGGGTCTGTCCAGCACAAAGGAGATCTATAAGGTCGGCCGTACAACGCCTCATACGGTGCCATCCCGATGGTGGAGTGGTAGCTGTTGTTGTACGCAAACTCCACCAAGGGTAGGTGGTCCTCCCAGCTACGACCAAAGTCGAGGACACATGCGCGGAGCATGTCCTCGAGAGTCTGAATGGTCCTCTCCGTCTGACCATCCGTCTGAGGGTGAAAGGCTGTGCTCAGACGTAGCTGCGTCCCGAATGCCTCCTGTAACCCCTTCCAAAGCCGGGAAGTAAAGTGAGTATCTCGATCGGAGACGATAGATGATGGCACGCCGTGGAGCCGCACAATCTCCTGAACGTAGAGACGTCCCAAGCTCTCCACTGAGCCCAGCTCTCTGATGGGTAAGAAGTGTGCCGACTTGGTGAGTCGGTCAACAATCACCCAGATGGAGTCGTGACCTCTGGAAGTGCGTGGAAGTCCAGTCACGAAGTCCATAGATATGCCGTCCCACTTCCACTCCAGAACCTCCAAGGGCTGTACCAAGCCTGCTGGTACCTGATGCTCTACCTTCACTTGCTGGCAGGTGATGCATCAAGAAACGAACTTTGCTACTGCCTTCTTCATGCCCGGCCACCAGTGCTGTCGTCTGAGGTCCTGGTACATTTTCGCCACTCCAGGATGTACCGCCAAAGGAGAAGTATGAAACTCTCTCAGCACTTCCTCTCGCAAAGCGATTGGTACCATGGTACGTCCTCTGAAAAGGATGTCGTGCTCTGCTCCAAGGGAGAAACCATCAGGTGCCTGTCCCGAGGATATCAGTACACGCCGTGTCTCACAGTCAGCGTCCTCACGCTGTGCCTCTCTGATCCGCTGCAGTAGTGGAGGGGTGACTGTGAGTGACTGGAGGAAGGCTGCTCCATCTCTATCCACGAAGGATATCTGCAAAGAGGCTAGCTGCTCCGTCGCCTCCTCAAGTAGCTGAATGCCCGCCCTCCTGCTGAGGGAATCGGCTACTACGTTCCCCTTCCCAAGAGTATAGACTATCTCAAAGTCATAGTCCTGGAGGAACTCGAGCCATCGCCGCTGTCTCAGGTTCAGGTCCTTCTGCGAGAAGATATACCTGAGACTCTGATGATCGGAAAAGACTGTAAAGCGCTCGCCCATCAGATAGTGTCGCCATGTCTTCAGAGCGAAGACCACTGCTGCTAACTCCAGGTCATGGGTAGCGTAGTTCTGCTCATGCGGCCTCAACTGACGTGATCCATAGGCGATCACTGCCCGCTCCTGCATCAGAACACATCCGAGTCCGGTCCCTGATGCATCGCAGTAGACTACGTACCCTACTCCCTCCTCAGGCAACCTCAAGATAGGTGCGCTGGTCAATCTCTGTCTCAGCTCCTGGAAGCTCTGCTGACATCTGTCTGACCACACGAAGGGTTTCCCCTTCTTCGTCAAAGCTGTGAGTGGTGCCGCAACTCTAGAGAAGTCTGGCATGAATCTCTGATAGTATCCAGCTAGTCCCAATAAACTCCGAACCTCAGTCACGCTCCTGGGTGGCTCCCATGCTAACACAGCCTTGATCTTCGCAGGATCCACTGCAACTCCCGCCTCAGAGATAACGTGTCCCAAGAAGTGGACCTCATGTATCCAGAACTGGCACTTCGAGAGCTTACCATAAATCTGGTGCTCTCGGAGTGTGTCTAGTACAACTCGCAAGTGATAGGCGTGCTCCTCCTCAGTCGTAGAGTAAATCAGAATGTCGTCGATGAAGACTACGACAAACCGATCAAGGTATGGCTGAAAGATCCTGTTCATGAGGGCCATGAACACTACTGGAGCATTGGTTACGCCGAAAGGCATAACCAAGAACTCATAGTGGCCATACCGACATCTGAAGGCCGTCTTCTGCACATCCTCGTCTCTAACTCTGAGCTGATGATAGCCTGACCTGAGGTCTATCTTCGAGAACCACCGTGCTCCCTTGAGCCGATCAAAGAGGTCATCAATCCTCGGTAGCGGATACTTGTTCCTCACTGTCACCTGGTTCAGGCGACGATAGTCAACACAAAGTTGCAGGCTCCCGTCCGCCTTCTTGGCGAACAATATCGGGGAAGCCCAGGGTGAAACACTGGGTCGGATGAACCCCTTGCCCTGCAAATCCTCCAATTGTACCTGTAGCTCTCGAATCTCGGCGGGGGCCATCCGATATGCTGGAGTGGATATCGGGGCTGTCCCGGGGTACAAGTCAATATAAAAGTCTACCTCTCTGCGAGGAGGTAGCCCTGGAACGTCGTCGGGAAAAACGTCCGCAAACTGATCCACCACTGCAGGAAAACCAGCTCCGCACGTCAACTGCTCCAAGGATGAGGCTAGCCATCTGATGAGTGATGGGTTGTCCTCTCCTCCGCGGAAGTCCATCCTGTGCTGTTAAGGCTCCCTTCTTGCCGGTGAAGGTGAACCTGCTCCCGTCGGTGCGTACACATCGCACCTTGCGCCTAAAACAGTCAATCTGTGCATGGAACGTAGATAGTCAATCCATGCCCAAGATGACGTCGTAAGGCCTCGACGCTGCTACAAGAAGATCCCAGCCGAAACTCTCACCTCCTAAAGTAAGCTCACACTGCCGGCACCAGTGCGTAATCGTCGAGTCTGCTCCCGTAGGAGTCTCTAGCCGTAAGGATAGAGCCAACGGCTCTGTCGGAATCTCCGAGCTCCGAACAAGGGCAGCGGCTATAAAAGAGTGACTCGCTCCTGTGTCTATAAGAACTGCAGAAAGGGTGGAATAGACACAGATAGTACCTCAAATCATCTCAGGTGCGCCGTGGTCGTAGGCCTCTGCTGCCTGGAGCTGTGCCTGTCTCTGCCCGCCATCTCCCTGTGGTCGGGGTGGACCTCCTGGTGGTGGTGGTGGCAGAGCCTCAAAGCGTCGCCCACCACCTGCTGCTCGGCCAGCTCCTCTGCCTCATCCGCCTCCTCCCTGCGGACCGCCACGGTCGATCCTCTGCCTCTGCCTCGGTGGTCCCTCAACTGTCTGCTGCTCCTCGGCACGGCGGGTCGGGCAGTCACGAGCCATGTGGCCCTGCCCGCCGCACGAGTAGCACTGCCTGCCTCTCGAAAGACTGGCTCCTCGCTGTGTGCCCCGCACTGCTGAGACAGTGTCCTGAGGTCGTCTGCCCGAAGGTCTGGTCTGCCTGGACCCCTGAGTCATCCGTCGACTACCTGCTGCAGATGACTCTGCCACGTGCCGCCCTGCGGTGGGTCTCGGTGCTGGTGTATACTCAGCAAGGAAGCTATCGATCAAAAGGGCCCGCTCCAGTACTCCTGTCTGAGTCAGTATGCTGAGGGAGATCAGCGATGCCCTGATCTCGTGTCTCAAACCCTGCTCGAAGGTCCGGGCCTGGAAGAATGGGTCTCGTACCATGTCGGTCGAGTAGCGCGAGAGATCGGTAAATCTCGCCGAGTACTGAGCGACCGTCATGCTGCCCTACCACAGTTGAAGAAGCTCCTGGATACGCACCGCACGAAGGGTGGCTGGGACGAACTCCGAGCGGAAGAGGCTCTCAAAGTCCTTCCATAGAAGAGATGCCTCATCGTGCACCTGGAGCATCAAGCTCCACCATCGTCCTGCTGCTGCGTGTAGTAGGCTCGCAGCGAGGATCACCATGAGGTCTGCTGGTGTCCTCACTAGCCTAAACACACGTACCACTGCCTCCAGCCAGTCCTTGGCTGCTTGGGGATCCGTCTCCCCGCGAAACCTGGGTGGTCGCTGGCGCTGAAACTCATGCAGTGCGCTGAGGCGACGTGCATCGTCAGCGGCTGGTGCTGGAAGTATCGGTGGCTCGACGGGTAGAGCTACCGCCGGTGCCACTGCTGACAAAGGGCCCTGCACCGAAGCCTCGTCGCTCGGTGGGCTGTCGTCACACTCGACTCTCGGAACCCTAGCTGGCTGCCGTCGTGGGGCCATCCTGAAAAGGAAACAGGTGCACCGCGGTCAGAACAGTATACCTGGTGAGCTGATATAAGTAATCACAAAGAAAACTTTGAAACACAAACGCAATCAATGTTTTCGTGCATTAAGTCGGAAATCAGAAGTCAGGGTCCTGGTGTATGGATACGTCGGCCGCCGCACCAACACTGGACTCCCTGGACTGAGAACCACACTCAATACGCTAAACATTATTGCTTCACATAGAAAAGATCAGAGTTTGCGGTAGAACCGAACTCCTCTGATACCAATTTGTCACGACCCGCCCTCGGGGTCCGTGCCGTGACTACCCCAAGCCCGCCTTCCATAGGCCAGGGGCTGGCGACTAGCACCAAGACGTAAATCCCGATAAAAAGGGAAGGCATTGCCTTTGTAAAGTAAACAAGCACCACAAAGTAAGCAAGTGGAAAAGTAAACACTAAGTAAGAACAGAGTACAACTGAAAGTGTGGAAAAGTAAATGAGCCAGTATACAAACCCAATCTGAAAGTAAAGTACAACTCGAAAGGGAAAACATCAACTGTAAAGTAAAAGCCGCTACACCGAGCTGTCCACTGGAAATCCCACCTGAAGGGGGGGTACGGATAGCTCCACTGCTCCTCGGGTCCCGCCGTCCGCTCCGAGCACGTCCCGCCCAGTGGTCCACCTCTAGGTACCGTCCTGCTCTGCAAGCCTCAGCCAAGATCAACACTGTCCGTCGTCTGCAACCAACACAACGTAGTGCGGGCATAGCCCGTGCAGGGGTGAGTATAAGCTACTCAGTAGGGACCCCGAGACCCTTGAAGGTCTCTCGAAATCCACAAAGGATAAACCACAAAGAAAGGTACAATCACAAAGTAACAACCGACACTGCTTAGGTATATGCCCATACATATACCTAAGTCATCAATTTCAAATACGCTCCAACCTCCGAGCCCAAGTACAACTCAGTCCACACAGGAAAGTAAACGTATTCCACACAGGAAAGCAAAACGTAATCCACACAGGATAGCACAACACAATCAACACAGGAAAGCAACGGGATTCAGCTCACACAGGTATACTTCTTCAAAGGACGATAAAGATGGTCTCTGATCCATCTAAGTCGTCGGACCCACGAAGGATCGATAGGTAACTAACCCCCGCAAAGACCCACACAGGATCGGGCCCACATAGGACCTGTAGGCGCTGGTTCACACAGGACCGCTGAGCGCAAAGACCCACACGGGATCAGACCCACACAGGATCGGACCCACACATGACCTGTAGCACTGATCCACGAAGGATCGCTGAGTGCTGTAGTCGTCGTCGTCGAATCCACACAGGATCTCTGTACTGTCGTCGTCGCAGTCACAGTAGCAGTAGTAGTAGCAGTAGCAGTCACAGTAACAGTCGCAGCCAGCACTAGGGTTCCCGCACACAGCAAGCTCGTACAGGAGGGTCCGCTCCACGAGCCGAGAGGCTGATACATCAACTGTCACAAAGTCCAGAGTTGATGTATCCAAAAGTTCTGTATCATCAACAGGAACTCAACGCAACAGACGGCGCATCGATCGGACACCCGGTCTGAGAGTTATTGGCTTTTTCGTCCCAGGGGCCCGCTTGGTTTCTAGGGCAAAACCAACCCGACCGTACTCCACCTGCGTCCAAACCTCGGGCGGAGTATGCCAAAAGATCCTTCTCACTAAGAGGAACACTACAAAGCTGACGGCACGTCAATCGGACGTCTGTAGCTCAATATATGAGCGTTTCCGCTCCGAAGGCCCGGTTGGTTTCGTGAACGAACCAACCCGGCCGAACTCAAAGTATTCCGAAACCTTGAGTGCGATATACCGAAACGACCGTCTCGATCCCAAGATCGCGTTGCCGTAGAAGGTTCGTCAATCAGAGGTCCGTAGCTCAAGTTATGAGCAAACGACTGAAGTCAATTCGAAAACGGGGGGTCCGGGTTCGGGTCGACCCGACCCGGCCGGTGGAGGTCCGGCGCGGCGGCGCGGACCGGCGTGGCCTGGCGCCGCTGGGTGCCACGCGCGGGGGGCAAGGCCCCCGCTTTTTCAAGATGGCGGCGTGGATTTTAGCCGCGCCTTTGGAGAACCGGCCCCCCCTCATGGGGGCCTGCTTTGAGGGAAACCGGGGGGTTGCCTGCCCCCCTTAAAGAAACCGCCCCCCCCCCCCCCCCCCCCTCATAAATGGGGGGGGGGGGCATTTGAGTTGACCGGGGGAATTAAATTCCCCCGGTCTTTGACCTTCCGGCCGGCCCACCTGGCCGGCCGGTTTTTCTTCAACGAGACCAGCAAAGTCGGTCCCCTTCCGGTTTCCGACGCCGGCGTCCTGGCGAGCCACCGGTCTTCTCATCCCGCCGCGGCCCGGAACCGGCCGCGGTGTTCGTCGTCCGGCGTGGTGCGACGGCACCGCACCCTTCCGCCGCGGCCCCGCTCCGGCCGCGGCACCTTCGGTTCCCTTCGACGCGGCGCGACGACGTCGCGTTCATGATAATCCTTCCACGGCGCGACGTGACGGCGTCGTGTAAATAAGCCGGGCGATTCCCGTGTGGTGCGACGACACCACGCCTTCTCGTTCATCACAAGATTATATAAATAACCAAGAACAAAGGAGGGGGAATTCGGCCGTGTTTGTGCGGTCCGACCCCCCTCTCGTTAGATGATAACTCTTAAATATTTAATCACAAGATTATCATTCTAGAACCAAGTACGAGAGTAAAGAAATAAACCACAACAAACCCCTAACTTGGGTTAAAGTTCGAAGATCGTCAACGACCCGCGGAAGACAACGTCGCGGAGGTCGGGCGTCGCGGTAATTGTTCGTCAAATCCGTTGACGAAGAGGTACGTCCGAAGAGGTACGTCGTTGGCGAATCTTCATAAGTCGACGAAGGAAGTCCGAGGAGGAAGCGGCGTTCCCTTTCGTCGACACGGAAGGCGTCGTCGATCTTCGGAAGCAACCGGCTACGAAGAAGAGAGGAGCGGCGTTCTTCGTCGGAGCTCGAAGGTTCTTCGCGTTCTTCATCAAGCTTGAAGAAGAAGAAGAAGAAGAAGAAGAAGAAGAAGGAGAAGGCTTCAAAACTCTCAAGAGGCTAGAGAATTCTAACCAAATAAAATAAGTTAAGAGCTTATTTTATTTACTCAACCAAACCTTTTTTAATTTCAAAGGTTTGAAAAAGTTTAAACAACCCAACCCAATTAATAAGCTAAGTTGTCAATTTCATTTAAAAGGGGAGTTAAGGGAGTTTTGAGAGGAGATGGAAAGTTGGGTTTCGTGTGGGCCCCACCACACTTAATCCTCCCAAGGGAGGTTAAGTGGATGTGGGTCCCAACTTTAACTTCCTTTGAGAGGAGTTAACCAACAAGTAAGAAAAATAAAAAGTGTTCCACATTTTTATTTAACTTTTTATAATTCTCCCAAAAACTAACTTTCGTCCCGCAATAAACGCAACTTCGGAAAAGGTCTCCTTAAGCGAATATCGGCGCTGCGAGTTCATCGGTGTCCTCGGATTTCAATTCCGAGCACCGGATCAAAAGTTAGAATTTCTCGCTCGTTCGTTCACTGAACGTACCCGAGCCAAACTTCGGAAATTGATTCCGGGCACTCCGGGCCTCGGAATCAGGTGCCGTCAGAAACCGCGCTCTTGTAAAATTCCAAAGAAAGTTAAGAAAAAATTTCCCTTGAATTTTACGGGTCTTTACATAAATGGGTTCAGAGAGACACGTGGAACGAGATCCTTTGGTCCAAAGGCACTCCGCTCAAACAAAACTTTCTTACCTGATGGTTGCATCACAAGGCCATTCTGACAGATGAAAACATTAAGCATTGCGGCATCTTGTTGGCTTCAAGGTGTCACTGTTGTTCGGATTACCGGGAGGAGAGCGCATGTCACTTGTTTTTTGAAGGAGAATGGGTGAGGGTGGTGTGACAACATTTTGGAAAGTTCACAACAATTTATGATAACTGCATGGTCGACATGCCTTTTCTAGATCAATGGTTCCATGGTACAGAGGAGAGGGGCCCTGAGCAGATGGCCCACACCATGGTTCTCCATGCAGGTTGTTGGTCGATTTGGAAAGCGAGGAACAAGGCTCGACATGAAGAGACTATCACTTCTCGCTAGGGGATCATACTTCATACCAAGTTCCTCCTCCTGGACTTGATCATATCATTTAGAAAATGAAAGGAGGCGCCTACTCTTCAACAGCTTCAGACCCGCACTGCAATCACTTCTTCGGGTAGCAGCAACAGTAGAGGCAACTGGGTTTGCTAGTCACCGCCCAGCAGAGGGATCAAACTTAATTCCGACGGGTCATGCAACATGAGGGTGATTCGAGGAGGGGTGGTGCGAAATCCTTTTGGGTCAGTCATCATGGCTTTCTCTGGGTGCCTAGGGTGTGGTTATTCTCTCCAGGCTGAGGCCAAGGTGATGTTGTTGGGCCTCTTGTTATGCCGTCAAAAAGGGATCACCTTATCAGAGGTAGAAACTGATTCCCAAATTCTCCACAATGCCTTACATGGCTCCGACATTATTCCATGGTCTATCCACTATATCACCAGGAAGTGCAGGGGCATGATCAACATCAACATCAGCATAGTCCACACTTGGCGTGAGGGGAATAAGGTCGCAGACCACCTTGCTTCTGTCGATGTCCTCGGTTTGACCCATTTCTGTTTTCGTACTGCTATCACCATGAAGCCGGAGGGGGTCAACTTGGTTCAAGAGGATGCCCTCAGCCTCCACTATTTTTTCCCTCCTTAGGCTTGTCGCTTGGGGCGCTTTGGGCTCGTTTTTTCTCTCGTTGTGCACGCTTTCAGAATAAATTTTCATGATGATGATGATGAATGAGTTCAGTGTACGCCAACAATGCTCTAATAAAAGGAGAAAGGATAAATAAATTGTCACATCGAGCCTTTTTGCATGTAGCAAAAAAGGTTATAGGAAGGTTGACAAACGTGACAACATGGTGAAATTTCTTCGAGCTGAGACACACACTAGTTGTTTGGATAGAATGGGGGTTATTTTACTGTCTTCTAGTTAATATGCATGTATTTTCTTTGTTGAAGAGCATAATCATCCATTGCACAGCCCTTAATCAATTCACATGATGATGTCACAAAGAAAAATAATAGAAGCGCATGCAGTTCAGTTAGATGTGAATGCTTCAGCATGTATTAAACCAAATGATTTCTTCTCATTGGTGACAACTATTGCAGGTGGTCAAGAAGTTATTGGGTACACACATCTTGATCAGTTTAATTTTTAAGGTCTAAACGGGAAAGAGAATTGTTTCATGGTGATACATGTTGCATGTTAGAGTACTTGGAAAAACAAAGTAAGAATAGTCCATCATTTGTCTATACTATGCAGTTCGACGTGAATGGGAAAATTAGTAACATTTTCCGGGTTGATCTAAAAATGAAGACAGATTATGAATTTTTTGGAGATGTTATTGTTTTTTACGCCACTTTCAGCACTAATAAAGAGTTCAAGCCGTTAGGTGTCTTTGTGGGGTTCAATCATCATCGAGAAATTGTAGTTTTTGGGGTGGATTTGTTATATAATGAAACCGCAACTTCATTTTATTGGTTGTTTCAAAAAAAATTACAGGTGCATCACATGAAATGACCTCAAACTATTTTTACTGATCATGATGCGGTGATGGGAAAATCCATTTGTGAAGTTTTAGTGGGAACTCGACATTGTCTTTGTTCATGGTATTTGATGCAAAATGGTATTAAGCATTTAGGTAATTGGATGAAAGATGGATCTAGTTTTTTAACTAGATTTAAGAAGTGTATATTTCAATACCATGATATAAATCGGTTTGATCAGGAGTGGTCTTCCCTTAGAGAAAAATATGGGGATGAGAAATCGTAGTGGTTAGATGATGTATTCGTATTGCGAGAAAAGTGGGCTCATTACTTTTTGAAAGGTGCTTTAACACTGGGTATTCAGAGCACTCAATTAAGTGAAAGTTTTAATGGATTGATTAAAGATTATGTTCATCGTAAGTTAAGTGTTATTGAATTCTTTAAGCAGTTTGAGCGATTGTTGGAGAAAAATCGTTATCGTGAAACAATGGTAGAATTTGAGATGTAGGAGAAGTTGCCTCGTAATTTTTATCCTTATCATGCATTGACGAGTCGGGTTTTTACTAGATATACACCCAAGTTATATGATTTATTTCAACATGAATATCAATTGATTGGTGCTTGTTTTTTGATATCATGTATTGAAATTGGAGTTCAATTCATTTATGTTATTGGAATGGTTGGCTGTGAAGATCAATTTTGTGTATCATATAAAGCTTCCAATGAAGTTGTTGAATGTTCTTGTCAAAAGTTTGAGTCGGTTGGATATATTTGTTGTCATGTTTTAAAAATTCATGAGCAGCTTGATATGAGAACAATACCTGAAAAATGTGTTTTGGGGAGATGGACCCGATTGACAAGATATATTGTGATGTTCGAAGGATCTTCTATTGAAGTATTTGTTGATAGGAAATCAGTTATAGAAAA
Source organism: Viscum album (assembly GCA_963277665.1). Classification (NCBI taxonomy): domain Eukaryota; kingdom Viridiplantae; phylum Streptophyta; class Magnoliopsida; order Santalales; family Viscaceae; genus Viscum; species Viscum album. The sequence goes on from OY728146.1 coordinate 1,226,832,801, forward strand.
ACGTTGCAAAGATTTAGCACGAATGAGAATGAAGTTAATTACCATAACTTGTGTGTCACACCCGCTATTCTAAATTATATATTTTACTATTTTTTTGTTGGGTGTCTTGTAGTTCGGGTTGAAACCCGACTTAATTTTTCTGGTTCTTATTTAAAAACATATGTTTTAGCCTTGACAGCGTTCAACGCACTGCGGTCGAAGCCGCGTGACCTCGCCCGAGTCACCGCGTGACCTCGCCTGGCTCATCGCACTACCTGCTTGATGTTCAAGGTAGATAAATAGAATGCAATGAATCGTAAAATGAAAGTAAAGTAAAAATGAGAAGTGTAATAAAATTTAAGGGACTATTTTAATTATAATAATATTGTTTGTGAATATTATTATTATTAATAGTGACAAGAATATAAAAAATTTAATTAAGTCGTTATTAGTATCGTAAAATAATAATAATTATTGTTATTATTAAAATAAATTAATATCTTTTATTTTATTTTATTTGGCTTCAAAATGTTTCATCGAGGTGCGGGCTGAGTCCCGGTTGAATTTGGTGCTTTTGTCGATAAATGAGTTTTTTTGGGACGTGACGACATGCAACGCACGGGCGAAGCATAATTGCAAAGTCGTGCGACTTCGCCAGTGTCACCGTGTGACCCGCCCGTTGTTCAAATAATTAAACAAAATGGATTAATAATAACGAAATATGATTAAATGAGTGGTAAAATAAAAATAGAATAAAATAAGAAGAATGTGTTAAAAATTTAATGAATTTTGTTTTAATGATAATAATAATAATATTATTATCATTACAATTGTTAATATTTTAATCAACAATGTTATCATTTTAAGGATGTAACTTTTATTATGCTATTATTATTATTATTATTATTATTATTATTGTGGTTTTAGTTTAAGATTATTATTATTATTATTATTATTGGTTTTATTTTTTGTTTTTGTTTTTCTTTTATTTTTCTTCTTTTTATTTTGGTTCTTTTTTTTCCTTAGGGTTTGCAGACCTCTCCCGAGTTATTTTTTTTTTTTTACATTTTTTCAAAAAAAAATTCTTAAAAATACCACCAGGTTTAAAATATTTTTTTTTTTACATCTTAAAGGCGGCACCTGGTGTGCCGCCTTTGGGGAATTTTCCGGCCAGGGCAAGGCGGCACCGGGTGTGCCGCCTTTGCCCAAAAAATAACCGCAAAGGCGGCACCCCAAGTGCCGCCTTTGCCTAAATAATTTTTTTTAAAATTTTTATTTTTATTTTTATTTTTTGTTTTGTTTTGTTTTGTTTTATATATATATATATATATATATATATATATAAAACAAAACTTTTCAGCAGAATTTTTCTGCTATTTAATATCCAGCGGTTCTGCCATTACAGCAGTCTGGATTCTGACTGATACCCTCACCCAGGACTCCCTTTTATAAGGGGGTTTGCCCTGAAAACAATACTGCATTTTCGATGTGGGATTCTGGTTCTCCTTTTCCTGCACAGTACATTCTGCGTTTCCGATGTGTAATTCTGTTTCAAGTACGCGACTTTGAAAGACTATAAAAGTTAAACTATAAGACCAATACAAATGAAACTTTAAACACTGATTAAACATATAAGAAATAGTTGAAAACAAAAATAATTTCATAAAAAATGTTGATACAGATTAATTTATAAGCTTTCAAAACCACCTACTTGAAACTTAAACATATTTGAAGTACGTGACTTTGAAAGCTTATAAAAGATAAATTATAAGACCAATACAAATGAAACTTTAAACATTGATTAAACATATAATAAATAGTTGAAAACAAAAATAATTTCATAAAAAATGTTCACCAAAAACAATTTATAAGCTTTCAAAACCATCAACATGAAACTTAAAAATGTTTCAAGTTCCCGACTTTGAAAGACTATAAAACATAAAATATAAGACCAATATAAATGAAACCTTAAACATTGATTAAAAATATAAGAAATAGTTGAAAACAACAAAAACTTCCTAAAAAATTTCCATAAAAATTAATTTATAATATTTCAGAACAATTTACTTGAATAGGGAATCTGATCCATCAGTTTGAGGGATACTAGGGCTAGGTAGATAGATAATCGGATCATTGTATCTATGGATTTTTTGGATAGGAAGATAGATTCATTTCATTCATTATATCGAGGTATTTCTTTTTTAAGAGAATATAGACTTTCTTATAATTATAAAATAAGGGACACCTTTATTTTTTGGTTATAGAATACGATTCTCTTAAGGTTAAAAGACATTATTCTTTTAATGGCTTTGAAAGTCATTATTTGTTTTGTATAAAATTGTATTTCTTTTTTGTAAAAAGTTTTTATATTTCCACCACACATATAATTGAATTCAAAACATCATATTAGTATTTTTATTATGATTTTATCCATATTAATATGATTTTGATAATAACAAAACTTTTGAATTAATAAAATCTATCATGATTATGATTCTTGTACTCTGATTACTCGGATTCATATAGACTCTGATCTTTTACATTCTGATTTAATCAAATTGTTTCTATTTATGATTATTTGATTGGACTGAGAACCATGTCCAATAAAAAATGTAAGAGTTTTTTATTTTTTAGTTTATTTCTTTTAAACTACATTTTTTAATACTAAAATATTCCCACTTTTAACTTATCTATTAGAATAATATTCTTATGATCCTAATAAAAATTATAGGCATAATGATACAACATTGTGTGGTTTTCTCAAGAGAATATTCCAACTCATCTTTTAATATCCATTTATTGTATTTTCTAGCTTTACCATTATCATTACTATATGAATAAATTGAAAATTTCTCAACTTGATTAATGAAACTAAATTCATATTTTTAAGAACTACTAGTTGATGAATTATCTTTTAAATAATTTCTTATCAAATTATTATGTCTATTACTAGAATGATACGTCTTCTTCATATCGTTTTTCTATTTTAGAGGATTCTCACTTTTTTTATCAAATTATAAATTATCCATTTTCATTATAAAATTCATGGAAAATATTCCAATGAAATTATAGATTCATCACCATAGTGGTTTATTTAGTTTTAAATTCATTTACCCTATATAATCCATCTTTAAATAGGTGAATAAATTTCATTAATGTATTCATCAAATTCATCATCATCAGAATCAATTGATTCCCCAATTTCCAATTATTTGAACTTATTTTTTCTTATAGCCTCAAAGGATATATAATCTATATCTTCTTTTTGAAACTCATTTCCTTTATCATTTCATAATCTATGAGAATAAAATATAACTCCTCTAATGAAATATATTCCCTATCTTCCATTTCTAAAACCATGGCATCAAATCATATAGGGAAATTTATCAAAAGTGTTTTCAAAATTTTTGAATCTTATATCTTCTAACCAAATCCATAGATATTACATACCATCTCATTGAACCTAATGAAATAGTCATCAATGATTTCATCATCGACCATTTTAATATTCTCAAACTTTATTCTTAGTATTTTCATATTATCTCTCTTAACATTAATATTTCCTTCATAAGTACTTCCTAGTTTGTCTAAAATATCGTTGGTAGTTTCAACACCCATCGCTTTAGTGTATAACATTTTTGATAAATCCATTAGGGTATAATTATGATATTTTCCATCAACTTCAAGATTTATCATTTTAGATTTAGTACAATAATAATACTTAATAATAGGTGGTAATCTAATGGTTGATACGTCTTTCATTTATAAGAAAAGCGATTGAAGGAAAAGAGTATAATATTCCTCTATGTATGGTAGTTATTTCCCTAAAATTAGGCATTCCATGGTTTCTCACTAAATTATGATCCTTCATTTCTCATAATGTTTTCTTATCATGAGAGGGGATCTTTTTATGATACCATTTGATTTAACCAAGGATCAGTTGGGTTCTAATGAGGGGGGGGGGGGGTGAATCCATAGTACATTGTTTTAAAAATTCACTATTCTGTAATCTAAAATCTATGACTGATTAAACTATCTATCCCTTATCTTAAATTCTGAAAATCCGCCTGAATGAAAAAATAAAATCAATGAAAAACACAGGGATTCTATTAGGTTCATTACAAAGGCCTACTCCTTACTATAACCATTTATTACACCTTGATAAAGGTTATTCACTTTTTTTAGTCGGTTACAACATGGGAAAGTTGTATTCCCATAAAAAATAAGTCCAATAGTGCTTCATATCTAGAGTCCCACTATAAATTACAAGCTCCCACCTTCACTAACAACTCTTAACTCCCATAGGTGGATCTTTATACTATATCCATGGTGATTCTAAAATCTCATAAGCCTACTCGAGAGTCCCACTGGTGACCTCTTCTACATCTGAGTCCCAAAAAAGACTTCAAAATTCCTAAATCACACAATATATGAACTTTTTCCTAAATATATCTATCAAATTTTTATATTTCTGGAAAACCTTCGTATATAGTCTTTCTCAAAAAACAAACCAAAGCACATGATCTACCCATGTACAATATTAATGAAATTAGGCAACTGTTTTTCAATGACCTTATCTTTATCACTATCCATTGAACATAAAATTTCCTGGACTAATCTCAAAAAACTCATAACATGGTTATATATCTTCTGAAACACTACCTAGATCGGTCTCAATATTTATGTATATAAAATTAATGGAATATCAATTCAATTTTATTTAAAAAAGACAAATATAAAATATTCCATGATAATTTTATGTAAGTGTTATTTAATTTTCATGAAAATATTTTATAATTCATGCACACCTACAATGCCTCTTTCCTTCTCACTTTAGTGCTTCCACTGAAGGCCTTTCCTAACTGAGGCACTGGTTTTATGGCACCGAGGATATGATGTTACACTAACTCCTCCTAATCAACTCTAATTTGAACCTTTGGTTTTTTTAGGCTCTCAGTAGATTATTTTGACCACTCTAACCCGTAATATTCTTAGACCAAAGTAACAATGGATGTTATTATTCTTCCTTCGATGTGGATATCTCTTATTGTTGTGGAATCCACCATTATTCTCTACTCTCTATCTTTGAGAGTGAAAAATTCATATGCTGCTGATGGATTGGATCCTTGTTTCGATGGATTGAAATTATAGGGATTTCTCATTGATCTACCTCAACTTTGACTCTCATTGGCATTTATCAACACATGTGATTGATTAATCGTGTGAATAATGGTTTGTGGATACACTATTTTCTTTTTTGGGAAATTCAATTTAGAGTAGATATGGGTGTGGATTTTTAGTTTTTTGGATACCCTATGTGGGGGAATATTGACATGTAAGTAACATCACCATATCCCATTTATTATATGTAGAAAGTAGTTATATGTGTTACATGGAAAGATTCCATGTTGGAATATGGAAAGATTCCATGTTGGAACATTGAAAGATTCCATGTTGGAACATGGAAGGATTCCATGTTGGAACATGGAAAGATTAAATTTTGGTACATGGTAAGGTACCCCATTTGATATGCACGCTATGTATAAGGGAGACATTCCATATAATTTGGATGTACATGTTAGGTTGGGAAGAGTTTTATGAGAAGGTAAGGATTGAGGAGGAACATTCTATATACATGATGAACACACCATTTACTTCTTATGAATTTTAGGTGTGAGGATGAAGTGGTGATATGAGGAAATTATTGATATATTATATATTTATATTTGGTTTTTACAATGGTTTTTGGAGGACCCCTTCATGGTTTTTATTTTAGAATCCTATTAAAGGAAGTGTGGTGTGAGGTCCAAGTGGGGGCTGTAGGATTTCTTCTTGGAATGACTTAGAATTACCATGGTGTATTTTTTTATTCTCTTTTTGATTTTTTCTATAATTAAGGATAGTGTAGTCTCATGGTTGTGTTTTATTAGTCAGTTTCTCAAAGTTTAGTTTTTTTATAGACATTATGATATGGTGACCCTATGGGGATGTCAAGAACAAATGAGTTCTATTAAGTAAAGTTTTAATTAGGTCTGATGGACCTTTTAGTATATTATAATGTGTGAGGTATTGATTGGATATAGGTTTTATTCCAAGAGGATGGATGAGGTCCTATTTATATGGTCTTGAATTAAGGATTTTTACATGTGGTAGAGTAGAACTGTATTGGTTTTTATGTTATTTATGTGGTTCTGAAAACTATTTTGGGTGCCCTATTATTTTCACCCCTATAGGGATAGTACTGGTTTCAATTAAAATGGTGATGGGTTTTAGTTTTCTCAAATCATGTCTTTGTGGCCTCTGAATTGGATTTTATTGGTCATTTCTATTCACGTTCTAGATGTGAGAGGAGTCATTTGGGATATTATTAGATTTGGCATCAATTCTGAGAATTATATAATGAAATCTTCTATTAGTTGGATAGTGTTTTTTAGGTCTGGGGAGCTTATAGTCTACCTATATTAGTGAAAAATTTCTTTCTAGTTTAGTATTATATCCTATCTATGGTTTGAGGATTTATGGATTTTTTTCTTCTCTATGAACTTACATGGAAGTGGACATGTACATGAATAAAGTTCCAACCTAGTTAGGTAGAACATACTGAATATTATGATTAGATTTCCTGGTTGAATCTTCCCAACCATGGGAACATTTATGGGTTCTCTAGTGTCATCCAATATGTTCTTCTTGCCAATTTATAGTCTTTGAAATTCGCGTACTTGAAACATTTTTAAGTTTCAAGTAGACTGTTTTGAAAGATTATAAATTAATTTTTATGGACATTTTTTATGATGTTTTTGTTGTTTTCAACTATTTCTTATATGTTTAATCAATGTTTAAGGTTTCATTTATATTGGTCTTATATTTTATGTTTTATAGTCTTTCAAAGTCGGGAACTTGAAACATTTTTAAGTTTCATGTTGATGGTTTTGAAAGCTTATAAATTGTTTTTGGTGAACATTTTTTATGAAATTATTTTTGTTTTCAACTATTTATTATATGTTTAATCAATGTTTAAAGTTTCATTTGTATTGGTCTTATAATTTATCTTTTATAAGCTTTCAAAGTCACGTACTTCAAATATGTTTAAGTTTCAAGTAGGTGGTTTTGAAAGCTTATAAATTAATCTGTATCAACATTTTTTATGAAATTATTTTTGTTTTCAACTATTTCTTATATGTTTACTCAGTGTTTAAAGTTTCATTTGTATTGGTCTTATAGTTTAACTTTTATAGTCTTTCAAAGTCGCGTACTTGAAACAGAATCACAAATCGGAAACGCAGAATGTACTGTGCAGGAAAAGGAGAACCAGAATCCCACATCGGAAATGCAGTATTGTTTTCAGGGCAAACCCCCTTATAAAAGGGAGTCCTGGGTGAGGGTATCAGTCAGAATCCAGACTGCTGTAATGGCAGAACCGCTGGATATTAAATAGCAGAAAAATTCTGCTAAAAAATTTTGTTATATATATATATATATATATATATATATATATATAAAACAAAACAAAACAAAAAATAAAAATAAAAATAAAAATTTAAAAAAAAAATATTTAGGCAAAGGCGGCACCTGGTGTGCCGCCTTTGCGGTTATTTTTGGGCAAAGGCGGCACACCATGTGCCGCCTTGCCCTGGGCGGAAAATTCCCCAAAGGCGGCACACCAGGTGCCGCCTTTGGGGGGTAAAAAAATAAATTTTTTTAACCTAGATGTATTTTCAAATTTTTTTTTTTGAAAAAATGTATATTAAAAAAAAACTCACCTCTCCCCCTTACCCCCTATTCCCGTCGCGCGAACCCCCCTTGGCCTCTCCTTGGTCTGCCGCACCCCATGGCCGTCAGCCTCCTCCTTCTCCTTGGAACCCCGTCACGGCACACCCCCTCCCCCCTGCGCGCTGCACCTCGCCGCCAGCCCTTCTCCCCATCTTCCTCGCATCGGCACCCCCTGCCCCGACCAGTCCTGTCGCGTTGCAGCCCCCCGGCCAGCCCTCCGCATCGCACCACCCACCAAACCAGCCCGCCGCCCACCTCCCATTCCTCCTGACCAATGCCCTGCCTCCCCCGCTTAGACCCGCTGCCCTCCTACTCCGTCCGGCGATCGTCGCCCCGCCTTCCTCTCCTCCTGTCCGGCACACCTCCTCCCATGTCGTCCGGTGCACCCTGCTTCTTCCCTGGACACCACCGGCGCACCCTGCTTCTTCCTCGGACAACCTCCTGAACCCTTACAACGGCCTTCTGCTCCCTTCGCCGCAAGTGCGGACCACCCGGGTGATCCCTTCCTCCACTTTGCTAGGGGTTTAGTCCTACTCATTTGGGGTTTTTGGTGTTTCCATCAATTAGGGGGTTAATTAGGGTCTTAATTTTGCATTTTTTTGTTTGATTTCACGGATTAGGTTTTGATTTTGAATTCGTTGTGGTGCGTCTGGTGTGCATTTGGAGCCGTGCACCAAATTTTCAGAGTTTTTCTACACCGAGGTAGGTGTTTCCATGCCTTAGCATCATTAAATTAGTTTAATATGTTTGTTTAAATTTATTAATGTATTCTTTGGTTTTATTATGTGATGTGTTTGGTGCTTTCGAAATGATTTGTGTTTAAATGTTGAAATCATATTTCTAATATAGAGATTTGTTATGCTTTGGTGCGTGCTTTGATGCAATATTTTCAAAAATGGGGTTTAGGAATTGTTTGGGTGGCGCGAAATGTCCTCTGAAATATTTTTGACATGCACATGTGATATTGAGTCTACCTTTCATATGAGTCTTGTTGTGAGAGTTCTTAGAAACATGCAATTAATTATTTTAGGTGTGCAAAATATGAATTGGTAATAGTTTAATATGTATCTGAGTTAGAAATGTATTTTACTTGAAAATAATTGGTTGTGTGTTGTGCGTATCATATTTTAGTGTTTCTTTAAAAAGGTTTCGAGTCCTATCTTAAAAGTGAGAAATATTTTCTAAATCACTTAAGGTGCGAGTGTATAAAAAAATGGTTGAAAATAAAAAATTATTTATTTTGGCATGTTTAACTTATTACGCACCTTTTTATTTAAATTTCAAATAGTTGGATTAAAGGAAAACATGTTTTGGAACGGTTATGTTGTACATTCGGTTTTAAAGTTGTGTTTTGGCATGAGATCAAGTGTGTTTTTGGTGTAAACTGTCGTGTGTTAATCTTAAATGTTTTATAAGCTGTTTACTTGAATTTATTTAATTAAATGTGATGTGCGGATGTGGTGTTTGATAGGGTTAAACATGTGTTGAATTTTATGTGTCGTTATTGTGTGAAAATTAGACGTCTTTCATGTGCAACCCTTGATGTGCCAATTAGGAATGTTTTATTAGTTTAAATAATTTATGAAGTCATGCATGTGATGTGATTTATGACGTGAAATGGTTTTGGTGTGCGTTTGGTCTAAAAAGGGGGATTTTGAACATGTCTTTGGGTGTTAAGTTTTGTGGAGCCTTCGGAAATTGTTTTGTAAGCTTTTTTTATGAACTATTAAATCGCATAAGTGGTGCGAGGCATGTTTATCAAATGATTTGGTATGTGTATGTTTTTTTTAGAGTGGGGTTTGGGTGTGCAATTGGTGGCACACTATGCGTACCTTGTTTGGCTTGACTTGTGGGTGTAAATATATTGTGTTAGTGATTTGTGAATGTGAAATTTTTTTGAGCACAAAAAGGGAACCCGAGTACCTAGGTGGGCAGATTAGGACTAGTATGCTAGATGACACGTGAGTGGTTCGTCCCAGTTTCATCTGACAGGATTGACATTACAACACTAACAAAACTTTTGTGATGATTAGAGACCACTAGGTTATAGATGTGTTTCCCTACAAGTGGCTCGTGCACGAGAGCGTTGATTATTGTGGTTCCTATGCCACGTTTACACCAAGGTATGATGTCTCTGGCGTACCACACATACTAGCTGCCTTAGGGGATTTTACCCACAGTGCTTTACTATTAGTGACGTGGTGCCTTCTGTTGGCATACAAATGACCACTTGAGTATGTGCATGTTATTTATGATTTTTCTCTTCCATTTTAAAGTAGTATTTGTGAAATGGTTTTTATTCCATTGCTCTTCTTTTTTACTTTCATCTTTTAAATGTTTTCTTTAAAGGCACTTTAAAAGCATGGTTTTAAATAAGCATGTTAAATTATCTTTTTGATGTTGTGGCATGAAACCTTTTTACTGGGTGACGTCCTATTGGGCTCTTGGCTCACACCCTACATACAAATTTGGGTGTATGTAGACCTTATTCTTTGTGTATTCCAGGTTGGGGCATTGTGCTTAGTGACGGTGGTTCGGGTTGTCGATGGTTTTCCCGTGCAGGTCTGACAATGGTGGTTTGAGGAGGTGGATCCTCGTGTTGCACGAAGGTGCGAATTGATGTGTTAGTTTTCTTTTCATTGTAGTCTTCTTAGAGTTTTGGGTTGAATTGTAAACTTTAAGTTTGGTCTAAAGTTAAGGGTCTGTTTGGTTGTCACTTTTCAATTTTAGTTTATCCATCTTGTTGGTTGTTTGTGTTTACTATTTTAGGTAAATCGTTCCCTTGCACTATTTTGGTACCCGGGCACTTGTGTCAGCCCGTGGGGATCGGGAACGCCCCTCGGGCCATGCCACGGACCAGGTCGGGCGCCGGGTCGGATGGCGACCCGGCCTAGTTCATGACAAAATGGTATCAGAGGTTAGGTTTTCTCTCTTGGATCGTGTTTTTTTGGGATAAAGTCAGGGTAGACCAAAGTTAAGGGTGTCAGAACTTGACGTTTTAGCTACGAGCAAGGTGCCCGACCAACACACCTCATGGCGGAACTCGAGTTACGAGGATAATTTGAGGTTTTTTTGGGTCTTTGGTCCTTGTGATTAATCTTGTTCAGGGGAAATGAAAAGGGAGTAGGGTCAGTGGTCCCAGTGAGCTCACAGGGTCTGGCATGCCATGTGGAGTCAGGGACGCTGTCCTAGAATACTCTCTGTGGCGGTGATGTGATTGGCACATGGCCGCCAACCATATGTCCCAGTCACTTGCTGAAATTAGTCTCCTCTTGCATCATTCTTCGTCTCATTATTTTGAATTCGTGGAAATTTGGTTTTCAAGTAAAAATGTTTTGGTGTTTTAAATAATTGGTGGTTGTGAGGTGTGTTGTGTCTGCTGCTATTGTCTTGGTTGCGGTGTGGTTGCGTGCGACACCAAAGGGAGAAGCTCCATTCGGGAGTCTTCAATACTTGACTGCGAGGCAGGAGATGCTTCAAATATTTGGGCTCCAGCCATAGGCCTCAAAGTGAAGCTGACACGTGGTCAGGAACCCAGAGAGTGTATGAGACCCCAACTTTATTTCAGTCATCGGTGTTGAAAGTCAGAGCTGTTTAAATCATTTCTTATAGTTGTTCCATTCCAAACGACCCGTCTGGGTGCGTGAGGTTTCTCGTGGCTATGAGGAGGCATGGTCGTCTCGTTACTTTAAAGTCCTGGGGGTTGCGTCCCACCGGATGAAACCGCTTTTAACAGTCCTTATGGGGTATGTTCGGGTGAATTGGTCTCAAATTTGAAGGGTGATCATCTAGGGATGTGAAGATGTTGGTTTGTATTCGGTTGTGGTTTTGATGCCTCGATAGTTGGGCCCTTTCCTCCCCGTCCTTTTGGTGGGGTGTTTGGTCACCGTCAATTTTTTTTCAAAGTTTTGTACCTTCTGTCAGTTCTTATGGTGGGAAGACCCATGACGGGTCTCACACAAATGTCTTTGGAGTAAGTCGATTCTAGTCTATTTATATGGTGGGGAGTCTCCTTGAGACTCCCCATGTCGATCACCCCGCGACATTTTCCCAGTCTCATCTCAGTTTCCCCAGTTTTGTTTCGGTTTGTGAAGTTGGTTTCCGTGGGTGCGAGAGTTCCCTCCCTTGATCAATCAAATGGAGGTGTTCTAACTCTTTGGAGCAGGTGATGCATAGTGAAAAGTCTTTTACGGTTTTCTTAAGGTTTTTCATTTAAGACACTTTCTATGAGCACGATGCATTTGCCTCTCTTCACTTGTTTTTCATAGGAATTCTTTTTGAACCTTAAGGGGGTGTCGCATTCTGCTTTGGGGGTTCAACCTGAGTTGTGGCTTTTCGGGAACAGAAAGCGCTATGGTGGGGAGAATTGTCACACCCGTCATTTCTAAATCATCTATTTTACTATTTTTTTGTTGGGCGTCAGGTAGTTCAAGTTGAAAACCAGATTAAATTTTTGGGATCTTATTTAAAAACGTATGTTTTGACCTTGACAGCGTTCAACGCAGGATTTTTTTTTTTACGTTTTTAATTTTTTTTTTCCAGAAAACGCTTAGGGCAAAAATATTCTGAAAAATGCACCTCAAAGGTGGCATCCCGGATGCCGCCTTTGCATTTCGGGGGCAAGGCGACATCCGCGATGCCGCCTTTCTCCTATTTTTTTTTTGAAATTTTTTATCTTTATTTTTATTTTTTTTGTTTTGTTTATATATATATATATATATATATATAAACAAAACAAAAAATTTCAGCAGAATTTATCTGCTATTAAAGATCCAGCGCTACAGCCATTACAGCAGTCTGGATTCTGACAGAAACTCTTACCCAGGTCTCCCTTTTATAAGAGGGCTTGCCCTGAAAATCATTCTACATTTTCGATGTGGATTCAGGTTCTACCTTTCCTGCGAAGTACATTCTGCATTTCCAATGTGGGATTCTATTTCAAGTACGTGACTTTGAAATATAATAAAATATAAACTATAAGGCCAATATAAATGAAATTTTAAACATTGATTAAACATATAATAAATAGTTGAAAACAAAAATAATTTCCTCAAAAATGTTGATGAAGAATAATCTATAACCTTTCAAAACCGCCTACTTGAAACTTAAAAATGTTTCAAGTACGTGAATTTGAAAGACTGTAAAATATAAACTATAAAATGAATATAATTGAAACTTTAAACATTGATTAAACATATAATAAATAGTTGAAAACAAAAGAAATTTCCAAAAAAATGTTGATGAAAAGTAATTTATAAGCTTTCAAAACCGCCTACTTGAAACTTAAATTTTTTCAAGTGTATGAATTGGAAAGACCATAAAACATAAAATAGAAGACCAATATAAATGAAACGTTAAACATTGATAAAACATATAAGAAATTGTTGAAAACAAAAAAAAAATTTCAAAAAAATGTTAATGAAAAATAATTTATAAGCTTTCAAAACCGCCTACTTGAAACTTAAAAATGTTTCAAGTACGTGACTTTGAAAGATTATAATTATATTACTAATTAACTAATTCATTATTATATAATTAATAGTTATATTAATAATTAACTAATTAATTATTATATAAGTAATAATTAATGAGTAATAATTAATAATTAATAATTTAATGAATAGTTATAATTAATATTTATATTACAAACTAACTAATTAATAATTACTAATTAATTATTAATAATTATTAATTACTAATTACTAATTATAATGAATAATTATAATAAATATTTATATTACTAATTAACTAATTAATAATTAATAATTACTAATTACTAATTAATTAGTTATAATTATTAACTGTATTTCTAATTAACTAAATATTTATTATATAATTAATGATAATATTACTAATTAACTAATTAATTATGACATATTTAATTATTAATAATTATTAATTAAAAATTATAAAAATTATATTTAATAATAATATTACTAATTAACTAATTAACTATTATATAATTAATAATTATATTACTAATTAACTAATTAATTATTATATAATTAATAGAAATATTAATAATTAACTAAATAATTATTGTATAAGTAATAATTAATAATTAATAAGTAATATTTATAATTAATATTTATAATTAATATTTATATTACTAATTAATAATTACTAATTACTAATTACTAATTACTAATTAATAATTAAAAATTATAATGAATAAATGTAATTAAAAATTATATTAAAAATTTACTAATTAATTGTTATATAATTAACAATTATATAACTAACGAACTAACTAACTATTATATAATTAATTATTAATAATTAATAATTAATAATTATAATGAATAAATGTAATTAAAAATTATATTACTATTTTAGTAATTTATTATTATATAATTAATAATAATATTACAAATTAACTAACTAATTTTTATATAATTAATTATTATTAATTACTAATTAATAATTATAATGAATAAATATAATTAAAAATCATATTAAAAATTTACTAATTAATTATTATATAATTAATAATAATATTACTAAATAACTAATTAATTTTTACATAATTAATTTTTAATAATTACTAATTAATAATTATAATTACTTATTATAATTAATTATCATATTTATAATTAACTAATTAATTATTATATAATTAATAATGATATTACTAATTAAATAATTATTTATTATATAGTTAATAATTATATAATTAATCATTATATTACTAATTAAGTATTATATAAATAATAAATAATAAATAATAATTAATAATTAATAGTTATAATGAATAATTATAATGAATAATTATATTACTAATTAACTACTTATTTATTATATAATAATTTTTAATAATTACTAATGAATAATTATAATTAATAATTACTAATTAACTAACTAATTATTATACAATTAATAGTTTTATAATTAATAATTATATTATTAATTGACAAATTAATATTTAATTATTAATAATTAATAATTATAATTCGTAATTATAATGAATAATTATAATTAGTAATTATAATTATTAATTATAATTATTAATTATAGTGAATAATTTTAATTTATAATTATATTACTAATTAACTAATTAACTATTATATAATTAAAAATTATATAACCAATTAACTAATTAATTATTATATAATAATTTTGAAAAATTACTAATTATTAATTATAATGGATAAATATGATTTATAATTATATTACTAATTTACTAATTAACTATTATATACTGAATAATTATATTACTAATTAATTAGTTAATTATTATATAATTAATTATTATTAATTTTTAATTAACTAATTAATTATTATATAATTAATTATTACTAATATTAATTTAATAATTAAATAAATTATTATATGTTTAATCCATGTTTTAACTTTAAATTATATCGGTCTTATAGTTTATATTTTAGTCTTTCAAAACCGCATACTTTAATCATTTTAAGTTTCAAGTAGGTGGTTTTGAAAGCTTATAAATTATTTTTCATGAACATTTTTTACGAAATTCTTTTTATTTTCGACTATTTGTTATATGTTTAATCCGTGTTTTATGTTTCATTTATATCGATCTTATAGTTTATATTTTATAGGCTTTCAAAGTCACGTGCTTGAAACATTTTTAAGTTTCATGTTGGTCGTTTTGAAAGCTTATAAATTATATTTCATCAATATTTTTTATGAAATTCTTTTTATTTTCAAATATGTGTTTTATGTTTAATTCATGTATTAAGTTTCATTTATATTGGTCTTATAATTTATATTTTATAATCTTTCAAAACCACGTACTTGAAACTTCTTAAGTTTCAAGTAAGTGGTTCTGAAAGCTTATAAATTATTTTTTATCATCATTTTTTATGAATTTTTTTTTGTTTTCAACTATTTTTTATATGTTTAATCCATGTTTTAAGTTTCATTTATATTGGCCTTATAGTTTATATTTTATAGTCTTTCAAAGTCACGTACTTGAAACAGAATCCCACATCAGAAATGCAGAATGTTCTGTGCAGGAAATGGAGAACCAGAATCCCACATCGGAAATGCAGAATGATTTCCAGGGTAAGCTCTCTTATAAAAGGGAGGCCTGGGTGAGAGCTTCTGTCAGAATCCAGATTGCTGTAATGGCTGTAGCGCTGGATCTTTAATAGCAGAGAAATTCTGCTGATTTTTTTTGTTTTGTTTATATATATATATAAACAAAACAAATAAAATAAAATAAAATAAAAATAAAAATAAAAAATTTCAAAAAAAAGATTTTTTTAGGAGAAAGGCGGCATCGCGGATGCTGCCTTGCCCCCGAAATACAAAGGCGGCATCCGGGATGCCGCCTTTGAGGTACATTTTTCAAAATATTTTTGCCCTAAGCGTTTTCTGGATTTTTTTTTAAAACGTAAAAAAAAAAATCCTTCAACGCACCGCGGTCGAAGCTGCGCGACCTCACCCGAATCACCGCGCTACCTTGCCTGACTCACCGCACTACCCGTTTAATGTTCAAGGCAGATAAATAGAATGCAATGAATCGTAAAATGAAAGTAAAATAAAAATGAGAAGTGTAATAAAATTTAAGAGACTATTTTAATTATAATAATATTGTTTGAGAATATTATTATTATTAATAGTGTTAAGAATATAAAAAAATTAATTTAGTCATTATTAGTATTATAAATAATAATAATTATTGTTATTATTAAAATAAATTAATGTCTTTTATTTTATTTTATTTGGCTTTGAAATGTTCCGTCGAGGTACTGGCTGAGTCCCGGTTGAATTTGGTGTTTTTGTCGATAAATGAGTTTTTTTGGGGCGTGACGACATGCGACGCACGGGCGAAGCATAATTGCGAAGCCGTGCGACTTCGCCAGCACCGCCGTGTAACCCACCCGCTGTTCAAATAATTAAATAAAATGGATTAATAATAATGAAATATGATTAAATGAGTGGTAAAATAAAAAAATAATAAAATAAGAAGAATGTGTTAAAATTTAATGAATTTTGTTTCAATGATAATAATAATACTATTATTATCATTATTTATTATTATCATTACAATTGTTAATATTTTAATCAGCAATGTTATCATTTTAAGGATGTAGCTTTTATTATGCTATTATTATTATTATGGTTTTACTTTAAGAATATTATTATTATTGGTTTTTTTTGGTTTTTCTTTTTATTTTATTTTTCTTCTTTTTATTTTGGTTCTTTTTTTTCCTTAGGGTTTGCGAACCTCTCCCCCTTACCCCCTATTCCCGTCGCGCGAACCCCCTAGCCTCTCCTCAGTCCGCCACACCCCATAGCCGTCAGCCTCCTCCTTCTTAGAACCCTGTCGCGGCACACCCCCTCCCCCTTGCGTGCTGCACCTCGCCGCCAACCCTTCTCCCCACCTCCCTCGCACCGGCACCCCCTACCCCGACCAGTCTCGTCGCACTACAACCCCCCGACCAGCCCTCCACGTCGCGCCGCCCTCCACACCAACCCGTCACCTGCCTCCCATTCCTCTCGGCTGATGCCTTGCCTCCCCCACTCGGACCCGCTGCCCTCCTACTCCATCTGAAGACCGCCGCCCCGCCTTCCTCTCCTCCCGTTCGGCGTGCCTCCTCCCATGTTGGCTGGCGCACCCTGCTTCTTCCCCAGACACCACCAGCGCACCCCGCTTCTTCCTTGGACAACCTCCCAAACCCTTGCAGCGGCCTTCCGCTCCCTTCACCGCAAGTGCGGACCACTCGGGTAATCCCTTCCTCCTCTTTTCTAGGGTTTAGTCCAACTCATTTGGGGTTTTTGGTGTTTCCATCAATTAGGGGGTTAATTAGGGTCTTAATTTTGCATTTTTATTCGATTTCATGGATTAGGGTCCGCTTTTGAATTCGTTGTGGTGCGTTTGGTGTGCATTTGGAGGCGCGCACCAAGTTTTCAGAGTTTTCCTACACCGAGGTAGGTGTTTCCGTGCCTTAGCATTATTAGATTAATTTAATATGTTTGTTTAAATTTATTAATGTATTATTTGGTTTTATAATGTGTTGCGTTTGGTGTTTTCGAAATGGTTAGTGTTTAAATGTTGTAATCGGATTTCTAATATAGAGATTGGATATGATTTGGTGTGTGCTTTGATGCAATGTTTTTAAAAATGGGTTTTAGGAGTTGTTTGGGTGGCGCGAAATGTCCTCTGATATATTTTTGACATGCACATGTGATATCAAGTCTACCTTTCATATGAGTCTTGTTGTGAGAGTTCTTGGAAACATGCAATTAATTATTTTAGGTGTGAAAAATATGAATTGGTAATAGTTTAATATGTATCTGAGTTAGAAATGTATTTTACTTGAAAATAATTGGTCGTGTCGTGCGTATCATATTGTAGTGTTTCTTGAAAAGGGTTTCGGGTCCTATCTTAAAAGTGATAAATATTTTCTAAATCACTTAAGGTGCGAGTGTATAAAAAAATGGTTGAAAGGAAAAAAATATTTATTTTGGCATGTTTAACTTATTGAACACCTTTTTATTTAAATTTCAAATAGTTGGATTAGCAGAAAACATGTTTTGGAATGGTAGTGTTGTACATTCGGTTTTAAAGTTGTGTTTCAGCATGAGATCAAGTGTATTTTTGGTGTAAACTGTCATGTGTTAATCTTAAATGTTTTATAAACTGTTTACTTGAATTTATTTAATTAAATGTGATGTGCGGATGTGGTGTTTGATAGGGTTAAACATGTGTTGAATTTTATGTGTCGTTATTGAGTGAAAATTAGGCATCTTTCATGTGCAACCCTTGATGTGCCAATTAGGAATGTTTTATTAGTTTAAATAATTTATGAAGTCATGCATGTGATGTGATTTATGATGTGAAATGGTTTTGGTGTGCATTTGGTCTAAAAAGGGGGATTTTGGACATGTCTTCTGGTGTAAAGTTTTGTGGAGCCTTCAGAAATTATTTGGGAAACTTTTTTTTATGAACTATTAAATTGCATACGTGGTGCGAGGCATGTTTATCAAATGATTTGGTATGTGTATGTTTTTTTAGAGTGGGGTTTGGGTGTGCAAGTGGTGGAAAACTATGTGCACCTTGTTTGGATTGAATTGTGGGTGTAAATGTGTTGTGTTAGTGATTTGTGAATGTGAAATTTGTTTGAGCACAAAAAGGGAACCCTGAGTACCTAGGTTGGTGGATTAGGACTAGTACTCTAGATGAAACGTGAGTGGTTCGTCCCGGTTTCATCTGGCAGGATTGACTTTACAACACTAACTAAAATTTTGTGATGATTAGAGACCACTAGGTTATGGATGTGTTTCCCTACTAGTGGCTCATGCACGAGAGCATTGATTATTGTGATTCTTATGCCATGTTTACACCGAGGTACGATGTCTCTAGCGCACCACACATACTAGCTGCCTTAGGATATTTTACCCATAGTTCTATACTATTCATGACGCGATGCCTTTCGTTGGTATACTGATGATCACTTGATTATGTGAATGTTCTTTATGAATTTTCTCTTCTATTTTAAAGTAGTATTTGTGAAATAATTTTTATTCCATTGCTCTTTTCTTTTTTACTTTTAGCTTTGAAATGTTTTCTTTAAAGGCACTTTAAAAGTATGGTTTTAAATAAGCATGTTAAATTATCCTTTTGATGTTGTGGAATGAAACCTTTTTATTGGGTGACGTACTACTGGGCTCTTGGATCAAACCCTACATACACCTTTGGGTGTATGTAGAACTTGTTCTTTATGTATTTCAGGTTGGGGCATTGTGCTTAGTGACAGTGGTTTGGGTTTTCGATGGTTTTCCCATGCAAGTATGATAATGGTGGTTTGAGGAGGTGGCTCCTCGTGTTGCATGAAGGTGCGAATGGATGTGTTAGTTTTCTTTTTTATTGTATTCTTATTAGAGTTTTGGGTTGAATTGTAAATTTTAAGTTTGGTCCAAAGTTAAGGGTCTGTTTGGTTGTCAGTTTTCAATTTTAGTTTATCTATCTTGTTGGTTGTTTGTGTTTACTATTTTAGGTAAATCGTTCTCTTGCACTTTTCTGGTACCCGAGCACTTGTGCCAGCCTGTGGGGATCGAGAACACCCCTCAGGCCATGCTGCGGACTGGGTCGGGCGCCGGGTCGAATGGAGACCCGGCCTGGTTTGTGACATTGTGAGACAGATGCGAGTTATGACATTGCGTTTTCTAATTTCAATAATTTTTCAAAAGAGTTCAGTATCATAAATACATCATTGCATGGAGTTAATGGTCATGATAGTTCAAACAGAATTTTAAGAAAGACTTCTTTTAAAAAGAAACCAAACATGAAAGGGGGAGATAGGATGAATAACTTCTTAGAGAATGACTGCCGAAAGGGGACACATTTGAAAAAAATCTACTACTCTGATGACAATATGATTTCATTTTACAATGTATTTCATTTATAAGAGTAGTTTTCTATTGTTAATATGGTATTTGATAGCATTTATGTTTCTATGTAGGTAATTTCAGAGCAATCTAGGTTATAATTTGGTGTTGCATCTAGAAAAATAGTTTTAAATGTAATATTTTTATCAACATTAATTTCTATAACTATTTTAATTGTGTTTTTCTTCTGTTGTAGGAAGACTTATCAACCAATTCGGAGCTTTGACTTTGGAGGTATACTGACATAACATTCTAAGAGGCCGAGCAGTTTAGAGAACATTTGATGGAAGTTGTTTTTAAAATTATAATGATTGAATTGAAGCATTTATAGGTTGCAATATTTCATAGTCAACTATTAGTTGTAATGGATTGGGATTGGGATACCATTTCAATAAATTTCAAATGTGTTGTATGTATTTTTGCTGTATGCAACTGTGAAAGTGACATTTGTGAAGATCATGTTTGTTGTACTGAAAATGTGAACATAACTATTCATCCACTTACCAATAATAAATATAAACCATTGCAATTACCAACACTAAATTTAAACCATTTCAATTACCAACACCAAATATAAACCGTTGTAATTACCAACAATAAATATAAACCATTGTAATTTCCAACACTAATTTTAAACCATTGCAATTACCAATAGTAAATATAAAATGAAAACCATGATTACCAACACCAAATATAAACCATTGAAATTATCAACACTAAATATAAACCATTGCAATTTCCAACACCAATTTTAAACCACTGCAATTACTGACAACAATTATAACAAAAAAACTAAATAAATAAATATTGATATGAATAAAAATAAACCACCATTAAAGTGGGTAGTATAGATGTTTAAAAACCTAAAAATATTCAAATGTAGTTTCTAGTAACAACCATTAAAGTGGGCTATATAAATTTTTAAAACCTTACAAACCATTTCAATTCTAATCTAATGTCATATCCATTGAACTCGACTGTTTAACTTGTTATGTTCATTCCGATGGCATTGTTTCCAGAAGACAATTTTTGCTTCTATATGATGTTTCACTCCAACTATATGCAGGGTCTATAAGGAAATAATGTGCCATATATAGACACATGTCATCAACTTCATCTTGTGATAGCTTCTTGTTATACCCTTGATCTGTTGCCATCTTATCAATGAGATAACAAACAATTATTCCATAATCTAACATTGCATCCCCCTGGTGAGGAGTGTCTTCCACTATGAATGGCAATGCAGGAGCAGTCTTCTCTAAGTATTCATGGTTTCATTGTTTGATGCTTTCTTCAATAAATGTTTTCTATACGTGTTATAGAAATTATATTCAGTCAGTTGGTTTATATGAAAATGCATTTGATGTCGAAGAGGATAAAATTTACAATTTGTAAAACATATTGCTAGTAAGAATCAATTGTAGCAATACCCATCTGAGGCTGCATGGAGTTATAGTAGCTGAAATATATTTTTTCAATATCAAACACAAGAAAATTCCAATGCACATTTTCTATGTTGATGGGGATGGAGACTTTTCCATTCAACTGCATTACATCTTTTATGGGTTTCTCTAACAAACCCTATTTCAAATTATTGTTTTTCCCAAATATAATGCTCTGTAAAAATGAATAAAGTTAGACAAAATATTAATTAATATATTTAAAACTTCAATAACATAGAGAATATTACACTCACTGTAGCAACACCTGTAATCATAGTTGATTTATCATCGAAAATTCCTACCGGTTTTCCTATTTCACACTTCTTTTTGATAAACTGAGCATAGACATCTATAACCTAATATTAATAAAAAAATAATGGAGGATGTGATACTAATTAAATATTAGTTTATAGTAATCTTTGTTATGTTAAATACTCACCCTGCTACTTGTCATGCTTTTGGTGAAAAGTTGGAAAATGTCATCTAATGCAACTGAATACAAGGTGTTCTCAGCTTCCCATACATATTTACTACATCATAATAACAATAACTTATAAGAAAACATATAAAGTTTAGGGTAATTTAATAGAAATACTTTAAATGAAGGGTGAGCATACCGGCCTGGTTCCATCTGGAGAATCTTTTCCAACTGCTCATAGTCTTTTTTTGCAGGCGTATACTCTACCTGACCCATTTAGGTATACCTAAAAGCCCTATAATAGATTTTTTTGGTTGTGTTTTCTTTGAAACACTGCCTACCTCAATGGTCTTTTCCAGTTGACTTGGTTGTTATACTATTTTTGTTTGACCTGCTGTTGTTCTTTTTCTTATGTATCAGGTTTCATATTGATAAGATGAATCCAATTTCTTCTGTTTTCTAACTTTGGACTTCACATTTCTAATCATTGATCTCATTTAGTGACTTTATGTTTTTTATGTTTATTTTGGCTGCTTTGATGTACATATGTGGTTTGTTCAGCACCTTCTTGCAGTTGATCTGCAGGCTCCTCAATCCCAGTTTCTTTGGCTCATTATTTCTAGTTTTCCACTATTAGGGAAGGGGTTATTTTCTGCTGTTATTCTTTAGAGAGAGATATGGTTATTTCAGGAGGATCTTACTGTATCCCAACATCATTTTTACCTGCTATGGGTTTCCTCCTTGTCAGAATGAGTCTTTTCAGCACTACCTTCTCTTCTGCTTCCCTCTATGCTGGCATTCTCACTTACTAATAGCTTCCGTATTTTAAAATTTTCACCTATTTTCTAACAATTTCTTCCATTTTATGTAGTTTTCTTTTTAGGTCTGAATTTTCTTTTACAAGAATTGTTATTTTGTCTTCCTCTAGTTCCCCCTTTTCATGCTGGACAACAACAACTTCCTTAATCATTAATTGCTCCTCCTCAATTTCTACTTATTTTTGTATATGTATTTTTTTTTGTTTTTGACATATTCGTGGTTTATAAAACCATTAAATTTATACTGTAATTGGTATAGTTACCTCTCTAGTTGCAACTTGATGAATCTTCAGTTTTTTATAGCAACATCAAAATCCGAGAAGATCCACTTTGTGAATAGTGGATTGACAACTTGTTCATTCCCTTTTACTATTCCACTTTGTTCACAGTACCGATACTACAATAACAAGAAGCATATGAAGAGTATATTATACATTGAACTAAAAATAAATATTAATACCTTACCAATAAAGTGATAACTACCCCCACAATCCTTGCACGGTGGTTGTAAAATTCTTTAATTGATCTCATCAATTGTTGGTGGATTGCACAAGAACACCTTAATGTTCTCATTTATCTCATAGTATCCACATAATTGATAAAACCCAAACTCAGGTAAGAACCAGTAGTAGGGAAAAAACAATCGCACATGTGTATAAACATAGTAGTGCAGTTGTTTCAAGATGATCTACTTCTTCATATCCCTTTACTGCTTCCAAAAGAGCTGATTTTATTGCCTTATGTGTCAAAAACTTCACACCTATTTGAAATCTCCTTACATAAAATGATTCCTTGGTTGGTTTGAATTAGTATGATTCCTCCATTTCTATTTAACATTCTATTATTCCAAATATCCTTTGGATATTATCTTTAAAGAAATGTCTTTCCCCTCCATTGAATTGGAAATCACTTGTTGATGGATCATAGTTATCCAATACATACAAAACAAAACTATCATATTTTTTACAATATGATGCTGATATAGTATTGGATATGAATGCTTCAAACATATTCCAAAAAAGAGTATTGTGAAAATCATTTCTACGACCTTCTTTCATTTGATGTTTGATTTTTTGTAAAAGTCTTTGTAAATAGGTCAAATTAGACCTAAAATGCAGACTTGAAAATTGAAAGTTTGACCTTTACTTGGAATAAAAAAACTTACACTAGGACTACAAAGAATAGAATAATTCTACATTTAATCCTATAAAAATTTCACTACACTGTATAAATTAAGGAATTATTGGGGTCATCCACAAAATTATAGTATAGAAGGTAGAATAAATCTAAGTTCTTGTGGGACTTCCAGTGGAAGTTCTAGTGCAAGTTCTACCGGAAGTTCCACACTACAACAACAACAAATATTTCTAAATATAATAATATTATTAAATATAATTCAAAGAAATATAGATTTCAATTATTACACATAATTATTATAAAATTGATTTAATTCACCATTTGAAATTGTATAAACAATTTTAAATTGAATTAATTTTCTATTACCCATTTGAAGTTCCACACTACAACAAAAATGTATATTTCTAGAACTAATATTATTGTAAAATATAATTAAAATAAATACTCATTGCAATTGTTACACATAATTATTATAAAAATCATTTAATTTAGCATTTGAAAAATTATAATCAATTTTATACTGAATTAATTTTCCACAACCTAGTGGAAGTTCTAATGGAAATTGTAGTGGAAGTTCCACTCAAAGTTCCATTGGATGTTCCACACTACAAAAAAAAGTATATTTATAAAATAAATATTATTGTAAAATATAATTAAAAGAAATTCTATTTTTGTGGAAGTTATAATGGTGTATAAATTGAGGAATTATTTGGGTCATCCACAAAATTATAGTATAGAAGGTATAATAAGTCTAAGTTTCATTAGAAGTTCTAGTGGAAGTTCTAGTGGAAGTTCTAGTGGTAGTTCTAGTGGAAGTTCTTCAGTAAAAAAATATATTTCTAAAACTAATATTGTTTTTAAATATAATTAAAAGAAATTCACTTTTGGTTGAAGTTCCACTGGAAATTCTACACTATAGGTTTAGAAGATTGAATCAGAGTGGAAGTTTCAGTGGAAGTTCCAGTGGAACTTCTACACTACAACAAAAATGTATATGTCTAAAAATATTATTATTGTTAAATATAATTAAAAGAAATGAGAATTGTAATTGTTACACATAATGATTATAAAAATGATTTAATTTAGTATTTCAAATTTTATAAACAATTTTAAATTGAATGAATCTTACACTAACTAGTGGAAGTTTCAATGGAAGTGCTACTGAAACTTCTAGTGGAAGTTCCATTGGAAATTCTACCTTATAGGTTTGGAATATTGAATTAGAGTGGAAGTTCTAGTGGAATTTTCACTGGAACTTCCACTAGGAAATAACACTTCAATTTTTTACTTAAGGTAGCTTCATAGTGCAATTTGGAAGGTTGAATATTAGGCTCGAAGTTCCACTAGAACCTACAGTATAATGAAAAAGTGGAAGCCACTGGATGTGCCACTAGAGGTTCCAATGGAAGTATCATGATGTTCCATTGGAACTTCCAGTGGAAGTTCTAGTGGAAGTTTCAGTGGAACATCTAGTGGAACATCCAATGGAACATCTCGTGGAACATCCAGTGGAAGTTTTAATTATAGTTCCAATGTAACTTATACGAACCTCCATTGGAAAGTAGAGGTGTCAGTGGAGGTTCCAGTGGAACCTGTAGTGGAAGTTCTAGTAGAGCATATAGTGAAACCTCTAGGGAAAGTTCCATTGGAACCTACAATGGGGAATAATAGACCAATGCTGTTAAACCTACAAACATTACAAAATGGGGAAATTTCAATGGAAGCTTCAGTAGAACTCCCAATGGTACTTTCATGATTATAGTTGAAAAATACTATCGTTTTCCTCTGTTAGCACCATTTGTAGTGACTTAAAAATGTGGAAATAAGAGTTTTTTTAATTTGAAAATGATAGACAACCAAGATTTATAGAAAACTACTCATAATACAAAAGTATTAAATAAGGAATCATAATAATAGAAATTGAATACAAATTTTTGAGTACATATTTTGGAAAAAATAACTAAGCTACGCCACCCTTGCCAACCATTGCTGCCTGTTTTATACAAAAATGACTATCATAGACTGAGACGAAACACCATCAGAGTCAGGAAGTTCTCAGATAAGAAAAAATGCACCTTTGTGTTGGATGAGACTTGAGGAAAATGTGATACTACCTTTGGTGGAGTCATCCCCGCCGCCGTACTCATTGGATTCCTTGTAGTTGTTCCGGGAGTACATCGATTCGTCGTTGTCACTAGGATTTTAGGGGTTCTTCGTAGTCACTACAACTGAAGGTAGCTGAAGTCGATCCATCTCATAAAATGAAAGGGTAAAACCAAATCTAAATTCAAATCCTCAGAATTTTGTGAAGAGATAATCCAATGGATAAGAATAGAATAGGACATGTTTCCTCATCCCAGGGGTATATTGGATATTCCAGTTAAAATATTAACCGGAGACGATGCTTGTCCCCTTTTTTAATTGGACCAGAGAATGTTTTTAGTCCAAACTCAAGTGTAACAGTGTAAATTTTCACAGCTCCACTATATGGTTCAGTTAAAAAAGACAACTATAGACAACAATTTACAGTTGGAATCCCCCCCTCGCCTGTATGGGATGCAATGGAATGGTTGATATTTAATAATTATTTTAAAAAGATTATAAAATAGATATAATAAATTAAAAATAGTTATGAATTGTTATCTAATAATAATAATGATGACTCTTCATTCCCCATTTATTATGGAAAACCTTTCATTTTATCCTACAATTGGTATTATCACCATTGGAATTAACATGATATATAGGAATTGGTTTAGGCCGTTGATTACATCTCCATGCACCCTATGTGTACGTGACATTGTGTTAATGGATAATACAATTTTGCTTCATACTTTTCCTCTACTTCTTACCTTCCTTCTAGGTTGTTGTATCTCATTCATCATCGTCATCTCAAATATTCAATGTCATGTTTTTTTGACAATTCATTTCACCTATGATAAATTGTGTATTTTAATTTTCAAAATTCACCACAGTTTCAATTAACATTAAATTCGTTTCTTATCACATTATCAACGTGAGATTCATTTATTTGAAGAGGTTAGTAATAAGGTGGTAAGTCAATTTTTATATGGAAAACACTACGAGCACGATTTTATCTCTTTTAACATTTCTAGAAAGAATTATTTGTCCATTATTTTGGATGTTGATGTATATAGATTCAAATGACATTGGTGAGATGATCAAAGTTGGCAACCAAAATTCTGCTCACACTACAAAAAAACAAAACAGGTCTTAGTGACGGTTTATTATCAATGATTCTAATAACTGCCCCAAGATAACTCCCATTAAAAATAATTTATAATATAGTGGTGGTTTAATATAGTCACCACTGTATTTTTTTATTTTTAAATTTAGTGGTGATTTTATTTAAAATTTCCCTATTTAAAAAAAAAAAATTAATTTTGACCCCTACGCCCCAATCCCCCTAGGTCCCACCCCACCCCTCCCCTCCCACTCTCGATGGTGACCCTCGACCCCAACCCTGCCCGCTCCTGAAAGCGACCCTCATGACCCGACCCCCTGCTCCAAATGGAGACCACCCCTCCTCCTCGAAGATCCTCGTGATCCCTACCACCCTTCCCCTAATGACGACCACCCCCTCCAATCGCCATGACCACAACCCCCTTCTCCCTGACGAGGACCTCACATAAATCCCCCCGCTCCTCGATGACGACCCCCAAAGGCCTCTCTTCCACTTTCTCCATTGCATGTGACCCCTGAAATCATTGAAGGTGTGATTGATTGAATCTTTCTAAGGGTTTTAATTAATTTATATAAAGATCTATGTAATTTAGTGTTGTTTCTTGGGGCTTTTTCTCAGAATGATATCGTGGTTACTTTTCAGACCTTCCATCGATAGTTGGTCACAATTTTGGAGAGTGGATGCATCTCAATGTTCTTTTAGACGAGTATTTCTATGTTTCTAATTTTGAATAATTAATTATAAATTGTTATAATTAATTATTTATTTCATGTGGAATGATATAGGTGCTCAGGGTGTTTGTCAGTGTGTGGTGTAAGACTTGAAGCTTTTACATTTTCATCAAGAGGTAAGTCAATCTTTAGGTTTTGTGTTGCTTCTACATTGAATAATTATTTAAATGTTTTTATAATAATAATTTTCCTATTGAGGTCCACCTTAAGGGCCATTATGGGTTGGATTGAGTAGAATAATGTGTTTGGATGTTTCATAGAGAGGTTTTCGTTCGAAAAACCTGACCATTTTGCCTACAATTTAAGAAAAAAAACCGCATGCAATATACCAATTTTTAAAATGATATCACGAATTTAATATATTAAATAAAAAATGCCCTTAATCATGATTATAATGGATAATACTCACTACAAGATATATAAATTCAGATTATATGAATCTTTCTGTATGTGATACTCTCTTCAAGTTGAGTGTTATTTTCCAAATTGATTATGAAAACGTTGTAAAACCATACTTGCATGAAATGCTATGAAGCACATGGAAACACATGCACCAGATGTCACAGTGTCTAGTTTTTGTTTTGAGATACAAAAAATCTTGATTTGCATAATTATTGAAGCAAAAGATTTCTATAGATACAATCATGTTTTTGCAATATAAAATAAAAATCGATAATATGCAATGAAAAAAAGTTAGAGATATTTTAATAGAAGAATTATGTTTATGTATTATTGTGGATTGGTAACAATACTCTCGACATCATAGTAACCTCTCTCCTTGGCTCAATGAACTTATTCCACAACATACAACTGTATTATTGTGAGGGGTAATATTTATTCATTTATGTTTATTTTTTTAATGTTGTATTGAATTATTTTTATGTTGAATTTGTGTTATGTAGAATCAAGACCCTAACCTGGTCAACGATGAAGTTGGGTGATGTTTAATTTTGATTGACCTTGTTTGATTAAACATTTATATCTTTATATTTGAATGTACATGGAGAATAGTGATAATTATGATACCTATGGATAAAAGTTGGATTAATTTACCTTGAAACACACCACAATATGCCAAGGGTTTGGAAGAATTTTCAGATTATGCAATTGCAAACCAATCAGTGGATGGTAGAATAAAATGTATGTGTCCTAAATGTAAATTCAAGAGATGGTTGAATAGAAATGAAGTACATGAGTATTTTATATTCAAACAGTCTTATGCTCTGTCACGAATCGCCTTCCCCAAGATGAGGGAAGGGTCTACAAAGTATCCTACCCTTCCTTCCTCAAGGTTAAGGATAGATAATGACCCTTTGATTCCTGCCTTTAGTTGGCCCCAGAGTGGCGAATAGTAGTAAGGGTATAGAATCTCACATAAATGGAAGGCATTACCCTTTTTATAGAACAAGATAGGGAGATAAGATGGTAAATCCTAGAAACACCAAAGACTAAAGGTAAAAATAAAGCCAAGAATCCATTCCCACATGCATGTTCAAAAGTAAAACTGATACAAGGTAAGACAAAAATCCCAAATAATGTACCAAGGAAAAGAAACTAAGCACCAAAAGCAATTATCCCGACGCCTAAGCCAGTAAGGTCCAACACAGTCCTCAAAGTCCTCCTAGAAACCTGAAAACAGTTTACATACGTAGGGTGAGCATATAAGAATACTTAGTAGAGAAACTAAAGCTACTCATGCACAAGTGAGGGAACATACTAATGCCCCTGTGAGAAAATAGTAGAACCTCAAGCACCTACCAAGGAATACTAACTAGCCCAACCTCACCAAGGCACACTCACCCAAGTAATGCAAGTTAATTAAAGTAATAATATAAGAACAACGACATTTGGGTACCCCTCACCACTTTCCCACTAGTTAACTACTCATTCCTAACAATCTGACTTCTTGACGCTGCCACTCTTCCCACACGCAATCCCACTACCACAACCTGCTCGCACACACCTGGGCCTCAAATCACATACAACCACGCCCATAGACACCCAGGCCATACCAACCAGTTCTATGCCTGAAGACACATGGGCCTCAACAACCACACACTTAGTAATGCAAAACGGGTGGGCCGGGGCGGGTCGGGCCAAGTCTGCATGGGTTTGAGCCCACACAGGTTTGTCCACAAAATCCCACATATAATGCTAACAAAAAATTTCAAGCCTGCCCCGCCCCACATAAACCCGCGGGTTGCTCGCGGGTTGCCCGCAGGCTTACCCACATTTACAAAAAAAATACTATTTATAATCATTTAAATATTTTTTTTTTTATCATTTTAAAGGTATTTTTGGGGAGAAGTATGAATTAAAAATAACTAGAGTTTTAAAGGATGTGATGGAACATTTTTTTGTGGGTTAATGGTGGCATGCAGTAACGCTGATGTGGTGGCGAACTATTGTGATATAAAGTAGGTGAGTGATCGGTGATGGGTGATGAATGATAATGTTGGTTGTGTGGTGATGTGAACAACTAAACCTATGAATGAATGAAGTCTATCTAGGTAATGATCATTTTCAGAGAAATCTATTAGTGTTTTCATGAGGTTCTATCAAATTATCTTAATAACAAAATAAAATTAAATAATAAAAAAAATTAAATCAACCTAAAAAAATTTATTATTATAATAACTCTTATAGAATTGAGACCATGTGCAGGGGCGATGAGTTCCATTTTTCGAGAGATGGGTTGACACACCATGTGAATATGGTTAATAATTACTATATAAATAATATAATATCATATTAAAATAATAAATATAGGCCTATTTAAAATTCACATGTGAATCAATGGTGAATTAATATGACCATTACGGTGTGAAATCATATGTCACCATTTAACTATGATTTTTTTATTAAAAAAACTAAAATGTTAAAGAAACATATATTGTAAAAATAATATATTTTTTTAAATCAGGCCCACGGGCAAGCCCGCACCCGCACGGGCTTAACCTGCATTGGCCCGCACCCGCGCGGGCTCAACCCGCATTAGCCCGCACTCTAAACAGTCAAAATTTTTAGGCCCGCCTTTCCCCACATCCACCCCATACCCGCAAATCCCGCGGGCCATGAGCCCGATTTGCATCGCTACACACACTGTGCCCAAGGACACCTGGGCCTCATCCCAAAGATACTTGGGAAAACATACCTGGCCCGAAAACACATGATCCTCTCATCAAACAAAAACCTTTTCCTGAAGAATATTAGACTATGGTAAGCCTCAAGCCATTAAAACCTTCCCGGATATACCCGAGCGACAAGATCTGGAAGAGGGTGCGAGGAAGAAAATCAGTAACCAGCCATCCATCCTCCCACCTAGATGTTGGGAAAGACACCATCCCCCATGAAATGGAGGTGTTCGACACATAGTGTTAAATAAGGGTGGGATGAGTATAGAAATAACAAGGAACTACAATCTATACATATAGGTAATAAAACACTCAGTCCCAACCTATGGGTTTCACATGAACAAACAAAAAGCCCATACCAGCACCACTTTTGCTGCTACCCTTATATGCACAACCATATAACAACCACTACCAAGCATAAAGCCAACCACCTTTTTGTTCAAATTCCATTTATTTATTTAAGGGGATTCACTTTAAATTATTCTGTCACTATCGGGAAACTAACAACTATAACCATGCCAAGCAACCAAGAAAACCAAACTGTAGTCCCACTGCACAACAACAAAAAACTAGACTTGCAGTCCCACTGCACATCCCCATTCAACTACTATCAATTATCTTTCTTCAATGTGATATCACCCATTCCTTCTCTCATAACCCAACCCTCTAGCCCCACTGCCCAAAAAAATACTCAATGTAGTCCCACTGCATAACGAGTCTATAACCACACTGCAATCCCACTGCTCGACGTCGCTTCATGACCACAATACAACATAAAGGCAGTTTAACTACCTACAAGTTAATCCATTCTAAAATCAATCAATATCTCAGACTCATACACCAACACACCCCCTTATGATACCCCACATACCAAGCCCACAAAACCCAGACCAAAACACACAACACATAACCACAACCATCAAACCAAGTGTTTTCAAATTTAACCGATAGGGGTTCTTTAATTTATACTTGAATATAACCAGGGTGATCACATAACAAGTTTGATACCAGGGAATCTCTTTATTTAACCAAGTGTATGTGATTCATTATATTTCATGTTACATATGTACATCAAACCATCACAACAAAATAGATCACCACCAGTGCACAAGAAAAGACCACCAATGACCATGATTTTTAGAAGTCATATAGCCACAACAACCATAAAATAATCAAAGATAAAAAAATAAAATAGGTTACCAACATAAAACCACACCTTTCCCATTATTTTATTTGCGTGAGTTATCTTTTGATCATATTAAATCCTTGTTTAATTCTCATTTTAAGAAGAGTATCTAGTCGTTCCTCAAAAGGAACCATTAATATACCCACCCCACATGATGCACAATTAAAGAGAAGCAAAAGAAAATCCCTACTTGGATGATCAATGATCAAAGTTCCTTCTTGCACCAAGAACATGGGATGACGCGACTTGCAGGAAGAAGTCAAAGGCTGAGCGGGAAGGGATCCAACACAGGCACATGACTCATATCAGAAGGAAGTCTCTAGGAACACCAAGAGAAATTAAAAGGAAGAAGGAAGAGAGGATCTCAAATTAATAAGAGGCCAGATCCTAAAATCAGGGAGACCATTTCGAAGTACATAAAAGATGGATCATGGTTTGATCACGTGGCTGGGTGGTTTCACACATTGAAATTAATTGAGATTTAATAATTCCTCTAAAAAATAGTGGAGATAGACTAGCAGATGACTGTGAGTTTATAGATTAACTTTAAACGGAGAAAAACACGTAACATGGGAGAAACTGGAAAAACTGGAAATGAGTCACCAGTGGGTGAGTCACTGACATTGAGCTACTGACGCCATGACCTACCAATGCCCTGACCTATTGATGCCCTAACCTACCAACGCCCAGACCTATCGACGTCCTAACCTACTGACGCCCTGACCTACTGATGCCGATGCTCCTGACTCACCGATGTCAATGCCTCTAACTCACCGATGTCGACGCCCCTTGACTCATCGATGAATTTTCATGCAGATGCACTGACATGACAATGCACTGAAATACCGATGCACTAACATGATAACACACTGACATGTCGATAGAAAAATTAGAAATTTGGAAAACTATTGAAATGAGCCATCGAAAACTCCCAGAACACCTCAACACTGGATTTTCACAATGGAAGGGCCTGGGGAAAATCTAGGTTATTACATCAGATACCTCTCAAACTATTCTCATCCCCGAGAATTTCGAAACTAACCCAGAAGAAAAGGGGTCTGAACAACCACCCCTTAAGATACCTCTCAGGAGTAAACCACCCCGTGTTGTTCTAAAGCTGGAGTGAAAACCTCAACATCCAAGGAAACCCCCTTGACATCTATATCCTAAACAACTATAGAAACACTACCGCTCCGTTCTCTCAAGTAACCACATAAACGCCAAAAGTCACATCGTCCAGATAGATGGATTAGGGAGCTCTTTCCTCCATGTCAAGATACCATCTGCCTTTAGCGACACTGGCTCGCCCACATGAGTTTAATCACATCCACATTAATTCATCTTGATTAGGGATCAGGTTATCCCCTCCCCATAGATATGAATTTTCATACAAAATCATAGAATAGGGAAACAAATTATCATACAACAAGCAAGGTCAAACATTACATCATAAGCAAGGTACAAAACAAACACAAGATCAAAACTCAGAACATCCCTAGGTACTGGGTACACATCTATGCCTCTCATTCCCAGGTACTCTCCTCGAGGCCACTATGCCTCCACAACACACAAACTAAAGGAATGGTCTATCCACAAAGCACCTTCTCCTTATGATCCTCGATTCTCATCGGTTTCTCCATGAATGTCACATCGTCCATGATATCCAAATCTCCCCAGTCTAGGACATGGGAGTTATCATGTAGATACCGATGGAGCTGAGAGACATGAAATACATTGTGGATCCTTTCTAACCACGGTGGTAATTCCGGATGATACACCACCTCAACAACTCGTCCTGACACCTCAAAAGGTCCGATGAACCTAGGAGAAAGCTTACCCCCCCTACCAAAACTCTGTTGTCCATGCTGAGGGGAGACCTTCAATAACACATGGTCCTCTACCTCAAACTCCAAAGGTATCGTCCTATGATTGGCATATGACTTATTCCGGTCCTGAGCTACCTTCATCCTTTCACACACAAGCTGAAACTTTTTCGTCGTGATCTACACTACCTCTAGGCCAAGAACACCTGCCTCCCCAACCTCTGTCCGACACATGGGTGAACGACATGATCTTCCATACAAGGTTTCGAATGGTTCCATGTCAATGGTAGAGTGATAACTATTATTCTAGGAAAACTCCACTAGGGGAAAGTGTTATATCCAAGATCCTCCTAATTCTAGGACACATGCTCGCAACATATCCTCTAGCGTCTGGATGATCCTCTCTGTTTTCCCATCTGTCTAAGGGTGGAAAGCAGTGTTAAGGCATAGATGGGTACCAAAATAACACTATAATCCCCTCCATACTCGTGAGGTAAAGCATGTATCCCGATCCAAAACAATGAATCTTAGAACTCCATGTAGCCATACCACTGCACCCATGTACCTCTGTGCTAAGGCATCCACTGCGCTCGTCTCCTTGACTGCTAATAAGTGAGCCAACTTCGTTAATTGATCCACCACTACCCAGATGGCATCACAATATCCCTCATACCTGGGTAGTCCTGTGATTAAATCCATCAATACATCATCCCAATTCCACTCGGGAATGTCCAAGGGCTGCAATAGACTACTAGGAACATGGTGTTCAACCATCACCTGCTGACACACTAGGCACCTCGCCACAAACTCTTCCACTGCTCGCTTCACTACGGACCACCAAAACTGACCTCTCAACCCCCATTACATATTGGTGACTCCTGGATGTACCAATAGGGGTGAGTTATGGAACTCAATGAGAACTCCCTCACGCATCGCCACCAGGACAAACAACTTCCCATAGAACAACATCTGATTCTGAATATCCTCTGACCATCCCTCCTGAGCATCACCATGGATAAAATGACCATTCATTACTTCGGACTATGAGTCTCCCCACTGAGACTCCTCCACCTACCATACCAAGGAAGACTACACTGTCATCTAAAATGGAAAACCTCTTCCATCCTCCACTCTCAAGCCCAGATGTAAGGCAACCAACTCCTCCATTGCCTTCCAAGCATCTGCGGACTCCCGAACTACATCCTTCCATGACTTCCTACTCAAGGAATTAGACACCACATTATCCTTTACTGAGGTGTAGGAGATCTCGAAGTCATAGTCCTGAAGAAAATCTATCCAACTCCGTTGTCACAAGTTTAGGTCTCACTGGGAGAAGATATACCTTAAACTCTTGTGATCCGTGAAGAACACAAAGTGTTCCCCAATGAGGTAATCCTGCCACAAATTCAACACGAACACAACCACGTCAAGTTCTAGGTCTTAGGTGGCATAGTTAAATTCATGACGATGTAACTGCCTAGACCCATAAGAGATCACTTCTCACTGCTACATCAACACACATCCCAATCCTAGCCCAAAAGTATCACAAAACACCTCGAACATCACCCCTTCTTCTGGAAGCCTAAGCACTGAGGCACTGACCAACTTCCCCTTCAGGTAGTTGAAAACAACCTAACACTGCTCACTCTATAAAAAAGACCAGTCCTATCTGTTCAAAGCCATTAATAGAGTCGTAACTTGATAGAAGTTAGTTATGAACCTCCGATAGTAAACTTCCAAACTTAGAAAACTACGAACCTATGCCACATTCTTGAGTGTTACCCAAGAAAAAACTGCTTCAACCTTTGATGGGGACAATGCTATTCCATGTTAGGACACCACATGTCTAAGGAAGTGAACCTCTCATGTCCAGAACTTGCACTTGGATAACTTCTCGTAGAGCTGGTGGTTCTAGAGGACCTCCAAAACTATCCTTAGATTCTAGAAATAATCCTCCTAAGAACTTGAGTAGATCAGGATGTCATTGATGAATATGACCACAAAATAGTCCAGATACTCGCGGAAAATAGAGTTCATAATCCCCATGAACACAATTGGTGCGTTCGTAACACCGAATGACATGGCCAAAAACTCAAAGTGCCTATACCTACACCTGAAATAAGTCTTCAATATTTCACCCTTCTTCACCCACAAATGGTGATATCCTGACCATAGTTCAATCTTAGAGAACTAACCTACTCCCTTCAACTGGTCAAAAAGGTCTTTGATCCTTGGGAGGGGTAACAGTTCTTGAACATCACCGGATTCAGTCTCCGGTAGTCTATGCACAGCCTGAGACCACCGTCTACCTTCTTTGCAAACAAGACTGGAGCACCTCATGAAGACACACTTGGTCGGATAAAACCATTCTTCACCAGGTCATCAAACTGAATCCGAAACTCTCACAACTCAGAAGGCGACATCCGATAGGTAGCCATTGAAATTAGATGAGCATCAGGTTGTAAGTATATCCCAAACTTAACATCACGTCGAGGGGTAGAGTCACACACTCTTTGAGGGAGACTTCTAAGAACTCACTAAAAATCCCCAAAACTTCCACCATCTCTGAGTCTCCTGATTACACTAACACCTTAGATAAGAAAGAAAGAAGGGGCTCCGCACACTGACTGCCCTCCGGAAAACTCCGCTCACTAACGAAAGCTACATGCTGGCCGCCCATATCTGAAAACACAACCATTATCTAGAAGTAGTCGATAACAGTGTGTATGAAAAATAGCCAATTGATTCTTAGGATGACATCATGTGGATACATTTGTATCAGAAGAAGATCCCCACTGGACTGATGTGGCCCCAACATCAGTCTACATCCTCGAAAAACATTAGACAAGCTGGTCTGACCTCCAACTGGAATTCTCAACACTAGGGGCATGGAAAGTATCTCTATATCTAGAACCAAGGAATGAGATAGACTATGTAAAACAAAGGAGTGAGGAGCTCCTAAATCAAACAAGGTACAGACAAGAGTATTAAACAGACTGATCGTACCTCGAACAACTTCTGGACCTACTGGAACTGCTACCTCTATGGTGTGAAACTACCCACTCCCAACCCCTCTGCCCCTCAGATATTAAACGCCTCCCTAACAATGCCCTGGTCAAGGTACCTGAGGAGAACCCTGAGGTCGGTCTCCTCCGGCACTGTCCGCCCTCAGTGGAGTGGAAGCACGTTGCCCCTACTGCTGGAAGGGCCTGAATGGCAACTACTACTGCTGAGGTGGGTGCTGAACCTACCCACCCCCATTGTAATACACTAGGATAGGGCACTAATTCTGAATATTCCCACAACTACCATATATAAATCATATCTATCCTAGGCCAATGGTAAAAGGGTGAAGACCAGGATATCAGAACTGGAACTGCTGAGGCCTACTCCCCGCTGGCCAAAACCCGGAAGGCCCTAATGTTTTAGACCTGCTACTGACGACCTTTCCCTTTGATGAACTCATTTGGATCCCCTCTCATAGCACACCTCCCAGTGTGTGCATCCTCTACACTACTTCATCCTTCTTCTGAACTTCTAGGTATGCCAGCGGAGTAAAGGGAGTAACATCATACTGAAGAGAAGGTCAGAGCACCTCTTCCAAGCACTTTTCCCATGAATCCTCATCTGGAAAGAGGTCTAGAGAAAAATGAAGGATATCCTTGAAGTTGATCCCCAGTTCCATCACTGACATACTTCCTTTATGGAGGGATAGAATCTCCTGTCTCTTTTCGTCCTTCATCGTGGAAAAAAGGAATTCCGCCCGAAACTCCTTCTCAAAGTCAGTCCACAAAACCCCAATTTCCTTCTTCTCCCAAGGTAAATCATCCACCACTGATGCACCACTCCTCACATCTGGATCACTTCTAGAGGAACCTAGTACTCTATCGGAGCCTAGATAAAGCTGAAAGTGATCACCAGCTCCTCGATCCATCTCTCTATCTCCATTTCTGAGACGCTACTATCATACTTTCCCATAGTCTGCTACTTGAAGGCACGAAGCATCTTCTACCACTGTTCATCCTCCTCCTCTCGATCAGCCCTCTTATGATCAACCATATCAACCTAATGGGACTCAACTACTTGTACCACTCATGGACGATGTTTAGGTTCCATAACTGAAAATAAAAACAAAGAATTCCTAAGCCTGAATAGTGAAATTTAAAATTTTCTTGAACTTTTTATTTATTTTAATTCCAAAAACACCCAATACACACAAGAACACAATTAATTATGATGCATATACCATTCCTAGGGTATCTACCTTGAAATCAGTGTAGCCTCACCTGGTCATTCAATAGGTCCAGAGTCCTTACATTAGATCATGGGGGGACCTAAAATCTCGTGTCCCAGCCAGTCTTCCCTGACCTACTTCATGCACCAAGATTGCCTAACACTGTTTCCCTACCATCCCATACAATCCTCACTATGCCTAACCCCAAACTCCATCCTATATCTCAACCATCACCTTTGATACCATTCTTTCATAACCCACCTTCTCCAAGATGAGGGAAGGGACAGAAAAGTTCCCTACCCTTCCTTCCTCAAGGTGAAGGAGAGATAACGACCCTCAAGTCCCATCTTCAGTAGACCCCAGAGTGGCGACTGGAAACAAGGGTATAAAATCTCACATAAATGGAACACATCTCTCTTTTTATAGAAAAATATTGGGAGATAAGATGGTAAATCCTAGCAACACCAAATACTAAAGGTAAACTTAAATCCAAGAATCCATTCCCAAATGCATGTTCAAAATTAAAACCGATACATGGTAAGACAGAACTCCAAAATAATATACCAAGGAAAATAAACTAAGCACTACCAACAACTATCCTAACGCCTGAGCAAGTCAGGTCCATCACGGTCCTCAAAGTCCTCCTGGAAACTTGAAATTAGTTTACATACATAGGGTGAGCATACAAGTATACTCAGTAGGGAAACTAAAGCTACTCATGCACAAGTGAGGGAACATACTAATACCTCTGTGAGAAAACAGTAGAACTTCAAGCACCTACCAAGGAATACTAACTAGCCCAACCTCACCAAGGAACACTCACCCAAGTAACGCAAGTCAAGTAAAATAATAATATAAGCACAATAAAATTTGGGTACCCTGAACCACTTTACCACTAGTTAATTGCTCATTCATAATGATATGATGTCTTGAAACTGCCAATCTTACCACATGTAGTCCCATTGTTGCAACCTATCCACACACACCTGGGACTCAAACCACACACAACCACACTCATAGACACCTGATCCACAACCACCTCCACCATTCTCGAAGACAACTGGGCCTCAACAACCACACACCACGCTCGAAGACACCTAGGCCTCATCCCAAAGATACTTGGAAAAGATACCTGGTCCGTAAACACTTGATCCTATCATCCAAAACAGACCTTTTCCCGAAGAATCTTGGACTACAGTAATCCTCAATCCATTAAAACCTGTCCGAATACGCCTGAGCGGCAAGATCTAGAAGTGGATGTGAGGAATAAAATTAGTAACCAGCCATCCATCCTTCTACCAAGATGTTGGGAAATACACCCTCCCCCATGAAATGGAGGTGTTCAACACATAGTGCTCAACAAGGGTGGGGTGCATATATAAATCACACGAAACTACAATATATATATATATATAGGTAATCAAACACTCATCTCCAACCTATGAGTTTCACATGAACAGACAACAAGCCCATATCAGCACTGCTTTTGCTGCTACCCCTACATGCACAACCATATAACAACCAATTACAAGAATAAACTCAACCCCATTTTTGTTCAACTTCCATTTATTTATTTAAGGGGATTCACTTTAAATTATTCTGTCACTACTGGGAAACTAATAACTGTAACCATGCCGAGCAACCAACATAACCAAACTGCAGTCCCACTGCACAACAACACAAAACTAGACATGCAGTCCCATTGCACATCCCCATTCAACTACTATCAATTATCTTTATTCAAATTGATACCGCCCATTCCTTCTCTCATAACCTATCCCTACAACCTCGCTACCCAAAAAAATCCCCAATGCATTCCCACTGCATAATGAGTCCATAACCACACTTGAATCCCATTGCTTGACGTCGCTTCGTGACCACAACACAATATAAAGGCAGTTCAACTACCTAAAAGTTCATCCATTCCACAATCAATCAATCTATCAGTATGAGACACCAACACACCCCCTATACCACCCCACATACCAAGCCCACAGAACCCAGACCAGAACACACAACACACAACACATTACCAAAACCATCAAACCAAGCGTTTTAAAATTTAACTAATAGGGGTTCTTTAATTTCCACTTGAATATAACCAGGGTGATCACAGAATAGGTTTGATCCTGGGGAATCTCTTTATTTAACCGAGTGTACATGATTAATCATATTTCATGTTACATCTGTACATCAAAACATCACAAGGAAACAGATCACCACTAGTGTATAAGAAAAAACCACCAATGACCATGATTTTTAGAAGTAATACAACCAAAAAAGCAATAAAATAATCAAATATAACAAAATAAAATAGGCGACCAACATCAAACCACACCCTTCCCATTATTTTATTTGCATGAGTTATCTGTTGATCATATTAAATCCTTGTTTAATTATCATTTTAAGAAGATTATCCAGCTGTTCCTTATAATAAACCATTAATATACCCACCCCATATGATGTACAATTAAAGAGAAGCAAAGGAAAATCCCTACTTGGATGATCAAGGATCGAAGTTCCTTATTGCGCCAAGAACAGGGGATGACGTGAATTGCAAGAAGAACTCCAAGGATGAGTGGGAAGGGATCTATCACCGACACACAACTCGTCTCGAGAGGAAGTCTTCAGGCACACCAAGAGAAAAAAAAGAAAGAAGGAAGAGAGTATCTCAGCTTAAGAAGAGTCCAGATCCTAAAATTAGAGACCATTTTGAAGTACTTAAAAGTCAGATCATGGTTTGATCACATGGATAGGTGGTTTCACACATTTAAATTAATTGAGATTTAATAACTCCCCTTAGAAATGGTGAAGATAGACCATCAGACGACTGTGAGTTGATAGATTAACTTTAAATGGAGAAAAACATGTAACATGGGTGAAATTGGAAAAATTGGGAAAAACTAGAAATGATTCACTCATTGGTGAGTCACCGACACTGAGCTACCGACACCACAACCTACCGATGCCCTGAACTATCGACGCCCTAACTTACCAATGCCCTAACCTATCGATGCCCTAAACTACTGATTCCCTGACCTACTGACGCTCTGACTTACCGACGCACTAACCTATTGATGCCAATGTCCTTGACTCACCAATGCTGAATCCCCTGACTCACCGATGTCGATGCCCCTTGACTCACTGATGCACTGTCATGCCGACACACTGACATGAAGATGCATTGACATGCCCACACACTGACATGCTGATACACTGACATGCTAACACACTGACATGCCGATGGAAAAACTGGAAATTTGGAAAACTCTTGAAATGATCCACTGACTGTGCCCAAAACACCTCAACACTAAATTTCCACAAGGGAAGGTCCTGAGGAAAATCTAGGTTATTTCATGCTCGATATGTATGTCATATTTGTAACAGTTAATCAAATGTTATGGAAAGTCAAAAAATAACAACCCTATCAATGAAACACAAAGTGACCCACCAGATAATAATTCATTTCAAAATTTGATAAATGACGCATTTGGTTTTACAAGATACAATGTTCAAGATTTTAATAGATCAATTGAACCTTCAGTTGATCCTGATTAGGTTAATATTTCTCAAAACTTCATTGACAAAATATTAGTTTTAAGAATTAGTTAAAAATTGAAAATAAGAATAATATGAATGGTGTGCTAAGTATTTGAAGTTATCTTTTCTACTTAAGTTGTATCTTATCAAGTGTCTCTATGGAATTACTAACAAAATAATGTGTATGATTTTAGAGTTTCTTCATGATGCATTTAGTAAAACTAAGATCACAACATCATTTTAATAGATGAAGAAAGTCATCAACAAACTTGGAATTGATTATACAAAGATACATGCATGCCCTAATTATTTAATGCTTTACTGGTAAGAAGAGTCTGATAAAGAAGAATGTATAAGATGTCATACAAGAAGATGGAAGTCAATGTACAATAATAAGAATATAAATCAATGCAACCCCAAGAAGAAACAAAATAAGAAAACGTCGACAAAGGTACTACATTACTTTCCTCTGAAATAATGCCTATAAAGATTATTCATGTCATATAAGACTACATACGACATGAAGTGGCATGATCATGATAGTAACGATGGTTTGATGAGTGATAGAACAAATATTTTCAATTATTTTATTCTGAATTTCAATGTTTTTAATCCCACCAATGTGTTATTTAAGGGTCAATTGTCACAATTTATGTTTTAGGAGTATTTTTGAGCTTAATTGGAAAAATGGCTTATTTTGTATTTAAACAGTTTTCATTTATTATAATGTTTAGGCCATAACATTTTCTAAACTGATCCAAATTTCAAAATTATTCTTTTACAGGTTTATATGTTCGATGGGCTCCATTTTATCCTTCTGGACCAAAATCTCAATCCATCATTTGGAAGCTCAAATCTAGCTCACAAACCAGGCCTCGAAAACTGTGTACAGAACTGCATAATTTTATTGTGGGGATCATATCTCATAAATGGCCAAACCAATGGAGCTGAAAATTTACATGGAGCTGAAAGACATCCGGATGGAAAACTTTAATTAAGAAGGTCGCGCATTATTCTTTCATTTTCAAGGCCATTGATGCGTTGTAACTTGGTGTATTGGAATACGAACAGTCTGCCTGGCAGAATTAAATACTATGAGTGAGGCGGACATAACTCCTTCATTACATGTCCAATAAAGCTGAAATTTCGTGGGTCGACAGAGGAGAAGTATGAGAACAACTTTCAAGAAGGACAAAGTTCCAAATTCTGTCATTAAAGAATCCATACACGCGCCTACATTCGGGAATGATTTTTGGATCCAAATTTTCACCTCCTCTCCCTATAAAAGAGTGTGTCTTTTTCATTCCAAAGGGTTGGCAACTTAGGAATAGCCTTTGCTGGCCATTATATGTAGTTTATCTTTGTATTTTATTTTACTTTCATTATGTAATAGCATTTCATATTTTTATTCAAGTGTTCTCCTTTCACTCTTATTCTTTCTCTCTTTTGTTTTCTCTCCCTGTTTTCTTTTCACTGTGAACTCTTATGCTCGTGATCATGAGTAGCTAACCCGAGGAAGTTCCCAGGGGAGTAATCCAGTGATGTACCCAAGTATTTGTACATTAATGTCTTAATGTTTCTTATTTACTTAGAGTTATACCGAGGGGGATCTTAGTGGGTAAGGCGCCTTTGTGTCTCCACTTGCCACCCGAGGTTTAGCTTTCACTTCTGCAATATTTTCCCTCGATCGAGGAGGTGGATGTGTGGTCTCTCGGCGATCGTTGAGAGTACCATATGTTCACAACCATAGGCAGAAGGGGATGTTCATGCATACTATGGAGCATGTTCATTAAATAAATTCGAAACTAATAATGAGACGATGAAGGTTCACTCTGGGTGATGCTCTCAGGAATGTCTCCTTTCTGTCTTAACATCATTCTGTCTGCATTTCATCTGCATATTTACTTTTAGTTTTGTATTTTTAATTCTCAAATATCATTTCTGGTCATTTTAGTTTATATATAGATAGTGAATTAGAAGTAGTGAGTGATTGACTGCAAAAGGCTCCTCAAGAGATCGACCTAGGTCAGCCACTGTGCTGCACTTAGTATAAATATTTTTGAGAGCGTGCATGACAACGCTACATCAAATTGGCGCCGTTGCCGGGGAGCCAAGTAGTCTTAACTAATTATTTTTATTCACTTATTGTAAATTATTTTTCTTCCATTCATTAAAAAAACACAAAAAAAATCATAAATTTCAAAAACAAAAAAAAAATATTTGTTCATCATGAATTTCAATTCAAATTATTATGCATGGACTGATCAATAACAGGTGCATGAAGAAGTTCAAAATGATTATGAATCCAAAATGCAAGAACTTCATGAAGAGATTCAAAAACTGAAGAGAACTGAAAAAAGGTTTGATGAATATTTTCGTTCACTTATGGAACAACCCGAACCTGAACCAGAACCTGAACCTGAACCCAAACGAGTGGTGGAAGAGATTACACCGATTATTTTTTATGTCAAAGAACCTGAGGAGGGTGAGAAGGAGCTTCTAAAAGAATTAATTATATCATCACGAACTCAACCATTTCTCAAGGAGGTCCCTAATTTACATATTCCAGCTGATGCACTTATGGGAGATCAACAATTTTTGGAAGAATCATGGAATCACTTTGTTGAAGATAATTTGAAACTTGATCTTCCCATGCTTAATATTGAACAATTAGAACCTTTCGAACTCTCTTTTGCCTTGGAGGATGATGAAGAATATGCACCTGCTGAGATG
Source organism: Viscum album (assembly GCA_963277665.1). Lineage (NCBI taxonomy): Eukaryota > Viridiplantae > Streptophyta > Magnoliopsida > Santalales > Viscaceae > Viscum > Viscum album. The sequence continues at coordinate 1,226,877,311 of OY728146.1, forward strand.
GAGATGCCAATGGTCCTGCCTGAAGAGATCAATTTTCAAGCTGACTTACTTGAAAGGGAAGATTTCTTAATTGATTCGTCTTGTTTTAATTTTATTCAAACTGAATTGTTTTCTGACATCTCCTTTCCTGAAATTTCTGATACAGTACAAATGGAGCAGGCCTTGGATGATATGAAGTATACCAATCAAGTGGTGGTGATCAAGGAAGAAGAGCTAGAGAAGCTAGAGGTGGTGCGACTGCCTCCTCTACAACAAATTTCATACCATATGGAGGAGGAAACCACATATGTTCACAGGGAGAACCCCTATATTCTATTCACTCCCACTCTGGATCTAAAATTCTATCTTTATTCTTTCTTGGTGGTTGGGAACTTTCTTATTTTCTTTGGGGTTCTCCAATTTCAGTGTCTACTGATGGACACTGGAAAAAGTCACATGTGGTGGTTTATCTCAAAAAAACCACATCCACCATCTGATTGGGGATAATCTGCTGCAACTGCCTGACTAGGGGCAGTAAAAACCTAGCATCCGCTTGGGGATTCAAACCAAGCATTATCCCTTTTCTATTCCTTTTTATCTTTCTTTTTATTTATTTTTCTTATGAGTTGTCATTTCTTTTGTTTGTGCTTTCATTTTATTTTTCATGTTGATGTTTTTGAAATTTTCTTATTTTCCTTTTTCATTTTTTTGGTGTGTTTTTAGGAATCTTGAGCTGAATCGAATACTTTGGAAAATTCAAACCATCTTCGTATTTTTGGCCCATTGCTTGATTTGATTATTTTAGGATTTAAATGATTGCTGAATGGATTTTGTTTCTTATTTCTGATCTTTTCATTTGATGACGTTTGATTGATTGTGAAACTCATGTGCACTAGTGCTGTCCAAATTGAAAATCTTGCCTAACCCGAGAGGTTTCTAAACCTGTTTGATATATCCTTACATTTCTCTTTTTCTTGAGTGTCTTGAGACATGTTGTGTGATCCAGAACTTGCTATTTTTCTCTTTTTCAAAGCTGTTAGAGTTCATGGAATGTGTTAAGTATGATTGAGGCATCACTTTGAAAGCCCCTTTTTGCATTAAACTCTTATTTTGGCCTACCTTTTCATATGAGCTTCTTTAAGCCCCTAGTAGCCATGAAATACCTTGTTAGGCAGCCACATTACAATCCATTTATCCCTTTCCAACCTTCTCTAGAAGTTAAATTCATGATTATTGTTGAACTCAAGTGTGGGGGAGGGAGAAGATGGGCTTTATTTTTCTTTCCTGAAGAATATTTTTGAGATGAATTGAAAGTGTTGCCATATTTATTACTGCTTGGGTGGAAGAAATGTAATGATGGGAAGATTTATGGGTGGCCCAAAATATCATCACATATGGGCTGGGTGTTCACCAATTTTTGAAGATCAAAATCTGCCTCTCTTTTCCTCCAAAACATGATTCTGAAGAGAAATCCAGATCTGAATTCAAGCTGAAACAACGCTACAAATGGGGAAAAGAGGGATGAAATTCATTGATGCTGAAATCCCAAGTGTGAACTTCCCGAAAGAGGAGGTGTTTGGAGGTGATTCGTTTTGGAACTGATTGAGGAGCACACCATTCTTGAGCAAAACTGTTTTCATGCATTTACTTCACTTTAGAGCTTAACCCTCCTCATTCTGTCTCAGATGTTTTTACATTTTAAACCTGCCAACCCTCAGCTTCAGAACAACCCATGAAAAAGACCTCATGATTGACACATTTGTGACTCTGTGAAGTGGAGATACTAGGAGGATAGCAAGCCTATGGAAATCACACATGTTCTTGGGAATGAGAAAAACTCCACATTAAATATCCTTGAGTGAAGAGAGAAATAATTTTACGGGGAGGTAGGTACGACATGAATGTAAGGATTAACATGATATTGAATGGATTCATATGATTTTGGAGGATTTCTGAAATTTTTATCCATCTAGGAGGCATGATATTTTCTCTGATATGATAATTGAGTTGTGTTGTCATTTATGCTTTGAGAAGTTTGTTTTTGAACTTGGTATAAGATGATTGCCCAGGAGTGCAATGTTTAAGTGTGGGGGAATTGATAGAAAAAATATTTTCAATTATTTTATTCTGAATTTCAATGTTTTTAATCCCACCAATGTGTTATTTAAGGTTCAATTGTCACAATTTATGTTTTAGGAGTATTTTTGAGCTTAATTGGAAAAATGGCTTATTTTGTATTTAAACAGTTTTCATTTATTATAATGTTTAGGCCATAACATTTTCTAAACTGATCCAAATTGCAAAATTATTCTTTTACAGGTTTATATGTTCGATGGGCTTCATTTTATCCTTCTGGACCAAAAGCTCAATCCATCATTTGGAAGCTCAAATCTAGCTCACAAACCAGGCCTCGAAAACTGTGTACATAACTGCATAATGTTATTGTGGGGACCATATCTCATAAATGACAGAACCAATGGAGCTGAAAATTTACATGGAGCTGAAATACATCCGGATGAAAAACTTTCATTAAGAAGTCCGCTCATTATTCTTTCATTTTCAAGTCCATTGATGCGTTGGAACTTGGTGTATTGGAATACGAACAGTCTGCCTGGCAGAATTAAATACTATGAGTGAGGCGAACATAACTCCTTCATTACATGTCCAATAAAGCTGAAATTTCGTGGGTCGACAGATGAGAAGTATGAGAACAACTTTCAAGAAGGACCAAGTTCCAAATTCTGTCATTAAAGAATCCATACACGCGCCTACATTCGGGAATGATTTTTGGAGCCAAATTTTCACCCCCTCTCCCTATAAAAGAGTGTGTCTTTTTCATTCCAAAGGGTTGGCAACTTAGGAATAGACTTTGTTGGACATTATATGTAGTTTATCTTTGTATTTTATTTTACTTTAATTATTTAATAGCATTTCATATTTTTATTCAAGTGTTCTCCTTTCACTCTTATTCTTTCTCTCTTTTGTTTTCTCTCCCCGTTTTCTTTTCACTGTGAACTCTTATGCTCGTGATCATGAGTAGCTAACCCGAGGAAGTTCCCGGGGGAGTAATCCAGTGATGTACCCAAGTATTTGTACATTCATGTATTAATGTTTCTTATTTACTTAGAGTTATACCGAGGGGGATCTTAGTGGGTAAGGCGCCTTTGTGTCTCCACTTGCCACCCGAGGTTTAGCTTTCACTTCTGCAATATTTTCCCTCGATCGAGGAGGTGGATGTGTGGTCTCTCGGCGATCGTTGAGAGTACCATATGTTCACAACCATAGGCATAAGGGGATGTTCATGCATACGATGGAGCATGTTCATTAAATAAATTCGAAACTAATAATGAGACGATGAAGGTTCACTCTGGGTGATGCTCTCGGGAATGTCTCCTTTCTGTCTTAACATCATTCTGTTTGCATTCATTCTGTCTGCATTTCATCTGCATATTTACTTTTAGTTTTGTATTTTTAATTCTCAAATATCATTTCTGGTCATTTTAGTTTATATATAGATAGTGAATTAGAAGTAGTGAGTGATTGACTGCAAAAGGCTCCTCAAGAGATCGACCTAGGTCAGCCACTGTGCTGCACTTAGTATAAATATTTTTGAGAGCGTGCACGACAACGCTACATCAATGAGACATCCAAAAGATTAAACATCATGGAAGGTGTTTGATTCATTATATCTATAGTTTTCTTCGAATCCCAGAAATATACGTTTGGGATTGGCTTCTGATAGTTTTAACCCTTTTGGTAATTTAAATAATAATTATAGCATTTGTATAGTTGTTTTGACCCCTTATAATATACCTCCATGTATGTATATGAATAAGAATTATTTCTATAACAACCAGGTAATTATAAAATAATTTGTTTTCATTCTGGAATTAAATATTTAAATTCATTATAAATGTATAAAAAAATAATTGGTATTTATAGAAATTAAATAATCTATAATAATAGAATAGTAACCACACCTATGAAAGTATAAATAAAATTTATGTATCTTATAATTGAAAATATGATATATTTATATCAATAAATAAGTAAATAAAAGTTTTGAAAATGATAAATTAAGTGTTTTTATTTTTGTGAAATATAAATGTTTATTTAAAATTTTATGATTAATATAATGATTTAAAAGAAAACTTATCTTCATAAAATAAATTCATAAATTAATATTTTGTTGTATTTTAATTATAAGAAAATTTTATGAGACCTTAATTAATTTTTCAAAGTGTCGTAAAATCAGTTATATTACTAAAATCAATATTTTTTTGAATAAATGATGAATTTAATTAAAAATTAATTTTCTCGTATTTAGAAAATTATTTTCAAAAAATGGAGTCCTTTTTTTAATTCTATAATTCGAAAATTTGTTAGAGTGAATTTTTGATATTTTTCTAAAATAGTTGAATTTTTGGTGAATAGAGAAATACAATAATTTATGGTATTTATCAAATACATGAATATTGAGTCATAGATGATGTATGGGTGATGTAAGCACCATAATCTCTAACTATAATTATCTATTTACTGTATTATTCATTTTATCAAAACTATTCATAGTATTGAACCAAAATAATGAACTAATGAATAAAATAATAAGAAAACACCCCTCTCCTCCACTATAAATACCACCCCTCACCACCACTTCTCCTCACACCTCAAAAGCCTTGTATCTTGTCTAATTTCTACCCCATTACCTTCCAAATCCTCCTCCCCATGTACAAGACCTACTGGTATCACCAAGATACCAAAAACAAGGTCCTTAAGGAGGTTCTCAAAGAGAAGAATTCAAGAGGCAAAATCCTCTTTTATTTTATTTTATTTTCTTTTATTATTATATACTCACCTCCGCTCACCCAAGTGAAATTATAACTCTAGTATATTACATATACTATAATTTTATTGTGTCAATAGAATATCCACCATCAAACCTCTTCTATTCTCCTCTTGTTCTAGAAAATGAAATCATCGTCCGTGATGTGTCGATTCACCACTTTCGTGGATGACGAGTTTTCATTTTCCTTTAATGACTTCGTGTATATTCATAAAACAATTATTATAGTTAAATCATATTTTATTATAGATATTATAAGTTATATAATGTTCTTGAATCAATATATAAACATGATATTAAATAAAATGATATAAGTTTGTAATAGTCGTAAATAACCACCAAAATAAATTAAATCATTTTCATTAATATTTTATCTAATGAATCATACTAATATTAGAAAAAAATGATATTTTGAATTATGGAAACATATTAATACCTTTTATTTCCACTTATAGAGTTTTTCTTCCATTTTACAAGAAATTCCATAATGAACCAACCATGGAAACCATGCTATAAATACATCTGAAATAATGAAAATAACAAAATATTATTAATAAATGGATGGAAATATGTTATAAAATATTGTATAAGGTATTATAAATATGAATATATTTATTTAATAAATTAATAACACCATTTAAACCATTATACAGGATTTTTGAACATGTTTGAAGGAATTCAAGCCTGAGGTAAGAGACTTTTCTTTAAAAATCCTCTTTTAAATTTCTTTTTTTACAAAATTCAAAAGGAATATTTTTATGATGAAAGTATTCAAGTTTTATGATTATGTTTTGGTTCTTGGGTATTGTTTATGATTAAGGGTGGGTCCATGATATCCCACCAATTCATTGGGCATGTTTATGTTGGAAGTTGGTCATAATGGTTATTCCAAGTGTAACTGCAATGATTACACCATAAGATAACTATTAGGGTTACATTGAAAGGTAGCCATGAGGGTTACAAATCATAAGGTAGTGGAGAGGGTTACAATATTATGTAATTATGGTAAGAAAATGATGCCCCAAGTTACCTAAATGGTTTATTTATATTTTATATGTTCCATGGAAATATTATATTCTCACAAAGTAAATATATGATTCTTTACGAGTGAGAAGTATATCTTTATGAAAATGATTTCATATGTTTATAAGTATTCATGGAATAATGATTTATTTACTTATTTTTATGTCCCTTACTGATATTTTTGTGCTAATCACAAGTTTTAAAATGACTTTCATAGGATTTAAGGATGGTTAAGATAAAATAAGAAGTCAAGTTGAATGTTGTGAATATTTTTCATGAAAAGAATTCATGTTTTATTAAAAACTTGTATATTTTGGAAGAAATGGATACTATTTTAATTAGTATCCTATTTGTATGCTTTTGTGTTGCCATGTATGAATTATGACCTAATTATCTAAAAATATAAACTGATAAGATCTTTGGTAATGAAAGAAAACGAATTCTAGTTTAATTAAATAGAATATGTAATGTTTAAGGCCAGGTCTTTGTAGTTAGTATCAGAGCATGATTTATATAACTTTAGTGGCTAGGATGATGTTAATAGAATACCATAAATTATTTTTACCATATATGTATATTGATATGATATATAATTTTATTATTACCATATTTATTTATCTAAGATATATCTATTCAGAATGGTTTTCCATAGAAGAAACAGGGAAGCTGAAGTAGGAAGACACCGATATGATGATATATTTCTGAATCTGCAACCCTAAATGGTGGTAATTGGAACCAAGTAGTTTGTGAAAGTAATGATTCAATTGGAACATGATATAAATGGAAATGACATCTATACAAGAGAACAACCAGAGTTATGATAAAGGAACATGATGATAGTGGAACATTTTATGAGGCAACACCCTCTTTATTGCAGTGGATCTTCTGAACCAGTGGTAGATGAAGGGTGGATTAAATCCCTTAAAAAGATATTTGATGTCATGGAGTGTTTATATAATTAAAAGGTTAATCTTTATATTTATCCTTTTGAAGGTGAAGCTGACTAGTGGTGGTCAATTTTCAAGAATATCAGAGATAACAAGGAGATTGATGCTTTGGAATGAGATGAATTTGAGAATATTTTCCTTGAAAAATATTTTCCTAAGGTGGTTCTACTTAGTATGGAAAATAAATTACTTGAATTGAAATAAAAGTATGAATATTTAGTGGTCGTGTATGAATCAAACCTCACCTGATTAGCAAGGTATGCTCTAAATATTATTCGAGATCTTGATAGTAAAATCAATCATTTTTACTTAGGATTTAAGGCAATATATCAAAGGGAATTGGATTCCTGTGAATTCAAAATTTATGAGAAACTTGTTAGATGTGTTGAGAGGGTGGAAATTGAGTTTAATGATAACCATGTGTACATTGAAAACAAGTAGATGAAAAGGTACAGATGGAAAGTAATGGGTAAGAATCAATCAAACAAATCTGAAGGTAAGAAAATCTGAAGGTAAGAAAATCCAATTTCCAATTTGTGGAAAGTTTGGTAAAAATCACCCTAATAAATGACTTAAAAAATCCATGAAGTTTTTTCGATGTGGTAAGTTTGGACATATAGCCCGAGATTACAATGAAAAAGATCTTGGTGATAGTATGTTTAATTATGATAAGAAAACTATAAAGTGTTTTAAATATGGTGAGATGGGTCATTATGCACATACCTACCCAAATAAGGATCTAAATGATGGGAAACAACCAGACTATAAGAAGAAAGGTGTAGTGAAATCCTTTTTGAATACTTCATTAGATGCCGAGTCATCCAATGAAGTGGTATCTGGTACATTGTTTTTTTACTTAGATTTTTCTAATGTCTTGTTTCATACAGGGTCTACACATTCCTTTATTTCTGAGAAATTTTCTGGTAAATTGGAAATTTCACCTCTAGAAATGAAACTAGATATTATAGTTAAAACATTAGGGGAAAATATTATGGAAAAAGGTATTATAAGAATATTCCTATTGTTTTCTGTGGAAATACATTACCTGAAAACCTTATTGTTTTTCCCTTAGTACAGTTTGATGTTATTATAGGTATGGATTGACTTTTTGTTTACCATGATAAGATTGATTATAGAGATAAAGAAGTTATTTTTCAGAAAGAGTTTTAGTTTTTATATAATAATGAACTCATACCATTGATAACATGTCAGGAAGCTAAGAAACTCTTAAAATATAGAAATGAAAATTATCTTGCACATATTGTTGAAAACAAGGGAAGTGTTCAAATTAATGATGCGTCGGTGGTAAATGAATATTTGGATGTTTTTTCTGATGAGTTTCCTAGTGTTATAACTAATTATAAAGTTGAATTTAGACTTATTTCCTAATTCTAATCCAATTTCAAAACCCCCTTATCGAATAAAACAAGTGGAAATTCTAAAATTGAAAAATCAGTTTCAAGTGTTTCTTGATAAAGTTTTCATTCATCCTAGAACTTCACCATGGGGTGCTCCTATTTTGTTTGTTAAAAATAAAGATGTTTTCATGAGGATTTGAATTTATTATAGAGTTTTGAATAACATTAATGTTAAAAACAAGTATTCATTGCTTCATATTGATGACTTGTTCGATCATCTCTAGGGAGATCAATATTTTTCTAAGATTAACTTGATATCTGGGTACCATTAGCTGAAGGTGAAGGAAGATGACATTCCAAAAACAATGTTCTGATCTAGATATAGGCATTATGTGTTTTTTATGCCCTTTGGTTTGAAAAATTCTCCTATTGTATTTATGTATCTTATTAATAGAATCTTTAATGAATATATGGATAAAGTCTTTGTTGTTTTTATTGATGATATTTTGGTTTATTAAAAAATTTATAGGGATCATGAAAAAAATCTAAAGATTTTTCTACAAACCCTAAAAGAAAATAAGTTATATGGTAAATTTAGAAAATGTTAATTTTGGTTGCAACAAATTTATTTTCTTGGGCACATTGTAAATAAAGATGGCATAATAGTTGATCCTAAAAAAAGTGATTTATGAATGGATAAGACCTAAAAATGTTACTAAGATTCATAGTTTTCTTGGATTGGAAGGATATTACCGAAGCTTTGTTAAAAACTTTTCACGATCATCTAGTCCACTAACTAAGTTAACATGAAAAAGGATTAAATTTAATTAGATATAAGAATGTGATGTTTATTTTTAGGAACTTAAATGGATATTGGTGAATGCTACGGTTTTGGCGCTACCTTCCAGAAATGGTGATTTTTATCTACAGTGATGTTTCATTGAAGGGACTTAGTTGTGTTATAATGTATAATGACCAGTTAATTGATTATGATTTAAGATAAATAAAACATCATGAGTTAAATTATCCCACATACAATTTGGAATTAGCGGTTGTGGTTTTCACTTTAAAAATTTTGAGACATCATTTATATGGATCCAGATGTGATATATATACTGACCATAAAATTTTGAAGTATATATTCACTCATAAGGAATTGAACATGAGATGAAGAAGATGTATAAAACTAATAAAGGATTATGATTGCACGATCAACCACCACCTTGGAATATAAAACAAAGTGGTGGATGCCTTGAGTCAAAAAAATCATGTTACAATAACCATGTTATGTTTCAAACATAACTAATTGGTTAATGATTTGATGAATCTTGGCTTAGAAGTTATTGGTGAATAAAATTCCTCTATTTTGTTTCAGGTGTCAGTACAATTATCTCTTTCAGACAGAATTAAGCAAGCACAAAAGGAATACTGTGAGTTACATAAAAAGGTAGAATTGGTGAAAATGGTAAGTTTACAGAATTTAACATCGATAAAGACTGTATTTTGATTTTTGGGAAGAGATTATTGTGCCTTGTGATTGAAATTTGAAGAAATATTTATTAAGTGAATATCATAGTTCTCCATTTTTAGTTCATCTTGACAACACTAAGATGTACAGGGACCTTCAGAAGTATTACTAGTGAGATGGAATGAAAAGAGATATTACTGATTTTACCATGAAATATTTGAATTTTCAATAGGTTAATGCATAGAAAAAAAATACCAAAGGGGATGATTCAACCTTTACTAGTTACAAAGTGGAAATAGGAAAATATATCCATAGACTTCATGGTGGGACTACCAAATACTTCTCGAGGTAATAATGTGATTTGGTTTATTGTTGACCGAATGACTAAATCTGTACATTTCATTCCTCTTCAATATACTCTATCTTTAGATCAACTTTATTAGTTTTACCTCAAAGAGATTGTTATGTTACATGTTGTTTCTCTCTCCATTGTATCTGACCATGAACCCAAGTTCACTTCTAACTTTTGTAAAGGCCTTCAAAAGTCTTTGGGAACTGATTTAGATTTTATTACCAATTTTCATCCTCAATTTAATGGATAGACCGAGCGAAAAATTCAGACATTGGAGGAAATTCTTCTAGCTTTTTCAATGGATTACTAGGGAAGTTGGGATCAACATCTCTCTTTAGTTTAGTTTTCTTATAATAACAGTTTTCATTCTAGTATACATATGGAACCTTTTGAGGCATTTTATAGAAAGAAGTGTTGAAATAAATCATTTTTGGATGAATTTAGGGAAAGGAATTTGATGGGACCAAAATGAGTAGAGTAAGTGGCTGAGAAAGTAAAGATGGTCTAGCAACATATAAGGATAACCCATACCAGGCAGAAAAGTTTTGAAGATAACTGAAAGAAATATATTTCTTTTGAGGTAGGTGATCATGTCTTTCTCAAAGTTTATCTATGGAAAAGTGTGATGCATTTTGGAAAGAAGGGAAATCTGAGTCCATGGTTCATTGGACCCTATGAAATCCTAGAGAAAGTTAGATCAGTTACCTACTGAGTGGATTTTTCTTTGAGTTTGTCCCAGGTACATAATGTTTTTCATGTTTTGATGTTAATAAAGTATGTGCCAGATTCATCTCATGTTTTGATCCCAGAAGTAGTTTATTTGGAAGAGAAACTTTTATATGAAGAGAAACTTGTTAAGATTCTTGATCATCGAGAGAAAGTATTGCAGAATAAGGCAATTCACCAGGTTAAGGTTTTTGGAGAAACCAAATGGCTGAAGAAGTAACATGGGAATCTAAAAACTATATGAGGGAAATGTATCCTCACTTGTTTAATAAGTGAATAAAAATTGCGAGAACATAATTTCCATAATGGGGTAGAATGTAACAACTAGGTGCTTATAAAATAATTTGTTTTCATTTTGGAATTAAATAGTTAAATTCATTATAAATGTATAATGAAATAAGTGGTATTTATAGAAATTAAGGAATATATATTAATAGAACAGTAACCTCACCTATGAAAGTATAAATAAAATTTATGTATCTTATAATTGAAAATTTGATATATTTATATCATGGAATAAGTAAATAATTATTATGAAAATGATAAATTAAGTGTTGGTATTTTTGTGAAACACAAATGTTTATTTACAATTTTATAATTAATATAATCATTTTAAAAAAAATATTCATAAAAAAATATTTCTAAATTAATATTTTGTTTTATTGTAATTATAAGAAAATTTTATGAAACCTTAATTAAAATTTTAAAGTGTCGTAAAAACAATTATATTACTAAAATTGGTATTTTTTTGAATAAATGATGAATTTAATTAAAAATTAAATTTCATATATTTAAAAAATTATTTTAAAAAAATGGAGTCCATTTTTGAATTCTACGTATCAAAAAATGGTTAGGGTTAATTTTTGTGATTTTTCTAAAATAGATGAATTTTTTGTGAATAGTGAAATACAGTAATTTACTATATTTATAAAATACATGAATTATTGAGTTATAAATGATGTATGAATAATGTAAGAACCATAATATAGAAATATCCTTCTCTATTTACTATATTTAGTCATGAAATCAAAACTATTCAGAGTCTTGAACCAAAATAATAAACTAACGAATAAAATAATAATAAAACTCTCATCTCCTCCACTATATATACCACCATCACCACCTTTTATCCTCACATATCCAAAGACTTGTAAATTGTCTAATTTCTATCCCATTACCTTCCCAATCCTCTTACCCATTTCCAATACCTGTTGGTCTCACCAAAAGTCCAAAACCAAGGGCCTTAAGGAGGTTCTCAAAGAGAAGAATTCAAGAGGTAAAATCCTCTTTCATTTTATTTTATTTTCTTTTTAATTTATTATTTTTTTCTTATTCTCTCATCAACTCACCTCATCCAAGTGACATGATAACTCTATTATATTACATATACTAGAATTTTATTATGTTAATGGAATATTCACCATCAAACCTCTCCTATTCTCCTCTTATTCTTGAAAATGAAATCATCGTTTGTGACGTGTCGATTCACCGCCTTCATGAACGACGAACTTTAATTTTCCTTTACTACCTTAAAGGCTAGTCATAAAACAATTATTATGGTTAAATAATATTTTATTATAATATTATAAGTTATATAATATTCCAGAACCAATATATAAACATGATATTAAATAAAATGATATAAGTTCGTAATAGTCATAAATAACCGCCAAAATAAATTAAATCATTTTCATTAATGTTTTATCTAATGAATCATAATAATATAAAAAAATGATATATGTAATTATGGAAACATATTAATACTTTTTGTTTCCACTTCTGGTGTTTTTCTTCCATTCAACAAGAAATTCCATAATGAACCAACCATGGAAACCATGATATAAATACACTCAAAACAATGGAAATAACAAAATATTATTAATAAATTAGTGGAAAGGTGTTATAAAAGATTGTATAAGGTATTATAATATTAATACAGTTCTATAATAAATTAATAACACTATTTAAACCATTATACAGGTTGTTTGAAAACATTTGAAAGAAGTCAAACCTGAGCTAAGAGAATTTTCTTTAAAAATCCTCTTTTAAATTTCTATTTTTAAAAAATTCAAAAGGAATGTTTTTATGATGAAAGTATTAATGTTTTATGATTTTGTTTTGATTCTTGGGAATTTTTTATGATGATGGGTGGGTCTGTGATATCCCTACAATTCACTGGGTATGTTTATTTTGAAAGTTGACTGTAATGGTTATTCCAAATGTAACTACGATGGTTTCACTATAAGGTAGTTGTGAGAGTTATATTGTAAGGTAGCTGTGAGGGTTACAAATCATAAGATAGTTGTGAGGTTTACAATCCTATGTAAGTATGGTAAGAAAATAATTCCCCAAGTTACCTAAATGGTTTATTTATATTTTCTATGTTCCATGGAAACCTTATATTCTCACAAAGTAAGTACATAATTATTTACGGGTGAGAAGTATATCTTTATGAAAATGATTTCACATGTTTATAATTATTCATGGACTAATGGTTTCTTTCCTTAATTTTATGTCCCTTACTGATATTTTTTTCCTCATACTATGTTTTAAAATGAATTTCACAGGGTTTAAGGATGGGTAAGTGAAAAGAAGAATCCAAGCTGAATGTTGTGAATATTTTTCATGAGAAGAATTCATATTTTATTAAAAAAAATTATATTTTAGAAGAAATGGATACTATTTTAAGTAGTATCCTATTTGAATTCTTGTGGCTTTTCATGTATGAATTATGACCTGATTCTATAAAAACTCTAAATCGATAAGATCTTTGGGAATGAAATAAAATGAATTCTAGTTGAATTAACTAGAATATGTAATGTTTAAGGATGAGTCTTTATAATTTTAATGATTATTCTTGAAAAGAAAATGCCTAAAAGTGACATTGATGTATACCTTTAATCTCTAATAAAAGAATTGTGATAATTATGAGATGATGGTGTGGAAACATATGATGCTTCAATGAGAAAACTTTTCAAAATGTACGTTGCTTTAATGTGGATAATTAGCGACTTTCTTGGACTTGTAAACTCATCTAGTTGGAACACTCATACTAGTTTGGATTTTTTAATTTGTAATTTTTATTTTTAACCTCAATGATTAACTCATAGTATAAAATGGTGTCTTACATGTCACCATCAATTTCTTGATGCTTATCATAAATTCAAGTTTTCAAATAAGTTCTTCTCAATAAGCGTTATGTCAAGCGCGCCTCCCCATACACCAAAGGCTACCAACTAGCAGCGAGGGTGTAAGGATAGTCAGTGGGGAGACTATACACTCATATCAGAGTTTTCAAAACAGTATAACAATATATAAATAGATGAAAACAACATAAGTAGTATAAAATAATAACTAATGCAGTGTAATTCAATTACAATATCAACTCAATAAAGAAAATGGGAAACACCAGTTTATACAATGTATGCATGTCATGGTGGTGCATATATGAAAGCAGTAAACAAATAAAAATGATTTACATATTAGTACATATAATAATTAAAATACCCAAAGCCCTAAGGGTGATCTCCATGAGCATCCCGATTTCCCATTCAGTACTTTTCTCCTAACTCCTAGGTACAAGAAAACAACAACAAGCAATGTCCAAGGTCCCGTAAACAAGTAGAGTCTACTCGGGTGCCCCAATGCAATGGCGGCCCGAATAGGGTGTGAGATATAAACCTCAGTAGGTCGGGACCACCAGTGTCTAGATAAATCTAGACAATGAAATAAAATTAAACAGCTTTCAAGTATATCGAAGCAATAACATAATTGAATAAATAACCAAAAACCCATCCAGGTTCCAAAGGGACACCTGACGACAATACCTGCTTCAACTCATAGCCGGAATAAGAGTTTGAACATGAACAATATATAAATAAATAATGTATAATGAACTGTTTATCACATTATTTAATATTATTTGTTTAACCACAAAAAATAATGAGCATGTTACCATTCTTATATTTCACCCATTTGAATGACGTTATCATTGCATAACTCACACACACTTGAATGTCCAAGTTATCATTCCATTCTCACACACCCATGAATTTCCATGTTACCATTCTATACTCATGAACCCATTAATGTCTATGTTAACATTCCATACTCACACACCAAAAATTTCTATGTTACCATTCTATACTCACACAACCATGAATATCCATGTTACCATTCCATACTCACGCACCACGAATGTCCATGTTACCATTCCATACTCACGCACCCATGAATTTCCATGTTACCATTCCATACTCATGCACCCATGAATGTCTATATTACCATTCCATACTCACGCACTATGAATATCCATGTTACCATTCTATACTCACGGACCCATTAATGTCCATGTTATCATTCTATACCCACGCAATTAATTCACAAATTAATTATCTCCAAAGCAACCGTTTCAATATCAAATTATTAATTTGAAAATTATTTATCTTAACTTATCCCAAATAAATATATCATAATTTACCCCCAATTAATTATCTATATTATAATCTCATAACACATAATTAATTCATAATTAATTATCTCAACTTAACCAGTTTAATATCTCATAATTAATTCCCTGATTAATTATCATTTCAAAGCACACAACTTAACCAAATTAGTTAATCATAATTAATCCCCTTATTAATTATCATTTCAAAGCACATAATTAATTCATAATTAATTATTTCAACTTAACCAAATTAATATCTCATAATTAATTCCTCGATTAATTATCATCTCATAGCACATAATTAATTCATAATTAATTACCTTAACTAAGCCAAATTAATTACTCATAATTAATCCCTCGATTAATTATCATTTCAAAGCACATAATTAATTCATAATTAATTATTTCAACTTAACCAAATTAATACCTCATAATTAATTCCTCAATTAATTATCATCTCAAAGAACATAATTAATTCATAATTAATTACCTCAACTTAACCAAATTAATTTATCATAATTAATCCCCCAATTAATTATCATTTCAAAGCACATAATTAATTCATAATTAATTATCTCATTCCCCCAATAAACAATTTAATCCAAAATTTCAATCAACCTTTTCAAAAGTAATAAATCAAAAAAACTAAATTTTATTAATTAGGCAAAGTTTAGAACCCTATCTCAATGAATTTGGCTGAGCCAAAGCTTCCTAACTCAAACGCAACCCGATCGCGCATACGCACTTCCACATTAATGCACATGCATACTTGGAATTGATTTCCACACCTAACAACAATAGTCGATACTCACAATTAGTGCAGTAGGGACCAACACACATAAAAAATAATCAACTACAACCCAATTACACCATAATCACCTAATTCAAGGGGTGATGAACCATTTATCAAATATATATCCTTACCCAAATATGATGACAATGAACCAAAACAAGATGAGTCACTTCACCTTTGGAAACAGTCATCAGAATACGGACCAACGGGTCCCGAGACATCATTCTCACTACCTAGAATCAGAAGAAACAAAGAATCCAAATCAATCCCGGGCTTTTGAGTTTCGGCCTAATGGAGACCGGGTGAAAGAGAGCTGAGGAAACTGATGCGAAGAATGAAACACATGGAGAATGACTCACCTTTCTGAGATGAACAACTTTCATGAAGGAACCGAAAGGAGATAACAACACAAATATGAGCTGGAATGAGGGGTGGTGCGCTACCCATGGGTGCTGCAGCATGGGTGTGTCGTGGGCGACAGAGAGTCGAAACAACTGATGTGAACAAAGAAATGCATGGAGAAGGACTCGCCTTGCCAAGATAGAAAACTTCCATGAAGAGACCACCATGATCCGGCGTGCGGAGAGGGAGCTGAGAGGATGGGTGGTGCGCCACCCATGGGAGAGCCGAGAGGGGGGGGGGGATCGCGCCTCACCCAGGTTGTGCGCCTCTCCATCTTTATTTCCCTTCTAATAATTTTAATAATTAATATAATAATAACAATAACACCCATATAATTATTATTATAATTTAATTAAAACACTTCTTTGATAAATCCCAAACTCCCCATTCACACCTCATTTACCAGTCATTTAATTAATTTACTTTTAACCGAATTTAATTAAATAAATTCTCCAACTCATCATTATTTAATTAAATTATCTCACACAATTTAATTAAATAAAC
Source organism: Viscum album (assembly GCA_963277665.1). Classification (NCBI taxonomy): domain Eukaryota; kingdom Viridiplantae; phylum Streptophyta; class Magnoliopsida; order Santalales; family Viscaceae; genus Viscum; species Viscum album. The sequence continues at coordinate 1,226,894,159 of OY728146.1, forward strand.
CCCCCATTTTCATCAAATAAATAAATTCATATTAACCTTGAATTTAATTAGATAAAACCCCAAATCCACATTTAACACACCATTTAATTAAATTCTTCTCCAAAAAATTTAATTAAATAAATTCTCCAACACATCATTATTTAATTAAATTCTCTCAACACAATTTAATTAAATAAAACCCACATTTTTCATCAAATAATTAAATTCATCTTAACCTTGAATTTAATTAGATAAAACCCCAACTCCACATTTAAAACATCATTTAATTAAATTCTTCTCCAACAAATTTAATTAAATAAATTCTCCAACACTTCATTATTTAATTAAATTATCTCAACACAATTTAATTAAATAAAACCCCCATTTTCATCAAATAATTAAATTCATCTTAACCTTGAATTTATTAGATAAAACCTCAACTCCACATTTAACACATCATTTAATTAAATTTCTTTCCAACCGAATTTAATTAAATAAAATTTCCAACTCATTATTATTTAATTAAATTCTCTCCACATAATTTAATAAAAAAACTCCTAACACATAATTAATCATCATTTAATTAAATTCTTTCCAAATGAATTTAATTAAATAGTTTCTCTAATTCATGTTATTTAATTAAATTATCTAAATACAATTTAATTAAATTAAAAACTTCAACTCATAAAAATTATTTAATTAAATTCTCTCAACCTCAATTTAATTAAATAATAACCCCCATTTCATAATAAATAATTAAATTCTTCTTAACCTTGAATTTAATTAAATAAAACCTCAATTTCAAATTAATTAATTAAATTCCTCTTTACCCTGAATTTAATTAAATGAAACCCCAACTCCTCATTTACATGTTATTTAATTAAATTCCTCTCATCTCAATTTAATTAAATAACTTCTCCATCTCAATGTCATTTAATTAAATTCTCTCAACTTTAATTTAATTAAAAGAAACCCCCAACAACTCATTTAATTAAATTCATTTAAACCATGAATTTAATAAAATTAAATTGATCCAAAACTCAAAAATGGCTAAGCCGCATAGTTTAACTCGCACGGTCTAACAGACCGTGTGTAGACCATGCACCTGCTACCGGATACGTGGAGTATCTTGTATGGATGACCCACATGGTTTGACTAACCGTGCACAACCCATGCGAACGCCTCTGCCTCTGCCTCTACCTTTTTAAAACTGAGTTTCTGGGTCTGGTGCTCCAGAAACCCATCGAGCCACCCGAGAAACTCCTAGATCCTTTACTAAAGACCAATATCAACACTTAAAATAAGCTCAACTCGTGAAAATTCATCCTGAAGCATGGTTTTAAAACCAACTTGAGTATTAAATGAAAAAGTAAAAAAATGTATTTTAACCCGGTTCAAAAACACGGGACTTTACATACATTGATAATATTTTTATTTTCATTGGTGAATTAAATTTTATCAAATAATTGCATAATTTTTTTAATATGTTTCTTATTTTTTTCATCAGGTACTTAGGTCATTTGAAATCACATGCAAGAAATAAAACTCAACCAAAAGGCTCTATTGCTAATGTTTACATATTTGAAGAGTGATTGTCCTTATTTTCTAGGTATTTGGATGGGATTAAGACTATATTTAATCATTTTGGATGTTTTGATGCCATCTACACTAATTCTCATTCTAAAAATCAGTCATTGATACTTCCAAATATTGGACGACCAATTGGAAAGAGGTTAAATTTTACATTGATTGAATTAGAGTTTCTACAAGAAAATAGATATGCTATACTAAATAGCCTTACTATAGATCCATTTATTTAATAATTTCAATTTAAAACAAAGAGGAAACTAATGGGTCAAGCTCAAAATGATCTAGAATTTAAGAAGTTGTTAATATGAAGATTGTTTAATGGTTTTCCTATCATGTAAGTGTATACTCATATTAAAATTATTGATGTGTATTTATTTTTTCTATGTTAAAAGTAACACCTCATATCTTATTTTATAGATAATTAATGTTGAGAATCAAGCTGAAATATCAAATGATTTGAAGTTTTTGGCTCAAGTTCCTCAAAGGCAGGCTAAGAGATTCAATTCCTACAATATTTATGGCTTCAGGTTTCATTAAATTTATCATGAAGAAGACTTGAAAACTCAAAATAGTGGTGTATTTACACTTATAGAGGTGGGATACTATAGAAAACTGAATGATATAATTTAATTAAACTATCATGTTAAATTTTCAGCTGTCTTATTCAAATAAAAGTTGGTCAACATTAATAGGGGTATAATGAAAGATTCATTACATTTTAATCCTCACAACTTCTCTCTCTCAATCCATACCGATGAGCGCGAAGAGCATGATCCATTTATCTTGGATTCACAAGCGAATATGGTTTATTATGCGAATGATGAAATACATGAAGGTTGTTGTGTTTTTGTACACTTAAAGAATAAAGAATTATATGATATGGGAAATGAAGATCAATTGGTACTTTATGATAGTGAACCTCACCATCCACAAAGCATTGAATAGTTTTTACTAACTATATGAAAATAATAGAACTTGGAAGAGAGGGTGAAAATGAATCACTCATTGCAATGGAGGTTGATAATAATGAAGATAAAGATAATTGAATGTATAAATTGGTAATGAAACTATATTACAATTTCTCATTTATAAGTGTTTCGTACATATATTCATTGTTTTATTTTTTATTTTTTCATTTTGTAAAAAACTTTTAGTTTTTCATTTTTTATAAATTTAATATATCAGAACCATTTGAATTATAGGAATGCTGAAAATAATTTTTTTACAATCCTAGTTGATCATCATATTGGAGCACACCACCACTACCATCAGCTTTAGTGAATCTGAGTGATTCTGTTATACACAAGACTTCTAGCGAGTCATCTGTTTCCCCAGATTTTGTGGGTATCCCACCGTTTGATTTGCATCTGGTGATGGAACATTTGGTCACCCCTCCATCTATTGGATATTGGTGAGTTACCATTACTGGTATGCATGTCATTGTACAAAAAATTATATATTTTATTAATTATTTAATGATTTTTTCAAATATATAAAGTTAAAAATATAAGGTCTATAAATATGAACATGAAAAATGTATGGGACCTAAAGGACTTTAAGATTTTCATTCCATTTGATGAGTCCAGTGTACCTATCGGTGACACCATCATAATCTATAGACAGATTATTGGACAACTTGCTTGCGAGACGGTGAGCTTTCCCATTAATTATAAAGATTGGAGGCATATTCCCACAACATGGAAAATGAGGTCTTTGATAATCAAGTAAAGATAATATTAATTTAATATTCATTTATAAATAATTTAAAATACATGATTAATTTTTTTAATATACTTATAAAGTGTTATATTTTTTATTTCTAGATTTATTTTTCATTTTGATGTCTCTGACCCAATTTCACGCCCATGGAATTTGAAAAATTTTGTAAAGAAATGGATAGATTTTAAATTGATATTATGGTATGAGTTTAATGACACATCTCTGAGCTCACAAAATATATATGAGAAAGTGCATGAAGGAATTTATCATGAGCAATGGAAGATGTTTGTCAATATTAACAGAGATGCATCTCATGAGGTAATTTTGTATTTTACAGTATATTAATAAAATAAACATAATAAAATTATAATTTTTATTAATGTTGTTATTTTTTGTTGGAATTATCTAAAAAAATATTGTGAATCATGGGAAATGAGTCATTCCTCGTATATCTGGGTCTCAGAGTTTTTTTATAAAAATAACAATTTTAGTTTGTATTTTATTTCTTATTATTTATATCATTTTATTATAATTCAAGGTTTTTTATAGATTTTTTATATTTTTTTATAAAGGATAATGAATTAGGACACTCTGTTGGATGAATTGAGATGTGGTTTAAAGTTCATAGAAAACCCAATGATAGTTTTGTAAATGACCCTACTGAAGGCATTTGAGTAAGTACTTTTCATTACTATTTCATGTTATTTCATGTTATTTCATTACTATAAAAACATAATAATGAAAAATATATTATAAAAACAAACATGCATTAAACCCAATTAAATGGGGATGACTGCATGGATCAAACGATGCCAATTTGGCATCATTTGATCCATCTAGCCAACCCGAATTAATTGGGTTTAAGACTTGTTTGTTGTTATAATTTATTTTTCATTATTATGTTTTTATTGTAATGAAATAACATGAAATAGTAATGAAAAATTTATTAATTATATAACATTATGAAGTTTATATAATTTAAAAAATCACTATTAATATTTTTTGTTTTAATATGTTAAAATTTAAGAAGTCTAGGATGTGAACCCTTTACAATCATCACCGGTTTCCCATAATTATGCAGTTGAAATTGTTTTAGTGAATAAGTATCATGAACGTGTATAGGGGATGGGTTCTTGGCCTACTCCATCAACTTTCTTGGGTAGGGAATTGTTACCAGTTACTACTACACCCATTGGGGGTTTGAGTAGTGTCATTGATTGGGAATCACAAAGATAAATTACAAGGTTGAAAGAAAAAGTGAAAGAACAATACTCATATAGGAAAACATAGGATTAGTGGTGGTCGACAATGGAAAATTATTTAGTTTCTATATTTCAGAAGATGACCGGCATGACCCCCAAAGAAATTTATAGCCTTATAGATCATCATGCTGAGGTAAATTATAAATTCAATAGATCATTCACACATTTACAAAGAAAGCATACAACTTATATAAATAAAACTAAAATGACACTTTTATATTAAAAGCATGCACTTCAAGTCATACCGACCACACCATGTTCCGAATTGACGTGTGGTTGATTCATATACATCAAAAATTAATTATGGATCATTATCCTAAAGTTTGAAACAATTAAAGCTTGTTTTATTAGTTTTGAATCGATAAACAGTTTTTAAAGGTAACAAAGCCTTTAAAAACATGTTTGGGGGGAGGGGAATAGGAAAATGACATCATATTTACATGAAATAACAGTAAAACTACCATAGATTAATTTTTAAAATGTAGGAACTAATGTTACATAATTTTGAGTTACGATTTTCCTAAGATGCTTGTAAACATATTTTTAGTGTTTTAAAATACTAGAACATGTGTGTAATGGTCAAAACCATAGAAAACAAACTCAAATGATTTTTAAATCATGGTAAAATTACTGTTGATTTGTTTTTGATGTGTACACATAGACACCACAAAAATTCCAATGTGCGATGTGGTCGGAATGACTTGGTAAAAAAGTTTTTAAAGGTACTAAAGCCTTTAAAAACACGTGTTGAGTGGTAAAAACCCGAAAAAAGATGTCATATTTCCATTAAATCAAATTAAAATTACCATATATTTATTTATAAAATGTAGAAACTAACAACAAATCATTCTGAGTCACAATTTACCCAGGGTTCCTGTAAACACATTTTTAGCATTTAAAAACACTAAAACATGCGTGTAATGGTCAAAACCATAAAAAACGACCTTATATTGATGTAAAATCATGGAACAACCATTGTTGAGTTATTTTTTATGTGTATGGACAAACAAAATGTTGATTAGACATGCGGTGTGGTTGGAATGACTTGGTAAACAATTTTTAAAGGCGATAAAGCCTTTAAAAACATGTGTTGTGGGGGGGGGGGGTAAAAAGTATAAAAAAGATATAGGATTTCCATGAAATTCGAGGAAAATTACCATATATTTATTTTTTAAATATAAGAATTGACATAACACCATTCCAAGTTACAGTTTTCACAGGATGCTAGTAAATTCATTTTTAGCGTTTTAAAACACTAAAACGTGTGTGTAATGGTCAAAACCATATAAAATGACCTCATATTGACATGAAATCCTATTAAAAAAATTTTTTAGTTATTTTTGATGTGTACGTGTAGAAAAAATGTTGATCTGTTGTGCAGTGTGGTCTAAATGACTCATTAGATAGTTTTTAAAGGTACTAAATCCTTTAAAAACGTGTTTTGGGGGGTCAAAACTAGAAAAATGATGTCATATTTCCATTAAATAATAGTAAAACTATCATAGATTGATTTTTGAAATGAAGGAATTGAAAGAACATCATTACGAGTTATGGTTTTCTCGCGATACCTATAAACACATTTTTAGTGTTTCAAAGCATTAAAACGTGCATGTAATAGTGAAAACCATAGAAAAAAATATCATATTGATGTGAAATCATGAGAGAACCACCATTGAGTTATTTTTGTTGTAAAATTATAGAAAACATGTCAATCCAACGTGCGGTGTGGTCTAAATGACTCGATAAATAGTTTTAAAGGTATCAAAGCCTTTAAAAACGTGTATCAAGGGGTCAAAACCATAAAAATGACATTGTATCACTATTAAATCATAGGAAAACTACTGTAGATTTATTTTTGAAAATTAAGAACTGAAGAAACATTATTTTGAGTTATGATTTTCCCAGGATGACTATAAATGTATTTTTAGTGTTTTAAAACACTAAAACATGCATGTAATAGTCAAAACCTTATAAAAGGGCCTCATATTGATATAAAACCATTCTAAAACCACCTTTGAGTTATTTTTGATGTGTAAAAGTAGACAAAAAATCAATCTGACATGCATTGTGGTCAGAATAACTTGGTAAGCAGTTTTTGAAGGTACTAAAGCCTTAAAAAACATGTGTTGGGGTGTGAAAACCAGAAAAACAACATCAAATTTCCATGAAATTAGAGGAAATCAACTTTGTATTGATTTTTGAAATGTGGGAATTGACAGAACATAATTTTGAGTTCTGATTTTCCCAGGATGCTTGTAAATGTATTTTTAGTGTTTTAAACACTAAAACATGCATGTAACTATCAAAACCATATAAAATGACATCATATTTACGTGAAATCATTAAAAAACCACTGATGAGTTATTTTTGATGTGTACATGTAGACAAAACATCAATATGACATTCCGTGTGGTCAGAATGACTTGGTAAACAATTTTTAAAGGTACCAAAGCCTTTAAAACATGTGTTGGGGGGTCAAAACCAGACAAAAAATGTCATATTTCCATGAAATCAAAGTAAAATTACCATATATTGATTTTTGAAATGTATGAACCGACAACATGTAATTCCAAGTTAAAGTTTTCTCGAGATACCCACAAACATATTTTTAGTGTTTTAAAACACTAAAACTTTCACGTAACAGTCAAAACTAGAGAAAATAACCTCAGATTGACATGAAATCATTAGAAAAACACTATATCAAAGTCTTTAAAATTTATTTATTAATTGAATTTCATGCACATCTCACATAGATTTAAAAATTAATTAAATTGTTATATACTTATCTCTTTTTAGTTTCAAGTGTTGAATCATATCTTTAATAAGTATGTTTATGTTTTAAAAGTGTTTTTATGATCTATTATTTGTTTTATTTTAAAATTTCTTCTGTTTGATTAACAAAATAAAAAATTTTATACACAACATTCTGAATATATTTTGTGTATTTTATCATTCATATTTATTTTCTTAAATGTTCTGGTTTTTATTGTAGGTGATTGATGTCAGCAGTAGATAGGAGGTTGACCGTTCTGAACTATGAAATTATTTAGAAGACAGTCATGATGGTTCTTAATTTTAGTGTTATATGTAAATTTTATCAATGATTATGCTGTAATTTTTATTTATTATTTTTAGTTTTTATTTTTATTTTCTTTTTTGTTACAGTTGATGATATGATGTGGTCAGTTCCAGTTGATGAGATGATGTGGAGTAAATGGATGTAGTGAAGGTCATGAGATTGATATATATTAGTCAACAATTATTGTTATTAGACATATTTTATATGTATATATTGATGACTGAGGTATGGGTTGACTGAGGTTATGAGTTGACTGAGGTTATGAGGACTGAGGTTATAGTGACTGAGGTTATGGTGATTGAGGTTATGGTGACTGGGGTTGTATGCTTATATGATTTTGGTTGTATGATGTATGTATGATGGGTTTAATATGAATTTATGTTTAGTTTATTACATGTCAGAGTTTATATTTATATTTTTTTTATTAAATATTTAAAAATAAATAAATTTTAAGAAAAATATTTAGTGGCAGTTTATAATAACCACCACTAAATAAATTTCTTAAAATTTTAACTATCAATTTCCACTCCACTAATATATTTAGCAGTGGTTAAAGTCATTTTTTCTATTTTATATTCAGGTTAATTTAAAAAAAACATCGCTAAATAAAATCAAAACCACCGCTAAATTCTCAAAAAACGAAACATACAAAAACCACTCTAAATGATTGTTGACTGTGAAATACACAGTGGTTTTCATAACCTCCACTAAATTATTTAGTAGTGGTTTAAACCACTACTAATACCTCTATTTTTTGTAGTATGAAGACCATTTCCAAGCTCTACAATTCCTTCTCCATCACCTCAACAAGGATTTAAAGAATGAGTACCTTATAGTGAAGGATCATCTGGTGTAATGGAAAAAACTCCAAGATTAATATGATCACCTATGACTAGTAGTAGTACCAGAACCATGGTATGAATAGTTTTATATAGGATTAAAAGATTATAAATTAGTGAGTAAATATAACTCCACGATGTTTAAAATTACAACACAATTAAAATTATATGGATAAAATATTACCGACATCGATATGTTATAAGAAAATTTATCTACCTTTCATGCCTTGAAAATTATTTAAAATGAAAATATAAGGAACAAGACTCTACAAAATATCTTAAATTACTCTACTAGGTTCTTATTTCTATAAAAAAACAATAAATGAGGAACCATGGATCCCAACCTACTAGTGTAGTGCCATTTCCTAAAGCGATTTTAATGACCCGAAGTTTTATAAATGAAATTTCTCTTCTAATTATATAAATGTATCATATTTAGAAAAGCATATTCACCACATGATAAAACCACAAAAAATTTATTATAATAATTTTAACATTACATTTAGAGAACTAATATGGTCATAGAAATTTAAATTATTAAAATGGGAAAAAAATAGCAAATAAGACAATAATAATAGGAAAATTTGGATACACTCGATCCCCCAAAATAATCACACTCACAAACAACATTGTAGAAATAAATCAAAATGTTAGTAATGTAATATTCATTTTGGGAATAAAAATATATATAATGTCGAGGTAAAATTGAAGTAAATTAAGAATGAATGAAATTTTGGGTATTTATAGAAACTAGAGAACTCATGTGACCATTACAAATTTGACTATTGGAATAGTAATCCAACCATTGAAATAGTAATATGATTGTTGGGAATAGTAATATGACCACTGAAATAGTAATCTGACCATTAATAATAGTAACCTCACCTATGAAAATGTAAAATAATATTTAGGTATCTAATAAAATTAAAATATGATATATTTATATCGTGATACAAGTAAATAAATGTTTTAAAAATGATAAATTAAGTGTTTTTATTTTTTGTAAAAAATAAATGTTTTAATTTCAATTTTATAATAAATATAACAATTTAAAAGAGAGTTTATTTTCATAAAATTGATTTATAAATTAATATTATGTTTTTTTATAATGATCAGATAATTTTATGATACAATAAGTAATTTTTCAAAGGGCCAGAAAATTGATAATAATATTAAAAATTTTATTTTTCAAATAAATGGGGATTTTATTTAAAAATTAATTTTCTCATGTTTGAAAAATCATTTTCATAAAATGGATTTCTTTTTTGGAATCTACACATTGAAAAATAGTTAGGGTTAATTTTTGGCATTTTTCTAAAATGGTTAATTTTTTGGTGAATAGTGAAATAGGGTAAAATATGATATTTAACATTATAAGCTAAATACACGAATTATTGGGATATGGGTGATGTAATTAATCTTTAGTTCAAACTCACATGAAAAATTTACTTTATATAGTCACAAGAATTAATACTATTTGTAGTCTTGAGCCAAAATAATAAACTAATGAATATAATGTTCAAAAACACCCCTTGTCACACACGGTTTTTTTTTTCTGTCTTTGTATTGATCTGGCCCATTCCCAGTTTTAACAACTGAATTTGTTTCTTTTATAACTCTTTTGTTTTTCATCCTTTTTCACCCAATCAACTTCCCACTTATCCTATACTGATATATTAAAATTTATTTATCCTTTTGGACCCATTAGAAATTCATAATCCAGGCGAATTTGGGTCACTTATTTAGGTATTGGGCCGGCCCATGGGCCCATTTTCTGTTTTAAAAAAAATAATTTGTTTCATTTATATCTTTTTAATTTTTTAATCTTTTTCGGTGATTCCACCTCCCACCCGAAGCCAATATCCCTATCCTCACCCCCAATATCGTTTTTACCACTTTGGAGCTCATATTGGTCGCGTATTAGGGAGAATGTTCTCTGGTTTCCTCAAAACGTCCAGAATTGAGAAGGTAACTTGTTTCACCCATAACTCATTCAATTCGTACTCTTTTGGCCACCAATTTTCTTTCCCTGGTTCGTCCAGATCTTAGGAGTATCTCCATGAATTTTCAAGCCATTAACTTCCCTCTAGGGTTTCAGATCTAATGGAATACGAAGAGTTTTCTAGGGTGAAAGGTGAGATTCCTTCTCCTTTCTCCTTCCTCTTCCCCCTCCTTTCATTATTTCATGGTTTTATATTGTACCCTAGTTTGATAGACCTAGGGTTTTGTTATACCATGTTTTTTGATGGGTTTTATGTTTGTTTAGGTCTGGTATTTATAGTTTTAGGGTTTATAAACCCGCGGCGGGTGATTTCGGGTGTGCGTTTCAATTACGCCAAAGATTTGAGGTAGGATACCCCATGCACATGACTTTATTATTTAAGTTTCATCCTTTTATTATATTTAAAACCAGATATATATGTTTATTATTGTTTTTCATCCTTTGGATAATTTTATTGGTGTTCAAAGTGGTTGTTTAATCATTGGTTTGTGAACGGTAGTGTTGTTTTGTCATGAAAGTTCTCAACAAGTGTTTGTTTAAATGTTCCGTTATCTTTTGCAAATATTTTGTGAGGTTTATAATCTGTTCTATGGTATTTTTAACATTTTACAGTATCTTGAATGAAAATATGGCTTTCAATTGGTGTTTTATTCCTTTTCATGTACATAAAATAAATTGTTTTGTTTAAAAAGGGCATGTCATGTGTTCGGTAAATTGCCCGGTTGGCTTTTATGTGTGATGTGTGATTTAAAAGTTACTTGATTTGATTTATAAAGGAATTGGAAGAATTATAAATGGTATTTTGGGTACTTATATTGATTTCCAATTTGGATTTGTTTTTACAAACAAGTGGGTTTTGATTTACAACATATTTTGGCCCGAGTTGCCCAAAAATGGACCGTTTCACATATTTATGAAAATGGTTGTGTTTTGAATATTTAACCTAAGTATTATAAGAGATTTATGAATGAGGTTTACTGCTGTAAATGATGTTTATACAGATCCTTAATAAAATTAAAATGCATACCTTCATCAAAGGTTAGTTTTGAGAAAATGTTTAAAGGCCCGTTTGGCATTTCCTAATGAAGGAGTGTTTTACTTGTATATAAGAAGTTGTGAAATTGGGATTGTTTTATGGTCCATTAAATGATTTTATTAAATGTTTATTGGGCTTCCAAATATGATTTGGTTTGGTTATGATGTGTGTTTATAATTTAAAGAGTGTTTTTGAAAGAGTTTTATTTGCAAATCCTCAATACACTTCATGAAATTGTTTTACCGAAATATTTAGCGGTTTGTTGATTAGTGTAAGAAATGTGAAGAATGATTATGGGATGTTTGTGTTTTTATGGTTTTGGAATGGAATGGGGATGTGAAATGTGTATTTGATAATATGTGTAACTTGATTGAGCACTAAAGGGAATCCCGGGTATCTAGGTGGGCGGACGTGTACTAGTATGCTAGTGATTCTGTGGGGGTTGGCCCCTGTTTCACGTAGCAAGTTTGACGATGACAACACTAACTAAACTATGATGATGTTGATGATTGGGGACCACTAGGTTATGGGTATGTTCCCTACTAGTGGCTCGTGCACGAGAACGGATATTTATTATGGTTACTTTCACCGAGATACGAGGTACCTGGGGCTCACAACTAACTAGTGCCTAGGGGTATTCCTGTGACTAGTGCTCATTGGATATTTTGTACTCACCGTCGGCATACGGTGTGTTTGGTTGGTAAATTCAGTAGTATATGTTATTTATTTGAATGTTAAAATTATTTAAAGCAGCCCTCTTGAAAACTATTTTCATTTTGAAGTTTCACCTCTTTGAAAATAATTGTTACTTGCATTTTTGTTTATTAAACCTGCATGTTTTTGTCTGATAATTATTATAGCATGAAACCTCATTTGAAAACCAGACTTTCAAATCTTGAATTTAAAACTATAAATTGATGTTTCTTTTATTTTAAAGTAATGTGCATTGGGAATAGAATACCGGGCTAACCTACTGAGTTTTAATACTCACGCCTATAGTCTTCTTCTTTTTTTAGCCCTTGTGCAGGCTTCATCTTTAGTTCGATCACCTTGGGAGACTTTTTATCATTGTGTTGGAGAGTGACCAGAAGTGTCACATGGAGTTATTTTTTCATCGGAATTGTTCATTTGAGTTGTTGTTTTTGTTCTAATTCTATTTTCTTGTACAAATAATATTTAGTTCAATTTTTATATAAATTCATTTTGGGCTGTCCGTTTATTTCCGCTGTTTGTTTGATTGTTTATATATGGGCGAAATCGTTCCCTTGTGTACTCTATTGATTCCCTTGGTGCTTGTCACCATCCCGGGAGGATCGGGAACGCCTCTCGGGACTTGTCGCAGGCTGGCCTGGGTGACTGGTTCAGGGTCGACTCGGGCTGGTTCGTGACACCCCTTCCCCCTTAATAAATACCAACCCTCACTACCTCTTCTCTGCATACCTTCCAAGATTTGTATATTTCTTAATTTATACCCAATAATATTCCCAATAATATCCCTAACTTCCTAGTTTTTATGGTCTCACTAAAATACCAATCCCAAGTTTCTTAATGAGCACTTCAAGGCGACAACATTTAAGAGGTAATATTCTCAATTTACCTCTTCTAAATTCATATCTTCTTCTACCATATCCTTGAATACCTTAACCAACATGGAATTATAATTCTAGTATCATATATATACTAAAATATTATATTTCAAATGTAATATATACCATCCACCCCTTTCTCATCTCTTCATATTCTAAAAAACGAAACCACTGTCCGTATTGTGTCAGTTCACCGCCTTCATGGATGATGAGTTTTTGTTTTCCAATACCACCTTCATGGTAGGTTTAAATTCAATTATAATGGTTTAAAATGATCTAATTATGTATATTTTATATTTTTCACATTCTGGAATGAATATATGTCTATAATATTAAATAAAACGAAACTAGTTTGTGATGGTCGACAAAATCACCTAAATAAAATAATTTTATAACACTAACATTTTTACTAAGAGAAAAATACATATTTTGGAACACATATGAGTATTTGGGATCATTTCAATTTATGGAATTACATGAATACTATTTCATTTTACTTCTATATTTGTAGTCCCATTTGACAAGAACATCAATAATTATCCCCAAGTGATCCGACCTTGGAACCAAAAAATGATCCTGAAAAAAAATTAAACAATATATCTCCTTGAAATGATTATAATTAAACATAATAAAATTATAATAAATAAAATATAGATAGAAAATGTTCTAAATTAAGTAATTAATGAATCTAATTTGACTATTTAGGAGATTAAGTGAAAGTTAATAATGGATATGGACATAAGGTAAAAGATCTTTCTGAACCACCTTTTTTCTTTGGGCTATTGTCACAAACCAACCCAGGTCGACCCTGAACCAATCACCCAAGCCGGTCCGCGACATGGCTTGAGAGGCATTCTCGATCCTACCGGGCTGGAGACAAGCTACAGGGTATCAACAGAGGGTGTGAGAACGATTTCTCCCAATACAAATAAATAAAGTAGCAGAAATAATATAGAGCAACGCAGAATAAATAAACCAGGTTAAGTAACTAAACAAGAACAAAATAAAATAAAACTAACCAAAATCGACGTCCGAACTAACTCCATGTGACCCTGCGGGTCACTCTCCGATTCAACGATCAAGTGTCTCCCAAGGCGAGCGCACTCAAGCTGTAGCCTACACAAATACTAAAAATAGAAAAGAACTATAGGCATGAGTATTAAAACTCAGTAGGTTAGCCCAATATCTATTCCCAATGCACTACCTTTAAAATTAAGAAACTTCAACTCTAAGTTTGAACTACAATATATTAAAATATGAATTTCTACAATTTTTACTTGAAAACAAAGTACAAAACATTAACCTTAGTCATTTAAAAAAATAGAACAAAAGAGTTTGAAATGCATTTTCTTTTTAAAACATTATCATAAGAGTTAGGAAAACCAAAATGTCACTTTTCATGAAAAACACCACACAAAGGTACCAAGGCAGATATAGCAAGGGCAATGTAAATAGGTATGAAAATATCTCACCAACAGTTCATTAGCTAAAATTCACTAGACATAGGTGAACTCGAGAGATCGAGAATAATCTAGATGACACTAATACCTACGACCCCATCTACAATAGCATGCCACATACGATGAAATCTAACACTCCAAAATGCTCGGCCATCCTTTCTCAGGCAGGCCGAGGGAAAACCCCATAGAAATAAACCCAAATATATCCGCCTACTATGGGCCACTGGTCAGTACCATAACCTACCAATTCAGTACTCATCTCAGACAATTCTCTCAATATTTCAGGTTCGTATGTCGCAAGTATAAAAAAAATAGGTGAGTCAATAGATGCCGTCGAGCGTCAAATCACAATCTATATTTATAAAAATAATTCACATTTCCAAGGGAGGTGTAAACACATCATTTATCACACCCAAACATTGATAAAACTCTTTAATATATTTAGGCTACACACTCAATACCCAACCATTTTTAAAAAAAATACCAAAACATGCTTAAACACAATACACACTTTACTCAGAAAAGCTAAACGGGCATTTTATAAAGGCAATAAGGCATGCATTGTTGAATAAAATAATTTCAATTTAACACCCAACAAATTATAAACCACAATCTGCATGCCATACTTTTATTTAAATTGTTGAACCTTGTTCTTAACTTTACAAACCATGTGTGTAAACATCCAGTATTCACAACTCAACACAACGCACAACCCATTCATCAAAAGAAAACTATTTTTAAAATGGAACTCACCCCAGACATACCCTATTTTATAATTCGCACTACCAAAATAATGTAATAAATGTTGAGCAATTTATAAAACACAAATCCATAGGCACAACAAAGTTCTACCTAAAACACACTCAACTTTACACAAAAATTCTACTTTAAAGTTAACTGCACAATAAGACCATATTCAACAAGACTTCAAATATAGACCGAATACTAAACGACTAACCAAAATGTTGCAAAAAATATTTAACATGTATACTAAGTGTGAAAAACATAGAATTAAAGTTTCTTAAATTAAAAATGTAAAGTGCAAGGGAATTCCTACCTTGGAACCAAGGCGCGACGACAACGCTCGCTCGGAAACAAGGCGCAATGACAACGCTCACACAGAATCTCTTTGTGCGGGTTATAAAACATTAATCCCACCAAAACAACCATCAATCGACAAAACCAACTATTAAAACAAAGACAAAAGAAAGAATAATAAAAATAAAATAAAAATGAAGATAAAAACACACTCGAAGGGGGAAGTGGTATACCGGAGGGGTGCGCAGGCCAGAAGGAGGGGCTGCGACCTGAGGCGGGATACCCTCCGGAGGTGCGCAAAGGTGCTGGTCGGAAGAGGGGTAAGCCAAAAAGGCTACGGGTCGGCCGAAGAGGCTGATGCGCACTAAGCCGAGGGTCCGAGGGGGGCTGCGCTGATGAGAAGCAGGTCCAAGGGGTAGCGACGGGAAGGCGGAGCCATGCCGGAAGTCACCTCTGGGGTGCTGGGGCGCGCTGCAAGTCCGAGGGGGAGTTGGGGTCGGCTGGGAGCTACGGAGGCAGGGGGTTGCACCAACTAGAAGGAGTGGCATGCTTCAGCGTTAGCTGCCTGAAGGCGAGGGCGAGGGGGCTGCTGCAGACAAGTGATCTCGAGGTAGCGGTAAGAGGCGGAGAGGGAGGTCAGATCGCAGCAGAGGAATAGAGGTAGGGGTGAACACGGGGTGGCGAGCAGGCTATTGGAATGAGGCAAGGAGGTGCTGGGAAGGCTGGCTCTAGAGATTTGAGGGGATATCCAGGATGCGGCAGAACCTGGGGTCGAGGGCAGAGGTCAACTAGGGAGGAGGTGTGGAGCATGGGGCCAAGGTGGTAGTGACACTTGGTGAGGGAGAGGGTGAGGTGGCGGCTACAAGTGGGAAGGGCAGAGGTGCAACATGGAGGGGGAAAGTAGGGAGGGCGACGCTACAGGAGGAAGGTGCAGGCTGGTTTGCTCGAGCAGGAGCCGAGGGCCGGAGCGGGTGGAGCGCGCATGGTAGGGGGAGTGCCAGAGCGGGATGGGGGTCATGAACGGAGTGGAGGGGCGCACCAGCTTGGGGAAATCCGAGCTAAAATTGCAGGTGGGGGATGGCAGCATCCCGGGATCGCGCTGCACACAAGGGAAAAATGGGGGGAGGAAAAAGGGTAGCGCAAAACCCTAAAAAAGGGTTAAAAAAATAATAATAATAAAAATAATAATAAAAGTAAAAATATAAATCTATCTATATATATATACATATATTAAATTTTAGTTCTAATAACTAAATAGTAATGAATCAAATAATAATAATTATAATTCAACAATAAAATAATTTATAACAATTGCTTTAATTAACATCAATTTAATTGTAATGTTTAGAATAAAAAGAATAATAATAATAATAATAATAACATGATGATAAAATTAAATATAATAAAAGTATTTATTTCATTTCGAGTATAATAAAATCCTTAATTACAATAAATTTTTTAAATGACAACAATTAATGTTTGTTTTAATTACAAAATCATTTATTTTCATTTTCTGAGAATGGGTGGTCACGCCGCTACCCGGGCGAATCCGTGCAGGGTTTCCGAAACACGCTCTACTCATGCACCCAACAACATCGAACACAAAACGCACATTTTTCTTAACACAAATTCAAAATTTTGTCCGAGACTCACCCCGTACCGCAACAAAAATATATAAAGGCTAGAAAATAATTAAAATAAAATAATCTCATAGGTCAGGGTGTGACAATTCTCTCCACCATAATGCTTTCCATCCCCAGAAAGTCATGACACCATCCAGCCGATTGATCAACACCTAAGGACTCCACATTAACACGATCCAATCTCTTAACCAAATGACATTCCAGTGACCATCTATGAGACTCAACCTCATTTCCCGAAATAGATCACCAGTAGAGGGGGGGCCTGAGCGGACTCCCCACCATAAGGGCTCAACTGGTACTCGGTAACGACTTAAGAGAAAACCCAAAGAGACGGTGGGTCTCCCCACCATAAAGGAACAAACTTTACACGGCCAAGAGGAAAAACGACTTAAGCCGAACCAGGCATTACTCAAGCTAAAAGAACACAACAAGAACATTTAAACCATTCAATCCCGTCCGAAAGGGATAAGAGTTGAACCAAAAACTCTGCACAAACCAAAAACCCTCACCCCATGGGTGGGGAGGGAGGGCCCAAGGACTGGATCAATGAAACTATGACAGAAAATTGCTCAGGATTTACCACTTCGAGATGGAAACAATCTAAATCCACAACTGATCCACATGGGTGGTCCACGCAAGGCCACTAATCGACACCTCACATTCAAAAATGGAACAATTACCGACATTGCGCGCGGGATAATTCCATCGTGCTCCTTGCGACGAGAGGAAATTTATAACGATGGAGAAACCAAAATAGAAACGCTAAAACTATCTCACCGCAATGATATAGGCACAACCTTAACCAGACTTCTTAAAATTCCCAGGGGTTCCTAACTACGTGCCGACTTCACTCCGATGCCTTTTGGCTGGAGCTCTGATGGATAAAGTGTCTCCTGCCTCACAATCAGGTTCTGATAATCCCAATAAGAAACATACACCTTTTGATTTGAAAAAGAAAGGACAAGATTTAAAAAAAATGAAAAACATACTGGCATTGAAAACACGTAGTTCATCAAAAGACCCACGACATTCCCATACATGTCAAAACCCAAAACACCATCAGTACACTACAATGATAAGATATCCCTTACACTGGAAGGAAACATACATAAGAAACTTTCAACAAAAACCCAACAACACATCAATTTTGAGAACTTCCCCCGCGACGCTTTCTAGCGATGCCTCGACAGAATCGCTGCAAGTGACCCAGGCGTCCACATGACTGGAAGGGCTTTAGAGAACTTGGGCACGATGGCTTCTTGTGACCTAGCTTTCCACATTGATAACACCCGAGGATCTCTTGCTCTGAATAGGTTGATGAAAGATCCTGAGGCCTTTTGATTCCACGACCTACTCCTTCCACTCTCAATTTCTTACTCATCTACTTTACAGGATCTTCACCACTGCTCATAGGGATCAAAGGAGGGAGGACTACTTAGAGCACTCCTACCATCACGACTTAGACATGAAAATCTTGTCTCGCCACATTGACAAAATAAGTTAGGTTGGACTATGACACCTTCGACTGTAGATCAGGGCGGAGACCTGCCTCGAAGCATCAAGCCTTCATGGGGTCATTTATGGCATACCCTAAATCATAAGGGACTAGCTCCACAAAGTGCTGGAAATATTCCAACAAAGATCTATCGCCCTACTGCAGACAAAACATCTCCACCCCCTTTCTCACCCTTTCTTCTTCAGAGAAATACTGACAAATGAACAAATCCTTGAAGAACTCCCATGTAAGCTCTTGAAGAGGCTTGTTCTGAGATACTGACTTCCACCACATCCACAGTGAACCCTCAGGCATGAAGGTTGCAAACTTGACCTTCAACGACTCAGGAAACTCAACAAGGTTAAAGTCCATTTCAATCTTCTGCATCCACTCCTCTACTACGGAAGTTTCTTCTTGACCATAAAAGAGAGGTGGATCTAGCTTCTGAAAATCAAGCATAAAATCCTTAGGTTGATCAACCGTACTATGATCACCCATCGAAGCTTTAAGGAAATAGCCGCTAGACAAAAATATTCAAGAACCCAATTAAGGCCAACTTAATAAATAAAAATCCACAAAACAAACACTGCATATATGATAGGCTCTAAACAAAATAAAATGAACCATCATAAAATAAAAACATTACTTTTGAAAAAATCTTTAATTTTAAACAAGCTTGGTGGGTTGAACCCTTTCTATTGATATTCTTTAGAGTCTCACTCACATGCATGTATCTGTCCCACATCGCGCATCCATCTGCCATACCAGACATCCGTTCATATTCCTACATACCACTATGCATGTGAGCACCCCTAGGAATACCAAGGTCAAAACAAGAAACTTTATTTTTCCAAAAAAAAAATCATTCATCCCATTTCCTTTAAAATAATACACAAATTAAACATGCCATTTCAAACAACCATTTTTCAAAACCAACTTTCCTAATTCAAACCACTTTCAAAAATCAAAGGAAACCCAAAAAAACTGAAAAAGGGAACTAGTGTCAGTGGGTGACTTGACCATATGGTTGGCGGCCATATGCCAAACACGTCGCTAACATAGAGAAACTTTTTAGACCATGCCCCTAGCTCCATATAGCTTTCCAGACCATGTGGATTAGGAGGAATATTAGCCCAACTCCCCTTGCCGTATCCCAATTGCAAAAAATTTCCATAAAAACCCAAATAAACAAATTAAACTGGACTTCCCATGGAAAATTGAGGATAAGAACGAGCAAGAGTTCATGATACTCTCCCCGCACCTACCCCTCAAGTCCCGACAATTATACTCCATCTACATTGACATCTCAAATAGAAAGGGTCACTCTGAAAAGCGAGGTCTGCTAAGATCAGAACCTCCTTCTAATACCATTTTTTCATGAACCAAAATGGGTCGACCCTGAACTGATCACCCGATCCGGTCCGCGACATGGCTCGAGAGGCGTTCCAGATCCCCCTAGGCTAGCGAAAAGCACCAGGGCATCAACAGAGGGTGTGAGAAAGATTTCTCCCAATAAAAATAAATAAATCAGAAGAAAAAATACAGAGCAACACATAATAAATAAACCATGTAAAGTGACTAAACAAGAATGAAAGAAAATAAAACTAACCAAACTCAACATTTGAACTAACTCTATGTGACCCCACGAGTCACTCTCCGAATCAATGATCAAGCGTCACCCAAGGCGAGTGCACTTAAGCTGTAGCCTACACAGACACTAAAAACATAAAAGAACTATAGGCGTGAGTTAAAACTCAGTAGGCTAGCCCTATATCTATTCCGAATGCACTAACTTTAAAATTAAGAAATTTCAACTCTAAGTTTGAACTAAAATATATTAAAATATTCATTTCTACAATTTTTACTTGGAAAAAAGTACAAACCATTTCCCTTAGTCGTTAAAAAAACAGAACAAAAGAGTTTGAAATGCATTTTCTTTTGAAAACATTATCATAGGAGTTAGGAAAACCAAAATGTCACTTTTCATGAAAAATACCACACCTACCAAGGCAGATATAACAAGGTCAATGTAAATAGGTATGAAAATATCTCATAAACAGTTCATTAGCTAAAAGTCACTAGATATAGGTGAACCCGATAGATTGAGAATAATCAAGGAGACAATAATACCTGTGACCCCATCTATAGTACCATGCCACATACGATGAAATCTAATGCTCCAAAATGTTCGACCATACTTTCTTAGGAAGGCTAAGGGAAAACCCCATAGCAATAAACCCAAATATATCTACTTACTATGGGCCACTGGTCAGTACCATAACCTACCAGTGCAGTACTCGTCTCAGACAATTCTCTCAATATGTCAGTGTAAAGACCCAGAATTTCCGTGGAAATTTTTTTCTTTAATATATGGTAATTTTACAAGTTTTTGACAACTGACAGCATGTGATCCTGAGGCCTGGTGTGCCTGGAATCAATTTCTGAATTTTTGTTCGGGTACGTTTAGTAAACGTATGAGTGGGTTTTTATAACCTTTGAACCGGTACTCGGAATTGAAATCTGAGGGCACCGTTGAACTCACAGTGCCAATATTCTCTTAAGAAGACTTTCACCTCGATGGCAGTTGGTCGAGAATAAAATTTTGTTTTTGAGTTTTCATGGAAAATAAAATAAAATAAAGTGAGGGGCACTTTATTTTATTTGAGCCTCCATGTGAGTGTTTGGTGGTTAAAACCTCCTCGTGGAAGTTGGAGGAGGGACCACCACACCTTAACCTCCCATGAGAGGTTATGGTGGTGGGGTCCACTTGAACCCAACCTTCTCTTCATGCTAATTGTGGTGGGGACCACCCAGTATTTTAACCCCTTGAAACTCTCCATTAAAGTGGAGAAACTCTTAAGCTCCAAATTAATATAGGGGAGCCTCTTCAACTCCCCTTTATTTAATTTGTGCCAACTTTCCCTAATCCTCCACATTAATTGGGTGGGGATAATTAATTAATACCCCATTTTAAATTTTAAATCCAACATTATAAAATAATAGACAATCTATTATTTTTGGGGGACATATTTCTTTTGGTTGGCATTTTTCATTTGGTGGAACTTAGAAAGAGGAGAGCTAGGGAGAAAAGCTCCCAACGAAGAACGAAGAACACTCCACCGGCGAAGAACATCGATCCTCTTCAAACTTCTTCCTTGGAAACCTACCGATGTGGAGCATCTTCCACGAGCCGACATAGCTCAGGGTTTGGAAGCGTGCGATGGACGGGATGAACGATGAACTTCTTCATCTACTTTCCGTGACTCCATCAATGAACGATGAATGACAAACAAAGGTATGGGTGTGTTTGATTAGATCAACATTATTATTGTTACTCATAAGTTGTTTTATTCCTCTTGAACCGCTTGCAATCAAACTAATGCGGAGAGACCAGGCCAAACTAACACGGCCCGATTTCTCTGCCGTATTTCTTGTGGTGTGTTCTTCACTTTCTTCTTGGGAGATGAACAATGGAACGTTGCAGGTTCGTTGTGTGACGCAATGATCCCAAATTGAAGACCCAACATTACGACGACCTAGTGGAGGTGCGACGATGATTGTGGGCGATGGATTGGACTGGACCAGGAAGACCATTCTTCGATCGTTCTTAGAGCGGGAGAATCATAACGTGTTTTCAGAGCCGATCAGAGACTTTAAAACACCGGTAATGATTTTGGAACTTTGGGGTGACCTAGAGAGTGAAATTTTGTGGCGATTGGACCGTCAGAAGGAAGAACATGCATCACGGGAGGCACACTGGCCAGAAGCGTTGTTTCTGGGAAATTTCAGAATACAAGGTGTGTAATTTCAAAGAAAACGCCGTGTAGTACGGGCATACTGCGGTTAGGGTTACGGGAGTCAGACTCGTATCACACAGCGTGTGACCCCTGTCACACGACGTGTACTCTTCTTACAGCTTGGTAGAGGCGGTTACACGATACTCGACATGTATCCTGGGGATACACGGACACGGGGTAAAGTATATGGGAATGTACTCCACCACACGACCAGGAAAGGCCAATGACACAGGCTACCCTGTGTACCAGTTACACGGGTTGGGAACACAGGTTGAGGTTGTGTACGGGCACATGGTCAGTGTACACGGAGTCGACCCCAGTTTCTGGGACACGACGTGTAACTATAACACACGCCGTTTACTTACTTTTCTACATGACCAAACTTTCGACACGGGCCATTGCACACAGGCAGTACCCGAGGTCTGACTACACGGTGTGTACCTTATTCCAACACACTGTGTACTTTTTTGGTAAAAGGATTGGTCATCTCATCCTCTGTGTCTTGGACACGAATTGTTTGGTTTCCCCCCCTATGACGTGGCAGACCTTTGAGATACTTCTTCTTGGGACTTCGTGGCAGTTGATGTATCGACACTTGGTTTGTGGAGTGGATCCTCTCGGAATCTAGCATGCTTCATGCGGAACCCTATGGATGGCTGCGCACTGACGACTGCTCCTGGATCCTGTGTGGGTTCAACAGCACTAACAACTATTCCTGGATCCTGTGTGGGTTTGACAGCACTGAAGACTGTTCCTGGATCCCGTATAGATTTGAAATCTCTGACTACTATTCTTGGATCTTGTGTGGGTTCGACAGTTCTGACTTCTGTTCCTAGATCCTATGTGGGTTCGACAGAATAACTGTTCCTGGATCCTGTGTGGTTTTGATAGTTCTGATTTCTGTTCCTGGATCCTGTGTGGGTTCAACAATATAGATGATTCAGTGGCTACATCTGATCATTTCGATCTCTCTTCAAAATTTGTATACCTGTGTGAGATGAGTAAATAACTTGTGTTTTCCCCATGATCGAGATGGATTACTAGATAACTTAGGTATATGTATGGTCATATACCTAAGTGGGGTTGTCTGTCGATTTCATACCATGTGGTTTATCCTTATTGGTTTTTTGTGAGATCTTGAGGGTCTGAGGGTCCCTACTGAGTATCATTATACTCACCCCTGCATAGGATATGCCCGCACCTCGTTGTGTTGGATGCAGATGATGTAAAGTGCTGTCCGAGGCTGAGTGTAGGAGGACTGGACGTTACTCAGAGGTGGACCTCATGATGAGTAGGTACCCGGTGGAGTGCTGAGGAGGCTATTTTTACCTACCCTTCAGGTAGGATTCATGGTGGATGATCCAGGAGCTGACTTTCACCTTTTAACTATTTTTTCCTTTTCAGTTGTACTTGTACTTTACCGTTGGGCTTGTATTTATGGCCCCTTTACTTTTTAGCACTCACTTGTTATAAAGTTTTACTTAGTGTTTTGTATTCAGCTGTGTGCTCTGTTGTGTGTGTTTATAGTTATAAAGGTAATGCCTTCCCAGTTTAGGGAATTACGCCTTTGGTGCTAGTCACCAGCCCTTGGCCTATGGAAGGTGGGCTTGAGGTAGTTACGACACGTGCCTTGGGGGACGGGTCATGACAAATTGGTATCAGAGGAGTCAGTTCTACCGCAAAACTTAGGATTCTGATCTTTTTTGTGAATCAATAATGTTAAGAATACTGAGTATGGTTTTCAGTTCAGGGAGTCCAGTGTTGGTGCGGTGGCCGACGTATCCATACACCAGGACCCTAAATTTTGATTTCTGACTCAGTGGATGAAAACATTGATTGCGTGTGTGTTTCAAGAGTTTTCTTAGTTATATCTTTTGAGTCAGCTCACCAGGTATAACTTATTGACCATGGAACACCTGTTTCTTTTTAGGATGCCTCCAGGCATATAGCCAGCCATGGTTCTGAGAGTTGTATGAGATGGCAGCCCATCGAGTGACGGGGCCTCAGTACATGGCCCTATTACAGTGGAGGCACCAGCAGTACCACTACCTGTTGGGCCACTGATGCCACCAGCCCCAGCAGCAGAGAGTTCACACCGCCTGAGCGCGTTGCATGAGTTCCAGTGCTAGAAGCCACCCAGGTTCAGGGGCGAGACGGACCCGCAGGCAGCTGAGGATTGACTAGAGGCTGTGGTGAGAGTATTTAGACTGGTAGGGATGCCAGCAGACCTTATGGTGATCCTTACCGCGAGTCTTCTTTAGGCAACAGCTGGCAGATGGTGGAGCCTGATACTCCAGGTGCATGACGAGGCGACACTACTATCGGCAGACTTCGAGAGACTGTTTCGGGCGGAGTTTGTCCCAGCCACCCTACGTGCGGTGTGGATACAAGAGATACTTCATCTGCAGAAGGGTAGCATGACGGTGGAACAGTACTCAGTGAGGTTCACCGACCTCTCGCGCTACTCCACAGATATGGTGTGGGACCCATTCTTCAGGGCCCAGACATTCAAGCAGGGGATCAGGTGAGAGATCAGGGCTTCGATGATCTCCCTCAGCATCCCAACGCAGGCGGGGGTGTTGGGGAGAGCCCTCTTAGTGGAGAGTTTCCTTGCTGAGCAGTCACCAGCAGCGAGAACTGCCACTGGGCGTCACATAACGAAGTCTTCTGCAGTTGGCAGCAGACAAATGTTGTAGAGGTCCAAGTGGACCAGACCATCCAGTGGACGACCTCAGGACTCGGGTTTGGTTGTGCGAGGCACACGAGACAGAGCTAGTCATTTTAGGAACAAGTAGTGTTTCACATGCGGCGGGTAGGGTCACATGGCTCATGACTGTCCAACCCACCGTACGGATGATCAACATATAGTTGAGGGACCTTCTAGGCAGAGGCAGAGGTTTGATCGAGGCGATCTGAAGGGCGCAGGTGGATGTGGCAAAGGAGATGGTCGTGCAGCTAGAGGTGGATGACATTACAAGGTGTTACCACCACCACCACCAGGAGGACCACCCCGACCGTAGGGAGTATGTGGACAGGGGAGAGCTCAGCTCCTGGTAGCTGAGGCTTATAGTCACGAAACTCCAGAGATGATTCGAGGTACGATTTGTGTCTACTCCACCTTGGATGTAGTTCTTATAGACACAGGTGTCAGTCACTCTTTCATTGCCACCGCCCTCGTTCGGAGCTCAGAGATTCCGACGGAGCCATTGGCTCGATCCTTACGACTAGATAATCTTACTAGAGAAGACTCGATGATCACGCACTGGTGACGGCAACGTGAGCTTACTCTAGGTGGTGAGAGCTTCGGCTGGGATCTCCTTGTAGTGGCGTCAAGGCCTTACAACGTCATCTTAGGTATGGACTAGTTATCTACAGTCCATGCTCAAATAGATTGTATTAGGTGAAAAGTGTGGTGTGTCTGCACGGATTGGACCAGGTTTACCTTCACCGGAAAGAAGGGAGCCTTTGCAGCACAGGACAGACTTGCTCGGAGGAGGGTGGAACCGATCACTCATCAGTTAGCCTTCCATAACATTGGAGCAGTTTATGTGAAGAGTCTGACTTATCCTATAGTGGTGGACCAGTACGCGAATGTTTTCCCTGATGATGTATTAGGTCTACCTCCTTGTAGAGAGGTGGACTTCTACATTTACCTATACCCCGGGACAACACCGATATCTACACCAGCATATTGGATGGCTCCCGCTGAGCTTCGTGAGCTATAGGTACAGCTAGAGGACTTACAGGGGAAGGGATTCATCCAGCCCAGTGTTTCTCCTTGGGTAGCCCCGATTCTGTTCTCCAAGAAGGCGAATGGGATCCTGAGGCTTTGTGTCGACTATCATCGCCTAAACCAAGTGAATGTGAAGAACAAGTAACCACTCCTGAGGATTGACGAAATCTTTGATCAGCTGAAGGGAGAACAGTGGTTCTCAAAGAAATACCTTAGATCAGGCTATCACCAGCTCAGAGTTTGAGACGAGCATATGTAGAAGACGACCTTTAGATGTCGGTACAACCACTACAAGTTCTTGGTTATGCATTTCGGCATAACCAACGCTCCAGTAGTGTTCATGGGATTAATGAATAGGATATTCCATCCATACCTTGATCACTTTGTCATAGTATTCATCGACGACATTCTGATATACTCAACTACCAAGGAGGAGCATGCCTACCATTTGCAGGTAGTACTGGACACACTCCGAGAGCACCAGATTTATGGTAATCTCTTGAAGTGCCAGTTTTGGATCTGAGAGGTTCACTTTTTGGGACATGTCATCTCAGAGGTTGGAGTTGCAGTGGATCCAACAAATATTGAGGAGGTAATTTCTTGGGAGCCACCCAGGAGTGTGACGGAGGTACGAAGTTTCTTGGGTTTGGCTGGATACTACCGGAGGTTTGTTCCAAACTTCTCCAGAGTTACAGAACCACTATCAGCCTTGACAAAGAAGGGGAAACCCTTCGTGTGGTTGGAGAGATGCCAAAAAATATTTCATGATCTGAGGCAGAGGCTAACTAGTGCCCCCATTTTGAGGCTTCCAGAGGAAGGTGTAGGGTACGTAGTCTACTACGACATGTCAGAAACTGGACTCGGGTGTGTCCTGATGCAGGAGCGAGCAATGATCTCTTATGGTTCTCATCAACTGAGACAACATTATAAGAACTACGCTACCCATGACTTGGAGTTAGTACTAGTGGCCTGCGCCTTGAAGATGTGGCAGCACTATCTGATGAGAGAACATTTTACCATCTACTTTGACCACCAGAGTCTCAAGTATATCTTCTCTCAGAAGGACCTGAACCTGAGACATCGACGTTGGCTTGAGTTCCTCCAGGACTATGACTTTGAGATAGTCTATACTCCCAGGAAGGGGAACATTGTTTCTGATGCACTGAGCATAAGATCCGGTATACAGCTGCTAGGCGAGGTGACAGAGCAGCTGGCCTCTTTGCAGATATCCTTTGTGGATAGGGATGGGGCACTTTTCCTTCAGTCTCTTACAGTCACTCCCCCACTTCTTCTATGAGTCAGGGAGGCATAGCGTGGAGACGCTGACTGCGAGACATGATGTGCTCAGATATCCACAAGTCATGCACCTGATGGATTTTTTGAAGGTGGGGAGCACATCATCCTCTTCAGAGGACGTACTATGGTGCCAGTGTCACTTCAGAAGGAAGTGTTGTGGGATTTCCACACATCCCCTCTAGAGGTACATCCAGGAGTGGTGAAGATATACCAGGAACTTCGACAACAACACTGGTGGACAGGTATGAAGAAGGCAGTGGTGAAATTTGTCTCTCAATGCCTCACTTTTCAGCAAGTGAAAGTAGAGCATTAGGTACCAGCAAGCTTGGTTTAGCCTTTAGAGGTCCCAGAGCGGAAGTGGTATGGGATATCCATGGACTTCGTAACAGTACTTCCATATACATCTAGGGGTCATGAATCGATTTGGGTGATCGTTGATCGACTCACCAATTCGGCTCACTTCCTACCGATCAGAGAGCAGGGTTCAGTAGAGATCTTGGGATGCCTCTATGTGCAGGAGATTGTGAGGATACATGGAGTACCTTCTTCTATCATCTCTGATCGTGATGCATGGTTTACTTCCTGGCTATGGAAGGGGTTTCATGGGCTTTTGGGATGCAGCTTCGTCTGAGTACCGCCTTCCATCCTCAGACGGATGGTCAGACTGAGCAGACCATTCGGATCTTGAGGACATGCTGCGTGCTTGTGTCCTAGACTTTGGTCACAACTGGGAGGATCAGTTACCTTTGGTGGATTTTTCCTACAACAACAACTATCACACCACCATTGGGATGACACCTTTCGAGGCATTATACAGGTTACCTTGCAAATCACCCTTGTGCTAGACAGACCCAGGGGAGTCAGTACTGGTGGGACCAAAGATGGTCCATGCTACCATAGAGAAGGTACAGATCATCTAGGAGTGGATGAAGTCTACACAGAGAAAGCAGAAGTCATATGCTAACAGGAGACAGAGACCTCTGAAGTTTGAGGATGGCGACCACATCTTTCTACAAGTCTCACCCCGATGAGGTCTATGGAGATTTGGCCGAGGCGGAAAGTTATCACCACATTTCATCAGACCTTTTTAGGTCCTCAACAGAGTTGGCGAGGTGATATACCACTTAGCACTTCCACCTCAGTTGCACCGGGTGCACGACGTCTTCCATGTATCCCAGTTGAGGAGATACGTGCACGACCCTTCTCACATCATCAACCATGGGGAGCTGGACGTCGACGATGGGGTGACTTTTACGGAGGTTCCAGTGGAGATTGAGGATCGATAGGAGCGTGTCCTAGGTGGATGGTCAATATCTCTGGTGTACATATACTGTCAGTACAGGAACCTCCAGGAGAGCACATGGGAGAGGGAGGCTCAGATGCGTGCTCAGTACCCCCACTTGTTCCCGTAGTTCAAGTTGTAGCTTATGGGGACATAAAGCCCTGAGGTGGGGAGAATGTAAAGACCCAGAATTTCCATGTAATTTTTTTTATTTAATACATGGAAATTTTATGAGTCTGCAAAAACTGACGGTGTGTGATTCCGAGGCCCGGTGTACCCGAAATCAATTTCTGAAGTTTTGTTTGGGTATGTTCAGTAAATGTACGAGTGGGTTTTTATAACTTTTGAATCGGTGCTCGGAATTGAAATTCGAGGGCATCATTGAACTCACAGTGCTGGTATTCGCTTAAGAAGACTTTCTACTCAATGATAGTTGGTCGAGAATAAAATTTTGTTTTTGAGTTTTCATGAAAAAATAATAATAAAATAAAGTGAGCGACACTTTATTTTATTTGAGCCGCTATGTGAGTGTTTGGTGGTTAAAAACTCCTCATAGAAGTTGGAGGTGGGACCACCACACCTTAACCTCCCATGAGAGGTTAGGGTGGTGGGTCCCACCTGAACCCAACCTTCTCTTCATATTAATTTTGGTGGGGACCACCTGGGCTTTTAATCCCTTGAAACTCTCCATTAAAGTAGAGAAACTCTCAAGCTCCAAATTAATATTGGGGAGCCTCTTCAACTCCCCTTTATTTAATTTGTGCCAACTTTCCCTAATCCTCCACATTAACTGGGTGGGGACAATTAATTAATACTCCATTTTGAATTTTAAATCTAAAATTTTAAAATAATAGACAATCTATTATTTTTGGAGGACAAATTTCTTTTGGTTGGCATTTTTCATTTGGTGGAACTTGGAAAGAGGAGTGCTAGGGAGAAAAGCTCCCAACGAAGAACGAAGAATGCTCCACCGACAAAGAACACCGATCCTCTTCTAACTTCTTCCTCGAACACCTACCGACGTGGAGCATCTTCCATGAGCCAAAACAGCTTGGGGTTTGGAAGCGTGTGGTGGACACAATGAACGACGAACTTCTTCATCTACCTTCCGTGACTCCATCAACAAACGACGAACAACGAACAAAGGTAGGGGTGTGTTTGATTAGATCAATGTTATTCTTGTTCCTCATAAGTTTTTTTATTCCTCTTGAACTGCTTGCTATCAAAATAATGCGGAGAGACCGGGCCAAACTAACATGGCCCGATTTCTCCGCCGTATTTCTTATGTTGTGTTCTTCGCGTTCTTCTTGGGTGATGAAAAATGAAACGTTGCAGGTTCGTTGTGCAACACAATGATCCCAAATTGAAGACCCAAAATAACGACGACCTATCGGAGGTGTGACAATGATAGCGGGTGATAGATTGGACTGGACCGGGAAGACCGTTATTCAACTGTTCTTCGAGCGGGAGAATTATAACGTGTTTTTGGAGCCGATCAGAGGCCCGAAAATGCCGGTAATGATTTTGGAACTTCGGGGAGACCTAGAGACTGTAGTTTCATGGTGATCAGACTATCATAAGGAAGAACATGCATCATGGGAAGCACGCTGACCAGAAGCGTTGTTTCTAGAAAATTTCAGAAAATACACGACGTGTACTTCTGAAGAACACGTCGTGTAGTACGGGCACACTGCGGTTAGGGTTATGGGCGTCAGACACGCATCACACAACGTTTGACCCCTGTCACATGGCGTGTACTCTTATTACAGCTTGGCCGAGGCGGTTACGCGAGACTCGACGTGTATCCCGGGGATACACGGACACAGGGTGAAGTACATAGGCATGTACTCCACCACACAGCTAGGCAAGGCTAGTGACATGGGCTACCCCATGTAGCAGTTACATGGGTTGGAGAACATGGGTTGAGGCTATGTACGGGCACATGGTCAACGTACACGGAGTCGACCCCAGTTTCTGAGACACGACGTGTAACCATACCACACGCCATGTACTTGATTTTCTACACGACCAGCCTTTCGACAGGGTCGTTGCACATGGGCAGTACCTGAGGTCTAACTACACAGCATGTACCTTATTCCAAAATGCCGTGTAATTTTTGGTAAAAGGCTTGGTCATCTCATCCTCTGTGTCTTGGACACGAATTGTTTGGTTTTCCCCCTATGACGTGGCAGACCTTTGAGATACTTCTTCTTGGGACTTCATGGCAGTTGATGTATCGACACTTGACTTGAGGAGCGGACCCTCTCGGAATCAAGCATGCTTCATTCATAACCCTGTGGCTGGCTGTACAATGACAACTGTTCTTGGATCCCGTGTGGGTTCCACAACACTGACTATTGTTCCTGGATCCTGTGTGGGTTCGACAGCACTGACGACTGTTCCTGGATCCCATACGGGTTCAACAGCTCTGACTATTGTTCCTAGATCCTGTGTGGGTTTGACAGTTCTGACTTATGTTCCTGGATCCTGTGTGGGTTTGAGAGAATAACTATTCCTGGATCCTATGTGGGTTTGAGAGTTCTAATCTCTGTTCCTGGATCCTGTGTGGGTTCGACAGAATAGATGATTCAGTGGCTACATCTGATCATCTCTATCTCTCTTCAAAAGTTGTATACCTGTGTGAGCTGAGTCAATAACTTGTGTTTTTCTCATGATTGAGATGGATTACTAGATAACTTAGGTATATGTATGGGCATATACCTAAGTGGGGTTATCTGTTGATTTCATACCTTGTGGTTTATCCTTGTTGGTATTTTGTGAGACCTTGAGGGTCTCGGGGTCCCTACAGAGTATCATTATACTCACCCCTGCACGGTCTATGCCCGCACCTTGTTGTGTTGGATGCAGACGACAGACAATGCTAACCAAGGCTGAGTGTACGAGGACTGGATGGTACTCAGAGGTGGACCTCACGACGAGTCTATACCTGGTGGAGTGATGAGGAGGCTATCTGTACCTACCTTTCAGGTAGGATCCATGGTGAACGATCCAGGAGCTTCTTTTCACCTTGCAACTATTTTTTCCTTTTCAGTTGTACTTGTACTTTACATTTGGTCTTGTATTTCCAGCCCCTTTACTTTTCAGCACTCACTTTTTATACAGTTTTACTTAGTGTTTTGTATTCATCTGTGTGCTCTGTAGTGTGTGTTTACAGTTATAAAGGAAATGCCTTCCTAGTTTAGGGAATTATGCCTTTGGTGCTAGTCACCAGCCCCTGGCCTATGGAAGGTGGTCTTGGGGTAGTTACGGCACAGGCTCTAGGGGACGGGTCGTGATAGTCATGTTCGTATGTTGCAAGTATAAAAAAACAAGTGATTCAACAGATGTCGTCGAGCATCAAATCACAATCTATATTTATAAAAATAATTCACATTTCCAAGGGAGGTGTAAACACATCATTTATCCCACCCAAACATTGATAAAACTCTTTTTAATATATTTAGGCTACACACTCAATACCTGACCATTTTTAAAAAAAATTCCAAAACATGATGAAACACAATACACACTTTACTCCAAAAATCCAAATAGGCATTTTATAAAGGAAACAAGGCATGCATTGTTGAATAAAACAATTTCAATTTAACACCCAACAAATTATGAACCCCAATCTGCATGCCATACTTTTATTTAAATTGTTTAACCTTGTTCTTAACTTTACAAACCATGTGTGTAAACATCCGGTATTCAAAACTCGACACAACGCACCACCCATTCATTAAAAGAAAACTATTTTTGAAATGGAACTCACCCCAGACATACCCTATTTTATAATTCGCACCACCAAAATAATGTAATAAATGTTGATCAATTTATAAAACACAAATCCAGAGGCACAAAAAAGTTCTACCTAAAACACACTCAACTTTACACAAAAATGCTACTTTAAAGTTAATTGCACAATAATACCATATTCAACAAGACTTCAAACATAGACCGCATACTAAACGACTAACCAAAAGGTTGCACAAAATATTTAACATGTATACTAAATGTGAAAAACATAGAATTAAATTTTCTTAAATTAAAAATGGAAAGTGCAAGGGAATTCCTACCTCAGAACCAAGGCACGACGACAAAGCTCGCTCGGAAACAAGGCGAAATGACAATGCTCACACAGAATCGCTTTGCACAAGTTCTAAAACATTAATCCCACCAAAACAACCATCAATCAAAAAAACCAACTAATAAAACAAAGAAAAAATCAAGAATGGTAAAAATAAAATAAAAATGAATATAAAAGCACACCCGAAGGGGGAAGTGGTATACCAGAGGGCTTCCCATGCCAGAAGGAGGGGCTGCGACCTGAGGCAGGCCACCAGATAGGGTCACCGGAGGTGCAAAAAGGTGCTGTTCGGAAGAGGGGTCAGCCGAGGAGGCTACGGGTCGGCCGGAGAGGCTGCTGCGCACTAAGCCCGGGGTCCGAGGGGGGCTGCGCCAATGAGAAGTAGGTCCAAGGGGAGCGACGGGAAGGCGGGGCTGCACCGGAAGTCACCTCTAGGGTGCCGGGGCGTGCTGCAAGTCTGAGGGGGAGTCAGGGTCGGCTGGGAGCTGCAGAGGCAGGGGGTTGCGCCAACTAGAAGGAGGGGCATGCTTCAGCATCAACTGGCATAAGGTGAGGGTGAGGGGTCTACTGGAGATAGTGTTGGGCGCCTTCCTGGTTGGCGCACTGGGCAACACCTCCTCAAATGGTGCACATGCGGTATCTGTTTTAATGTGGTGTTTTAATGCGGGCCAAGACCGTGTGAATTAATTCACGCGGTGAAACTCTTTTGATGCGGCGACATTATTTTGACGCTGATTCTTTTCCTATATAAGGAGGCAGAGGCAAGGCATTTCAACATCACCGGCAACAACAACACCGAGAGCAAATCCCATTTGGTGATCGCCTTTTCTTTGACGATCATCTTTCTTTCTCTCCACCTTTTTATCCATACTTTTATTCTTGAGTATTAATTTTGAGATCCCTTCCATTTTGGGGAGTCTCTACCGTGTACTTATTGATTTTAGTGGATCCCTCTTTCTAGACTAGGTCCCGTGGTTTTTCCCTTTCGGGTTTTCCACGTAAAAATTTCTGGTGTCAAATTTATTTTTCTGCACATTTAATTTTGTTGGTTCACATCCACTTCTATTTGGGGGGGAAAGATTCAATTTCCACTGCGTGTTCGCTTTTTTTTTGTTTGCGCGTTCGTCACTTTCCCGTCTTTCTCAACATCTGGTATCAGAGGGTTTGGTTCTTTTCTTTTCATATTTATTATGGAGGCCAACTACAGTCGGATGATTTTGTTAAATGGTACCAACTACTATATGTGGTGACTTAAAATGAAGTATCTGCTTTTTGTCAAGCGAATGCATCTTCCAGTGTTTAGTACCCAGAAGCCAGAGAGAATGTCAGACGAAGAATGGGCGTTCGATCATGAGATGGTTTGCGGCTTCATTCGTCAATGGGTCTAAGACAACGTGATGAACCACATTGTCAACATCTCTCACGCCAGAACTTTGTGGGAGAAGCTTGAGACGACC
Source organism: Viscum album (assembly GCA_963277665.1). Classification (NCBI taxonomy): domain Eukaryota; kingdom Viridiplantae; phylum Streptophyta; class Magnoliopsida; order Santalales; family Viscaceae; genus Viscum; species Viscum album. The sequence goes on from OY728146.1 coordinate 1,226,928,539, forward strand.
TACGCTTCGAAGATGGGAAACAATAAACTGTTTCTTCTCAAGTAAATTATGAAATTGAGGTACAGAGAAGGTACGCCTATTTCTGATTATTTAAGTGAATATCAAGGATGTTTTGATCAGTTGTCTGGCATGAGTATAAATTTTGAAGATGAGGTTTTAGCTCTTTTGCTGCTTAACACTTTACCCGATTCATGGGAAAATTTACGTGTTACTCTAACTGGTTCTGCTCCTAATGGTGTTGTGACATTTAGTTTTGTCAAGTCTGCTATTTTAAATGAAGAGGTCAGGAGACGTACTCAGGAGAAATCTTCTTCCAAGCTTTTTGTCACAGAGAACAGGGGGAGAAGCCAAGACCGGGGGCAGAGCAGTCGAGATAAGAGCAGAGGCAGAAGAAAATCCAGACTGAAGCAGAGAGATTTTGAATGTCATCATTGTGGTAAGAAGGGGAATGTTAAGAAGTTTTGTTATCAGCTGAAAAGAGAGAACAGATTTAAGGAAAATCAACAGAAGAAAAATGGAGATGGAGATGATCATGTTGCCGCTGCTACAGGGGGTGATCTTGTTATTGTTTATGATTCCATTAACATTGCTTCTGATGATTCTTGCTGGGTTGTTGACAGTGGTGCCTGTTTTCACGTGACATCGAAGAAAGAGTTCTTTACATCTTACATGCCAGGTAATTTTGGGATTTTGAAGATGGGAAATGATGGACATGCTGACGTTGTATGCATCGGGACTGTTTGTTTAAAGACCAGTACAGGAAGTAAGCTGATTTTGAAGAATGTCTGACATGCACCCGAGGTTTGTTTGAATCTTATCTCTACTAGCGTTCTTGATGATGAAGGGTTTATCAGCACTTTTGGTGATTTCCAATGGAAGCTTTCCAAGGGCTCTTTGATTGTGGCTCGAGGGAAGAAGCAATCAGGTTTGTACTGGACTAGAGCTTCTATTTCTTGTGATACTGCTTGCGTTGTTGAGTGTAGTGTTTCGTCCAAGTTGTGGCATAAGAGGCTCAGTCACATCAGTGAGAAAGGTCTCGGTTGTTTGGCCAAGAGAAATCTTCTTCCAAATTTGAAGAGTGTCAAGTTGGACACATGTGATCATTGCATGGATGGAAAACATAGCAGAGTGAGTTTCAGCAGTCATCCTCTACACAGGAAGTCACATGTACTTGAATCGGTACATTCTGATGTTTGTGGTCCTTTGAAATCGAAGACCTTTAGTGGCGGTCTTTATTTTGTTACATTTATTGATGACTACTCACTAAAGCTCTGGGTTTATGTCTTGAAATCCAAAAGTCAGGTGCTCAGTGTTTTTAAGCAATTTCATGTTTCTGCTGAGAGAGAATCAGGAAAGAAATTAAAATGTATTCGCACTGACAATGGAGGAGAGTATTGTGGTCCGTTTGATCAGTATTGCAGGCAGGAAGGTATTCGACATCAGAAGACGCCTCCCAAGACATCTCAGCTGAATGGTGTAGCTGAGCGGATGAACATAACTTTGCTGGAAAGAGTTCGTTGTTTGCTTTCAGAAGCAAAGTTGCCTGGACTTTTTTGGGGTGAGGCTTTACTTACTATTGCTTATATTATCAATTTGTCACCTGCGGTTTCTTTGCAGACAGACACTCCCGACAAATTTTGGTATGGCAAAGAGATCAGGTACGATCACTTGCGCATCTTTGGTTGCAAGGCTTTTCTTCATGTGCCTAGAGATGAGAGATCCAAGCTGGATGGTAAGACATGCCAGTGTATTTTTATTGGCTATGGACACGATGAGTTTGGATACAGGTTCTATGATCCTATTTTGAAGAAACTTGTCAGAAGCCGCGATGCAGTGTTTAAGGAGGATCAGACTATTGCAGACATTGATAAGGGAGAAAAAGATGCTTCTCCAACTTCTGATGGGTTTTTCAGTCTTGAGCCAGGTTCTAATTCACATTTATCTCATGTTGTTGATTCTGATGATCATGTTTATGTACAGAATGATGCTCAAGGTGAACAGGTTGGATTTGAAGTTTCCGATGCACATTTTGTTTCTGATGATCCGGTTCCAGGGGTTATTAATGAACCCGCAGTTCCACTCCGGAGGTCATCTCGGCATCGCACCATTTCTACTCGATATTCACCTGATGAGTATGTGCTCCTCGCTGAAGGGGGAGAACCATAATCGTTTGATGAGGCAATGGAGAGTGAACAGAAGGACAGATGGGTTGCAGCAATGGATGACCAGATGAAATCATTGCACGACAACCACACTTTTGAGCTGGTGAAGTTACCGACAGGGAAGAGAGCTTTGCAAAATCGGTGGATTTATCAGATTAAGAATGAAGAATCCAGTTCTGTTCCACGATACAAGGCAAGGTTAGTTGTCAAAGGCTTCTGTCAGAAGAAAGGTATTGATTTTGATGAGATTTTCTCACCTGTTGTCAAAATGTCTTCCATTCGGGTTGTTCTTGGTTTGGCTGCCAGTTTAGATCTGCAGATTGAGCAGATGGATGTGAAGACAGCTTTCCTCTATGGAGATTTAGAGGAGGAGATTTATATGGAGCAACCAGAGGGTTTTCTTCAAACAGGTAAAGAAAATCATGTCTGCAAGTTGAAGAAGAGCTTGTATGGTTTGAAGCAAGCTCTGAGGCAGTGGTATAAGAAGTTTGAATATGTCATTTCTCATCAGGGTTTCAGGAAGAAATCTTCTGATCATTGTGTTTTTGTTCAGAGATTTACTGATGATGATTTTATTATACTGTTTCTTTATGTTGATGATATGCTCATTGTTGGCCATGAAACTTCTAGAATTGACAGATTGAAGAAGGATCTTTGTCAGTCTTTTGCGATGAAAGACTTGGGGCCAGCACGACAGATTCTTGGCATGACGATCTCCCGTGACAGGAAGGCCAAGAAGTTGTGGTTATCTCATGAGAGATACATTGAGAAGGTTCTTCATAGATTTTCTATGGATAGAGCGAAAGTGGTTAGTACTCCTCTTGATTTACATTTTAAGCTCAGTTCCAGTCAGTCACCTTCTACTGATGAAGAGAGAGAGGAGATGCAACACATACCTTATTCATCTGCTTTTGGATGTTTGATGTATGCAATGGTATGTACTAGACCTGATATAGCTCATGCAGTTGGTGTGTTCAGTCGTTTTATATCAAATCCAGGTAGAGAGCATTGGAGAGCATTGAAGTACATTTTTCATTATCTTCGTGGTACTTATGATCTGAGATTGTGTTTTGGAAAAGGGGAACCTATGCTTTGTGTCTTTACAGATTCAGATATGGCAAGAGATATCGATTCGAGGAAGTCTACTTCAGGCTATTTGATCACTTTTGCAGGGGGAGCTGTATCTTGGCAGTCTAGATTGCAGAGATGTGTTGATTTATCTACCACAGAGTCAGAGTTTATTGCATCTACTGAGGCGTGCAAAGAATTGTTGTGGATGAAAACGTTTATTCGAGAGCTCAATTTAAATCAGGACATGTATGCTTTATTTTGTGATAGTCAGAGTGCTATTTGTTTGGGAAAGAATTCTACTTTTCATGGAAGGTCGAAACATATCGATGTTTGATATCATTGGATTCGCAACATCCTTGATTCGAGACAGTTAGAGCTTGAGAAGATCCACACTGATGATAATGGGTCAGACATGTTGACCAAGAGTTTACCCAGAGGAAAATTTGAGACTTGCCAACAGATTGCAGGGTTGGCGGTGATCCCCACTTGAGTCGGAGGGGGAGATTATTGGGCGCCTTCCTGGTTGGCGCACTGGGAAACGCCTCCTCAAATGGTGCACATGCGGTATCTGTTTTAATGTGGTGTTTTAATGCGGGCCAAGACCGCGTGAATTAATTCACACGGTGACACTCTTTTGATGCGGTGACATTATTTTGACGCTGATTCTTTTCCTATATAAGGAGGAAAAGGCAAGGCATTTCAACATCACCGGTAGCAACAACACCGAGAGCAAATCCCATTTGGTGATCGCCTTTTCTTTGATGATCATATTTCTTGCTCTCCACCTTTTGATCCATACTTTTATTCTTGAGTATTACTTTTGAGATCCCTTCTATTTTAGGGAGTCTCTACCATGTACTTCTTGATTTTAGTGGATCCCTCTTTCTGGACTAGGTCCCGTGGTTTTCCCTTTTGGGTTTTCCACGTAAAAATTTCCGGTGTCAAATTTATTTTTCTGCACATTTAATTTTGTTGCTGCACATCCGCTTCTATTTGGGGGGGAAAGATTCAATTTCTGCTGCGCGTTCACTTTTTCTTTTGTTTGCGCGTTCGTCGCTTTCCCGTCTTTCTCAATAGACAGGTGATCTCGAGGTGACGGTAAGAGGCGGAGAGGGAGGTCTGATCGCGATAGAAGACCAGAGGCAGGGGTAAACACGGGGTGGTGAGTAGGCTATTGGAATGAGGCGAGGAGGTGCTGGGAAGGCCAACACTGGAGATTTGAGGGGATATCCGGGATGCGGCGGAACCTGGGGTCGAGGGCAGAGGTCAACTAGGGAGGAGGTGCGGAGTGTGGGGCCAAGGTGGTAGCCTCGTTGGGTGAGGGAGAGGGCGAGGTGGCAGCTGCAAGTGGGAAGGGAAGAGGTACAACATGGAGGGGGAAAGCAGGGATGGTGATGCTACAGGAGGAAGGCGCGAGCAGGTTTTCTTGAGCAGGAGCTGAGGGCTGGAGCGGGTGAAGCGCACAGGTTAGGGGGAGCACCAGAGCGGGATGGGGGTCATGACCAGAGTGGATAGGCGCACCAGCTTGGGGAAAGCAGAGCCGAAATTGCAGGTGGGGGTGACAACATCCTGGGATCGTGCCGCACATAGGGGAAAAACGGGGGGAGGAAAAAGGGTAGTGCAAAACCCTAAAAAATGGGTTAAAAATAAAATAAAATAAGCAAATAATAATAAAAATAATAAATAATAAAAGTAAATATATATATATATACATATATTAAATTTCACTTCTAATAACTAAATTGCAATGAATAAAATAATTATAATTATAATTCAATAATAAAATAATTTCTAAGAATTACTTTAATTAACATCAATTTAATTGTAATGTTTAGAATAACAAGAATAATAATAATAATAACAACATGATGATAAAATTAAATATAATAAAAGTATTTATTTCATTTCAAGTATAATAAAATCCTTAATTACAATAAAATTTTTAAAAGACAACAATTAATTTTTGTTTTAATTACAAAATCATTTATTTTCATTTTCTGAGAATGAGCGGTCGCGCCGCTACCCGGGCGGATCTGCGCAGGGTTTCCGAAATGCGCTCCACTTGTGTACCCAACAACGTCGAACATAAAATTTCATTTTTCTTAACAAAAATTCAAAACTTCATCTGAGACTCACCCTGGACCACAAAAAAATATATAAAGTCCATAAAATAATTAAAATAAAATAATCTCATAGGTTGGGGTGTGATAATTATGACCTTTCTCTATAAATCTCTCTCTATCTCTCCATATATCTATTTTATGTTATAGAATAACTCTAAATTATGTATATATGTCTCTTACATATATAACTAACTCATTTTTCCTTCCTTTTATGGGGTACTACATGCCTTGAATTTATTTCTCAAATTCCTTCTTTAAAATCAGACCTGATCAAGGGGAACTTTTACATCCCTTAATCATTTTATGTAATGCTCATTTAAAATATTTATTCCTAAATGAGAAACATATTTTGAGACATATTCTCATGTAATCAGATACAAATGATCATAATATTTAATTCCTTTTTCTATTTGGAATCTTTATAAAATTTCCTTTTATTGTGATATGAGGAAAGATTATGAAACCAATTTATTCCCATGGGCAATTCTTATATTTATGCCTTATAAATGATTTCATTTTTAGGCCACACATAAGCATGCACATGTTATTATGGGTTCACCTAGATATTTATACACTGAATTTTATATGTTTTTGTCTCATGAGACTTTATGTATAAGATTAGGGAGTAAACCTTATCCATGATTTGATTCTATCAACCATGTGATGTTGTCTTGGTAGTTAACATTGACTTATACTTATGTCATGTCTCATGTTTTTTCCACTTTAATATGTTTCCACCATCTTATGATACCATGTTATTTATGTTATTCTCCTATGTGATTATTCATAAGCCTTATCTTTTATGATATCATGTTATGTCGTTTGACTCACATGTCATGCTTTGTTATCATGTTTATTCCCTTACCAGGCCTTTTAGCTCACCCTTTTATTTAATGTATTTCCTTAGGTTATACTATGCTATTTTAGGAGTTTAAATGGATATAGGATCACATTACGAAGAATAAAATAAATATGTCATGTTTTAGTTTCCTTTAGATGTATTATGAACCTAGTCTTCTAAAGACACTACACCTCACGTTCTTTGGGTTTTGTTTATAGGATGTTTATGTTAAAAATCATGTAACAATATGTATAAAAGGTTTGGGTCACTATAGATGGTATCTGAGTAAGGTCTAGAGATTTTGGGGATTAGGACTATAATAATTTAGTGAGAACCATATGGAGGATTCTATGTATAATAAAAATATCATGATATTTTGGTAAAATGTAGAGTAAGTGGTTTCCAAGAAAATACTTTCCTATCTAGATAATACAAGTGGATGTGGTTTTAGATCAAATTAATCTATGGGTAATAACCTTGAAAAGAGTTGTTTGGGTATATCCCAATCATCATCCTGGTGCCCGGTGAATGTGCTATTACTGCGCACCATATTTGACACTCCTAGGGGATATTATTTGGAAAATTCACAAACTCTTTATGAACCATTATGAAAAACTTAAATAAATTGTTAGGTTAGAAAAATTAATAGGGAAATTACCATGGATAATTTATATTGAAACATAGAGACTTAAAATTTGGGATTTACATGTCATTTATAAGTCATTTCTTCTATGTTCATAGTCACCCTTTTTACATAATTTTTAGTTTGACTATTCTTATCATTTTGCCTTTATTTTATTTAATGATGCAAAATAAAAGGAACTATGGAAAAAAAATGACAAGCAATGTGATGATTGGCCTAATGACATGCCTAGACTTATAGGAGTGAGATATGGGAACCTCATGGCATTATTGGCTCAGCTGATTCATGCTATGAAAAATATCTTGAATCACGTGGAATGCCCTCCTCTTAAGAAAGTGAAAGTTGCAGTTGTGGCTTTTATGCGACAAAGGCCTCTTACATTTAGTAGATCTTCTAATCCCATCATTATTAAATAATGGATTAACTCTATTTAGAATATATTCTTTGTCATCCAATTCCTGAAATAAGATAAAGTTGTGTTGGTTGTCTATCGTCTCGAAGGTGATGTCGATCAGTGGTGGAAACTGATCAAGAACATGAAGTCAAAAGATAAAATTGATTCCATATAAGGAGAAATATTAAAGAAAATATTTTTTAATAAATATTTTCCCCAAACTCTCCATATTAAAATAGATAGGGAGTTCCTTAGACTAAAGGAAAATAAAGATAAACCTATCATGAAATATGAGGTAAACTTCACAAGGCTTGCACGACATGCCTACATCTTTTTCATTAACAGTGAAAGTAAGGAGGTCCATTTATTTACTGGGTTAAATTTGAGTCTATAAAAATATTTAGCGATTCAAGACTTTGAAAACTATGAAGAGATTGTCTATTGTGACCTTAAGGTTGATATGGATATCGATGAATTTCAGTTGTCTCATGGGCATGTAGAAAAAAAGAATAAAATAGAGTTTTATTTAGGAGGATCAATGGATAAATCTCATGGGGGTAAGAAAACTCAACTGACCACATGTCACAAGTGTGGGAAGAAGCATCCTAAACACTATCTCAAGGGAACTGAGAGATGATTCAAATGTATAAAAAAAGGGAATTAAGCTAATCAATGAAAAGTGAGATAGAGAATCCCACTAATTATATAGAGGAAAATAAGGTTTAGATCCACACTAAGTCTATGATAAAGTTTTTTAACTACAAGAAACACAATCATCATGTGTAACAATTTTCTAAGCCAAGGGTTTTTCAGAGATAATCAACGATAAAAACCTCTAATACCTAGAAAGAAAGGAAGGTCATATTCTACCACTACTAAGGAGGAGGATCCTAAAAATGATGTGATGATGGTTATGTTGTTTATTCACTAAAGAATAGAGAAATTACTAATTGATTCTGATTCTACACATTATTTCTTATATTTTAAGTTTAGTATAACTATTGAAACACTGCCTAAAAACATGGGGGTTGAGCTATCTATGAGAATAAAAAACATATATATTATTTCATCCCAAGTATATAACTCCTCCCTGGTCAATATTTGAGGACTAAACCCCATAGTAAATATTATACTAATCCATTTGGTGGAGTTTGATACTATATTGGGCATTAATTGATAGTCCTTATATAAAACCAAAATTAACTATTAAGAGAGGGAGATCACTCTTCAAATCCCAAGTCAACCTTAAATTCTATACAAATGTAAGGTGGAGGATAAATATCATTTGGAATATTCTTCTCAAGCATGGATATCATCAACTTATGAGGGAACATATCTAGCTCAAATTATTGAGACAAAGGGAAGAATTATGCTTGAAGACATGCCCATTGTGAGGTATTATATTGATGTATTCCCTGAAGAGTTGTTTGGAATTTATCCTGAATGATAGGTTAAGTTATCGATTGAACTTATACTTGGATATATACCTATATCTAGGACTCCCTATAGAATGGTTACCATTAAGTTGTAAAAACTAAATAAGTAGTGACAAGAGAATCTGGAAAAGGGTTTTATATGCTTGAGTTTTTCATCGTGTGGTGTGCCATTCATGTTCATCAGTATGGATGGGTCAATGTGCCTATGAATTTGTGATCTAAACAAAATCACAATAAATAAAAAGTATCCCCTTATATAGATAGATGACTTATTCAATCAACTATGTGGGGCCCAATATTTCTCCACGATGGACCTTCAGTCGGGATATCACCAATTAAAGGTAAAGAAGGAAAATATTTCTAAGAATAACTTTCGAACAAGGTATGAACACTATGAGTTCATAGTGAAACCATTAAGACTCATTGATACTCTAGAAATATTCAGGGGATTAATGAATATAGTCTTTAGAAATTACATCAACAAATTTGCGGTGGTCTTTATAGATGATATTTTGAAGTACTTCAAAAGCAAGGAGGAGAATGAGAAGCATTTGAATACAATGATAAAGAATTTTCTTAAGGAAAATATTTATGAAAAGTATAGTAAATTTGAATTATGGATGGAGGAAGTATCATTATTGGGGAAATTTATCAACAACAAAGGGATATATATGGACCCTTCTAAGATAAAGGCAATCGAGGAGTGTCCCAGACCAACATCTGTAATGAATATCCATAATTTCATTGGACTAGATGGGTATTACCAACATTTTTTGAGAAAATTATCATGATTTTAAAACCCTATAACCAAGTTAACTAAGAAAAGAATAAAGTTTGTATAGAATAATGAATGTAAAAGAATCTTCAAGGAGTTAAAAATTTGGCTTACCACAACACCAGTCCTCACACTTATCTCAAGTGAGGAACTTTTCATGGAATACAATTATGCTTAAAAGAAGGGTTTGAGATGTGTATTAATGAAAAATGAAAAAATGACAGCCTACACCTCAAGGTGGTTGAAATTTCATGAGCAGAACAATCCAATGCATGATCTGGAGTTGGCTGTAGTGATCTTCATATTGAAAATCTGGCAACATTTTCTCTATGGAGAGAAGTGTAAAATATATATAGATCATAAGAGTTTCAAGTATATATTCTCATATAAAAATATTAATATATTCCATCGAAGGTGGTTAGAACTGATCAAGGACTATGATTTCTCAATCCACTATTATCCTAGGAAAGTAAATAAAGTGTAAGATGCTCTAAGTAGAAAGGATCTTACAACCTTATCAATTATGTGAATTGAGAAGGATCCAATATTCTTAGACTTTCAAACTATGTAAATGGGGATCATAAAGGTAGGAACACCATCATTACTTTCTCAAATGATTGCTCAACCATACCTTTTTCATAAGATAATGGATGCTCAAAGATATGATGTGGAAATAAATAAGAAGGTGGGTGCTATATGAAAAGATAAATAATTAGAGTTTAAAATTGATTAATAAGGAGTTATAAGATTTAGGTCATAACTATTTTTACTATAAAATACTGATATAAAGAAAGAATTATTGAATGATGCATATAACTCGACCTTCTCCATCCACCCAGGGAGCATGAAGATGTATTGTGGTCTCTAAGAGAACTATTGGTGGTACAATATGAAGAAGAATATTATAGAATATAAATAAAAGTGTCTGCTATGTTATTAAGTGAAGTTAGAAAGGAAAAAGTTCAAGGGGATGATGCAACCATTAACCATACCTATATAGAAATGGGAAGACACCACCATGGAATTTTTCACTTTAATTACAAAGAAATAAAAAGTAAATGATGTTATATGGGTTGTGGTGGATCGTCTTATGATGATTTATCACTTCATTGAAATTAAATAGGACTTCTAAATTGATCAAATTACAAGGATATATATAAGAGAAGTGGTGAGGTTTCATGGAACACCATCATCGATTGTATTAGATTGAGATATGAGATTTACCTCCAAGTTCTAAAATACTCCCCAACATAATCTAAATACTGAATTGAACTTTAGTATGGACTATCACCCCCAAACTAATGGCCAATCTGAGTGGACTATCTAGACACCTGAGGAAATGTTGAGAGCATGCTCGATGGAATTCAAAGGAGGATGGGATCAATATCTTCCTTTGGTCGAGTTCTCATACAATAATAGATTTCACTCAAGTATTCGAATGGCCCGATATGAATCCCTTTATAGGAAGAGATATAGAACAACTATGTGATAAGTTGAAGTTATCAAATGTAATCTACTAGGACATAAAATGGTAAAAAAGGTCAATACTATTCAACAACACATCAGGGATGCTCAAATTTGATATAAGAGATATGCTGATAATCATCAATGAGACTTGGAATTTAAGTTTGGAGATAAAGTGTTCCTCTTCATATCTCCATGGAAGTGAGTCATGAGATTTGGGAAGAAGGGAAATCTAAGTCTGAAGTACATCGGTCCCTTTGTGATTCCTGATCATATCAGAGTTGTAGCCTATCAACTAGCACTCTCATTAACCCTTTCTCAAGTACATGAAATATTCCACATATCCCTCTTGAATAGGTGAATACCACATCCCTCACATGTATTGAATTTAGAGGTGGTACAACTGAAAAATGATCCATCTTATAAAGAGAAGGTAGTGAAGATATTAGAATATAGAGATAAAATTATACATAACAAGACAAATCACTTAGTCAAAGTGTTATCGATAAACCATAAGTATGAGGACGAGACATAGGAATTGGAGGAATATATAAAGAATAAGTACCCTGACATGTTTTCACCTTAGTATGTAAAATAAAATTCCAAGGGAAATTTTTTTTAAGGGAGGAAGAATGTAACAACCCAGAATTTTATCAATGTAATTTCCCTTCAGATTATATAAATGTGTCATGTTTAGTAAAGCATATGCACCACATGATAAAACCAATAACATTTTATTATAGTAATTTGAATATTAAATTTAGATAATAAATATAGACATAATAATTAGAATTATTTCAATGGGATAAAAAATAGAAAATAATACAATAATAATAAGAAAATTTGGATATGACCAATCCCTCAAAATAATCATACTCATGAGAAACATTGTAGAAATAAAATAGAATGTTAATAATACAATATGCAGTTTGGGAATGAAAATATATATAACCCTGAGAGAAAATATAATCAAATGAAGAATGAATAAAATTTGATGTATTTATAGAAATTAGGGAACCCATATGAGCACTATGAATCTGACTGTTGGAATAGTAATCTGACTGTTGGAATAATAATATGATTGTTAGAATAGTAATATGAATGTAGGAATAGTAATATGGCTATTCGAATAGTAATATGATCATTAGAATAGAAATATGAACATTAGTAATAATAAAATAACTTATGGAAATGTAAAATAATATTTAGGTATGTTATAAAATAAAAATATGGTATATTTATATCACGGTACAAGTAAATAAATGTTTTAAAAATTACAAATTAAGTGTTTGTAGTTTTTGTGAAATATAAATGTTTTAATTTCACTTTTATAATAAATAGAATGAATTAAAATGGATTTTATCTTCATAAAATTTATTTATAAATTAATATTATGTTGTATTATAATGATACAATAATTTTATGAGACCATAAGTAAATTTTCAAAGGGTTAAAAAATTGTTTGCAATATTAAAATTGATATTTTTCAAATAAATGAGGATTTTATTTAAAAATTAAATTTCACATATTTAAATAATTATTATCACAAATTATATTTCATTTTTGGAATCTAGAAATTTAAAAGTGGTTAGGTTGAAATATTGGTATTTTTCTAAAATAGTTGAATTTTTAGTGAACAGTGAAATACGGTAAAATATGATATTTAAAATTACAAGCTAAATACATGAATTTTTGAGTCATTGATGATGTAATCAACCATTAGTTTTAAATAAAATTCACAATTTACTATATATATTCACAAGAATCTATACCATTGGCATTCATGATCCAAAATAATAAACTAATGAATATAATATTCAAAATCACCCCTATAAATATCACCCCTCACCACCCCTTCTCTTCATAACTTCTAAGACTTGTAGCTCTCCCAATTTCTAACCAATTAACTTCCCAGTAATATCCCCCAATTAAAAGTTCTATTTTTCTCACCAAAAGAGCAATTCCAAGTTCTTTAAGGTGTATTTCAAAGAGATGACATTTAAGAGGTAATATTCTCAATTTACCTCTTCTAAATTCATTTCTTCTTCTTCCTTCTCCTCAAATCCCTATTCCAACATAGAGTAATAAATCCAGTATCATATATATACTGTAATTTTATATTTATAATGTAAAATCTACCATAAAACCCTTTCTCATCTTCTCTAATTCTAAAAAAAACCATTGTCCTTATTATATCGGTTCACCACCTTCATGGATGACGAGTTTTTGTTTTTCGATACCGTATTCACAACGAGTTTTATATTTAACTAAGAATTTTACACATATTATTACATGTTTTTTAACATAAATATCCATTAAATATAACCAAAGTATTAAAATTCCTAGTGTCTTTGGAAGACTAGGTTTATAATACATCAAAGTGAAACTAAAATAAAATGAATTTATTTTAATCTCCGCAATGAGATCCTAAATCACTTTGAGCTCCTAAAACTACATAGGATAACGTGAGGAATTACATAAATAAAGTAGTGATATATAAATACTTGTAAGGGTGTAAACATGATGGAGAATCATAACATATCAATCAAAAGTCAATACATGATATCATAAATAAGCAAGGCTCATGAATAATCATATGGAGGCATAATATAAAGAACATGGATTCATAAGATCATAAAAACATAGTAATGTGGAAAAAACACAAATATTTAAATAAACATAAGGATAGGATGACCTCCAAGACAACATCACATGGTGGAAAAAATCCCATCATAGATTAGGTTCACTCCCCAATCCCATATATACCATCTCATAAGAAAAAAACATTACCTAATGAATTTGAGTGCTATATAGGTGAACCCATAATAAAATATAAACGATCATGTGTACCATTAAATGAAATCAATAATTAAGCATAAAAATAATAATTACCCATGGAAAGAAATGGGTTGCATAATCTTTCCTTAAATCATAATCAAAGAGATTATATAAAGAAGGATTATGAGAAATGAACTTAAGGAATGTATTACCCTATAAAGTAAAAGGAAAATAAGATATCTATATATTAAAGGTACATATATATATAATATATAAGAATTTAATAACATCAAAGATATATATAAAGATATTTAGAGAGATAAATTTCATAACCAAAAGAAAAAATGGTGGTTTAGAGAGATCCATTACCTTATGTCTGGATCCATTCTACCATTGCACTTAACATCCTGGATAATAAAATTGGATTCATTAATTACTTAATTAAAAAACTTTTATATCTATATTTGATTTATTACAATTTTTACGCTCATTTATAACTATTTCAATGAGAATGTTTAATTTTTTTGTTCTGGGAGCGTTCATTTCATGGTTCCATGGTCAGATCACTCATGAGTAATTATTGAAGATTTTGTCAAATGGGACCAAAAATCTAAAAGTAAGATGAAATGGTATTCATGACCTTATAGAAATTGAAATATTTCCAATCATCTATATGTGTTCTGATATAGGGACAAATCATTGAGTAAAAACATTAATGTTACGTGGTTAGTTCATTTAGGTGGTTTTACCGACCATCACAAACTTGATTCATTTCAATTAATATTAGGGATATATATTCATTATAGAACATGAAATAAGTTATAATATAATTATTATAATATTATTTAACCATAATAATAATTTTATGACCAGAATTTAAGACAATGGAGTAAAATGATATGCATTTTTCATGGAGGCGGTAAACCAACCATATTATAAACAACGCTTTCATTTTAGAAGAAAAATAAGGAAGATATTAAGATGGATATTATACCATAATAATAGCATAGTAGTGTATTTAAGATACTTATCACTACTGGAATTTTACCCTTTACCAACGGTTCAAAACCATTGGTAAAGGCTAGGAAACTGTTGGTATATAGTATACCAACAGTTTCCCAAACCGTGGCCAAGTAAGCCATGAGTATATGCATATACCAACGGTTCTATGAAAACTGTTGGTATAGGTAGAATGAGTTTCAAATTACCAATGGTTTCAATGAAACCGTTGGTATATGTTTACCCCAACGGTTCTAAAACTGTTGGTAGCACTTGTTTTTAGGCTATACCAATGGTTATAAACTGTTGGAATAGATTTTTTACCAACGGTTTAATAGAATTGTTGGTATACATTAAGGGATCAACACTATACCAACGGTTGTGAACTGTTGGTATAGTGTTTTTACCAATGGTTTTATTAAACCATTGGTAAAAACTTGATCAACATTCAGAGCTGCAACCTAGCCTTCATAATACCTCCAATGCATACACCTCTCCACTACATACACCTGCATAAAAAACACCACAAAAAACACATAAAAACAGACATCAAACACCAAAAAAATACCTTATAGAACAAAAAAACACATATGTTCAGGGAGAGGGGAGGGGGATATCCGGGAGAGGGGAGAGGGGAGGGGGCTATCCAGGGAGAGGGTAGGGGGAGTGAGTTGGTATGTCCATGGAGGGAGTGTGGGGTGGGGGTCTCTCTCCAGGGAGGGGGGGGGTTGTCCAGAGAGTGGGGAGATGTAGGGTGAGGGTATGTTTGGGGAGTGAAGGGGGGGATGAAGGCCTCTACTAATCATAGCTCTATGGAATCTTGATATATGTTAAAAATTGTATAAGTATAACTAAAAAGTAACTCATGGTCATAGGGATCCCAACCCAATGGTATCTAAATCACAACATCAAAATACCTGAAATAGGGTATAAGAAACCCATGTTTTTACAGTATCACCCATGGTAATCTTGACTCATTAAGGTAAAAAATGAACGTGTTGACTCGTACACATTAAAAAATTACCCATGGATCATTGTGATAAAGTATAAACACAATCCGAATGCGTTTGGTCAGTTTTTTGTATGACAGTTGTTGTTTTCACTTAAAATGTTGTCCATTTCAAACAAAAGTGAGACACTTTGAGTAATATCATCACACCATGCCTCAAATTGAGTCAAGGTAGAGTCATACACGTCAAAAATCACCCATGGATCATTGTCCTAAAGTATCAATACAATCCAAATACGTTTGGTTGGTTTTCCATATGTCATTTGTTTTTTTCACTTAAAATGTTGTCCATTTCAAACAAAAGTGAGACACTTTGAGTGATACCGGTCACACCGTGCCTCAGATTTAACGGGGTTGAATCATACACATGGATCGTTGTGCTAACATATCAACACAATCTGAATTCGTTTGGTCAGTTTTTTGTATGCCAGTTATTTTTACTTAAAATGTTTTCCATTTTAAAAAAAAGAGAGACACTTAGAGTGATACCGGCCACACCGTGCCTCTGATTGAGGCATGGTTGACTCATAAACATTAAAAATGACTCATGGATCATTGTGATAAATTATCAACACAATCCTAATGCGTTTGGTTGGTTTTACGTATGTCGTTTTTTGTTTTCACATAAAATTTTGTCCATTTCAAATAAAAGTGAGACACTTTGAGTGATACCGGACACATCATGCCTCAAATTGAGGAGAGGTTGACTTGTACACGTCAAAAATGACCCATGGATCATTTTTCTAAAGTATCAACACAATCCGAATGTCTTTGGTCAGTTTTCCGTATGCTAGTTGTTTTTACTTAAAATGTTGTCCATTTTAAACAAAAGAGAGACACTTAGAGTGATACCGGCCATAACGTGACTCGTATTGAGGTGGAGTTGACTTTCACACATAAAAAATGACCCATGTATTTCTTTCCTAAATTATCAATACAATATTAATGCATTTGGTCAGTTTTCTGTATGTCAGTTGTTGTTTTCACTTAAAATGTTGTCCATTTCAAACAAAAGTGAGCCAATTTGAATGATACCGGTCACACCGTGCCTTGGATTGAGGTTAGGTTGACTCATACCCATCAAAAATGATCCATGGATCATTTTCCTAAAGTATCAACACAATCCTAATGTGTTTGGTTGGTTGTACGTATGCCAGTTGTCATTTTCACTTAAAATCCCGCCCATTTCAAATAAAAGAGAGACACTTAGAGTGATACCGGCCACACCATGCCTCATATTGAGGAAGGTTTGACTTTTACATGTCACAAATGACCCATGTATTGTTTTCCTAAAGTATTAATACAATAAAAATACATTTTTTCAGTTTTCTGTATGTTAGTTGTTGTTTCCACTTAAAATGTTGTCCATTTCAAATACAAGTGAGACACTTTGAGTGATTCCAGTCACATCGTGCCTTGTATTGAGGTGAGGTTGACTCTTACATGTCAAAAATGATCCATGTATCATTTTCCTAAAGTGTCAACATAATCCGAATGCATTTGTTTAGTTTTTTGTATGCCAGTTGTTGTTTTCATTTAAACTCATGTCCATTTCAAATAAAAGTGACATTTTGAGTGATATCAGCCACACCGTGCTTCAGATTTAAGCAGGGTTGACTCTTAAATATCAAAAATGACTCATGTTTTGTTATCCTAAAGTATCAACACAATCCTAATGCGTTTGGTTGGTTTTTTGTATGCTAGTTGTTTTTAGTCAAAATCCTATCCATTTCAAATAAAAGTGACATTTTGAGTGATACTGGCCACAATTTGCCTTATATTGAGGTGAGGTTGACTCGTACACGTCAAAAATGACTCATGGATCATTTTACTAAAGTATCAACACAATCCGAATGCGTTTGGTCAGTTTTTCGTATGTCAGTTGTTGTTTTTTACTTAAAATGTTGTCCATTTTAAACAAAAGAGAGACACTTAGAGTGATACCATCCACACTGTGCCTCAGATTGAGGTGATATTGACTCATACATGTCAAAAATGACTCATGGATCATTTTAATAAAGTATCAACACAATCTGAATGCGTTTAGTCGGTTTTCCATATGTCAGTTGTTGTTTTTTACTTAAAATATTGTCCATTTTAATCAAGAGAGACTTAGAGTGATACTGGAAACACCGTGCCTCGGATTGAGGAGGGGTTGACTAATACACGTCAAAAAATGACTCATGGATCATTTTCCTAAAGTATCAACATAATATGAATGTGTTTGGTCTATTTTCCGTATGTCAGATGTTGTTACTTAAAAGGTTATCCATTTTAAACAAAAGAGAGACACTTAGAGTGATAACGGCTACACTGTGCCTCATATTGAGGTGGGGTTGACTCTTACATGTCACAAATGACTCATGGATTGTTTTCCTAAAGTATCAAAACAATCCTAATGTGTTTGGTCAGTTTTTCATATGCCATTTGTTGTTTTTTACTTAAAATGTTGTCCATTTTAAACAAAAGAGACACACTTAGAGTGATACCGGCCACACTGTGCCTCAAATTGAGGATAAATTGACCCTTACACATCAAAAATGACTCATGGATCATTGTGATAAAGTATCAACACAATCCCAATGCGTTTGGTTGGTTTTACGTATGTCAGTTATTGTTTTCGCTTAAAATTCTGTCAATTTCAAATAAAAGTGAGACACTTTGAGTGATACCGGCCACAACATGACTCATATTGAGGTGAGGTTGACTCGTACACGTCAAAAATGACCTAGGGATAATTTTTCTAAAGTATCAACACAATCCGAATTCCTTTGACCGGTTTTCTGTATGCCAGTTGTTTTTACTTAAAATGTTGTCCATTTTAAACAAAAGAGAGACACTTAGAGTGATACCAGCCATACCGTGCCTTGGATTGAGGTGGGGTTGACTCAAACACATAAAAAATGACCCATGTATTGCTGTCCTAAATTATCAACACAATATTTATGCATTTGGTCGGTTTTTCATATGTCAGTTGTTGTTTTCACTTAAAATGTTGTCCATTTCAAACAAAAGTGATCCAATTTTAATGATACCGGTCATACCATGCCTCAGATTGAGGTGGAGTTGACTCACACATGTCAAAAATGACCCATGTATTGCTGTCCTAAATTATCAACATAATATGAATGCGTTTGGTCCATTTTTCCTATGCAGTTGTTGTTTTCACTTAAAATCCTGTCCATTTCAATTAAAAGAGAGACACTTAGAGTGATACCAGCCACAACGTGCCTCAAATTGAGGTAGGGTTGACTCGTACACATCAAAAATGATCCATGGATCATTTTCCTAATGTATAAACATAATACAAATATGTTTGTTCAGTTTTCCATATGTCAGTTGTTGTTTTTACTTAAAATGTTATCCATTTCAAACAGAAGTGAGACACTTTTACTGATATCGGTCGCACCATGCCTTGGATTGAGGGCAGTTTGACTCTTACACATCAAAAATGACTGATGGATCATTTTTATAAAGTATCAACACAATATTAATGTGTTTGTTTGGTTTTATGTATGTCAGTTGTTGTTTTTACTTAAAATAGTGTCCATTTTAAACAAAAGAGATACACTTTGAGTGATACCAGCCACACTGTGCCTTGTATTGAGGTGAGGTTGACTCATACACATCAAAAATAACCCATGGATCATTGTGATAAAGTATCAACAGAATCTGAATGTGTTTGGTAAGTTTTCCATATGCAAGTTGTTTTTACTTAAAATGTTGTCCATTTAAAAAAAAAATAGAGACACTTAGAGTGATACCAGCCACACTGTGCCTGGGATTAAGGAAGGGTTTACTCTTACATGTCACAAATGACCCATGGATATATATCCTAAAGTATCAACACAATCTCAATGTATTTGTTTGGTTTTCCGTATGTCAGTTGTTGTTTTCACTTAAAATCTTGTCCATTTCAAATAAAAGTGAAACACTTTGAGTGATACTGACCACACCGTGCCTCGAATTGAGGAAGGGTTGACTAGTACATGTCAAAAATGACTCATGAATGTTTTTTATAAAGTATCAAAATAATCCGAACGTGTTTGGTCAGTTTTTCGTATGCTAGTTATTGTTTTCAATTAAAATCCTATCCATTTTAAATAAAAGATACACTTAGAGTGATACCGTCCACATCGTGCCTCATATTGAAGCAGGGTTGACTCGTGCACATCACAAATGACCCATGGATCATTTTACTAAAGTATCAACACAATCCATTTCAAATAAATTATTTATGTCATGGGGGCTGTCCATGGTCCAGGGGGTGAGGGGGTCCAGGGGGTGGGGGTCCAGGGGGATGGGTGGTGTTCAAGGGAGGAAATCCCCAAATAATACTTTGAAAATTAACTATACCCAATCCAACCAACATCAAAATTCCAATAAATCACCCATACAACAACCAATTCATCCTCAATATCGCTACCCTTCCCATTATTCCTTGAACAAATACATGAAAACAAAATCCAAATCCAATTTTCAACTAAACTAAAGACCATAGAAACTACCTTATCACCCCACTAAAGAAATGGAAAACCACTTATGCCACTACCCCAACCATACCCAATCACTTCACATGGACCATCCTTATATCCATTACCCACCTCGACACAATATGAATAAACAAAGCCTTTACTATCTTTGAGTGGGGATACATCTCACCAAAAACTCCATTAGTTTATATGGTTCACTAACTATACAGAAGGAGTATCTATGAAGACTTCAAATAAAGTTGATCCATACAATAATGACACTTAAGTGTTGAAAAAAATAGAAAACAAATCAAAGTTCACTTATTGGTTATGCCATACCAGGTACACCACGACATGGTTTATAAAAAATAAAAATAGAAAATAAAAATAATAGATGCAAAACATTAAAAATAAGGTAGTACTTACATATTTGGAGTGTAGAACTATTTTTTTTATTTAAGATGGATCTATCGGGTGGAAGCAGTTTCCTGAACTGGGTAAAGAGAAAGCCCTCTGGTTTAGGCAAAATCAGAACAGAGAAAAAAAAAATATTAAGAACATTAAAAGTAATTTAGGACTTATATATTTGATGTCGATTGAAGAGGATGGAAGGATTTTCCTAGCCTGGGTAACCAGAGAGCTTCAGCAGATCTTCATTTTTAGGGCTACAGTCACACGGACAGAGGAGAATTAGGGCTGATATATTTTGGGGAAACCTTTCCCAACGGTTTTTAAAAACCATTGGTATAGGTTGTTGTAATGGGAATTTAACCAATGGTTTAATTGAAACCGTTGGGAAAAAGGAGGCATTTCCCAACGGTTTGGGCAAACCTTTGGGAAAGGTTGGTAATAATGGAAGTTTACCAATGGTTTGTTCAAACTGTTTGGGTAGTCCACCTATGCCAACAGTTTTTTCAAACTATTGGCATCAAAGTGTTGGTATATCTCTAAATTCCAGTACTGTATGTTAATATTTTTAGGTGTATGAAGATTATATGTGTAAGACCTCGACCCTCCTCATGGATTCAGAAGAGTAAAAGTGTTACTTTCCTTAGGTGATATCCCCAGGACACCAAAGGCTAGAAATAAATATTTAGGGATTAAGATGTTATTAGGGAATGATTTGATCTAAGAACTCATACAACCTACCAAGTACATAATAACCAAGATGAACTATATGGCTCATGAGAATAAACCAAATTACTAAATAAAATACTTATACAAACACAATATTATAGAATCTTTGGAAAAAGAAATAAAGGTGTAAGGATGAGATTCCAAATAGAAAGACATCAACACCAAAGTGGCACCATCCCAGACCAATATGAAAACACTCCTCATATCCAGCTTCACCAACCAAATGATGATGTCAAGGATCACCACTAGAGAATTACAAAACATGACCCTTACCTATATCTCAATAGATGACATCTGTAAATGCACCAATGTTACCAATAATGGGGTGATTATATCACTCAGTAGGGTTTCACTAAATACTTCCCAACACACACCATTAACACATTTTATATAAAAAATGATAAGAAAATAAAAACAATTTTATCAAAATAAAATAGTTTTTGAAAGGAATTTAACAAAAATAAATCCTTCCACTTTCTCTTCACTTTCCCCTAGGAATACCCATTCTATGTTCCATACCCACACATTCATGCATGAAAATGAAAATCCCAACACTCACGAGTGGAAATCCATCTTTCACCAAGTCATCACTTGGTGATATCCTCTTGGACCTTTCTAGTTTACACTGAGCACAAAGTCTCTTTCAAAAAGACTTAGTATAATGCAATATGAGCACACACCACCATGTATTCCAAGGCCATCATTAATATCAAATATATTTTCGTAAAAAAATTTCTTTTGAAAACCAACTCCTTTAAAAACATTTAATTCAAACATATCATGATCATATTTCAAAACTTCCCTATATAAATCACATCAAAACAAGGGGTTTCCACATAAAAAACTCACGAGATTTACAATCAAATAATAAGAACAATTTATCAAGATTCAATCCCACAAGTTATATAATAGTAGAGTGAGATAGATGACACCTACCTCGATTATGTTTTCCCAAAGGATCTTAAAAGATTTTGTAGATCAACCACTTTCTTCCTTTCCTCTATCAGAACCCAAAAAGATATCATCACTATAAATCCAAACCCATAGATCTAGGTATCACACACCATTCTATGGTTTCGATCAATCCAACACAAAGATATCAAAAACAATAATGATGAATGGAACCCTAACCTTTTGTTTCCACAAAAAACTACTCAAATATTCATTTCCAATGAATTATAGATGCCAAAATTCATCGAAAATCACCAAGGTTAAGCCTAAAAGTTGATAGGAAGAAAAAAAAAGACAAATGTGAAATATTACACCCATAGGATGGGTAAATCCAGCTTGTCCTAGTTTATTTATGATGTGAATTATAAATTCACATCATTAATTCATTAAGAGGCCACTTACGCCAATATTCATTTTGCCTTGACTTATTTTCCAGGAGAAATGGATTTCATGTCATGTATTTCCCCAGTTTTACCCATAAAAACCATTCATTATATGAAATAACCTCACGAAATATGACCTACATTATTCACGTCATGAATTACCCATTCACGAGTTGTGAATTCCCCATTCATGATGTGAATAAGTTTTGTATCCAGACTGCAAATTTATTTCTCTTTAATCCTCAGAACACTTTAAGAACATTTTCCAACCCATTATAAACATGAAATAAGAAAAAAATAAAATGACAAAATACCTCATACTGGGGGTATTGCAATATGGGGTGGTAGAATAAGAATATAATTGAAAGATATTGGCTGGGAATCTTACTTCTTCCTTTAGTTGCCTCCTTTTAAGCTACCCCTTAAGGATTTTTGAAGTGGTATTTGGATGAGACTAATAGAAATAGAATGTGGGGGTGAGGATTGGAAAGTTAATTATATAGAAATTTGGAAATCTCCAAGTATTAGAAGTTGTGAGGATAAGGGGTGGTGATGGGTGATATTTATAAGGGGAGGAGATGAGTGTTTTTGAATATTATATTCATTTGTTTATTATTTTGGCTCAAGACTACCAATAACATTTATTATTGTGACTATATATAGTAAATTATGCATGTGAGTTTAAAATAATGGGTTCTTACATTATCCATGACTCAAAAATTCATGTATTTAGCTTATAATGTTAAGTACTGCATTTTACAATATTTCACTATTAAAAAAAATTAAACTATTTTAGAAAATTATAAAAAATTAAACCTAACCATTTTCTGACATATAGATTCCAAAAATAAAATTAATTTTATGAAATTAATTTTCTAAATATTATAAATTTAATTTTTAAATAAAACCCTCATCTATTTAAAAAATACTAATTTTAATATTATGGTTGTTCTTCTGACCCTTTGAAAATTTACTTATGGTCTCATAAAATTATTTTATAATTATAATATAACATAATATTAATTTATAAAACCATTTTATGAAAATAAAATTTCATTAAATTATTATATTTATTGTAAAAGTGTAATTAAAACATTTATGTTTTTTAAAAATACAAACACTTAATTTATTATTTTTAAAACATTTATCTACTTGTACCATGGTTTAAAAATATCATATTTTCATTTTATATGAAACATAAATATTATTTTACACTTACATAGGTGATTATACTATTCTAATGTCCAGTTTACTATTCCTAGTGATCATATTACTATTCCAATGACCAGGTCACTATTCTAACGGTCATATTACTATTTCAAATGTTAGATTTGTTATTGGTCATATGGGTTACCTACTTTCTATATATAACTCATATTTTATTAATTCTTCATTTAATTCTATTTTATATCAAGGTTATATATATTTTCATTTTCAAGATGAATATTTCATTACTAATATTCTGTTGTATTTCTACAGTACTGTTCGTGAGTGCGGTTATTATGGTGGATTGAGCAGATCCAAATGTTTATATTTTAGTTATCTTATTTTATATTATTTATCCCCTTGTAATATTTTAAATTTTTATAGAAAATTTTACTCTTTTAATTTAATTTTTAAATTAATATAACAAAATTTAGTTGGTTTTATCATGTGGTGCATGTGCATTATTCTAAATTACTAAATATGACAAAAATATAAGAATGGAAATTCAACTAATAAAATTATGGATATTTATAGGTTTAAATTAATTTATAATGGTTTAAAATTAACTAATTATGTTTATTGTATATTTTTTCATATTTTGGAATGAATATATATCCATAATATTAAATAAAATGAAACTAGTTCGTGATGGTCGGTAAAACTGCCTAAATGAACTAACTGTATGAGAATGTTTTTACTAAAGGAATCATCACTATGTAAAAACACATATGGGTATTTGGTAACATTTAAATTTATGAAATTACATTAATAAAATTTCATTTAACTTCTGTATTTGTGGTTCCATTTGACAAGAACATCAATAATTATCCACAAGTGATCTGACCTTGGAACTATGAAACAAACACTCCTAAAACAACAAAATTAAACATTTCATCTCATTGAAATGATTATAAATGAACATAATAAAATTATAATAAATAAAATATAGATGGAAAAAGTTCTAAATTAAGTAATTAATGAATCTAATTTTATTATCAAGGACATTAAGTGCAAGTACATAACAAATCTGGACATAAGGAAAGGGATATTTCCAAACCATCGTTTTTCTTTGAGTTATGAACTTTCTCTATCTAACTTACTTTTTATATCTATTTAATGTTATTTAATACCTCTAAATTATGTATATATTTCTCTTACATATATAACTAACTTATTCTCCCTTGCTTTGATGTGGTAATACATTCCTTAACTTCATTTACCAAACAAATTCTTTAAAATCAAACTCGGCTAAGGGGAACTTTTCAATCCCTTAATCCTTTTATATAATGCTCATTTAATGTGTTTATTCCCAAATTAACACCATATTTTGAGACCTATTCTTATATAATTAGATATTAACATCTATAATATTTAATTTCTTCTTCTATTTGGAATATTTACTAAATATCTTTTGATTATGATATGAGGAAAGATTATGCAACCCATTTATTTCAATGAGTAATTCTTATGTTTATGACTTATGAATGATTTATTTTTTGTTAAAAACATAATCATGTACATGTTATTATGGGTGAATTCAGATAGTGCTCCAATTCATTTGATAATGTTTTTTTCTCATGAGATGTTATGTATGGTATTAGGGAGTAAACGTAATCCATGATGGGACCTTGTCCACCATGTGATATTTTCTTGATAGCTATCCTTGACTTATGATTATTTGGTGTTTCATGTTACTACCACTTCCTTAAATTTACATGATATTATGATATCATTCTCTTTATATTATTCTTCCATGTTATTATTCATGATCCCTCTCTTTTATGATATCATATTATGCCATTTGACTCACATTTTATGATTTGTTATCATGTTTATTCTCTTATTGGGATTTTTAGATCACCCCTTTATTTTATGTTTTTCACTAGGTTATCCAATGAAGTTTTAGGAGCTCAAAGGTATTTAGGATATCATTATATATAATAAAATAAATATGTCATGATTCAATTTCCTTTCTATGTATTATGAGCCTAGTATTCTAAAGACACTAGGCCACACAATCTTTGGGTTGTGTTTTTTGGATGTTTATGTTAAAAATCATGTAACAATATGTTTAAGAGGTTGGAGTATCTATAGAAAATGTGACTAATCATAACCATTATCATGTAGAGAATCTAAATGGTCAAGTATGAGATAATAAATTTTCTTGTGGTGGTCATACACCCCATGAGAAGAGGAAAGGGCACCATCAGAAGTGGTCAAATAATGAACAAATGTGGCTAAAGAAAACAAAGAATGATGAAAGATAATTCTTTCATTGTGTTATAAATGGTAACTGATCACATAAATATAATATTTCAAACCATTTTATTGAACATTATTGATAATCAATCAAAGGGAAATAAAATATAATCTAAGAAAACTTTAGTGACCAGACATTGAATTATGGCGATGATATTATGAATTTTGACATTGCTGATTATTTTGTAAACCTTGAAGGTATTGATCATATGGATAATGTTTAAATTATCATATTGTAGATTTAATTTTGATGTTTTAATGTTTTTTAATAAATTTTTTATGTTTTATTTTTTTTCCTTTTATCTTATTTGTTATATGCATGCCTCATTTTCTTTTTAATAGAGATGGATGTTATTAATTGATATTTCAAGATTAATCCTCATTATGAAGATATTTTTCTTTTTGAAAATTACATTATGTTAGGTTTAATGTGAATATAATAACACTTATTATACATAGTATAAGTAATTAGAAACCAAATCTGAAGTTCTCTTATGAAAGATAAATGAAACATGTGATAAAACTGAAATGAAGAACTACTGTAAATATGTGTACCATACACCAAAGAGATATTGAAACCCTTTTGATCTTCATATAATGAGTTTGATAAAGATCACTAAAGTGTAAAACAAAATCATCCCACCCCCATAGGTATCCATGGGTCAATCTGAATAATCTAATGTTCAGATGAGATTTATCCTTCCTCTATATTCTTCTAGAGCCTCTAATAAAAAAGATAAGAATAAAGAGAGCAACAGTTTAGGGAGTATCAACCAAACACGAGGATCTAAATCCACACCCAACCAATGCTATCACATGCTAATGGTTTATAAATCCATAAGGAAAACCCTAGATATATAAAATTTACTCATGAATTCATAACACATGATTGAATGTTTTGGCCAATAAATTCATTCAATATATGAATGTTATACCACCTCACTATTTCATATTATGAAACTATTCATTGAATTAAATCATATGTTAGAGAAACACAAAATGGAAATAGTTATCATTTTTCTATAATCACATATTGCATAAAATAATACACCCTTATGTGAAAGTAAATCATTATTCACATGAAATATATATATCATATATATAAGTATTTAGGTAATATATCCACCAATCTCCGAATTTCACTAAATCCTAA
This sequence comes from Viscum album, assembly GCA_963277665.1. NCBI lineage: Eukaryota > Viridiplantae > Streptophyta > Magnoliopsida > Santalales > Viscaceae > Viscum > Viscum album. The sequence goes on from OY728146.1 coordinate 1,226,955,795, forward strand.
AAGACTATGCATCACTTTAACTTATATTTTATCATATAAAAAAACTTGTGAAACCATGTCCAAAAATCCTTTTGGACATCTTCCAAAACATTTTTATAAATCTATCATTAACATCACCTTGTATCTCATAATATGCAATAACTTTTGAAAACCCATCCAAAACACTTTTGGATTTTCTCTAAAACATTTTTAAGAGTAGCTCTCTAGGTCAAAATAAATCCCCATTTAGTCAACCATAAAGTGTGACCCATATTCCCTTATAGCATTGAAAATAAAAAATACAAATCTCTAGATCCATATATGTAATCATATAACAACCTATAGAAAATCATCAATGGTACTCATTCTATAAATAAATCTAGTGTGATCTAAATCAAACACATGTATCTCTATACCCATTTCCACCAGTCTGAATCATATGAAAACATGAATTCTCATATTTTAACTTTGTCCAAGATATCAAGTGACCATGGGACATGAAGCATTTCAACCCAATATATACAACTCATCTGTTCTCAACTCATTGATTATAGACTGATATAATCAATGGATATATCACATGTCATTCACCATTATGGATAAAAACGTCACATGTCTCTTATACAGATAGATATACAATACCTAGGTGCAGCTGTACACTCCCATTTTCTATCTTAATCAAGGTCCCATATGTCACAATCATCATACGATAAGATAAATTCCATCTTGGTTAAGCTCCAACCGATGACAAGATCAACAACATACCCAAAAACCCATGTATTAGCTAGGTCAATATGTAGACTTGCGTAAGTATGGTATCAAAGTATAAAGGTTCTCATGCTAGGTATCTAACTGAACTCAAGTAGTGGATACTCAAATATGATCTATGCACCCATATTATAAGAAATACACATGTATAACACTCCATGTGGTATAATTAGTTGGTTATCTAGTGTACACAAAGAGTCATATTCATTATTTTGTGCCTCATGAGCATATTATGTATCATTATACAAGAATCATTCTCATGATAACTATAATATTTCATCAAAACCTATAATACTCCATGAAAAACATTGGTAAATGATAACTCAAAGTCATACTTTGAGAGACCAATTACCATTTTACTTTACAAGGTATATATCTATATATACATTTATATAACCAACATGAAAGAATGATAAAATGAAGGTTTCCTTTAATATGATACATTTTAATATTCTTAAAATCTTTAAGAATATTTAATAGAAATAGCATAAACAACAGTTTATCATATCATATACGATAAAATTTCAGATTAACCTTATGTTTGCTAACATTTCTAGGTTTTTTTAACACATTACATTATATATAATCCATGTCACATCTCTATGAGACCATATGATAAAACTCCACACTAAACTATTTTGTGATAAACATCTATGAATTAATACAGTTTGAATAACAATGATACTTAGGATTTATATTCCTAATTGTTCAACTTATTGAACATATGAAAACATATTAACTTCACGAATCCAATTGTTATAATGTCATATTTTGTTGTATTCTTAGAAATATTTCTAATTTTATCATCTTTATCCTTGGAACCCCATTCCATTAAAATTTTCCTTGAAATAATGTAACTACCAAAATTATTGTTTACAAATACATCCTTAATCTCTTAGGATATTAAGTAAAATTCACTTTAAACTTATAATGATATAATCTTTTATTTGTTAACTTTGAACTTCTCTAAGTCCAAATATACTCCCACTAGCCACTTAAAAACTGTATTATTTTATTTGTTAACTTTTGACTTCTCTAAGTACAAATATACTCCCACTAAACACTGATGAATTGTATTATTTTTATAGTATCTTACTAAGAAACATGAACCATTTTGTGTTAGGAAATAACATTTATTTCCTTTTAGTAGGAACATTAAACAAATAAAATATTTTTTTCCACAACATATATGGTATTCTATGTGTTTGGAACCTTTAATTTTTGAAAATAATATTTTATTAAAATATATCATTGATGGGTGGTGTGAAAACATTCCCACATATTTTAACAAATACTTGGATAAACATTTTACCCTAGATAAAACACTTTTATCCATATATTATACTCAAAAAACGTTATAGAAATTGATGAATCATAAACTGTATGTATACAATTAATCATGTTATACATATTCATAAAAAATATTTCTAATTAAACAACTTCTCTCATCACATAAGGGAAATAGAATAAAGATAAACACCTTCTAATTTGATTCATTTAATCTTGATAAAATCTTTTACATTCAAATCCTTGATTTAGTAACTATATACTTTATCTCATGAATATAAACTACAATTTAAATCAAATTTTCCTTTGATTTTTGACTCATCTATATTTATAACACTTTTTAAAATATACATTCTGTATCACATACCCTTCAAAATCCAATAATTAATTTTTATAGAAACCATACATGACATGGACATTCCATGAACTTTTCTAAACTCCTTTAGGTATATATCTTGGATAATCCAATCATATTGAATTATTATTATTCATTCTTGAAATCCCTAGGTTTGAATGACCTTGATTGGATTATTAAAGAAACATTGTAAAACTTTTTAACCAACTTTTATTCTTCTGTTTTGAACATTTACTTGCTTGCACTGTCTATATAGAAATTTAGAACATAAAAGTCATATTCCGAGTTAATATATATTCCCAACACTTTGAGAATATTGGGTAAATGTTATTTAAATTCAATCATATTGTCAGAACATTTATATATATGAAAATAATATAAATTCCCTAACCAGAACATTCCATTTTTAGTCTCCCCTTAAAGAATGTTATAGAATTAAACAAATCATAAACCACGTGTATTAAAAAAACAATCTAATTTCATATAAACTACTATTATTTACATGATCTTCTCAACTTCTAAATGTGATAAAAATACACATCTTGTGATGAATTTATCCAAGATTTAAGTATCCAAGATATCAATGTAACAACTCCTTTTCTCCATTACTTGAAATCAAAATTCAAGATTCAATTATTTTTATCTTATAACCTTATGTATATTTACAACCCTTGTAAATAATATAGTTGATATCATATATCTATCAAAATAATATAACCAATAAAGATTTAAGGAAACCTTTTGTCACACCAAGTCAATTATTATATTCAATCATATTGAATATCATTTGATGTACCCAATCATATTGAGTATATGTGACTAAAATTGACATACCCAATCATATTGAGTACATGATGGAAGACTAAGATTACTTTGGTCATTTTGTATCTAATACTTTGAAACCTTAAATTAATCACTCTATGCTTCCATAAGCATCTAGATTAACCTATTAAATAATTTTAACACGTGTTTACTAAGGAAGGAACTATTCTAATACATAAAATTTTCCTTAAGAACTTTTATTAAATCACCAATCTTTCTTAAGAACTTTTTATAAGTTACCAATCTCAGGATTAGCTTACATTAATCATCTCCTTTTAAGGATTGATCATAAAGTTTAGATTAATGATGATGATGATATTTATCTACAATATAGGATTTTATTAGATGATTATAATATATTATTAACCATTTAATAGTGAATTTTAAATGGGATCCCACTAAAATGATGACCCCCTTTTGAAAATTCATCATACTTGTTAGGGGGAAAGATCCATATTTCACTAGGCAAATGACCCTGCTTTGTCATGAAACTCACTGCTTAGTTATTTTGGTAGGGAACCATCCCAATAATATCATATATGACTCTTGGATAGTTGAGCGGACAACACTTTTTTCCAATCAAACATATGGATATACCCAATTATATTCCTCTAATATCCCAACCCTTGGGGTTTCCCAAATAGTGTAACCCAAAGAAATTTTCAAAAATGAGATACTCACAAGGAAATCTATGGACACCCCTATTTATCATAAAACTATACAAGGATAATACAGCATCACTCATTACTTTATTTCACTACAAAATATAATCCAAAGGCACCCTATTTTAGCATGAAACTACCCATTTAGATGATCGAGGTCTTGATAAGTGCTGTTTTGGAAGGAATCTAACACTTAACATTTGAAGGGGATTTTATCTCACCATTTTATCTCATGATATTCCTTTTCTTGTATGTATTCTTCTATTAATTTAGTTTTTAATCCTATTCCCTCCACATAATCAATATGTTCAAACCATATTGATGTACTCTTTAAAAAACCCATAAGTTTGTTTTACTTACCAAAAAATAGAAGTCAAACATATTCATACATATCAAAATACATCATATGAATAAGGTACATGAAAAATTCATGTAAAGGAATAAATTTATATGATATTGAAAATTTCCTCATGATTAATCCTGGAGAAATAGATAGCAAACCCCATTCACCAACCTAGACAAGGTACAAACCTCTAGGTAGGCAGGTATTCTGACCCCAAGTCCCTTTACCCTGGGATAATTTACTCAGGATATAATCAAATTCATCATAACTTTAACACCTAATATGTATAAACTATATTCAATAACTAAATTTAAGATAATAAATTCAATTAAAAACTAGGTTCAAGGTAGATAAAAAACTAAATTCATTACAGATACATTCCTAGCATGTAATTCAAGGCTCTATCCTAGATGCAGTTTAATATTTTAAACTAAAGCATACACAATATTCACATTTCTTAAACAATTTACTAAGCATGAATATAACAGGGAATAAACTTTTAAATAAATGAAAAATTAAAAAATTTAAACATGAGATAAAAATTTATGAACAATTCATAAATCAAAGCTAATTATAAGCTGTTTTATAATTTTAAGATTTAACATTATGGACATTCAATAATTTTGAATATAAACATTTTATATTCATTCTAGTATGAAATCTTTCATATTAATCATAATATGGAATTCCCATTTTAAATATATGATATTATATGAATTATAAATAATTTATAATCTAATTTCTATTAAGTAAATATTTTACATAATCTAAATATCAAATACTTAATTATTATTTAAACCTTGATCATATTAATTATCAAAACATTTTTAATGTGGCTTAAACAATATCCAAATAAGGCCCCTTTTATTTTAAACAATTCAAAATAATTAATTATGAAAAATTCATAGTTTAAATATAAATATTTTATATTTTGGCCTTATTTCATAATTTATAACACTTTATAAATTATTATTTATGATTTCTAAATAAACACATTTATTTTTACGTTATAAGTTTGGCCATATAATTTGGTTAAAATGTATTTCAAATATTAGTATTAAATATTTGGGAATAAAATGTTTCATTAATATTTATTTAACTAATTACAAATCATTTATAATTAATTAATTTATAAACCTTTTATAAATTAAAATATCCCAAAATACCTTTTATAATGATTTATAAACATTTTATAAACCATTAAAAACATTTAAGTATTTAAAAACATTTTTTCAAATCTTTTCGATTTACCCTTACACTAAATCCATATTATGGACAAGGGTATACTCCCTCTACCCTTACACAGGCCGTCAGGAATCCCTTGCATAAAGGTAAGTCACTATTTACCTTTACATGTTTTAAAAATAATTCATTGTATAAAGGTTATGCAAAGATTACCTTTACCCAGCTCATTTTACGTAAGGGTACATAAGATATTACCTTTACATGAACACTTCATGTAAGGGTAGGTCACAATTTACCCGTAAACAAACTTTTGATATCATTTCGTAAGAAAAAAACCTTCATGAAAACTATTTTCATAAAGGTAACAAAGAGGCTTCTCCGTAAGGGTGTGACCTTTAAGAAAACTTTATCCTATAAAGGTAAACAGATAAGTTACCTTTACACAACCCTTTGCATGTAAGGGTAAGATCAGGTGACCCTTATATAGACCAATATACATAATGGTGAGGCAATATGACCCTTGGTAAGACCACTATGCATGAGGATAAATCCTTGGTTACCTTTACACAACCCAACTATGTAAGGGTAAACTGTTTTTATTGATTTTCATAAAATCTAACAAATGATACTCTATTTTTTTATTCTTATTAATTTCAATGATTTCATAAATCTAAATCATTATTTCTCTCTGATACCACTATTAGGTTTTGTATGGATCTAATGACACTTATTAGACACAATATAAGAAATTATAAACCAAATATAAGGATATTCCATGCATGATAAATGAAACATGCGATAAAACTAAAATGAAGATCTATTGTAAATATGTGTACCTAACACTGAAGATCCACTAAAAACTTTTTTATCTTTATTTTACGAGTTTGATAAATATCAGCAAAGTGAACAAAAAAATCATTCTACCTCTATAGGTATCTACGGGATGATTTGAATCATTCGATGTTTAGATAAGATTTATCCTTCCTCCACGACCTACTAGAGCCTCTAATGCAAAGGAGAAGAATAAAGAGAGAAACAAGTTATGGAGTACCATACAATCATGGGGATTTGAATCCACACCCACCAATTTCCATCACATGACAATGGTTCATAAATCCATAAGGAAAACCCTTGAGCTGTAGCATTTACCCATTTGTTCATAACACATTAGTGATTTATTTTTATAATAAATGCATTCATTGTATGAATTCTATACCTCCTCACTGTTTCATCTTATGAAATGATTCCTTGAATGATAGCATGAATAGTATAGATACAAAATTATAATGTTTATCATTTTATTTCAATCATATATTTCATAAAATAATATAACCTTATGTGCATGAAAATATTAATTCACATGCAATATATATATCATATATATAAGGATTTAGGGAATATCTCTATCACATGGAACACACAATTATTAAATATGAGAAATATTTTATCAATATTAATATGGGAGGGATCATGTAAGTAAATTAACTAGTAGTGTGAGATTAATCAAAGGCTATGAAAGAGAAAAATTATGCCTATATGGTGGAACGTAGATTTTAATAAATAATGCTTTATTTTCTCCTAAGTCTCGATGAAATTTTATAAGTTTTAAAGATATTTGTGAAAATGGATATCACATTGAGACTATGGATGGAGGTACGAGATACCTTAATATAATAATCATTAATAATGAGCACAAATTTATTCAAGATAAATTTTCAAGACTCCCCTTTGGATTATACTATGTCAATATATATCTAATTGAATCAAATATGGTAGAATGAAAGTTTATAGAACACAATATATTTATTATATGACATGTCCATTTGGGTCATCTAAGATCAATAATTATGAGAAATATATTTAAATACATGCATCGCCATTCATTGGTTAATAAAAAGTTTCATACACCTGATGATTTATAATATGTTTCTTACTCTCAAGTCAAATTGATTATAGGACCACCAACATCAAAAATTAGGACTAAATCCCCCATGATTTTGGAAAAAATTCATGGTGGAATATGTGGTCCAATTCATCCACCATGTGGAACATTTAGATATTTTATGATCTTGATTTATGTTCCAAATAAATGGTCCCATGTGGGATTATTATCAACTCACAACCTAGTGTTTGCAAAGTTGCTTTCCCAAATAATAAGGTTAAGGCCACAATTCATAGATTATTCAATAAACCATATTCAATTTGACAGTGAATGATTATCATATGACTTTAATAATTATTACATGTTGATTTGAATAAGTGTTGAACATACTGTAGCTCATGTTCACACTCAAAATGGTCTAAATAGATCATTTATAGAGTAATTAAAACTTATCATTAGACCACTTATTATGAAAACACAATTTCCAAGTTCGGCATGGAGACATGAAATTTTTCATGAAACAACACTAATTCAAACAATACCATCAAGATATCATGAATTTTTCTATTTGTAATTAACTTATGGTCGTAGACCCAATATTTCACATTTAATAACATTTAGTTGTACTGTATATGTGCCAATAACACCCCCAAAATTAAAAAATGGGACCCCAAAGAAGAATGGGGATTTACATTGGTTTTGAATTTCTCTCAATCACATAGCATCTTAAGACAATGATAGGAGATTTATTTGCAACAATATTTGTTGGTTTTCATTTTAATGAAAAAATGTTTCCTATATTAAAGGGAAGAAATCAATTAACAACAAAAGAAACATCATGGAAAACGACTTAATTGTTTCATTTTGATCCATGTACATGTGTGAGTAAACTATAAGTTTAAAATATTATTAATTTAAAAAAAAAATTAAAATCAATTTCTTGATAAATTAAATGGTTCAAAATGGGTTAGAAAGTTATACATAATCATTAAAAATAAACCAGTAAAAATAAATGTTCCCAAAGGAAAATCTAATGGTACTATCAACAATTATTCCAATCCATGTCTAAAGTATGGAAGACCAATTGGTTCAAAAGATAAATATATATATATATATATATATATATATAATTAAAGGAAAAAACACATGTTGTTTGAATAAATAAATGAACCTTAGGATAATGGAAATTTTACTGACCAAAACATTACTCAATAAACCAATATACCAGAAGTATGTGATCATGACTAAGAGAACATTTCAATAAATTTTAATAACACCTGAAGTTTTTGGAATTGAGTAGAAACCATTATTGATGACACATTTTCATACAATGTGGAACTTTATATTATTTATGAGGATCAACAACCTAGAATATTTGATGAATTTCATGATAAACCATATTGGGATAGATGTAAAGTTTCAATCCAATTTGAATTAGACTCACTTTCTAATCATAATATTTTTGGGTCAATTGTGAAACCCCCATAAGGGATTAAACCTGTTGGGTATAACCAGGTATTTATTAGAGAGAGTGTCATCCCACTTCACTAGTACTCCTCTTAGGTTGGCAGTGAAGAAATGGAGTGACCCCTAAACCCACCACCAATAGGCCCCAGGGAGGTGACTAGCACTGAGGGTATAAAACACAAACTGAGAGGAATTACACTCATAATATAAGTTTAAGGATAAGAAATAAGATGAGAAGCACTAATAAACTACATATCATATAAATATACCAAGATACCATATAATAAAATCCCATAACGAATGATATGAAATACATAAAAATATACAATATAAAACACCAAAAATACCTATGCAACAACACCAATAACAAATCCAACACTAAGCTATCATGGTACATATTGGTCACTAAAACCCTCTTGATCACCTAAAATACAGTTTTTATATATATAGGGTGAGAATAACTTGTATAATTAGTAGGATCATACCCAAGGTCTATCCTGAAAATGTGAAAAGAGTATACTAATTATCTAGTGAGTAAACAGAAGAATAAAAAAGCACATAAACAGGTTAACCATCCAATACCAACCTCACCAAGGATCACTCACCAGATAATACATCCAAGGTAGTAAAATAATATCAAGTTAATATAGATAAAGGTGCCCTAAATCCACTTCCTATCATGAATTGGCATGGATACCCTGATACCCTGATAACCAATCCAAAATTAACATAGCTCGAAGGGAATTACCAATCCCCATGTATAGCATCCCGACTTTTTATCACATAAACTTTCATTACAATATACAAAACTGAGGATCTTTAAGGTTTAGTGTCTTGGAAACCAGGAACTTAAAACATGAAAACATAAAACATTCTTCTTAAACACTTGAAAGGCTTCTCCTCATGTTCATACTAGGATCATTACTGCATCTCATAACCTGGGGACATACATCAAATGAAAGGGTGAGAAGAAGGCTCAGTAAGGGAAACAAGGGAAACATTTAACATGTGAACTTGAGATACATCAACTATGTCATGAACAAGAACTTTAAGGCATGATAAAAAAATCATGTGGCATATCATAATAAAAATAAAATTTTTCATAACTTTAAGATGTGGCTACATCATTTAACATAGACAATCATGAAAATATCACCAAGGTCCATCCCCAAGGTGTCATTTGAAAATTACCAAGGTTATTCACCAAGGTATCGTGAAAATTGTAATCTCTAGTGGTTACATCATTACCCAATGCATTGGAGCGCTATCAGGGCACACCCTTAAATTTTCCTTTATTATCATGTGAGCCACATATATAATCATCAAAAATTTCATAAATAACCCATATAGCATAAAATAAATGGGTTTCATTTCATAATCATAACGTTTTAAAAACTGCTTTAAAGACATGATCTTTACATCACTTTAAAACCCACAGAAAAGGAAGGTGGGTATCATATATGTAAATACCAGAATTTAAAATATAACATTTTGGTATATATGTGAATACCCCTTTAGAAGAAATATCTTTGAGTATTCACTTAATAATATAAAAGAACTTTAGAAAAAGAGAGAGACATTTTGAGACGGAAATTCTGCAGTATAACGACTATGTTACGAGGTTTTAGAAGACATTAAAAAGGGAGGTAAATGGGTCAAAAATTCATAAATGACCCATAAAATAGTATATGGACAGAATAAGAAGGATACATGATCATGGTAATGAAATTTCAAGGACATACCATTTGAAATGAAAAACATCGAAGGAAGACAAAAATTAGATTTCTCTTATGAATGTTCGGCAGCCTAACGACGTTACATAAACTTCAACAAAAATGATTTGAAAAGATCAAATAGGGTCTATCATAATGTGAACATAAGAGTTCATTATGATATATATATAGATAATTCCCCAACATAACAAAAAGAACTTGAAAGAATTGACATGAAAGTAGAACTTCAAAATGAGAAGGGTGAAGAACCACTTAAAAATTCGGCAGCCTAACGGCGCCACTTAAAACTTCAAAGTACTGAATTGAAGAGATCAAATGGGGTCTCTCATCATATGAACATAAGAGTCTAGTATGATAGATATAGATATAATACCCCAACATAACAAAAAGAAACTTGAAAGAATTGACATGAAAGTAGAACTTCAAAACGAGAAGGGTGAAGAACCACTTAAAAATTCTGCAGCCTAACGGCGCCACTTAAAACTTAAAATTACTGAATTGAAGAGATGAAATGGGGTCTCTCATCATATGATCATAAAATATCAGTGTGATAAATTTAGAGATCATACCCCAACATAATAAAAAGGAACATGAAATACTTTACATGAAAATAGATCTTGAGAAATGAGAAGGGAGAAAGAATCCGTTACAAAAATTTCGGCAGCCTAACAGCGCCACTTAAAACTTTATAAAACGAAATAATGAGAGTAAGAGGGGATCTCTCATTATATGAACATGAAAAGGGCAGTAAGAGGAGTATAAAATAACATCCTCCAACATAAGAACATGGAGCATAAAAGGAATGACATAAAAGATATTACTTGAAATGAAAGAGAGAGGTCGGATCCCTTACCTTAAAATGTAACTCTTAAGCCTCAGAGGTTGGGACCTTGAGGGCTTGGGGGCACCTTGGGAGGACTCATTGGGAGGTAATGAGACCAGAACTTCGTTGGGTAAGAGTGGGGAGTCGAATTGATGAGAGGAGGGCTTGATATTTATAGGGAAAATGAGGGGACAAGGCATTAATGGCAAAGGGACACCTCATTAGTGGTTTTGGAAAAACCATGGGCTTTCCCATGGTATTTTCCCATGGTATTGGCCACTTGGGACACCTCATACCTTATCTCACTATTCATAATTCGAACATATTGATTACAAACTTAATACATCATTTAATGATGTCATTAAACACCCGTAACTTAAAAACTGTATTTTCACTATTCATCGAAAATTCAACTTTCTCAGAATAATCCCAAAATTTCACCTTAACCAAATATCAACGCTCTGATTACAAATATGAACTCCATTTTATAAAAATAATTTTCTAAATATTTTTAATTTAATTTTTAACTAAAAACACTATTCACCAAAAATTCATTTTTTTCAGAAAAAACCCCAAAAATTACCATAGCATAATATCAGTGCTCTGAGTTCAAAAATGAAATCCGTTTTATAAAAATAATTATCTAAATATTTTTAATTAAATTTTTAATTAAAAAACACTATTCACCCGAAAAAACTAATACTTGAATAATAATTTATGAAACCGTTATTTAACCATTTTATTGAATCACATTACTTAATCAAGGTGCCTAGATTATATTAATACTTTCTTTAAGTGAGATTACTAATCCATTTGGACACATTACTAATCCTAATCATAAAATCACTATTCATAATTTACTATTCATCAAAAAACAAGTTGATCTTATTAGACTCTAAATTTCGTACTGGACATAATTGTAGAAGACCATTTTTTGAAAATCATTACACATTTTAAATTATTTAAGGTTTACATAAACATTTTTTTAAAATATCCTTTTGAAAATTCATCAAAAATATTCATACTATATTTATCCGGACATTTGAAAATTCATAAACTTCATAATAAGAAATCCCAATTTTTATTTAAAACAAAGGATTACACAAGGCAGTTATGGTCTCCTTACATAACCCCTTATCACACCAGCATATGACCTAAGTGTAAGGTGTGCTAAGGTGAGAGAATCTGAGGGAGGCTCGGCCAACATCGCACGAGTAGTAATTTCTATCAGTTTGAACTTCTCGCGAAGGCGATCCCGTTCTAGCTTCACATGATGAAGTTCAGCTTGGGTTTGGTCCAGAGCAAAGCCCAGTGGTGCTACCTCCTTCCCAAGTTCTGTTAGATGGGCTTTGATCGGTCCAAGACTACTGGGTGAGGCCATCGAATCTTCTTACTATATTAATTAACCAAAATTACTTGTATTTAGAGACAATAATCAAAACATTTAGTTTCCAGCGGTCATATTGACCAATGGTCATATAACAGTAAAAAACCAACGGTATCATTTTAATTATACTCATGTTATCCAATGAAACATTTTTATTGAGTATAAAAAAATAAAATAACACATAAAATTAGGAAACAAGATTTATTCAAAATTTTGGGTCGTTACAATCTTCCCCCCTTAAGAAATTGCGTCCTCGCAATTTTTAAAAAAATTGGGTTTTGAAATTTCATTGAAAGTCCCACATCGGAAAAAGAGTCAGTAACACTATTACTTTAAAAGAAGGAAAAGGAAGTACAAAGGCCACCCGAGTTTACTCATACTAGGATTCCATGTAGGAAACATGGACATGGAAGAGAAAACAAAGGGTCACGTTCTAAAGGAGAGTGATAGAAAACATGATTAGGAGAAAGTTAACCATAAGAAAATCCCAAAATTATGATGTGTGTAAACGGTCATTGATTACCTAGTAGGAAACGTAAACCAACAACGTTTTTGTTTTACGTTCCTTTTCATAATTTTGAGGAATTCATTTACTACATAGAACAAAATCATAAGGGAATATATCTATCTTCATGTAGAGTTTCATACTTTAATAAGTTTCTACCAAAACTAATATTTTCTCCAAATTATGAGAATTCAAAACTACTTGGTCTCATCAAAACACAAGAATCATCTTCTAGAGAATCACATAATCCAAAAAAGATCAACTATCTATTTCTTCTATCTTTAAACATTATCCCAAAAAATAGAAAGGGTAAGGTAAAACAACTCTTCAAAAAGAATCCCATAGGAAGGGAAACTATTTTTAAATCTTCAAAGTTCCATGGTACTACCCAAAGTTCATCATAGACCATCCCATAAATAACGATCCTTAAAATTCCTCAAAATAAACCAAACTAAGATTGAAACCCAAATACATGAGGGATTTGATAACATAGTCTTCCAAAATAAAATTCATTGTTCATCTCCAAACAACATCAACCACTCCTAACATCTTATAACAAAAGTAGCTAACCTAAACATATTTTACCCAAGATAGGTTAATCATTCCCATAAGTAACCTAAATTACTATAAGTCCACCTTAAATTCTTCGATTCTTCAAAATATAAGTCATCCTTACTCCTCAATGAAAATACCGTAGTAATATATTTACCTCGATCACATAGGGTCCCCAAAATAGTGAAAGTCTTCCAAAATAATAATCATTTTTTTAACCCCCTAATCATCTCTGTCATATTAATATGACAATTGTCGCATTTCCTATCACATTGGTTTTTGGGACATGTTCTTCCATTTCCCGCCATTAACTAAGAAAAGAAACTGTAATTATGGGCTTATTTACTTAGCTAATAATCATGAAAAGGAACTTAAAGCATATAAGGATAACTTGTAGAAGAAAAGTATATCCTAACTTGTGATCCCCTAGGTTCTCAACTAGGTTATCCATGATCATATATTCTTATGTGAATCTTTATTTTATTTTATCTTTGTTCCTTTAACAATGGTTCATACTAAGCTTATGAATTTACCAAAGCATATCCCCCGGGAGTGTCGTAACCAAGAGTGCAGCAAGGCCCGTTGTCGTGTACCAGTTCCCGTTTGAGTCTATCTCAAAGCGGTGTTTTCAGGTTTTACCCCTATGTACATCTGTGCCAGAGCCACCTCTACCTACTCGTATCCAAACAGGGATGTATTTGCTTGGCAACCCTTTACACAATACTCACCAAAATACCAGGAATATTTCCTATATATAATCTTTTCTATAGGCTTCTTCCTAAATTTTTCATATCCTAATTTCCACAAATAACTAAACCATCCTTTGATACCAACTATAGCATCCCGACTTTTTATCACATAAACTTTCATTACAATATACAAAACTGAGGATCTTTAAGGTTTAGTGTCTTCGAAACCAGGAACTTAAAACATGAAAACATAAAACATTCTTCTTAAACACTTGAAAGGCTTCTCCTCATGTTCATACTAGGATCATTACTGCATCTCATAACCTGGGGACATACATCAAATGAAAGGGTGAGCAGAAGGCTCAGTAAGGGAAACAAGGGAAACATTTAACATGTGAACTTGAGATACATCAACTATGTCATGAACAAGAACTTTAAGGCATGATAAAAAAATCATGTATCATATCATAATAAAAATAACATTTTTCATAACTTTAAGATGTGGCTACATCATTTAACATAGAAAATCATGAACATATAACCAAGGTCCATCCCCAAGGTGTCATTTGAAAATTACCAAGGTTATTCACCAAGGTATCGTGAAAATTGTAATCTCTAGTGGTTACATCATTACCCAATGCATTGGAGCGATATCAGGGCGCACCCTTAAATTTGCCTTTATTATCATTTGAGCCAAATATATCATCATCAAACATTTCATAAATAACCCATATAGCATAAAATAAATGGGTTTCATTTCATAATCATAACGTTTTAAAAACTGCTTTAAAGACATGATCTTTACATCACTTTAAAACCCACAGAAAAGGAAGGTGGGTCTCATATATGTAAATACCAGAATTTAAAATATAACATTTTGGTATATATGTGAATACCCCTTTAGAAGAAATATCTTTGAGTATTAACTTAATAATATAAAAGAACTTTAGAAAAATAGAGAGACATTTTGAGACGGAAATTCTGCAGTATAACGGCTATGTTACGAGGTTTTAGAAGACATTAAAAAGGGAGGTAAATGGGTCAAAAATTCATAAATGACCCATAAAATAGTAGATGGATAGAATAAGAAGGATACATGATCATGGTAATGAAATTTCAAGGACATAACATTTGAAATGAAAAACATCGAAGGAAGACAAAAATTAGATTTCTCTTATGAATGTTCGGCAGCCTAACGACGTTACATAAACTTCAACAAAAATGATTTGAAAAGATCAAATAGGGTCTATCATCATGTGAACATAAGAGTTCAGTATGATATATATATAGAAAATTCCCCAACATAGCAAAAAGAACTTGAAATAATTGACATGAAAGTAGAACTTCAAAACGAGAAGGGTGAAGAACCACTTAAAAATTCGGCAGCCTAACGGCGCCACTTAAAACTTCAAAGTACTGAATTGAAGAGATCAAATGGGGTCTCTCATCATATGAACATAAGAGTCCAGTATGATAGATATAGAGATCATACCCCAACATAACAAAAAGAAACTTGAAAGAATTGACATGAAAGTAGAACTTCAAAACGAGAAGGGTGAAGAACCACTTAAAAATTCTGCAGCCTAACGGCGCCACTTAAAACTTCAAAATACTGAATTGAAGAGATCAAATGGGGTATCTCATCATATGATCATAAAATATCAGTGTGATAAATTTAGAGATCATACCCCAACATAATAAAAAGGAACATGAAATACTTTACATGAAAATAGATCTTGAGAAATGAGAAGGGAGAAAGAATCCGTTACAAAAATTTCGGCAGCCTAACGACGCCACTTAAAACTTCATAAAACGAAATAATGAGAGTAAGAGGGGATATCTCATTATATGAACATGAAAAGGGAAGTAATATGAGTATAAAATAACATCCTCCAACATAAGAACATGGAGCATAAAAGGAATGACATAAAAGAGATTACTTGAAATGAAAGAGAGAGGTCGGATCACTTACCTTAAAATGTAACTCTTAAACCTCAAAGGTTGGGACCTTGAGGGCTTGGGGGAACCTTGGGAGGAATCCTTGGGAGGTAATGAGACCAGAACTTTGTTGGGTAAGAGTGGGGAGTCGAATTGATGAGAGGAGGGCTTGGTATTTATAGGGAAAATGAGGGGACAAGGCATTAATGGCAAAGGGACACCTCATTAGTGGTTTTGGCAAAACCATGGGCTTGCCCATGGTATTTTCCCATGGTATTGTCCACTTGGGACACCTCATACCTTGTCTCACTATTCATAATTCTAACATATTGATTACAAACTTAATACATCATTTAATGATGTCATTAAACACCCGTAACTTAAAAACTGTATTTTCACTATTCATCGAAAATTCAACTTTCTCAGAATAATCCCAAAATTTCACCTTAACCAAATATCAACGCTCTGATTACAAATATGAACTCCATTTTATAAAAATAATTTTCTAAATATTTTTAATTTAATTTTTAACTAAAAACAATATTCACCGAAAATTCATTTTTTTCAGAAAAAACCCCAAAAATTACCATAGCATAATATCGGTGCTCTGAGTTCAAAAATGAAATCCGTTTTATAAAAATAATTATCTAAATATTTTTAATTAAATTTTTAATTAAAAAACACTATTCACCCGAAAAAACTAATACTTGAATAATAATTTATGAAACCGTTATTTAACCATTTTATTGAATCACATTACTTAATCAAGGTGCCTAGATTATATTAATACTTTCTTTAAGTGAGATTACTAATCTATTTGGACACATTACTAATCCTAATAATAAAATCACTATTCATAATTTACTATTCATCAAAAAACAAGTTGATCTTATTAGACTCTAAATTTCGTACTGAACATAATTGTAGAAGACTATTTTTTGAAAATCATTACACATTTTAAATTATTTAAGGTTTACATAAACATTTTTTTAAAATATCCTTTTGAAAATTCATCAAAAATATTCATACTATATTTATCCGGACATTTGAAAATTCATAAACTTCATAAGAAGAAATCCCAATTTTTATTTAAAACAAAGGATTACACAAGGCAGTTATGGTCTCCTTACATAACCCCTTATCACACCAGCATATGACCTAAGTGTAAGGTGTGCTAAGGTGAGAGAATCTGAGGGAGGATCAGCCAACATCGCACGAGTAGTAATTTCTATCAGTTTGAACTTCTCGCGAAGGTGATCCCGTTCTAGCTTCACATGATGAAGTTCAGCTTGGGTTTGGTCCAGAGCAAAGCCCAGTGGTGCTACCTCCTTCACAAGTTATGTTAGATGGGCTTCGATCGGTCCAAGACTACTGGGTGAGGCCATCGAATCTTCTTACTATATTAATTAACCAAAATTACTTGTATTTAGAGACAATAATCAAAACATTTAGTTTCCAGCGGTCATATTGACCAATGGTCATATAACAGTAAAAAACCAACGGTATCATTTTAATTATACTCATGTTATCCAATGAAACATTTTTATTGAGTATAAAAAAATAAAATAAAATAACACATAAAATTAGAAAACAAGATTTATTCAAAATTTCGGGTCGTTACACCATGGGTTCGCTACTAGCACCTAGAATCATACAAGATAAAGGTGGGAATGGGTTTTCCACATAAATAATGGAAGAAAAAAAAACAATTCAGTATGCTCAAAAGAAAACTCCTTAGGGAGAACAACACCAAAATTAAAATAGGTATAAACCCAATGTACAACTACAAAGTAACAGAAACCAGAAAGTTAAACAACAAAAGTACCAACAAACACAACACTCTAAGCTCAAAAGAGTCAAAACAACTTTCACCTCCAAGTGGTGCTTTCCCCTTACTTGAACTTGGTAGGAGAAAATATAAAAATACTTAAAGGAATGGATAGAGTGTGATCTAAAATACCATTAGGTTCTCACCAAGTTTTCCATAAGAATATGCCATAATAATTAACCAAATATTTATTTCAATTTTAATTAAAAAAGCATGAAAGTATAAGAGAATATTTAAAAAAAATCATGATTTTCATTTCAATTTAAGGAAACATTATAAAATAATGGATTAATAAACAATATATATAAAATAGTTTATATAAATTCACATGGCATGAATCATGGGTTCAAGAACACATCGGAGGAAGAGAGGATGGCCCAGGCTACTAAAAGTTGTTACAAACCAATTAAAACATGTGTACTTTTTTTATATCATAAGTTTTCAGGGAATACCAATGAAAAATAGAAATTTAAATGATGTTTAAATTTATGTGGATGTTTTTTTAAAGGGTATCAAGGGGTTTGGCCCCCTTATCTTGACGCACACCAGGAGGCACCCCTCTTGGAAGTACCCCTCCATCCCTAACCTAGGGACCTCGATAACTCTACCATCTGGACTCTGATCTTTGATCTGTTGGTGGATATGTATCCATCTCGGTAAGGCCTTTGACCTTATGAACTCTTTCCTTCCATTATCTTGCCATACAGTTCTCTAAAACCATGTGATCTATTTCACCCTATTTTAGGGTGTTCGTCTAAAACACTGATTTCTTGTAAACCAACTCGAGTTAGAGGTCGATATTATACGAGAAAGCATCTACCAGTATGGGGTATGTGGTGCTCATATTTCTCCTTGATTTTGTAGTTTTTTAGGGTTGTGTCATTGATCACACCTTTTGGTAGATTGAGTGAGACCCAAATTAATTAACACCTTGCCTTTAAATTAATTATGAGACTAATGTGGATGCTTTTAAGAATTACTTAGCCTTTTCTTTCATGACCGAGTTGGGTATGGGGCTTGAGACAACTTGGGAAGTTAGTCCAGGTGTGCTTATTTAATTAAAGTGAGTTGTTTTAATTATATGAATTATATTATTATGCTTCTATGCATTACTAAGTTCCATGGGAATGTTATGGGATTGGCCCGAGGATTGAGATTACATTGTATATATGGTATGAGGCGGTGTAATCATCAGATTGGGAAAGGCTTGGATTCTATGGGTGATTATGATCATAGGTTGGGTGACTTGGTCATCAAATTGAGGTGGTATGGCTGTTAGGTTTTGGGCATAGCCTGAGTGATTTGAGGTGGCATTGACCATAGGTTGAGTGACATGGTGATAGGGGAATGAGTTACAAGATGACATGGTTTAGGTTCTCTTTTGGTGATTGACACTCACCCATACTGGAAAATGCTCCATTTGTAGTCCTATGAACACAAAGGGAATCATATGATGAGGTTTTATTGACCACTCATGTGGGTAGAGGCCTCTGTTATATGTAGCCTAGGGTGGTGTGATCACTAGTATGGTTGGAGGTACTTACCATAGAAATACAAGTGGATGGTGAAGAGACATTAGTTGGTGATGTTTTGACCATCAATTGGGGGATGAGGCTCACCGTATAAGAGGTTGTTGGGTTGGGATGATTTTGAGGACATAAATCAGTATACCTCAGGATGTCGGGCTTCAAGATGATGGGAGATTTTGAGTAGGGGTTCGAGGGACTAGGTATTTATTATTTGTGAGTTCCTTTTTGGACTTCAATACTTATTATGGACACGAGGAATTAGTTGTCATGATGTGATAGGTGATTCTATTTGAAGTGTAATATGAGGGTTCACCTAGAATGATTTATATCAAGGGATTCCTTGGGCTTAGGCTAAGGATCCTATACACTATGGTGTACCAGCATTGGCTGAATTAGGTGATAACTTCCTTATGGCTTCTGATCATAAGGTAAGTGGGTTATTGTTATTATGCATGTGTGAAATGCTATTTTATTATTTACTATAAACTTTCTTAATCACAAATTTAAGATATGCACATGTTAGTGGTGGCCTATTGAGATTCTTTCTCACACCCTACACGGGACCTTCAGGATGTGTGTAGACTTTATTGCTTTTCATTCAGGTAAATGTTTGGGCTTAGGAGATGGATCTTAGTGCTTGAGTTAGTATGGTATGGAAGGAAAGGGTCCATGTGTTCTTGCCTCTATTGTAGTTTCTTTTCTATTTTATTTTTTTATCAATATGCTACTTATGTTTACATATTGAGTTCGTCCATTGATGAAACTTATACTTATTTTCTGTATGACCTGTTATATATGCATGTTTTGTTTTAGTATCTAAAAATTTCATGTTGTGATATTTAATTATGCAAATGGTATTGGGATTGGTTGTTGTTGTGTCTACCATTGTTCTTGTTTTTTCCATGGGAGGGTTACTGGTTTAGTCTGTTGGTCTTTTTATTCCACTTATATATCTATTAAACCACTATTATATCTTTATTAGAGGGTATAGTCTCCAAAATATCACCTCTTTATACCCTCACTGCTATTCAATAGACTTTAATGTTCGTGGAGGCATGATTAAGGTCCCATGACACTCGGTCCGAATCACTATTTAGGTGGCTAACCATGTTAGGGTTCTACAATTGGTATCAAAGGAGTTTATTTTACCTCTTTCTTGGTATTACTATTTGGGATATGATAGAACAAATATTAGGATGTTGGAACTAGGTTATGAACTCATGTTTGGGTGCCTGTAGCCCCATGCACGGGGGACGAACCAAGTTTCTAGGGGTGGTAATTGCTATTCTTCTTTCTATTTTTACAGTTGATATTATTTCCACCTGTATTGGTGCACTTGGATGTGAAATGTTATCTTGTATTCTATGAGACACTTGACCCAGTCTGGTAAGGAAGGAACTTTAGACCCTTGTCCTGATAAGGAAATGGGTGTTTGTTTATTCTTTTTCTAGGAACATAGGAATTTATTTATATATACATGTGTTGTGATATAAATTACTTTGTGATATGAGATGTAATACATATGTATGGGCATGAATCTTATAGGAGTAGTAAAGGATAATTATATAGGGTGATATTGATCACTAGGTTGGGAAATTAGGCCATCGGATTGAGGTGTAATGGTTTTTCAAGATGGGCGTGGATTGAGGCATATGTGATATGTGGCTCTAATATGGGTGGGTAAGGGGATATGAGGCCGGATGTTGAGAAACATGGTTGTGATGGGGGAGATTAAGGGTAGTGACATTGTGCTTCATGTTACTGTTTTTCCTATCTGCATTATATATATATATGTGTGTGTGTGTGTGTGTGTTATGGGTTGTCTGACCATGGTATTGGGATTCAGCGGGATGCCACCTAGAAGAGCTCCAATGGAGTGTCAGACAGGAAGTGATGTTGTGCCATAGTAGCACACATAGGTTGAGACCCCTAAGGGTTAGGATGAGGCCTTGGAGGGTTAGGCAGAACATGAGCTTCATGTACAATCTAAGGTATAGGTTCTAGTGTAGGTGGTTTAGTCGCCAAATTTGACATCTTTTGGGCCATGGCTTGATGAGAAGCTTAGATAGAGCCTAGTACATGTTATCTAAGGTGATGATTGGGAAGCTCAGGGAGTATATCCTTTGATGGTGTATCTAACTCAAGAGTTCTATTCATAGAACCCACCACTATTCTAGGGTGATGGTGGACCACATGAAGCTAAGAACTGGATCAAGTATATGAAGATGATATTAAAATATCTTGAGACACCCCCAGACCGGAGGGTGAAGCTAGTGAGGTACATTCTTAGAGGACTCGCAAAGCATTGGTGGGACATGCAGGTTCAGTCAGGCAGACATGAGGGGATATCCTGGAAGGACTTTGAGGTCAGGTTCTTTGAGCAGTTCTTCCTAAAAATGCTGAGGAAAAAAAGAGCTTGGGAGTTCTTGAGCCTACATTAGGGTGACATGTTCATCATGGACTATGAATCTACATTCAACGAGTTATCTCTCTTCCCACCCGGTATGGTGGGAGATGGCACCTCAAGAGTGATACATTTCGAGGATGGTTTACGACATTCCATTCGGGTGTAGGTAAACATCTTTAGGTTGGAATCATTATCAGAGGTGGTGAATCAGGCACTCATAGCTGAGGTAATTTTGAAGGATTAGTCTTATTCGAGTTGGGTGATAACATTAGGTGACTACAGAGGTGATGCTTCAGTTAGAAAGAAGTGAGGCCGAGAGGAGTTCAAATAGGACAGTCAGGATAAGGACTTAGGAATACCACCTTAGATTGGTTCTTCAATGATTTGATTCTATTGTAGGCAGCTGGGACACATGAAAATGCAGTGAGATTGAGCACCAAATAAGTGTCAAGCTTGCAGACAAGTCAAATATCTCAAGAGGTTCTGCAAGAAGCCTTCTTGAATAGCCATCAATTAGGGACTAGGACAGACTCAGGGTTATGATATCAGATTAGAAGAGATACCAGGTGATGGTAGCCAAGTTTTAAATTCACGAGGAGGTCATGAAAGAGACAATGAGACCCAACAGTGGAGTTAGTGGTTGGTGGCTGGCACAACACTGTGGGGAGGTTAGTCTTCAGGTAGTCTAGCATCTGGCGAGGTGCATGAAGTGGACCTGCCAGGTGCTGAGAAGGATGGTGATATGGTTATATTTAGAGGTACGTGGTGGTCGTAGTCGTGTTTCATTTTGTTTTTTAGCATGGAATTTTTAAAGGCATGCCCATTTTTGGTGCATGAGATGTACTTTTGGACTAGCCATACACTTGTTAGTAGGTTAGTATCAGTTTAGATATTATATATATATATATATATATATATATATATATATATATATATTAGGTTTGTAGTACCAGGTTTTATATGTGATCATCATTATATATGGGACTTATATGAGGTGCGTAGGCATCTGGGCATCCTTGTGATGTTGGACTTGATTGAGGTGCAAGGCACCAAGACTGATTTGAGTATATAATGAGATATAGAACCTCATTGGTTTCATGTGAAACATAGAAACGAGGTGAGAATCTACTAGGATGTGGTACTTGATGGGTTTTGGGTATGATACATGAGAACCTAATGAGATGTAGGGGTGACGATGCATCATGGGAAGACCTTGAGTCTGGGGATGGTTGATGGTCCATCAGATTTATTTTGAGCTTTGGGTTAGGATGTGACTGGGGTAGATAACTCCTAAGGTGGGGAGAACCTTGAGATAGTCGACCCATTCCTTTAAGACTAGGGTAGTATGGGTTAATTTTAAAATATATGGGTATGTTTGGTACCATCTTAGCTTTATGGTTTATATACCGGATATTATCTATGTTAAGGTGGGTATATTGTAACATCCTAGGTTTTAGAACGGTTTGTTTTCTGGGTAAATTCAATTTTTTGAGTTGGTGGTTGGACCAACCCCTTTTCTTGATATTTAAAGCCTTATTATAGGAGTTGTTTTAACCCAAGACCTTATTTAGGTGTGGTATATGTTTTGGTGGAAGTCTTAGGGGTTTAGAAACACACCAGAGGAAGAGAGGATGACCCAGGCTACTAAAATATACTGCAAACTAATTACACAATGTATTTTTTTTATTTCTTCAGTTTTTGGGACATAACAGTGAAAACCCAAAATTTACACAGTGTGTAAATTCCCATGGAAGTTTTTTAAAGGGGAGTAGGGGGCTTTCCCCCCCTTATTTTGACACACATTAGGAGGTACCCCACTTGGTAGCGCCCCTCCATAACTTACCTAGGGACCTCGATAATTCTATCATTCAAACTCCGATCTTTGATCTGTCGGTGGATATAGATCTTTCATGGTAAGGCCTTAGATTCTATAGAATCTTTCCTTTCTTGATATTTTCATATAGTGCTCTAAAACCATGTGAGTCGTTTCACCCTATTTTTAGGGTGTTCATATAAAACATCAATTTATTCCAAACTAGCTCGAGTTAGAGGCCAATATCAGATGAGTGATCATATAGCAGTATGAGGTAGGTGGTGATCATCTTTCTCTGTGATTTTTTGGTTGTTTTGGGGGTGTGGCTTTGAACTTGACTTTGGGTATATTTAAAGAGACCCTAATTAATTAACTCCTTGCTTTTAAATTAATTATAAGACCATGTGGGATGCTTCTAGGGACACCCTAGCCTTCACTTCCATGACTGAGTCAGGTAGAGGGCTTGAGACAACTTGGAAAGTTAGGCCAAGTGTGTTTATTTAATTAAAGTTAGTTGTTTTAATTATATGAATTATATTGTGTTTATTATATGCATTATTGAGTTCCATGAGAATGTGAAGAGCTTGTATTGAGGATTGAAATGGCATTGGCCATCTGGTATAAGGCAGTGTAATCATCAGGTTAGGAAAAGACCAGATTCTATGGGTGATGCTGATCACAGGTTGGGTGACATGGTTATCAAATTAAGGTGGAATGGTTGTCAGGTTGTGGGAATATCCTGAGATATTTGAGGTGGTATTGACCATAAATCATAGAAACACCTTCCTAGGGGCATATGGTGCCGAATTATGTGACTTAGGTTCTCTTTTGGTGATTATCACTCACTTGTACTAGCCAATGCACCATTTAGAGTTGTGTTCACACAGGGGGGATCAGATGATGAGGTGGTATTAAATACTATTGTGGGTAGAGGACTCTATTATATGGAGATTATGGTGGTGTGATCACTAGTGTGGTTATAGGTTCTTACCATAGAAATCCATGTGTATGGTGATGAGCCATAAATTGATGGTGTTGAGACCGACAGTTGGGAGCTGAGGATCACCGTATACTGAGGCCATTGGGCCAAGATGATTTAGAGGATAGGCATTGTTTTACCTTGGGATTTCAGGATTTGAGTTGATGATAGATTTTGAGAAGGGGTCTAAGGGACCAGGTATTTATTATTTGGGCATTCCTTTTTGGATATTGGTACTTATTCTAGACATGAGGCTTTGATTAAAACAAGGTGCTAGGTGATTCTATTTGAAGTGGAACATGAGGGTTCACCTGGACTGATTTACATCAAGGGATGCCTTGGGATTATGCTAAGGGTCCTATCCACTATGGTGTATCGACATTTACCAAAGCAGGTGATTACTTCCTCATGGATGCTGAGCACAATGTAAGTAGGTTATTATTATTTTGTATGTTTCTAGTGTTGTTTCATTATTTACTATACACTTGATTAATCATAGATGTAAGATAGGAACGTGTTGGTGGTGGCCTACTAAGATTCTTTCTCACACCCTCCACATGCCCTTCAGGATGCGTGTAGACTTTATTGCTTTGTGTTCAAGTAAATGTTTGGGCTCAGGATTTGGATCTTTGTGCTTGAGTTAGTATAGGATGGAAGGAATGGGATCATGGGTTCTTTCCTTTGTTGGACTTTATTTTCTGTTTTATTTTATGTATCAACATGCTACTTATGTGTACGTACCGAGGTCATCCACCAACGACCCTTCTATTTATTTTTTGTATGAACTATTATGTATTAATTTTTTGTTTTAGTATATACAAATATAATTTTATGATGTTTAATTATGAAAATGGTATTAGGATTGGTTGTCATTGTTGCTACTATTTCTTGTGCTTTCTCCATGGATGGGTTACCGGTTCAGTCTGTTGGTATTTTTCTTCCACTCCTATATCTATTATACCATTATTATATCTTCACCATAGGGTATAGTATCCCCAATATCATCTATTTATACCCTCATTTCTAGTTGAAAACCCTTGGTGTTTGGAGAGGCACACTTAAGGTCATGTGGCACTCAGTCCGAAGCACTGTTTGGGTGGCTAATCGGGTCGGGATGCTACACACATCCCTCTGATAGTGTTCAAAGAGGAATAACCAACATCCCAATTGGGATAATATCTTTTAACAAGTTTATGTTAGAGTTGTAAATAATCAATCCATTTATAGGTAATTTCCATACTATCATGTTTTTACCTAATAAATTACTAAGTACCCAGGATCTCATGCGCTCTAACAAACAATCAATAATGGGAAATTTATTTTAAAATGTTTCACAAATAGAAAATTCACCTACGAACCTAATTTGGAACTATGGACATAGGCCAAAAAACCGCAGCAATAGCCTATGGCCATGATTTTCCAAAACTGTGGCTATTAGAGTCATTGCAATAGGTCTGACCTATTTCCATAGTTTAAACCGTGGAAGTAGGTACCCTATTTACATAGTTTTAACCATGGAAAAAGGTCACTACCATGGTTTAACTATGGAAATTGGGACCTAGTGCTAAGGTTAAAACCATGGAAATAGGGTACCTACCACTATGGTTTAAACCATGGAAATATGTGACCTACTTTCACGGTTAAAATCATGGCTATATCCCCTATATGGTATAAAAAAACTAATTTTTTACATAAAAATGACTGAATCCACACACACATACACAATATAAATTGATTTATTTCAGATAAAAAATATAAACATTCATCTTCATCCACTATAGTACTAGCTGACTTTAAGAAAAAAAAATGATGGTGACAACACCCATTATCAACAAAAATCCAGTAGAGAAGATAGATTCATACTCAGTTGTAGTATGATATTAACACATAACCTATAGTTAAGGAATATGGAAAAAATGCATCAATTTGAGAGGACCTTTTCCATATTCATGAACTCACTGACAACCCTTTAGTAGAAGTTATCACATGAAACTAGTAGAACTTACACACATAGTCGGGTCTGTGAAGAGAAAAAAGTCAACATAAAATGAATTAAAAGGTTTCTACAACTGTTAAATGGATGTGTAAATTTATAATGGAAGGAAAATAGAGAAATTCCATTTTAGGTCATCCCCAAATAGCTCCCCATCTGTACGACTTCATGAACTTGTACAATGGTGAAGCTTTTTGTAAATTAATGTTGGTGTGGATCATCTTAGATCATTCAGTCTCAAATTAGAAATACACAAACCAGATAACTCTAAAATAAGTAAAATTGGATCTGATTTCATGAATTTTATTATTGGTAGTATCTTTTCAAAGATGAGAAACACATCCTTGTAGTGTCTACAAGAAAATTAAACAATATTTCCATTGTTTCTAGGTTCATGTGCTCGTAATTGAATGCATGAGAATGCCAAAATTTCCAACCATGAATGACAACCAAAATAAATAAATCAATGAAAAAATAAATAAATAAATCACTCCCCTTTGTTTATCTGCATAAAAAAGATGTGCAAAAATAAAAGATTGGTTTTTATACTTATCATAAAACTTACCTATCTCTATGTAGTTTGAGTTAGTAAATCCAATGTATTGGGAAAATTAATGAAACTAATTATGATACACTGCACAAACAACTCAAACCACACTTCCAAGGTTGAAGAGCATGTAATGATTATGCATTGTTTGGTAGGGAATGTGAAATACTATCAAAGTAATATGCAAGAATTGAAAAAACATTATTATATTTGTAAATATATTAAATAGATTATTACATTTTTATTGGTACAACATATCATTTTTTCTATATGTATTCTTATAGTGTGCATAAAGAATGAAGAGGATATGAAATTTTTTTATATTTAATATTCTCAACCATAAGAGTGATTGTAGACATTATAAGATGATGATAATTTTAATACTAAATAAGACCAGAACACCATTTTAAAACTGAAATTAAGAAACATTATAATCATTATAAATGTACTAAATTATGAAATTTATTAAATATGTACATGATTTGGTGAATTGTAAAAATATATGTGTAAAAATGATTAACAAAAACTATGAAAAATGTATGGATCTGTATATTTTTAAACATATACAATGAAAATTTTTATGAATATGTACGTCAAATATATTCAAATTAAAATTTTAGAACAACATTTGAAAACTGAATGCAAAAACATTCTCTATCATTAAAGTTGTACTAATCTATGAAAATTGTTAAATATGTACCAGATTTGATGAACTGAACTAATATATACCAATCATGTGATGACTGATTAAGGAAAAGATATTGAACTAATCACCTGCTTAGTAACATACTTCGATGGATTATACATGATTACATAATTACAAAGTACTGTCATATTATGTGTTGTAAGAAAATGAACCCAGTAATATTGCCAGCTTGTTTAGTAAAAGAAACTGCATGAATTTATAGAAATATCTTGTATAATAATTTAATGAAATTTCATGTGTATTGAATATAAACTTCAATTTTAGTACATAATAATGCATAAAGAAAGAAATTTATCTTTAACCAAGGAAATAACAAGTATATTAATAAAAAATTAAATTTCATTACATGATAATGCAATATAAACTTCAAGATAAACTGAAATATAAAGTTTTATTTAAATGGAAATATAAATTGAAATGTAAACTTCAATTTCAGTATAATATAAACTGCAATATCATATTGCACTATAAAATGAAATATCATTCAATATAAACTATATCTTTTGATCATTATAATGCATAAAAAAGTAAACAATATGTATATTAATATAATCTATAATATAGATAAAATGCACATGACATAGTTAAATTAAATTCATATAAATTTATTTAAATTTCATGATTATTCAATATAAATTGATGTTTATATTGATAATTTAAAATTTATATTTTTATTAAGTAAATGATATTAGATACAAAGTCAAAAGATAAGCATTAATGCATATATTATGTAATTGAAATCACATTATTATATTAGGTAAATGAAACTAAATACTTAATTCAAATTGAATAACACTGAATACATTTGGAAAAAACTTCATATATATTTAGAATATAAAAGAAACGATTTTTTAGACAAGGTAATGAAATTGTTTAGTGTAGAAACTATAAGTATATGTGGAAAATAAGGTAACATACATTTAAAAAAACTGAATATATATTCAAGAAATATAATTTCATTCATATTGAAAGTAAAATGAATATACAGTTCATGATACTAAATAAAAAGTCAAAAGATCAAGTATTTAATGTTTGAAGCATATTTAGTCCATTAATTGAATAATATATAGTGTATGGTTTCCTCAGATGCAATATGAAATATTGGTATATGTTAGAAAATGGAATGCACCTATAGCATGTAGATTACTATCTTGATGAAATTAATGGAAAAAATATGGAAGTAGGTAGTTAGAGAAGCCATAATCATAGAAGATAAAAAATTCATGTAGTGATGAAGTTAATTCACAGATTTTAGGAGGAGTTAAATGCTATAATATTTGTTGAATAATAAAATTAAAGACAGAAGTATTGAAGCAGGAAACTACACTTCCTTATTTATAACAATGTAGGTGCACATGAAAAGGTAGAAAGGAAGTTCAAAGTATAATTATAGTCTTCAAAATTATCATTATCTGATACAAGTGTTGTTGTGGTTCAGGGAAGGAAAAAACTAATTATTTTTACCTATAAATGTCTAAATCCACACACACACAACAGAAATGACTGAATCCACACACACACATAAAAACTAATAAAATAAAAAATAATCAAAGAAATGAAATGAATCTAGTGATTCTAGTCAGATAAATTCTATTCAAAAAGAAAAAATGTGGAATTCAATAAAGTGTTCATGCTTAAGGTAGGAAGGAATATTCACAAGAATGAACCAATGATCAAGAGGTTCATTAAAAAAATAAAAACAAATTGGGAATATCGTAATGGATTTCATGTTATTGATATCTATATA
Organism: Viscum album; assembly: GCA_963277665.1. Taxonomy (NCBI): domain Eukaryota; kingdom Viridiplantae; phylum Streptophyta; class Magnoliopsida; order Santalales; family Viscaceae; genus Viscum; species Viscum album. The sequence goes on from OY728146.1 coordinate 1,226,985,721, forward strand.
TGATTTGTTAAAAATGATTTATATTTTATTTATAAATGGTATTCTTCCTAATAGTGGTGGAATTTATCTTCAGATGGATGTTAAAAAAGATTTTGACTCTATAAATTGGTGAAGGTACTGGGACGCTCAGAGGAAGCCTATGGGCCTAGAATTTAAAATTTTTCCCATCACCAAAATGACGAAACATCATCAACTCCAGCGATTTGATCCCATTATGGTCCGAGGACCACGCACGGTTTAAACAAAGTACAAAAATAAAAATAAATGTATACCTTGTTAGGATCTGATGCACTCAAGCTTGTTGGAAAATTCCACTGTTAGTTTCTTGAAGGCTCTGATGTTGAATCCCTCTAGATCATCCAAACACACTTCTTGAATCCTTTCATGTGTATTCATTGGAATTCGGGTGCTAGCATGAAACTAAAATGACCACTTCGACACAACTATGATCACCACAATCCGCCATATTCAATTTGAGAAGACAAAACTTGAATCACTCTCTCAATTGAGAGAGTCTATCTCTAGGGTTCAGGAGGAGAGAGAGTCTCTCAATTCCAACAGATTAATAGTCATCATGGGAAGATCCTGTCATGACCCACCTTCTTCAAGATGAGGTCGGGGATCGCGAAGTGCTATGCCTTTCCTTCCTCAATTTGAAGGAGAGATAATGACCCCTGAGTCCCACCTTCGATAGGCTCCGGAGTGGTGACTAGCACCAAGGGTATAGAATCTCACAAAAAATGGAAGGCATTACCATTTTTATAGGACAAGATCGAGAGATAAGATGGTAAATCCCAATAACTCTAAGTTCCAAAAGTAAAATTAAATCCAAAAACCATTCTCACATGCATGTTAAAAAGTAAAGATGATGCAAAGTACAATGAAACTACAAATGTAAAGTACCAAAAGTAAAGAGACTAAGCAGAAACAACAAAAAATCCCGATGCCCGAGCTAGTAAAGTCTAGCATGGTCTCCAAGGTCCTCCTGGAAACCTGAAAATAGTTTTATATACATAGGGTGATCATACAAGTATACTCAGTAGGGAAAGAAAAACCTACCCATTCACAAGTGGGGGAAACATACTAATGTACATGTTAGAAAATAGTAGAACCTCAAAGAACCTACTAAGGAATACTAACCATCCCAGCCTCACCAAGGCACACTCACCAAATAACACAAGTCAATTAAAGTAATATTATAAGCACATCGATATTTGGGTACCCCAGACAACTTTTCCACTAGTTAACTGCTCATCCCTAACAGCTAACGTCTTGATGCTACCACTCTTCCCATACACATTCCCACCGCCACAACCCATTCACACACACCTGGGAATCAAACCACACACAATACCGTCCGTAGACACCTGGGCCACAACAAAAACATCTCTCTCATGGAGACACTTGAGCTTTATATCGAAGATACTTGGAAAAAACAAACCTATCCCACAGGAACCTAGGCCCATCATCCACAACAAACCCTCGCCTGAAGAATATTGGACTAGGTAAGCCTCAATCCATTACAGCATACCCAAATATCCCTGAGTAGTAAGAACTAGAAGATGGTGTGAGGAAGAAAGTCAGTAACCAGCCATCCATCCTCCCATCGGGTTATTGAGAAAGACACCCTCCCCCACAGAATGGAGGTGTTCAGCACATAGTGCTCAATAAGGGTGGGGTGCCTATAGAAATCTAAAGGAACTAAAATTTATATGTATATAGATAAGAAAACACTCAGTCCCAACCTACGGATCCCCAAAAAATCAACCAACCCATACAAAACTACATTGTTGCTACCCCTATATGCACAACCACACACCAACCACCACCAAGGCATAACCCAACCCCTTTTTCATTCAACCAATTGCCACTTATTTATTAAGGGATTCACTTTAATTATTCCAGCACTAATGGGAAATTACCAATCACAAAATTTGAAACCAACTTAGAAGGTGAAGAGTCTGGTTAACTAAACACACATTAACCAACAAACTGCCAACTATCATTCTTCAAAACTATACCACACAATCCTTCTCTCACAACTCAGTCCTGAAGCCGTGCTGCCCAAAAAAATCCCCAATGCAGTCCCAATGTACAACAAGTCTATATCCACACAAGTGTCCCACTTCCTAATGTTGTTCTGTGACCACAACACAACAAAGGTAGTTCAGCTACCTACAAGTTCATCCATTCCACAATCAATCAATATCTCAGACTGAGAATCCAAATCAACACCTGTAACACCCCACACACAAGTACCACAATAACTACCATTAACCACATCTTCATTGCACACTCATGCCACACCCTTCTCATGGAACCAACTCCTCTGTCCAACATGGTACCCACAACCGTGCTCCCAACAGCAGCACCACACAAATCCCACAAAGTTACAAAACTCAACAGAACACAATACTCAACCACAGTTATCAAGAGTATGTGTATATATATTCAGATTTAACCATTATAGTTTATTTAATTCTACTTAATTATAACTGGGGTGATCACACAATAGGCTCGATCCTTAGGAATCCATTTATTTAACCAAGTATATGTGGTTTAACAGTTTTTCATATTACATCCGTTTATCAAAGCATCTCAACAAAACAAAACATCACTATCACACAAGAAAAGACCAAAAATGGTCATGATTTTTAGGAGGTATACAGTCATAAAAATCCATAAAAGAATCAAAGATAATAAATAAAATAGGCAGTAAAGCATCAAACCACTCTATGTACGTTATTTTATTTACCCCTATTATCTTTTGACCATATTTACTTCTTGTTTATTTCCTATTTTAAGAAAAGTATTCAGTTGTTCCTCATAAGTTAATCATTAGTACACCCACCCTGCATGATGTAAAAATAAATATAGATAGAATAAATCCCTACTTGGATGATAAAAGTATCAAAGTTCCTCCTTGATCCAAGAATAGGGGATTATGAGAGTTCGAAGGAAATATCTCCAAGAAAACTAATCAGGAGGGGCTCTAGAATAGGTGCACAATTTTTCTAGTGAGGAAGGCTCTAGGTGCACCAAGGGAAAATGAAAAACATATCGAAAAGGGAAAATCTTGGCTTTGAAGGGCCAGATCCTACTTTAAAGGAATAACAGTTTCCAAAAGTCATTAATTGTGGGATCGTGGTCAAGGTCACATGGTTTGAGTATCTCAAATCACTCAAGATGTTAGGATATTTAAATATATAATTAATACTCTTTGAAAAAATCTTAAAAATTCCTTAGGAAGGCTTTAAACTTGGTTTACGTCAAATAAAATGTAAGAGGTGCAGAATTGGAAAACTGGGAAAAACTGGGAAAACTGCAAATGAGTCACCAATGGGTGAGTCATTAATGGGTGAGCCACTGATGGGTGAGCCACCAATGCGACCTACCAACACCTTAGCCTACAGATGCCCTAAATCACCAATGCCTCAACCTACCGATGCCCTAAATCACCGATGCCTCAACCTATTGACGCCCTAACTCACCAACGCCTCGACCTATAGACGCCCAGACTCACCGATGCTGATGCCCCTGAATCACCAATGAAAAATCCCCTGACTCATTGATGACGATTATCCTAAATCACTGACACACTAACATGATGATGCACTAACATTCTGATGCACTGACAAGACAATGCACTGACATGTCGATGCACTATCATGTCGACGTACTAACATGCTGATGGAAAGCTCAAAATTTAGAAAAATATTGAACTGAGCCTTTGACAGCTCCCAGAACACCTCAAACACTATATTTTCAAAAATAAAGGGCCTGGGGAAATATGGGTTATTATATCAGATACCATTGAAAATATTATCATCCCTAAGAATTTCAAAACTAACCCAGAAGAATGGGGGTCCGAACAACCATCCCTTAAGATACCTCTTAGGAGTAAACCACCTTATTTTATTATAAAGTTGGAGTGAAAACCTCAACATCCTAGAACACCTCCTTGTCGTATATCTCTTGAACAACTGTAGAAACACAACCGCTCCACTTCCTTAAGTAACCACACAAACACCAAAGGTCACAACATCTAGACACATGGATTAGGGAGCTCTTTCCTCTATGTTAAGATAATATCCACTTTGGGAGACACTGTCTCACCCACACAGGTTTAATCGCATCCAAATTAATGCATCTTGATTAGGGATCAGGTCCTCTCCTCCCCATAGTCAGTATTTTTCACACAAAATTAGAGAATGGGGAAACAACTTATCATACATAAAGTGAGTTCAAACATTACATCATGAAATGAAGCACAAAAGTAAAACACAGAAACAAAATTCAGAAAAGCTCTGGGTAATGGGAACACATCTATGTCTCTCATTCCCAAGTACTCTCCTCGAGGACACCATGCATCCATAACACACAAACCAAAGGAATGGTCCATCCACGCAACACCTTCTCATCATGATCCTCAATTCTTATCGGTCACTCCATGAACGTCACGTCATTCTCGAAATCTAACTCTCCCCAGTATAGGATGTGGGAGTCATCATGTAGATAGTGATGGAGATAAGAAATGTGGAAGACGTTGTGAATCTTCTCCAATTACAGTGGAAACGCCAGCTGATATGCCACCTCGCCAAATTGTCCCAACACCTCGAAAGGTTCGATGAACTTGGGAGAAATATTGCTTCCCTTACCAAACCTCCACTATCTGTGCTGAGGGGAAACCTTCAAGAAAACATGGTCCCCAACCTCGAACTCCAAGGGCCTCCTCCTATGATCGGCATACAACTTCTGTTGTTCCTGATCCACCTTTATCCTCTCACGCACAAGCTGAACCTTCTCCATTGTGCTCTGTACTACTTCTGGTCCAAGAAGGGATGATTCCCCTACCTCTGTCTAGCACACAGGCGAGCGATATGGTCTTTCATAAAAGGCCTCAAATGATGCCATGCCAATGTTATAGTGATAGATATTATTGTAAATAAACTCTATCGGGGGAAAGTGTCGTACCCACAATCCTCCAAAGTCCAAGACACACACCCGAGACATATCCTCCAATGTCCGGATGGTCCTATCCATCTTCCCATCTGTCTGGGGGTGGAAAGTAGTGCTAAGGTGTAACTTAGTTCCAAAATAATGTTGTATCCCCTTATAAAATCGGGAGGTAAACCATGAGTCTCAATCCGAGATGATGGATCCTGTAACTCCATGCAGCCACACCACCTCATCCACATAACTCATTTCCATGGAACCTACTATGCTCAAATCCTTGATTTCTAGGAAGTGATCCGATTTCATCAACTGATCCACCACTACCCAGATAACATCACAACCACCCTTAGCTATGGGTAAACCTGTGACAAAATCCATTACGATTTTATCCCACTTCCACTCAGGAATTTCTAAAGGCTGCAACAGACCACCGGGAACACAATGCTCAACCTTCACCTGCTAACACACTAGGCATCTTACCACAAACTTTTCCACTACCCGCTTCACCCCGGTCCACCAAAACTATTCCCTCAGGCCTTGATATATCTTAGAAACTTTTGGATGCACCACCATGGGTGATCTATGGAACTCACGAAGAACTTCCTCATGTATTTCCATTGGGACAGATAGATTCCCACATAACAACATCGGATTATGACTATCCTCTGACCATCCTTTTGGAGAATCAACCTGGACAATGTGATCATGCATCACTTCAGCCTTTGAGTCTCCCCACTGAGACTCCTCTACCCACCGCACCAAGGAAGATTGCACTGTCATCTAAAATAGATAGCCTCTTCTACTATCCTCCCCAACATCTAGGTGGAAAGTGGACAAATCCTGCATTACCTTCCAAGAATCTGTGGATTCTCGAACTACCTACTTATGCAACTTCCTGCTCAAGTCATCAACCACCACATTCCCCTTTCTTGGGGTGTAAGAGATATCAAAGTTGTAATCCTAGAGTAACTCCATCCACCTTCACTACTGTAAGTTCAAGTCTCGTTGGTAAAATATATACCTCTAGCTCTTGTGATTTGTGAAGACCACAAATCACTCCCCGATAAGGTAATGTCGCCACAACTTCAGCATGAATAAAACCGCTGCAAGCTCTATATCATGGGTAGCATAATTAAATTCATGAGGACATAATTTTATAGACCCATAAGATATTAATCCTCGCTAATAAATCAACAAAAATACCAAGCCTAGTCCGGAAGCATCACAGAACACCTCAAACATCACCCCTTCTTCTAGTGATCTAAGAACTGGGGAACTGACCATTTTTTCCTTTAGATAGTTGAAAGATACCTAAAACTACTCATTCCATATGAAGGCCTAGTCTTTTCTAGTTAAATACATCAATGAAGCTGTAACTCGAGAGAAGTTGGGTATGAACCTATGATAATAGCCTACCGGACTCATGAAACTACAAAACTCTGCCACATTCTTGGGTTCTTCCCAAGAAACAACTACTTCAACCTTTGACGGGTCTACCACTATCCCTTGTTAAGACACAACATGTCCAAGTAAGTTCACCTCTTGCGTCTAGAACTTTCACTTGGGTAACTTTCTGTAGAGCTGGTGGTGTCGGAGGACCTCCAAGACAGTCCTCAGATGCCCAATGTTCTCTTCCTCTGACCTTGAGTAGATCGGTGTTTCATCAATGAAAACGATGAAAAACTGGTCCAGGTACTCACAAAAAACAGAGTTCATGAGCCCCATAAACACGATTGGTGCATTTGTTATACCAAAGGGCATGAAAAAGAACTCGAAGTGTCCATACCTGCACCTGAAAGCAGTCTTCAGGATGTCACCCTCCTTTATCCTCAACTGGTGATATCCATATCGTAGTTCGATCTTATAGAACCAACCTACCCCCCTTTAACTGGTCAAAAAGATTTTCGATTCTCAAAAGGGGGTAACTGTTTTTAACCACCACCTGATTTAGTCTTCAGTAGTCTATGCACATTCTTAGACCGCCATCCTCCTTCTTCATGAAAAGACTGGAGAACCCCAAAAAAATACACTTGGCTGAATAAAACCATTATTCGGAAGGTCATTAACCTGGATCCACAACTCCCGCAACTCAGAAGGTGTCATTCGATAAGGAGCCATCAAAATCAGATAGGCACCAGGTTACAAGTCTATTCCGAACTCAACATCACGTCAATGAAGTAGAGTTACAACCTCTTCAGGTAAGACATACAGGAACTCACTGAAAATCCCCAGAACTTACACCATCTCTATATCTACGGATTCCAATGACAGCTCGACTAACAAAGAAAGAAGAGGATCCACACACCGGAATCCCTTCTAAAAACTCCACTCACCAACAAAAGCTATGCCCTGGCCGCCCACATCTGAGAACATGAATATTCTCCTAAAGCAGTTGATAATAGTGTTCATAGAAAACAACCAGTTGATGCCTAGGATGAAATCATATGACTACATATATAATAGAATAAGATCCCCACTGGACTGATGTGGCCCCAACATCAGTCTACATCCTCGAAAAACATCAAACAAACTGGTCTGGCCTTCAACTAGCGTACTCAACACCAAGGGTAGGGGAAGTCTCTCAACATATAGTCCTAGAGAATGGGCTATAACAGGTGAAACAAATAAGTTAAAATCTTCTAAATCATACAAGGAACACACAAGAGTGCTAAACAGACTGATCATACCTTGAACAACCTTTGGCCCTGTTGAAACTGCTACCTCTGCGGTGTGCAACTTCCCACACCCAGCTCCTCTACCCCTATACTGTCATTTTTCTCCCTGACCACACCCTAGTATAGGTCCCTGAGGAGTTCCCTAAGGTCATCCTCCCCCATCACTTTCTACCCTCAGTGGATTGGGAGATCACTTCCCCTACTACTGGACGGGAATTACTGGGAACTGCTACCGCTGAGGTGGGAGTTGAACCTACCCACCCCCACTGTACTGAGTCTGAAATGGGAACTTGTTATGAATATTTCCATGACCTCCATAGATAAAGCACCTGGTCCTAGGGAAAGGAATAGAAATAGGAGATTGAAACTAGAACTGTTGAGGCCTACTCCCCACTGACCAAAACCTGGAAGGCCCTAGCACCAGAGACCTGTTGCTGATAGCTTTACCCTTTGATGAACTCGACTGGCTCCCCTCTCATGGAACACCTCCTAGTGAGTACATCCTTTACACTACCTAGACCTTCTTCTGAACCTCTAAGTACGTCGGTAGAGTGAAAGGAGTAACGACAAACTAAAGAGAAGGTTGAAGTGCCTCCTCTAAGCATCTCGCTCGGGACTCCTCATCCGAAAAGAGATCTGGTGTGAAGCGTATGAGATCTTTGAACTTAATCCCTAGTTCCCTCACTGAAATATCCCCCACTGGGGGGATAGTAGCTCATACCTCTTCTCATCCTTCATTGTGGAAGAAAGGAATTCCACCTGGAACTCCCTTTCAAAATCATCCCATGAGACCTCAGTTTCCTTCCTATCCCTGAGGTAAAGCATCCACCAATGATGCACTGCTCCTCATATCTAGCTCATTTCTAAAGGAACATAGTACTCTATCAGATCTCGGATCAAGCTGAAAGCGATCACTAGATCCTCAAGACAAATCTCTATTTCCATGTCTAATATGCTTCCCTCGTACTTTCCCAGAGTTTTCTTCTAGAAGGCACGAAGCGTCTTCTACCACTAGTCATCTTCCTCCTCTCGATCGGCCCTCCACTGATTAACTGATTCAACCTATTGGGCCTCAACTAATCATACCACACAGGGGGCGATGTCTAGGTTCCATAGCTAAAAAAGTAAACAAGGAATTCATAATCCCAAATAGTGTGGAAAATTTCTTTTAAATTTGTTTTAGATCTTCAATTATTTTAAATTCCTAAAACAGCAAATACACACAAGAACACAAGTCATTATGATGCGTGTACCTTTCCTAGGGTATCTACCCTACAATCAATGTAGCCTCACTTGGTCGTTCAATAGGTCCAGAGTCCTTGCATCAGTTCACAGGGGGGCCTAAAATCCTATGTCCTAGCCAGTCTTTCCTGGCCTATCTCATGAACCAAGATTTACTAACACTATTTCCCTACCATCCCATGCAATACTCACTATGACTAACTCCAAACTTCATCCTATCTCTCAAACTCCCCAAACCTCTCCTTTGATTCCATTTTTAAACGACTTTCCTTATTCAAGATGAGGGAAGGGATGACAAAGTGCCACACCCTTCCTTCCTCAATTTGAAGGAGAGATAATGACCCCTGAGTCATGCCTTCGATAGGCCTTGGAGTAGAGACTAGCACCAAGGGTATAGAATCTCACACAGAAATGGAAGGCATTACCCTTTTTATAGGAAAAACTCGGGAGATAAGATGGAAAATCCCAACAACTCCAAGTACCAAAAGTAAAATTAAAGCCAAAAACCATTCCCACATGCATGTTCAAAAGTAAATCTGATGAAAAGAACAATGAAATTCCAAAGGTAAAGTACCAAAAGTAAAGAGACTAAGCAAAAACAGCAACAAATCCAGATGCCTGATCTAGTAAAGTCCAGCACGGTCCCCATGGTCCTCCCGGAAACCTGAAAAGAGTTTTATATACATAGGGTGAGCATAAAAGTATACTCAGTAGGGAAAACTAAATATACCCATGCACAAGTGGGGGAAACATACTAATGTCCCATGTGAGAAAATATTAGAACCACAAAGAACCTACCAAGGAATACTAACCATCCTAGCCTCACCAAGACACACTCACCAAATACCACAAGTCAAGTAAAGTAATAGTATAATCACATGAATATTTGGGTACCCCACACAAATTTTTCACTAGTTAACTACTCATCCTTAACGACTAACGTCTTGACACTACCACACTTCCCATACACAGTTCCACTACCAAAACTAGCCTGCACACACATGGCCCTCAAATCACACACAATCCCACCTGCAGACACCTAGTCCACAACAACCACGTCTCTTGCCCGAATACACCTGGGCCTCATCCCAAAGATACTTTTTAAAAACAAACCTGGCATGCATAAACCTAGGCCCCTCATCCACAACAAACCATTTCCTAAAGAATCTTGGACTATGGTAAGACTTAATCCATTACAACCTACCTAGATACGCCCAAGTGGTAAGAACCGGAAGAGGGTGTGAGGAAGAAAGTCAGTAACCAGCCATCCATCCTCCCATTAGGATGTTGGGAAAGACACCCTCCCTCATAGAATGGCGGTGTTCAACACATAGTTCTCAATAAGGGTGGGGTGCGTATAGAAATCACAAGTAACTACAATTTATTTGTATATAGGTAATAAAACAATGATCCCCAACCTACAGATCCCCAAACAATCCAACCAACCCATACAGAACCACATTGTTGCTAACCCTATATGCACAACTACACAACAGCCACTGCCAAGGCATAACCCAACCCCTTTTCATTCAACCAATTTACACTTATTTATTAAGGGATTCACTTTAGTTATTCCTACACTACTGGGAAACTACCCAACACAACATCTGCAACCACATTAGATGGAAAAGAGTCTAGTTAACTAAACATACAGTAACCAACCTACTATCGACTATCATTCTTAAAAAATATACCACACAATCCTTCTCTCATAACCCAGCCCCGCAGCCCTGTTGCCCAAATAATTCCCCAATGCAGTCCCACTACACAAAAAGTGCATATCCACACAACAGTCCCATTTCCCAATGTCGCTCCATGACCACAACACAACAAAGGCAATTCAGCTACCTATAAGTTCATCCATTCCACAATCAATCAACCTCTTAGACTGAGAATCCAAATCACCACCTCTACCACCCCATGCATAAATCCCATAGTAAATACCATTAAACATAGCCCTGCTACACACTCATACCACACCCTTCTCATGGAACCAACTTCTTTGCCCAACATGGTACCCACAACCGTGCTCCCAACAACAGCACCACACAACTCCCACAAAGTTACAAAACTCAACAGAACATAACACTCAACAACACCTATCAAGATAATGTGTATATATATTCATATTTAACCAGTATAGGTTATTTAATTCTACTTAATTATAACTGGGGTGATTACACAATAGGTTTGATCCTTGGGAATCCATTTATTTAACCAAGTATATGTAGTTTAATGGTTTTTCATATTATAGTCGTTTATCAAAGCATCCTAACAAAACAGAACATCACTATCACACAAGAAAATACCACCAATGGTTATGATTTTCAAGAGGCATACAATCATAACAATCTATAAAATAATCAAATATAATAAATAAAACTGGCGATCAAACATCAATCCACTCTATGCATGTAATTTTATTTACCCCTGTTATCTTTTGACCATATTTACCTCTTATTTATTTCCCATTTTAAGAAAATTATTCAGTCGTTCCTCATAAGAGAATCATTAGTACACCCACCACACATGATGCACAAATAAATATATATAGAATAAATCCATACTTGGATTATCAAAGGATTGGAGTTCCTCCTTGAGCCAAGAACAGGGAATCGTGTGAGTTCTCAGGAAAGATCTATAAGAAAACTGACCAGGAGGGGCTCTAGCATAGGCACATGACTCATTTAGGGAGGAAGGATTTAGGCACACCAAGGGAAAGGAAAAAATATACTGGGAAGAGAAAATATCATCTTTGAAGGGCCATATCCTACTTTAAAGGAAGAATGGTTTCCAAAAGTCGTTACTCATGGGATCATGGTCAAGGCCATGCAGGTTGAGTATCTAAAATCACCCGGGATTTTAGGATATTTAAAGATATAATTAATATACTTTGAAACGCCCCTAAAAACACCCGAGTAAGGCTTTAAACTTTGTTTACGCCAAATAAAACGTAAGATGGGTGGAATTGGAAAACTGGGAAAAACTGGGAAAACTGCAAATGAGTCACTAATGAGTGAGTCACCGATGGGTGAGCCACCAATGCGGAGCCACCGACGGTTGAGCTACTGATGTGACCTACTGACACCTTGACCTACCGATGCCCTGACTCACCAACACCTCAACCTACCGACACCCTGACTCACTAATGTCGACGCCCCTAACTCACTGATTCTGACACCCCTACTCATCGATGTCGATGTTCCTGACTCACTGATGCCCTGACATGCTGACATACTGACATGATGATGCACTGTCATGCCTATGTACTGATATGCTGATAGAAAACTAGAAATTTGGCAAACTCTTGAACTGATCCAGTGACAACTCCCAAAACACCTCAAACACTTGATTTTCACAAATGAAGGGCCTAGAGAAATCTGAGTTATTACAGAGCCTCTCTCCACTTATATAGTGGAAATTTATAATACATGGTTTGGGTTCCCGACCCCCGTGTAATAAAAATATACTATAAAAGTATTATAAATCATTATTTATGATAAAAGAAACTAAACCATAAATATTATTTATATTTTATCACTAAAATTTAATATATATTAAATATATTACATGATAATATTAATCCATTGACTCGACTCACATCTCCTGATAATATTAAACGAACACAAAATATCACATTAATATCTGTTCGAATAATATCTATCTTTGTATTTACCTAATAACTTGTAAATACATGTAATAAATAAATTCAACCCATTTATTCCTTACTTGAATAATAATAAATTATTTATTCCTTGGTGATCTATAGAACATGGATAATACCCTGACCCCATGGTGGGTCCCACCAAGGTCTATATTTCTATTCAACATAATAAGGTAGATTATCAAAGCGTTATTGTTTGTGAACCTCTAGACCCGTATCCCAATATAAGTGAATAATATTCATAGACCAAGAGTGAGGTCTAGAAAACCATCAAGGCCCCTAAAGAGATAAAGAAAATTCAAAGAAAATAATACCTTACTACGAACACGGTTTATGTAATACAATATCTTTATCATCGATATATTATAAAGTAGGATGCACACATGTGTCATCATCCTTAGCTTGATTTATTATATGTTGATCTATTCAGACAGACTTACCTTCGACTACCATGACCATGGATTTAGGAAGGTACTACCATCCTAATTAACTAGGCCTGAGATATATCTTTCTCAAATCAGAAGAAACAAATCTTATCTTGATCATTCAATCAATGTCATGTCACCAATGATGTACCTAACAAAAACTACCTTACCACAACTCCATTTCCATGGATTTCATCTTGCATCAAAGTACGCAATCAAATGACATACATTGATAATGATATCAAGTCAGGAGAATATTGCACATGTCTACAGATATGAACAACCAATGACACCTGAAACATGTGGTGTTCCTATTGGTGGGTTTTTCCACATGATATCAACTACTAGAGATCATAAAGTGAGAACTTCATGAGAAGAATTCTCAATGCTTATGATCCCCCAACACTTGATAGTCACACACCATATGTGTCCTATCATTATGATGTATCTGGACCATAGGAAATTACTTTAAGATCACCGAAATAGTATCTCTAGGTTCTCATTATATCCTGGGATCTATTATAAACATTTTATATGACACATAATCTAAGGAAATTACCATAATTATAGTGGACATAGAAGAATATTCACTATTATGGAAATATAAACATGTGTATATATAAAAAACTGCATACAAGTATTGGTAATAAAAGTATTATGCAATTTAGGTCTAGGTAACCCACTTTCAACACTACCACTTGCACTAGAGCCAACTTTAAACAAGTCTCAATCCACTAGACCTCATATGAGAATCATATTTATAATGAGATATAGATCTAGTCAGGGGGTCTACCATGTTTTTCTCTGTGGATCTCTACTAACTACAACTTCACCACTCTAAGTAAAATCCCTCAAGAGATGAAACTTATGAAGTATATGCTTTGTCCTCTAGTGAGACCTGGGTGCCTTAGTAAGCACCACTGTAATAGTATTATCATAATAAATTGGAATAGGTTCTGCACTGCTAGTCACAACACCAATGTCTGAGACAAAGATGCATATCCATACTGCTTCCTTTATTGAATCAGAAGCTACAATATACTCTAATTTAGCTGTAGAATCGGTGACCATATATTTATTTGAGCTTATCTAGCTCACAACACCACAATTGAGAAAAAATATGTAGCCTGATTGTGATTTGAGATCATCACAATCTATCTAGAAACTAGAATAAGAATATCCCATCACTACTGGTTCCTCATCTCCTCCATACACTAGGAGCAAATCCTCTGTATGCCTCAAGTAGTTTAGGATAGTTTTAACAGTTGCCCAGTGAAGCTCTCCTAAATTATCTTGATACCTACTCACTATGATTAATGAAAAGGAAACATCAAACCTAGTACATATCATGACATACATGATAGAACCCACTACTGAGGCATAAAGTATTGTACTCATTTTTTCAATCACCTCCTGTGTTTGTGGGAACTTTTTCTTAGAGATATTAATGCCATGTGACAGAGGAAATAACCCTCTCTTAGATTGTTCCATATTATACCTTTTGAGTACCTTGTCAATGTATATACTTTGACTTAGTTCAAGCAGTCTTTGAGATCTATCTCGATAGATTCTGATCCTTAGAATTTAAGTTTCTTCACATAAGTCTTTCATGGAGAATCATTCATTCAACCAAGTCTTAACTAACTGTAATAATTTCAATTCCTTTCCCATAATTAATATGTCATCAACATATAATATTAGGAAAACTATAGAATTCCCATATACTTTCTTATAGAAACAAGGCTCACTTTCATTTTTGACAAGACCAAATTTTCTTATGGCCTCATCAAAACAAACCTTCCATGATTTTGATGCCTGATTCAATCCATAAATGGATCTATACAGCCTGCACACCTTATTAGAATTATTTGACCTAAAAAACCTTTAGTTTGAGTCATATAGAAATCTTCAACCAACTTCCCATTTAGAAAAGAAATTTTGAAATCCATTTTCTGAATATCATAATCATGAAAGGATGTTATTGTAAGCAATATTTTGATGAATTTCAGCATTGATACTGGCGAGAAGGTTTCGTCATAGTTGATTCCTTAACATTGTTTGAAACCCTTTGCAACCAGTCTTATTTTATAGGCATTAACATTACCATCCATGTCCATATTTTTCTTGAATACCCATTTTTACCCAATGGGTTTTACATTAGCTGGAGGTTCTACTAAAATCCAAACTTGATTTTGGTATATGGAATCCATCTCAGATTGCATGGCATCTTTCCATTTAGCAGCTTCTTTACCTTATACTACTTCCTTACAGGTTAGAGGTTCATCATCCTCAAGGAGTAATGTTTCACCTAACCTAGTGACAAGAAAACCATAATTCCATGGTTCTCTAACCTCTCAAGTAGACCTACGTAGTATTTGTGTCTCAGGAACCACTTCTTGCACTTGCCCTAGTGGAGATTGTTCTCATACCAACTCTTGTGCATCTGGAGCATTAACTTCATTAAAATAAATCCTGATCCCACTATTTGAATTCGAAATGTGTTCCCTTTCTAGAAATATGGCATGTCTCTCCACAAAAACTTTTCCATATAAAGTGTTAAATAGGTAATATCCTTTGGTTTCCTTAGGATAACCTTAAAGATGCACTTTGTGCTTCTAGATGCTAATTTTTTACTTGGTATAGACTTAACAAAAGCCTCGCATCCCCATACACATAAGTGTGACATATTGGGTTTCTTTACACACCATAACTTATATGGAATCCCATCTAAAACCTTAGTTGGTACTCATTTAGGGTTATATGCTATTGACTACATAGATTATCCCCAAAAGGATAATGGAAGAGTTGTCTGGCTCATCATTGATCTGACCATGTCTAGTAAGGTCCTATTCCTCCTTTCACTAACACCATTCCACTATAGTGTATAAGGAGGAGTGGGTTGGGATACTATCTCACACTCCTTCAAGTGATCAATGAATTCTTGGTTAAGATACTCTCCATCTCGGACTGTAAAAAGTGCCTTAATTTTATTACCAAGCTGGTTTTCTACTTCATATTGGTATTCCTTAAACATCTAAAAGTAATATAACTTATACCACATTAATTATATATATCCATACCTACTATAGTCATTGGTAAAAGTAATGAAGTATGAAAACCCACCCCTGGCCTCTACTAGAAATGGACCACATACATCGGTATGAATTAATTCCAGTAATTGATTGGCTCTTTCTCCCTTCCTAGAGAAGAGTGATTTGGTCATTTTTTTCTTATAAAAAAGTGTGAATACATCCAAGGGTTTTAACTGTACCAAGTCTAAATACCCTCCTTGATGTAATTTTTATAATCTCTTCTTGTTTACATGGCCTAACCTAAATTTCCATAGGTCAGTGATATATGAGTCATGCTCGCTAGTTTTTTCATTGATTTTCATTAACAGGTTTTCAAGTTCAAGTATATATAAGCTATTATTAAGATGTTTCATACCATAACACATATTATCCTTATAAATGAAACAAAATTTATTTCAGAACTTGAAATAAAATCCCATCGTGAATCTACTTGGTTCCTGTATATGAATACATATGTGTGAGACACATGCCGTATCAAATACCCAACTTGTAGATAAGTAAAGATTGCATTCAATGACAAAAATACCAGAAGTAGAAGTGTCACCTTGCTTCTTCTTAACATATATGCAATTTTTCTTCCACTGGACTTTCTTGACACATGAAAAGCAGATAACCTCTTTCTCATTGCTCTATTTCTGAATATTTGGCTTCTTAGAAGGATGGTGCATTGGTGGCTTCGACCTTGACTTGGCCTTAGACTCCTTTGCCGTGCCCTTATTTCTCTTGTTCACCATAAGGATAAAATAATTGGTATTTTTCATACCCTTATTATCTTGGTGAACCAAATCCAAAAGGTCTTGGAGAGACTTTTTCATATTTTTCATGTTATAATTGAAAATGAAAGCTGAAAAGCTTGGCGGTAAAGTGGAAAGAATGAGACCAGTTTCTATTTCTTGCTTCAATTTGAACCCAAAGGATTCAATCCTCTCAATGTACCTGATCATATTTATTACATTGGGATCCTCTTGGTTCCCTTCTTCTAGCCTTACCCTATAAAGTTCACTTGAGATCTCATACCTTTCCTGACTTTACCTCTCATGATATAATTCTTGGAGATGTGAAAGCATATTGTAGGCATCCTCATCCTCATGCATTTTCTGCAATTAGATGGACATTGATGACAACATGATGCACTGAACATCTAGTTCATAATCTACCTGTTTTTTCAATTTATATTTTTCTGCCTTGCTTGCTCCCTGAGGAGGTTCAATAGGTACTGGGGATTCCAACACATAAAAGTTCCTTTCTTAGCGTAGTACTATGCACAAGCGCCTATACCACTCCTGGAAGTTATTACCAGTTAGGATATTTTATTTATCCAAAATTGATCACAGTGATAATGTACTTGTGGTGTTAGTGATTTCCATTTTAGATCTACAATAGATAAATATTAACAGTTTGTACTTTTATCTTGATTACCTTTAGAAATTTATGATTAATTAAATATAATATTGTTTTAACTGTCTCTCACAATTTTATCAAACACTAATATCCCTCGCTATTAGATTCAGAATACTCTTTATCTTGATTATTATAGTGGCAAGGGTCCTTGAAACTACTCCTCATAGTCTATAAGCTTTGGCTACGCCACTACTTGGAGAGTTTCTAGGTTGGCACTAGACTGGCCAACCACGTTAACTCGCAATTCCTTGAACTGCTGAGTAAAGTTCCATCTTTTGGAATCACAACTTTATTCTCTCAATGTCATTCCTCTAAAGTGATAGAAATCTATATTTGTCTACTTATTTTCTACCATAATTATTCAAGTCAACCCATTACTCTTATAGGAACTCCCCAGTAGTAGGAAGTACTCTCAACTTTGGTTGACGAGCACTCCGAATAGCCGGTTTTGCTCAAATTTGAGTAATAGAAGGCTTTAAAACTTGATATATATTTGAGGGATTTTATTATTTATTAAATATTCTAATCCATTTATATTTAATATGTTCAAACTAGGTTTTCAATATCACAACTGAACATGCAATAGAAAAATATTCATCACATCTTTATGCATTTTATCTTGTTTATTATTTTATGTGATCAATCAAAAATCATACACTTGCATAAAATAATAAATGATGCATAAAGGAAAAAAACATTTCATATGACTGGTCTTGAGTAGCTAATTATGATTGATCCATAACAGATCAATCCCGACCTAGGGGATTCCATACCTGAGTTGATTCTCAACTCGTATCGTTGCTCGCCCCCAATGCGAAGTACTTGAATCTCGTCTGGATAACCACCTCAACTTGGCGAGGTCTACATCTTGGAACGTCATCATCTTTTAAAAAATATACTTGAATGCATGTGAGGGGGTCTAGGGGTAAAATGTACAATAGGCGCATTAGACGTGCATTCCCTTAAACATATTTGAATTAAAATAAGACGATACGTTTACCCTCATTTAAATTCATTTAATTTATTAAAACACCCTCGCATTGTTTAAATTTTTTGTAGTTTAATTTAATTGCACATTATTTTATCACTACTGGAAAGATGATCTTTCCCAACACTTCTATACCAACGGTTTGTAAAAACCGTTGGTATATGTACCCTTTCCCAACGGTTTGGTAAACCGTTGGGAAATGGTCACTCTTTCCCAACGGTTTGGTAAACCGTTGGGAAAGGGTCACTCTTTCCCAACGGTTTATGGTAAACCATTGGGAAAGGGTGTGTTTTGAGCCTCTTTCCCAACGGTTCACCAAAACCGTTGGGAAAGAGTGACCTTTCCCAACGGTTCAACAAAACCATTGGGAAAGGGTGTGTTTTGAGCCTCTTTCCCAACGGTTCACCAAAACCGTTGGGAAAGAGTGACCTTTCCCAACGGTTTTACAAAACCGTTGGGAAAGGGTGTGTTTTGAGCCTCTTTCCCAACG
Source organism: Viscum album (assembly GCA_963277665.1). Classification (NCBI taxonomy): domain Eukaryota; kingdom Viridiplantae; phylum Streptophyta; class Magnoliopsida; order Santalales; family Viscaceae; genus Viscum; species Viscum album. The sequence goes on from OY728146.1 coordinate 1,227,004,654, forward strand.
GTTCAACCTTTGGCCTAAATAAACTCAACCCACCATAACCTATCCCAACGGTTTTGAAAACCATTGGGATAGGGTTATCCCAACGGTTTTGAAAACCGTTGGGATAGGTTCTTTAATTATTTTCCAGAACTACTAACCGAGAACATTATATAAATCAAAATTTAAAATACTTATGAGAATACATATATATATTTATGTAATTATGATCACAAAAGTCATGTTAGGTTAGTGGTTGAGTCGTTCAATGATAAACGAGGGTCCCAGTGGATGTTTTATTTTTGGAATTTATATACCAACGGTTCCATTACCGTTGGTATAGATTTCATATTACCTATACCAACGGTTTTTGGAAAACCGTTTTTGGAAAACCGTTGGTATAGACCTATCCCAACGGCTTACTTGGCTACGGTTCTCCAAACCGTTGGTATAGGCTATACCAACGGTTTGGAGGCCTATACCAACGGTTCCAAACCGTTGGTAAAGGTTAGTTTTCCAGTAGTGTATACCGACTGGCCTTGAGCAAGTGACCAATCCATACATGGTTGGATTTAATCATTTAATTATTTATTTATTATGTGCGATGTATGTAATAATTAAAATTTTAAATTCAAAAATTAAATTAAACCATTAGTTTAATTTAATTATCAAATTAAATTAATTAAATCAATTTATTTAAAATAAATTAAATTCAACCGGGCCTAAAAACCCCGCCACGACCCATAGAGGACTGGGTCGTAGCCCTGTTGGCCCATTTGGGCATAGTAATCCCCGTGCAGGGGAATTTTGGCCCAGACAGACTGCCCAGACCAGTTCTGGGTTGGGAAAATCTGGCTCGACTGTTTAGCGAGGCAAAACAGGTTTGATTTAACCTGTAAAAAAGTTACCTAACACCTGTAAAAATGCTTGAGGTTGATCAGTGGGGCTAGGCCAGGTGGGTTCAGGAAGACCGGCGAGAGAGGTCCTACTAGAGAAGTTGACTGATCACGAGGTCATGTTAGCATCACGGTAGCCAGATACTGGACTAGGCGTGACTGGGGAAAACCCTCGTAGGGAGGCGATACAAGAGCCAATACCTTAGCTATGGCTCACGATGCTTGTGGGACGGATATGGGGTGAGGAGGCCTCCCGGTCATCCGGTGAGGCAAAACGGTGGAGCACTCAGATTTTCAGTGTGGAGGAGGCGACTGATTGGGCTTCCAAGAGGCTGGACCTGGGTGCTGAAAACCGGTTGCGATGGTGCTCAAGACAACATCACAAGGAACCGGCAGTAGGAGCTCTGGTTGAGGGTAGCGGTGCTCGACAGGATCCAAGCAGCAGGGCGAACCTGAGACGACACACCGGTGGGCTCGTGGTGTGGCTCTGGCGAGGCGAGGAGGGTGGCGATGGGCTGAACAGAGGAGGCAGTATGGTGCGTACCACTATCTGGGTTCGACCGAGAGAGGGAGAAAGGGAGGGGAACTACCGTGGGTCTCACCCTTCGACCAAGAGAACCAGGAGAGAAGTGTTTTGCAGGTTCTCCAAAAAACAGGGAGGATAGGGAGAGGGTGACATGCACAATTTCGGTCCAAGGTGGAGGATCCATCCATGTGGAAGTACCTTACAGGTCTTCATCTCCCATAAAAAATAATTAAAGTCCCGCATACTTTTAGAAAAAATAAAAAGAAAAAAACTAATAATATTGTTTTATTGAGGAAAAATAAAATAAAATAAAATAATATTATATTATATTTATCTCCAAACTATTGGTTATCACCATAGAAAATCCGGTGACTATATTCTGGCTAATTCTTGTCTGGATTCCGGTATATCAAAGAACACAAATAAAATTTTAAATATTGTGTTCTTCAAAAATTTAAGAATCCAAAACATGTAAATTCGTTCAACATGATGTCGATCCTTAAAAAAAATCAGATAGCACCTACTTGGCCATTTAGAAATGGATTGACACATAGTCAGATCTGTTGGAACCATTTCAACACCCTCTACTCAAAATTTAAAGCAATTTAATTTTTCATTGACTTAGAAAAACCACACATCCCACTAATACCAATTGAAGGGTATACTCAGTAGAAGCTGATGAGCTGGGAATTTAAAATTTTTCCCATCATCAAAATGACAAAACATCATTGAATCTGATGATTTGATCCTACTATGGTCTGAGGACCACACATGGTTTAAATAGAGTACAAAAATAAAAATGAACGTATAACTTGTTCGGATCTGATGCGCGCAATCCTATCACAGGATGCCGACATCAGTTGCTCGAAGTCTCCGATGCCTAAGCCCTCTATATCATCCACACACGCTTCTTGAATCTTCTCATTCATCATTCATTAGAATTCGAGTGTTAGCGCAGAACTTTGATGACCACTTCGACGCAATGATGATCACCACAATCCACCATCTTTGATCCGAGAAGATAGAAATTGAATCACTTGCTTTATTGAGAGAGTCTCTATTTAGGAGTTAGTGGGAGAGGTATCACTTTTAATGGATGAATATTCATCATGGGAAGAGCCTCTCTCCACATATATAGTGGAAATTTATAATACCAGGTTTGGGTTCCCGACCCCCGTGTAATAAACATCCACTATAAAAGTATTATAAATAATTATTTATTACAAAATAAACAATGAAATAAATATTATTTATATTTTATCACTAAACTATAATATATATTAAATATATTCTGTGATAATATTGAGCAATTGACTCGACTCACATCTTCTGATAATATTAAATGAACACAAAATATCACATTAACATTCGTTTGAATAATATTTATCTTTTTATTTACCTAATCACTTGTAAATACATTTAATAAATAAATTCAACCCATTTATTCCTTACTTTAATAATAATGAATTTATTTATTCCTTAATGATCCATAGAACTTGAATAATACCCAGACCCCATGGTGGGATCCACCAAGTTCTATATTCCTATTTAATAGAATAGGGTAGATTCTCAAAAAGCTATTGTGTATGACCCTCTAAACCCTTATCCCAATAGTAGTGAATAATATTCACAAACCAATAGCGGGGTATAGCAACCAATCAAGGCCCCTAAATATATACAGAAAAGTCAAAGAAACTACTACCTTCCTGCAAACATGGTCTGTGTAATATAATCTCTTTGTCATCGATATCTCATAAAGCAGGATGTGCACATGTGTCATCATCCTTATCTTGATTTATTATTTGTTGATATATCCATATAGACTTACCTTTGACTATCATGCCCATGTATTTATGAAGGTATTACCATTCTAATTAACTAGGGTTGAGATATCTCTTCCTCTACTCGGAAATAAAAAGTCATATCTTGATTATTCAATCAGTGTCATGTCACCAATGATGTACCCAACACAAACTACCTCGCCACAACTTCATTGTCATGTTTTTTATCTTACATAAAAGTATGCAATCAAATGACATACATTGATAATGATCTCAAGTAAGGAGACCATTACATATGTTTGTAGATAGGGATAACTAATGACACCTGAAACATGTGGTGTTCTTATTGGTGGGTCTGTCCTCATGATCTCAACTACTAGAGATCTCTAAGTGTAAAATTCAGGAGAAGTCTCAATGCTTATGATTCCCCAACACCTGATAGTCACACATCATTTTTGTCCTGTCATTATGATGTATCCGGACCATAGGACATTACTTTTATATCACTATCATAGTATTTCTAGGTTCTCATTATAGACTAGGATTTGCTATAATCCTTTGATACGACACGTAATCTAAGTACATTACCATAAGCATAGTGGATGAAGAAGAATCTACACTATTATGGAAATATAAACACATGTATATATAAAAAATGCATACATGTGGTGGTAATCAAAGTACTACACAAGTTGGGTCTAGGGAATCCACTTTCAACAATTGGGACTTCATGTTTGAAGTTATTTAAAAGTTCAGGTTTAGAGACTATTTTTTTGGCTAGTTGAAAATTATCTTCAACTCTATCAGGATATCCATCCTAGTATATGTTACCCCAAAATTAACATATAAACTCATATTTTCCTGAAAAAATTTAAAATAGAATAACTAAAACATCAATAACTAAATAGAAATACAAAATCAAAGGAATCTCTTTGAATGAGTTTTTAATATTGAATTAAATGATACATGAAATAAATTATTTCATATCATGTGGACAAAACACTCCTTAATAATCTATAATATAACAGATTAAGCTTCAAACTATCCCTAGAAATCAACACTCAACAACAAAGGCCACTTTCAATTACCTGAAGCGTAATTCATTCAATTTGTACATGAAAAAGGCATTATGTATAGTGAGTGAGAATTTAATCCTTGTTAAATATCATAACAACATCTATTAACTCAAGGAGTTAGTATGTGAATATATAAATAATAGTGTAATGAAAAAAATGGTCAATTGACTTCAAGGAAAATTATGCTTAGTAAATAATGCTAGGCATAAAAATTTATAATAATACATCTTTTCAGTTTATACCTCAACTCACCTAACCATACTTGCGTGTGGAATTCCAGATATCAATATCAAGTTGCAGGTTGGTCAATATTTTAGTCCATCCCATCCAGGCCAAGGACTAGGTTGTCTTGTAGTTCATCCTAGTTAGGTGTAATTTTAGAGTAATTTCATAAGTATGCTACATGGAAAGGGGAAAGTGTACATAAAATTAGGGCCAACAACCATCTTGTGGAATAGGGTAAGGTGTATGCTCAATAAGGTCTGAAAAAAACTCTCCCATATAATGTATCGGTATGTCAATATTCAACTAACCTACTTTAAAAATTTATAATAACAAGAACAGATATGCACATACCCCTTCTATCTTTCTCATGACATATAGATGAACTATCATGATTACAAGTATAAATCTAGTATACCAATAATCATTCTTATCAACATAAAAATGTGGATATTCATCTCAATGATATACTAGATATCATATCAACATGGCATAAAGCATGCACATTCTAATAATTCTATAACATTAATTCCAAAAAAATATAATATCTAAAAGTTAAGCATGGAGACGTGTAAACATTATTAGGGAGTTGAAAAATACCAAAAATAATCTACAATTTGATCATCATTCAATATTCCATTTCACATTTTCCAAACAATAATATGAGTATATAAATAAGGTTATATTTTTTCAACAATATCCAAAATACACTAAAAAAATATAGGGAACCCAAAAATCAAAAATTCCCTAATTAAATTAGGCCAAAGAATAAAAACGAAAGAAATCTTACCCAAATCCAATGTCGAACTCATTGCCTTTTAAAATAGTGGATAGAACCGACCTCATCAAGAAACCACCTATAAGAAAATAATGTGAAAAAAGTGATATTTAACAACTTCTTATATATATGTGATCAAAAGGGGGATAATGCAATGAAAGGTGTATTGTCCAAACTGGTTGGTAATCCAACACACTCTTAAAGACTAGTTATATAAAATGAGGAATCAACTACACTTTTCTGTATGAAAATTTATTTGAGAAATAATTAATTCCATATTAATACACGTGTGAAAATAAACATAACAATTGTTTTCTAGATGTATCAAACTTTCAAATTTTTATATAAAAATGGATATATTTATAGGAAAGAAAGTTATATACAAGATAAAAATGAATTATAACAAAGGAAATAAGGAAGGGGTGAATTAGGAGATCATCAATGGCTTGATAGTGTTATAAGGAAAGATTTTAGAGAAGATGGTCATAGGATTTTTTTGATGAAACTAAATGAAAACTGATTTAACACTGATCACTTTTGATAAATTCATTTGTACTGGTTTTCTAGATTTTTTATGGAATAAATTATTTTTTCAACTTAATTAAGTGGTTTTCTTCTAGAATTTATGTTTTTTTCTTATAATTAGAATTATTACCACTTGTCTTTTAGCATGTGCAATATAAGTGATAAAATCTATAAGTATCTAATATAATGAATCATGTGAACAATTACGTGAAACGTAATCATCAATAATAGAAAATTTTGATATATATAATTATGATTGAATGAAATGGAATATATTCATATAAATAATTTATAAGCCAAATTTTACAACAAAAGGTTTTACACAAACCAACATACCATCAATAAGAAAAATCCATATCCCTTCACAATGTTGTATCTTGAGTGCTAAGTAGCGGGTTCACATATATTTACATATTTCAGCCTATGGGTAACTGAGAAATGAATATAATAACATATAGATATTATATTAAAGAAACACTCTAATTTATCACTGATACAAAACCACTAAAATTGAACCATTTATTTAGCATGAGAATCATGCATATATGTATGTATATTGAAATCAGAGTGGTATTCAAATGTTTCAAAATTGAATTATTTTTTCCATTAGCAGGGTTTCAAACTAGGAATCCATAATATCATCTTCCCTCATGTAAAAATATTTCCATAAGTGGAGAAACTATCAATCAATTTCTTTATTTGTTTCGATTTTTAATTTAAGATCTCATTGCAATATGTATTTGAATTCACAATAGCAAAAATATAAAAATATAATGAAACTATATCAAGGAATTAAGCTTTAATAAATAAGAAAATAAATTCAATTATAAATAATCTATTAATTTCATGTTTCCCATTCTCTTCAAACCCTTAGAACTGTGCTAACTTCCTATATCTTACAATCCTTATCTATTTATAAACATCCTAAAAATGGTAAAAATGAAATACATGCCAACGAGACATTATCCTTCGGATTTATGGATGAATGAGCATCCTTCTATTATTCATCCATTTTTTCTATTAATAAATTCTTAGAATTTTCTCTGGATAGATGTGAGGATCCATTTTAAATAAAGAGTTTCTAAACCTTTCAAGGAATGAGATTTATCTACCATCATGTAGTCTTGATTAATTATCAGGGTTATAAGAAATATTTAATAATATCTATTTCAAAATAATTGAGCTAAAATTATATTTATTAATGTGATCCTTTCATGAAAAATAAATTTATAAATTTTCATAGTGATTCACAACTTTGGGATTTATCTTGCCACTATTTTTCCTTTCCACTAATATGAAAGTGACATAGAAACAAGATCCCCCAAATATATTAAATGTAACTCTATACATTAAAAGGTATAGAAATAATAAGGTCTGGGAATATAATGGGAAAAAATTCAATCTTTTAAAGTAATAAATTTGAATACATGCACTTTTTAGTTTGGTTACATATTCCTCTATACAGTGACCTTTTTGGTTGTAGAAACAAAGAGTGTGTCGACGGAAAATTCTTAGAGAAAACCATATTAATACCCAAAAAAACTCAAAGTACCAAGATTTATCCATTTAAATGGATATTTCTAGTATAAAATAAAGAAAGTAAAAAAATACCTTTAAATGGTTCTTCCCAAGAAATGGATGCAGTTTTCCAAAATTTGTGAAAACAAAACTCTCCATGGATAAAACCATAAAAGTTTAACTAAATCCACTACAAGATAGTCTGTTAATCACTATTTGTTATGTTATAGTTGCATGATGTTGACCGAACAATCTATGATGTGGATATAGAGTTAGTAATGAAAAGGGTTCAATAATGTATAACAATAATCCATCTATCAAATTATTTATCCAACTAGAAATATTTCTAGATCTATTTTAAAAATATAAATGAACTAGAACCTCACTGATAAACTAAAAAGAAAGAAATATTGATGTAAAAATAATAAAATAATACAAATAATAATTAAAAATGCATAAAATAATTTTTATTCCTTATCAGTCCATGAACAAATTCTATTAAAATAAAACAACAACTAAATAAGGACAGTTGATTTTATAATGGTGGTTAGATGTATTAGCCCAGATGACATCTCATGCGATAAAGGAAGGGGGTATTTTTACAGGGCAACTAGATAGGGATACCAGTGAGGATCACATACAATTATTGTGGTCTTTGAGGTATTTCTTCTAGAATACTGAAATAATGTTGAATAGGGTGCCTAGATTGACAGGATCATTACACAGAAATTTCAATGGGAAATAGTGTAGATTTTAAGTAACTAAAAATATATTGTACATCAACTAATTAACTTATTGAGTATATATTAGGAAACAATAATTTCTTAGTATAAGGACAAAAAAACAATTAATATTTTTCTATATATTTGGGACGAAAAAAATGTCCACCTAAACAACTTATTCTATAATTATGTTGGCCTAAAAATATAAAAATAAATATTGTATAAAGTTTCTTATAGTATCTATGGTCTCAATAATGTATGGCTATCAAACAATGCTAATCTTATAATCTTATAGATTATATTTGATCATAGTATTCTATGATCAGTTAACAAAATAAATCTTTTCAAATCAGTCTACAAAATCAGTCATGAAATCAAATTAGAATATACCATATCTTTAAAAAAATTCAATAAAAAAATTTCAAATGCTCCAGAATAATTTTAATATAAAATTTATTAGAAGAAAATATTTCCTTATACCTAAATTGTCTAAACCTTTTAACACTTACAGAACAACTCTTCAAAAGTATTAGTAACATTAAAAAATATTAGAAATAATAATATTGAAAACAAAAAGATTCAATCAAAATATGGAGTCCATAAACCAAAGATAATCTGCATATAGATATTTAAGATTAAAAATACCATAGAAAAAATACCTAGTACCATGTTCATGAATCATCAATGAAATTAAATATCATAATAAATTAGATTTATTATTACTCATGCTATTGATTTTGATGTTCCAATGGTGGAATATGTTAGAGACTGAGATGATACATGATTAAGAAATGGATATTACACCACATGAGGAGTGATCTAAAGGATACTATACTACATTTTTTTTATAGATGTCAATTTTGAGATGTTATAGGTTCAACACAGTGAGCCTTATGACGTAGGGAATACCATGAGTTGTTGTGTTGTGTGAACTAATTTTAAAAGTTCACCTTGAGTGGATTCAGTGAGAAAGAAATATGAAATGTGCAGTTTGATAAAAAAATGAGAATGATATGAGGGGTACCTGATCTTTCTAGAGGATTCTAGAATATCTGTTGTTGTTTAAGAGAAATGAGAAATGATAAATGAGGAGAGGTGGAGGTTTGGGGAAGCCAAACTTGATTTTGATGGTGATCGTCACCTCAGAAACCCTAGTTGAATAGGAGATCCGAATCGTGAATGAGGAGAGGTGGAGGTTTATGGAAGATGGGGTATCCGCATTGAAGATGCTCAGAGCCACGTTAAAGGAGGTGGATCATGAGGTGGTGGAGAGGTCTCTTTGAAGCTGTTTCATCATAGAGGTGGGGAGGTCACGTCGGACCCATGTTGGAAATTAGGTGGCTTGACTATGTTGGAGGAGGGGGATCATTAGGAGCATATCAGAAGCTGGGAAGCACTGGAGGGGAGCATCTATAGAGGAGGTGGGTTCTACTGTGAGGGGATAGAGGAGGGATCGATCAAGGGAGGGATAGGTTGAGGAGTAACTCGATCGAAAGGATATGTATTTCCATAGGTTTAAAATAATCTATAGAAGTAGAGAACCTATTTCCATATTTTTAGTAAACTATGGTAGTAGATGTGTGGAAATATAGTATTTTTCTAGAAGTGTTTAAAACACAATTGCCCCATTTTCAATTCTAATATACCAATTTCAATTTAAAAACCAAAATGGGGTTTTAATAAATTCATGATTTTTCAAGGATAAAAGCAACCAAGGATTATTATCAAAATAGTTTAATCCATTTTTCTAAAATACCAATTTCAAATCAATTTCAAAAATCAATTTCAAAATTACATCAATTTCAAATCACACCCCAAAATTATAATTCGATTGGAATTGGTGTTTTTTACCAAATTTCATGCCAAATAAATTTCAAATCTCAATTCACACTGAATTGGGTTTTTAAAATTTAATTGAAAGTAATTTAAACAATCAAGAAATTGAAGGTTAAATTAATTGGCCAAACTTATACAGAACCACCTACCGAAACAAAGAGATCATGTCTCACAATGCTCGTAATGGGAAACTCCAACAAAGAACGTCCATAATAGAGATTTGAGAATAAAACATAGATTCAATATCCAAAATAACAGATTTTAGATCCTCCAACAACACAGAGATCTAACAAACCCTAAGGAGGATAGAGGAATAGAGTGAGATAAAAGGAGTGGAGGAAGAACTCTTACCGAGGAGATATCGAATGACATCCCCCAAGCTCCAATATTCCTTGGAAAGGGTTTGGAGGAACCAAAATGGGTCTTTTAGAGCCTCTGAGACTTAATAAATTGATCCAAGTGGATTTGGGGCTGAGAGGGAGGTAAAAATGGGGTTCAGTAAATTTTTAAACAATTTTCAGAATCATAAAAAACCGTGCGCATAGTTAGCTAGGCATGGCCACATGGTTTTTCAAACCATGCACCCTAACCATGTGCCCCTCTAAAGTGGTACACAATTTCTACTAGGTGGGGGCATGTTTTTTCAAACTATGCACCAATCGTTCCAAACCTCACTTCTTGTATTTACATATTTTTCACTATCAGAGTGCACAGTTTGGGAAAACCATGCGCCAATCTTGCACAAACCAAGAGCCTTCAATTTTTTTTTAAATTTATTCCTGAAACAAACTGAGATGAACCCCAACCAAAGCATGGTCAAAAGAGGGGTTAAGTCATACTTGAAAATAGTATTATGATGTAACAAACTCCCCACCATAGAAACTTTTTGTCCCCATAAATCTTGTTATGAAGCTTCCATGTCAAAAAGATGAGGCCACTTCTCTCTCATAAGTGCCTCTCTATCCCAAGTCTCATGAGTATTAGAACGATGCTGCCATAAAACTCGAACCAAAGGTATTGTCCTCCCACAAAGTACTTTGGTTTCAAAATCAAATATACTGATTGGATGCATAGTCATGGATAAATCAGGATTGACATCAAGATCACTCTAGCTCAGACACATGAGATGGATTAGAAAGATACTTTCATAGCTGCGATACATGGAACACGTTATGTATTGACGTCAACTAAGGAGGAAGTGATAAATGGTAAGACACTTTCCCCACCTGTTCTATAACCTCAAAAGGTCCCACAAAACAAATATCATGTTTCCCTTGCCTCCTAAGTCGTTGATGAAACAAATGGGGTGAAACTTTCAAGAACAACTAATCACCAACTGAAAATTACAAAGATCTATGATGATGATCAACATAATACTTATACCATATTTGTGCCATCAATATTATCTAATGAATGAACTAAATCTTTACCATAGTCTCTTGAACCAAGCTTGATCCAAACAATGAATTTTCACCGATCTTCAACCAACATAATAGATATTTACAAGGCCTCTATACAAGGATTTAAAAGGATCCATTCTAATCACAGACTGGTAACTATTGTTAATAAAAACTCAACCAGTCCCAAATATTCATCCCAAGATTCACCAAAGTCAATAATACAGGCACACATAATATCCTCAAGAATCTATATAGAAATATTTGTCTGGTCATACGACTGCAGATGATATGTCATACTCAAACAAATCTAAGATCCCAATGCTTCTTGAAGGCCTTTCCAAAATAGAAAAGTAAACTGATGATCTCAATCAAATACTTCGCATAGAGATTTCCCAACTCCTCAAATTTGGTTGTATTACAAATTGGTATAAAGTGTAACATCACAGGTATTTATAGAATAATACCTTTTCATATTTATTAATATTTATGAATTAGATAGTAATTTCACGTTAAATGGGTGCTATGTTCGATAACACACTCGACACACAATAATGGGTTTCTCTGAAATCTGATATTATATACAAGACAGAGTTATACAGAAAAAAATTATATGTTGTAATATTATTATTTTAAATGGTAGTTATAGCCTAGTCGTTGTATTAGAGGGGATGAAAATAACTAACTATATTATATTTACATATGTTTATTAAATGTTTTTACTTCCTTATAATAAATTTTATAATCTTAAAATGAGAATAAATCCAATTTTAAGCATAAATTCTTTAATATTTTTAAAATGTAGTTTAACCACCTTTTGATGGAGAACCCTTTTTAAATACAGTTTTGTCACTTTTATATGTATCATTTGAAAAAATAAACTTCTTATTTGGAATCATGACATAACAATTTACTTTGGTTGAATATTTGGTATTTTTATAATAATATTCATTTTTTAATGAATAGTTAAAAATACTGCATTTTAATTCAAAACTGCCTTTTCATCTAATTTATTTATATTGTTAGATTATCCTTTAAGAAGATTTTAAGGAATAACTAGATGAATTTTTTATCATTTTATCCAATGTTTTCCATTTAAATTAATTTCACATTTTAATTGGATATAAACACATGTCAATCTTTTGATGATTTTTACTTTTTAAAAACCTGTTTCCTCAATCCATCAATGGGATTGACTTTAAATTAATTTTATTCACTTTTTATTTTAATTTAAAAAAATGGAAATACATGGTTGTAATAATTATGAAAAATTTGATCTAATAAGATCAAAATATTTTTTAGTGAATAATAACTTTATTATTTTATTTATCACAGTTAAAGGGTAAATCAGGTAAATAAGGGTTAAAATCATATTATAATAATAAAAAACTACCTTTACACTTGTCCTAACCTTATTGGATGAGTTATGGATGACCAAGAAAATCCTTGGGCCAAAATTTTGGCCTTTGGAATCCACTTGGGTGTGATTAAAACATTTATAACATTTAATTTAAAGTAAAGGCAAAAATATCATAAACATGTATTTTATTACTAAAATAATTTCAATATGGGGTTATATAAGTGATGTATTAAAATATAAATAATCATTAGAAAGATAAAAATATTTCATACATCATGGTTATTTATTTATAATTTTATACATTAAATAATTAAATTTAATTATGACACAATGATAATGTAGTGATTGCTTTATTAAAGAAATAATCAAATAAATGATATTAAATATATAAAAATGATTATAATTTGAACTATTTTATGTCATACACTAATTTTTTGGATGAATATGACATGTTATTATTTATTTAATGTATTTTTTTAGAAAAAATAAAGTTTTTATGATTTTCTAAAAAGTCATGTAATGAATAGTGTCAAAATTGACATAATTCATATTTTAAAATATGAAATATTTAATTAAATGATATAAAATTTATAAATATCCAATATTCGACCAAAAATTTGATATAACTCTAAAAATGTCATTAATGACTCATTAATTGGTCGTTTGGTATGATTTGATAATTATTTTAACTCTCAAAGTGTAAATTACTTGATAAAACGGCAAGAGTTAAAAAGGTTAAAACAAAAAGATAAGAAATAAAAATTATTCAAAACATGTCTAATTATCATTGGATAATTATATTTAGACTTATAATAATACTATATTAAAAATAAATGAGTTTATACTCATTTGGAATCAAAAATTATTTTATATTAGTTTAATACTTTTAATAATTCCAAGGGTGCCCCTCCCATCTTCTATAAAAACACTCATTCCTCTCTATTACTCACACTTCCAAAACCTTTTGGTTTGGACAATATCTATCCAAAAACCTTCCTAGAATCCCTAACCACATTATTTAAGCCTTATTTTAGGTAGAAAACTCTTCCTAGAGGTGTTAAAGTGTTAATAAAGATGATCATCCGAAGGAAATATAATGTTTTTATTTAAGTATTTCTATTTTATTTATTCTTCCATTTCCTTAAAATCTTCTTCATCCATGATGAAATAATAAATTAGATATACTCAATATACTTAGATGTTATTATGTTAATATAATTACCTAAATCAATCTCCACATCCATTAAATGGGAAAGGAATTAATCATTTGTGCGTACGTGTAAACTATCACCTCCACGAACCGATCTAATTTGTTTTCCATAACCGTCTCTCATGACTGGTTATAATAATGGAATTAATGTTCATATTTTATATTAATGACATATTAATCATTATAAGATAATAATATATCAATTAAGTTCTTAATTTCAATGTGTATAATAATTATAATGTTATTCGTGAGTACGTGTGAACTATTACCTCCACGAAGCGATGCGACTCATTTTTATTCATTATATCACTTGTATGATATATATAAGTATATTAAAAATGATTAATATGATATTAATTATGTTATTATCATTATATAAATATAAAATAATACTTACCTTCTTTCCATAACGATTAATGAAAAATGGAAAACGTTACTCATGTGTACGTACGACTTATCGTCTCCATGAAAATAACATTGTTCATTTTTCATAACCACAATTCATCGTTTGATTTAAAGGTATAATTTATGTATAAAAATTATAATAATTTCATGAATATTATTATGTAGATGAAGGAATTATAACCACATGGACTAGTGACATCAAACCATGTTCATTTTTGACACAAGTACCGAACATCGACAAAACATCTGATATAAACTTAAATAATTATGTAATTTTTATAACATGGCAATAAGTGATATAAAAGAAATAATAAATTTGAAAAAGGTTCTCAATAAAGTATAAATTAATCTAATTTTATTATTTATGAATATAAATATTATACATGATGATTCAGACTCAAGGTAAGCGGCTTCGTCTCAATCTCCTTTCATTAAGGAATATTTTAATGTTATACACCACCTTATTTTATACAGTGCATAATCAACCCATTTGAATTATAATTTCATTAAAAGGTTTTCAAAAGGAATATTTTTTATATGAATCATTTTAATAAATGGAAAAGGTAATGTTTTCAATGTATGTGGTGACAACGAATTCTCCATCGACTTAACCGTTATTTGATATTTGGATTCCTCTATAAACCTTGATATTTTCAAAAGAAAAAAGAAATACCTTATTCCTTTTTTGGGTATTTTGGTATTGAAAATGGTTTTGTAAGTGGAATGACTATTTTAATATATTGAAATGATTCGGTCTGATTGAAAATGAAATTTTATGAGCGAAATGTTGATAATTACAATCTTTTATGTGTTATGATTATATAATGGTATTTATACATTTGATGGGTGGTTATGTCATGACCCGCCTTTTTCAAGATGAGGGAAGAGACATAAAAGTACCATGCCCTTCATTCCTAAAGATGAAGTAGAGGTAATGACCCCCGATTCCTACCTTCAATAGGCCCCGGAGTGGCGACTAGCACCAAGAGTATATAATCTCACACAATATGGAAGACATTACCCTTTTTATAGAATAAGACCGAGGGATAAGATGGTAAATCCCAAGAAAATCCAAATACTAAAATTATAAGTAAAGACAAAATCCATTCCCACATGCATGTTTAATAGTAAAGCTGATAAAAAGTACAAAAAAAGTACCAAAAAAAGTACCAAAAGAAAAAAGAGACTAAGCAGCAACAACAACTAATCCCAATGACCAAGCTAGTATGGTCCAACATGGTCCTCAAAGTCCTCCTGGATACCTAAAAATAGTTTATATACATAGGTTGAGCATATGAGTATACTCAGTAGGGAAACTAAAGCTGCACGTGCACAAGTGGGGGAATATACTAATGTCCCTATGAGAAAATAGTAGAACCTCAAAGAACCTACCAAGGAGTACTAACCAGCTGAGCCTCATCAAGGAACACTCACCAAATAACACAAGTCAAGTAAATTAGTAGTGTATCACATCGACATTTGGGTACCCCGCACCACTTTCCCACTGGTTAACTGCTCATTCCTAACGACTAATGTCTTGATGCTACCACTCTTCCCATATGCAGTCCCACTGCGACAACCTGTCCGCACACACATGTGCCTCAACCACACCACACATCCCGCATGCAGACACCTTGGCCACAACAACCATGCCTCTCACTCGAAGATACTTGAGCCTCATCCTGAAGACACTTGGTAAACAAACATGGCCCACAAACACTTGATCCCCTCATCCACAACAAACCTTCCCAAAATATTTGGGACTATGGTATGCCTCAAGCCATTATAGCCTGCCTGAATATGCTCGAGTAGTAAGAACCAGGAAGAGGGTGCAAGGAAGAATGTCAGTAACCAGTCATCCATCCTCCCAGCAGGATGTGGGGAAAGAAACCATCCCCCATGAAATGGATATGTTTGGAACTTAGTGCTCAATAAGGGTGGGGTGAATATAGAAAACACAAGGAACAACAATTTATACATATAGATAATCAAACACCCATCCCAACCTATGGGTCCCCAAAACAAACAACCAACTCATACAGAACCACATTTGCTGCAACCCCTATATGCACAACCACACAACAGCCACAACCAAAGAATAACCCCAACCCCTTTTTATTTATCCACTTTCCATTTATTAATCTAGAGGTTCAATTTAATTTATTCTAGAACTACCAAGCAACTTCCAACCATAACCATATCAAAACAACAAACAAAACCAGATTTGTAGTACCACTGCACACCCCCATTCAACCACTATTAACTATCATTATTCAAAGTTATACCGCAAAATACTTCTCTCACAACTCAGTCCTAAAACCCCACTACCCAAAAAATCCCCAGATGTAGTCCCACTACATAACAAGTTCATAACCCCACCATAGTCCCACCACAGTACCACTGTCCAATGTCGTTCGATGGACACAACACAAACAAAGGCAGTTTCGCTGCCTACAAGTCCATCCATTCTGTAATAAATTAGTCTCTCAAACTGGGATACCAACACACCCCATGTACCACCCCATATACATGGCCCTAAGAAACAACCATTTAACCACAGCCTCGTTTTACACACATAATACTCCTTTCTCACAGAACCAAATCCCTTGACCACCCTTGTACCCATAACTTTTCTCCCAATAGTAGCACCACACAACTCACACAAGGTCACAAAACCCAATAGAACACAGCACTCGATGACACCTATCAGCAAGATATATTCAGATTTGGTAAAAATTGTTCTTTAAATACACTTGATAAACATGGGTGATCAAACAAGGGTTTTCATCATGGGGCATCCATCTCATTTAATCGGGTATACGTGATTAGTAAGATTAGTATTCACACCAATTGTTTATAAGGAAAAAAATAGTTATAAAGAGTCACCCATGAACAGACAAAGACCACTAACGACCATGATTTTTAGGTGGATTTATATCCATAACAAGTCACACCATCAACAAGGATAACAAATAAAACAAGCAATCAACATCATACCAATCTGATCCCGTTATTTCATTGATATCATTATATTTTGATCATACTCCCTTGCCTTCATTTATTTCCTGTTAAGAAAATGATTCAGTTGTTCTTCACAAGGAATCGTTTGTACACCCACCCCGCATGATTCACAATTAAAGAGAGATCGAAGAAATCCATACCTAAAAAAATAGGTGACCAAAAATCCTCTTTGCGTCACGAATAGGGGATCGCACGAGCCACACATAACTCCAAGAAAGATGAGCAGGAGGGGCTCCAGCACAAGCATACAACTCGTCTAAGGGGGAAGACTCTAGGCACACCAATAGGGAATGAAAAACATATTGGGAAGGGGAGATCCCAGCTTTGAAGAGTCAGATCCTATATTAAAGGAAGAATGGTTTCAAAAGACATTAACCATGGGATCGTGGTCGAGATCACGCGGTTTGAGTATCTCAAATCCACCAGAATGTTAGGATATTGAAGATATAATTAATATCCTTAAAAACACTCTTAAAATGCACAAAGAAGTCGTTCAACTCAGTTCACGTCAAATAAGATGTAAGAGGGGAGAAATTGGAAAACTGGAAAAATATGGAAAAATTGGAAATGAGTCACTGATGGGTGAGTCGCTGATACAGATTCACCGACAGATGAGCTACCGATGAGACCTACCGATGTTGAGCCACTGATGCTCAGTTACCAACACAACGAACTATCGACGCCTTGACCTATCGATGCCCTGGCCTACTGATGCCTTGACCTACCGACGCCTCGACCTACCAACACCCTAACCTACCGATGCCTTGACCTACCAAAGCCTCGACCTACCAACGCCTCAACCTACCGACGTTATGACATACCGACACATCGACCTACTGACGTCAACTCTCCTGAATCACTACTGAATTGACAAGACAACACACTAACATGATGATGCACTAACATGACGAAACTAACGGTTCAAACTAGATTTTAGGATAACTCTTGGAATGAGTCATGGATAGACCCAAGAACACCCCAAAAAATTATTTTTCACAAAGGAATGGCCTGGGGAAATCTAGGTTATTACATAAAATACCTCTCAAACTATTATTTTACTTTAGAATTCAAAACTAAACTAGAAGGAGAAGGGTCTAAACAACCACCCCTTAAGATACCTCTTAGGTGAAAACCACCTTGCGTTATCCTACAGCTAGAGTTAAAACCATGACATCCAAAAACACCTTCTTGACATTTATCTCATGGAAAAATGTAGAAACACTAAGGACCCACTTCCCCAAACAACTACACAACCCTCAAAGGTCACACTGTCCTAAAACACAGATTAGGGAGCTCCTTTCTCCATGTCAAGATAATATCTAATTTTGGTGGCACTGACTTGCCCGCATGGGTTTAATCGCATCCGTATTAATGATTATTGATTAGGAATTAGGTCCTCACCTCCCCACACATCATGAATTTTTAAACACACTTGGAGAACAAGGAAAAAACTCATCTCATGGAAAATAAGGTCAAGCATTACATCACAAGTCAAAGAAAAAAAGTAAAACACAAGAGGCAAAACTCATAACAGCTCTGGGTACCAAGAAAACATATGTGCCTCCTGCACCCAAGTACTCTCCTCTCGGCCACCATGACTCTAGATCACATGAACTAAAGGAATGTTCCATCCACGAATCATCTTCTCCTTATGATCCTAGATTATTACTAGTCATTCCACAAATGTTGCATTGTCCTCAATATCCAACTCTCCCCAGTCAAGGACATGGGATTAATCATGTAGATACCGACGGAGATGAGAAACATGGAAGACGTTGTGGATACTCTCCAATCATGGTGGAAATTCCAGTTGATATTTCACATCACCAACTCATCCCAACACCTCGAAAGGTCCAATGAAACTGGGATAAATCTTTCTCTCTCTTCCAAACCTCCACTGCCCATGTCGAGGAGAAACCTTCAAGAAAACATGGTCCTCAACATTAAACTCTAAAGGCCTCCTCCTATGATAGATATGTGACTTTTTTCGGTGTTGTGTAGCCTTCATCCTCTAATGCACAATCCAAACCTTCTTCGCCGTGCTCTGCACTACCTTTGGGCCAAGAAAACCTGCCTCCCCAACCCTTGTCCAACATACGGGTGAACAAAACAGTCTTCCATACAGGGATTTGAATGGTGCCTTGTCAATGGTAGAGTGATATCTGTTATTATAAGAAAACTATACCAGAGGCAAGTGTCATAACCACGATCCTATGAAGTCTATAACACATGCTTGTAGCATATCCTCCAACGTCTGGATGGTCCTCTCTATCTGCCCATTCATCTGAGGGTGGAAAGCAGTGCTTAGTTCTAGGTAGGTTCCAAAATCATGTTGTAATTACCCCTATACTCATGAGGTAAAATTCATATCCGGATCTGAGATAATGGATCTTAGAACTCCATGAACTCGCACCACCTCATCCACATACCTCTTCACTAAGGCATCCACTACGCTCGACTCCTTGATCATTAAGAAGTGATCCGACTTCGTCAACCAGTCCACTAATACCCAAAGAGCATCGTATCCTCCCTAAGCCTTGGGTAATACTATGATGAAATCCATCGATATGTCATCCCACTTCCACCCAGGAACATCTAAGGGTTGTAACAGACCTCCAGAAGCATGGTGCTCATCCTTCACCTACTAACACACCGAGAACCTTTCCAGAAACTCTGCCACTGCCCGCTTCACCATAGGACACCAAAACTATTCCCTCAAGCCTTAGTACATCTTAGAGACTCCTGAATGCACCGTCAGACGTGATTTATGAAACTCACAGAGAAATACCCACACATTGTTACTGGGATAAAAAACTTCCCATGAAAAAACATCTGATTCTAACTATCCTCTGACCATACTTCCATAGCATCACCCTGGAAAACGTGATCACACATCACTTCATCCTATAAGTCTCCCCACTGAGACTCCTCTACTTATCACACCAAGGAAGAATGCAGTGTCATTTGAAATAGATATCATCTGTCATTGTCCTCCATAGTATCAAGGCATAAGGTGGATGACTCCTCCATTTCCTTCTAAGCATTTTTGGATTCCTAAACTACCTCCTTCTATGACTTCCTAATCAAAGCATCGACCAAAAAATTCCCCTTTCCTGGGGTGTAAGAGATATCAAAGTCATAGTTCTGGAACAACTCCATCCACCTTTGATATCACAAGTTCAGGTCTCACTGAGAAAAGATATACCTCAAGATCTTGTGATCCATGAAGATCAAAAAGTGATCCTTGATGAGGTAATGTCGCCACAACTTCAGTGCAAACACAACCCCTACAAGCTCCAGGTCATGGGTGGCATAGTTATGTTTGTAAGGATATAAATTCCTAGAAACATAAGAGATCACTCCTTGCTGTTGTATCAACACACACCCCAAGCCTAGACCGAAAGCACCCCAAAACACCTTAAACAACACCCCTTCCTCTGGAAACCTAAGAACTAGAGCAATGACCAACTTCCCCTTTAGATGGATGAAAGCTTCCTGAAACTACTCACTCCACACGAAGGCCTAACCCTTTCTGGTCAATGCTGTCAACAGAGCTACAAATTGAGAGAAGTTGGGTATGAACCTCTGGTAATAGCCTTCCATACCTAGGAAACTACGAACCTCTACCATGTTCTTAGGTTATTCCTAATAAACAACTACCTCAACCTTTGATAGGTCCAATTTTATCCCTTGTTGAGACACCACATTTCCAAGGAAGTGTACCTCTCGCATTCAGAACTTGCACTTGGAAAACATTTCGTAGAGATGGTGGTGTTAGAGGACCTCTAAGACAGTCCTCAGATGCCCGGTGTGCTCCTCCTCTGACTTTGAGTAGATCAAGATGTCATCGATGAACATGAATATGAACCGGTATAGGAACTTGTGAAAGATATAGTTCATGAGCCCTCATGAACATAGATGGTGAATTCACAGCACCGAAGGGCATGACCATGAAATCGAAGTTCCCATACCTTCATGTGAAATCATTCTTCCAAATATCGCCCTCCTTCACCCTCAACTGGTGATACCCAGACTACAGATTGATCTTAGAGAACCAAAATTCTCCCTTTAACTGGTCAAAAAGATCGTCAATCCTTAGGAGAGGGTAATGGTTATTGAATGTCACCTGATTCAGTCTCCAGTAGTCTATGCATAGTCTTATACCATTATTTGCTTTCTTCGCGAATAGGACTAGATCACCCCATGGTGACACACTCAACTGGATAAAACCTTTCTTCATCAGGTCATCAACCTGAATATGAAACTCCCACAACTCAGAACACTTTATCCGATAGGGAGCCATCGAAATCGGACGGGCACCAGGTTGCAAGTCTATTCCAAACTCAACGTCACGTTAAGGGGGTAGAGTTACAAACTCCTTTGGGAAGATGTCCAGAAACTATCTAACAAATACCAGAACTTCCATCATCTCTATACCTAATGATTCCACTGATAGCTTAGATAACAAAGAAATAATAGGTTCCACACGCCGATTGCACACCTGAAAACTCTTCCTACCAACGAAAGATACGTGTTGGCTGCCCATATCTGAGAACATGACCTTTCTCTAGAAGCAGTTGATAAAGGAACACATAGAGAATAACCATTCAATTTCCAAGATGACATCGAATGGCTACATATATAGTAGAAGAAGATCCCCGCTGAACTAATTTGGTCCCAACATTAGTTTACATCCTCAACAAACATCAAACAGTCTAATCTAAAATCCAACTGGCATACTCAACACCAGGGGAAAAGAGAGTCTCTCTATGTCTAGACTTAGGGAATGGGCTAGAATGGGTGTAACAAAAGAGTGAAAAGCTTCTGAATCAAAAAAATCACATGTAAGGGTACTAAACAGACTGATCATATCTCAAACAAACTCTGGTCCCACTAGAACTGCTACCTCTGTGGCGTGAAACTGCCCACGCCTAGCTCCTTTTCCCATCATCTGTAGAATAACTTCCCAACCATGACTTGGTCGAGGTCCTTGAAGAGAACCCGTAGGTTAGCCTCCTCCAACACTGCCTACCCTCAGTGGAGCGGGAGCTCGCTGCCCCTACCGCTGGAAGGGTCTGACCGGAAACTACTACTGCTGGGGTGGGTGTTGAACCTTCCCACTCCCATCGTACTATGATCGAACTAGGCACTGGTTCTGAATATTTCCATGACCTACACAGACAAAGCACCTCAGTCCCAGGCCCATGGGGAAAGGGTGAGGACCAGGAGATCATAATTGGAACTACTGAGACCTAATCCCCACTGGATGAAACCTGGAAGGACCTGATGCGGGAAAATTGTTGTTGACTGCCTTCCCCTTCGATGAAATCGGCTAGATCCCCTCTCATGGAACACCTCCCAGTGAGTACATCCTTTCCACTACCTCAAACTTATTCTGAACCTCTCAGTATGTCGATAGAGTAAAGGGAGTAACAACATACTGAAGAAAAGGTCGGAGTGCCTCCTCTAAGCATCTCGCTCAGGACTCCTCATCCAGAAAGTGATCTGGTGCAAAGAGTAGGAGATCCTTGAACTTGATCTCTAATTCCATTACCGAAATACTCCCCTACTGGAGGGAGAGTAGCTTATTCCTCTTCTCAGCCTTCATCAGGGAAGAAAGGAATTCTACCTGGAACTCCTTCTCAAAGTCAGCCCACGAAACATCAACCACCTTCCTCTCCCCAAGGTAAAGATTCCAACATTGAATCACTTATCCCCATATCTGGATCACTTCTAGAGGAACCCAATACTATATTTGAGACCAGATTAAGCTGAAATCAATCACCAGTTCCTCGAGCCAACTCTTTGTCTCCATGTATGAGATGTTGCCCTCATACTTTCCCAGAGTCTTCTACTGGAAGGCGCGAAGCGTCTTATGCCATTGATCATACTTCTCCTCTCAATTGGACCTCCGCTGATCAACCTGGTCAACCTACTAGGCCTCAACTTCTTGTACCACACGTGGGTGATGTCCGGGTTCCATAGCTGAAAAAGGGTAAACAAGGAACTCTTAAGCCTGGGTAGTAGTGAAATTTTATTTTTATTTCAACTCTCTATTTAAATTAAATCCCCAAGACTCCCAAGACACATAATAACATAAGTCATTATACTGCATGTACCTTTCCTAGGGTCTCTACCCTGCAATCAGTGTAGTCTCACTTGGTCGTTCAGTGGGTCCAGAGTCCTTGCATTAGATCACGGGGGGCCCTAAAATCCCATGTCTTAGCTGGTCTTCTCTGGCCTATTTCACACACCAAGATTTCATAATACCATTTCCCTGCCATCCCATGAAATACTCACTATGCCTAACTTCTAAATTCATCCTATCTATCAACCCCCAAAACCTCCCCTTTGATACCATTTTTTCACGACCCACCTTCTTCAAGATGAGGGAAGGGACAACAAAGTGTCACACCCTTCCTTCCTCAAGATGGAGGAGAGATAATGACTCCTGAGTCCCACCTTCAATAGGCCCCAGATTAGCAACTAGCACCAAGAGTATAGAATATAACACAATATAGAAGGAATTACCCTTTTTATAGAACAAGATTAGGAGATAATATAGTAAATACCAAGAAACTCCAAATACTAAAAGTAGAGGTAAAGACAAAATCCATTCCCACATTCATGTTCAACAGTAAGTCTGATACAAAGTGCAACAAAATTAATAAAACAAGTACCAAAAGAAAAAGATACTAAGCAGAAACAACAACTAATACCAATTCCTGAGCTAGTATGGTCCAAAACGGTCCTCAAAGTCCTCCTGGAAACCTAAAAACAGTTTATATACGTAGGGTGAGCATACGAATATACTCAGTAGGAAAACTAAATCTACCCATGCACAAGTGGGGGAACATACTAATGTCTCTGTGAGAAAAAAATACAACCTAAAAGAACCTACCAAGGAGTACTAACTAGCCCATCCTCACCAAGGCACACTCACCAAATAACACAAGTCAAGTCAAGTAGTAGTGTAGCACATTGAAATTTGGGTACCCCGCACCACTTTCCCACTGGTTAACTACTCATTCCTAATGGATAACATCTTGACACTACCACTCTTCCCATATGTAGTCCCACTGCCACAACCTGTCGCACACACTTGGGCCCCAACCACACCACACATCCTGTCCGTAGACACTTGGGCCACAATAACCATGCCTCTCGCCCGAAGACACCTGGGCCTCATCCTGAAGACACTTGGGAAACAAACTTGGCCCTCAAACACCTAATCCCATCATCCACAAAAAAACATGCCTGAAGGATCTTAGACTATGGTAAGACTCAAGCCATTAAATCTTGCCTGAATATGATCGAGCGGTAAGAACCCAGAAGAGGGTGCAAGGAAGAAAGTCAGTAATCAGTCATCCATCATCCCACCAGGATGTTGGGAAAGACACCCTCCCTCATGAAATGGAGGTGTTCGGAACTTAGTTATCAACAAGAGTTGGGTTCATATAGAAGATAGAAGGAACTATAATTTTCAAATATAGGTAATCAAACACTCAGCCCAACCTATGGGTCCCTAAAACAAATAACCAAATCATACAAAACCACATTTTCTGGTACCCCTATATGCACAACCACACAACAGTGACTGCCAAAGCTTAACCCCAACCCATTTTTATTTAGCCACTTTCCATTTATTAATCCATAGGTTCAATTTAATTTATTTCAACACTACCGGGAAACTACCAACCATAACCATATCAAAACAAAAAACAAAACCAGATTTGCAGTCCCACTGCACCCCCTATTCAACTACTACCAACTATCATTATTCAAAGTTATACCGCACAATCCTTATCTCACAACATAGTCCTATAGCCCTGCTGCCCAAACAATTACCAGATGTAGTCCCACTAAATAACAAGTTCATAACCCCATCGCAGTCCCACTACCCAACGCCATTCGATGACCACAACACAAACAAAGGCAGTTTCGCTTCTTACAAGTCCATCCATTCTTAAATCAATTAGTCTCTCAAAATGGGATACCAACACACCCCATGTACCACCCCATATACAAGGCCCCAATAAACAACCATTTAACACATCCCCACTGTACACACATACCACTCCCTTCTCACAGAACCAACTCCCTTTCCCACCCCTATACCCATAATTATGCTCCCAAACGCACCACCACACAACTCACACAAGGTCACAAAACCAAAAAGTTTACAGCACTGGACCACACCAATTTTACAGCACTGGACCACACCAATCAACAAGATATATTCATATTTGGTAAACATTGTTCTTTAAGTCCATTTGATAAATAGGGGTGATCACAAAAGGATTTTCCTCCTGGGGCATCCATCTCATTTAACCAGATATACATGATTAGCCAGATTAGTATTCACACCAATTGTTTATAAGGAAACAACAATAGTTATAAAACCTCACCCATGCACAAAAAAAGACCCCCAACTACCATGATTTTCAGGAGGATTTATAGCCACAAAATATCACACCATCAACAAGGATAAAAAATAAATCAAGCAATCAACATCAAACCACTCTCATCCCATTTTTTCATTAATCCTGTTATCTTTTGATCATACTCCCTTCCCTTCATTTATTTTTTGTTAAGAAAATTATTCATCTGTTATTCACAAGGAATCGTTAGTACACCGACCCCACATGATGCACAATTAAATAGAGACAAAATAAATCCCTCCCTGAAACAACAGTCGATCAAAACTCCTCTTTGTATCAAGAACAGGGGATTGCACGAGCAACACAAAACTCCAAGAAAGCTGATCAGGAGGGGCTCTAGCACAGGCGCATGACTCATCAAGGGAGGAATACTCTAGTCACACCAAGAGGGAACTAAAAACATACTAGAAAGGGGAGATCCCAGCTTTGAAGATCCATATCCTATATTAAAGGAAGAACGGTTTCAAAAGACATTAATCATGGGATCGTGGTCAAGATCATGCGGGTTGAGTATCTCAAAGCCCCCGGAACGTTAGGATATTAAATATATATCTAATATCCTTAAAAACGCTCTTAAAACACCCAAAAAAGGCTTTAAAGTCAGTTTATGTCAAATAAGACATAAGGGACGAAACTAGAAAACTGGGAAAATCTGGAAAAACTAGAAATGAGTCACTGATGGGTGATTCACTAACGTAGATCCACCGACGGATGAGCTACCGACACGACCTTCCGACGCTAAGCTACCAATGCAACAACCTACCAATGCCTCAACCTACAAATGCCTTGACCTACCAAAGCCCTGGCCTACTATCGCCTCGACCCACCAACGCCTCGACCTACCAAGGCCTTGACCTACCGACGCCTCGACTTACCGGTGCCTCGACCTACTGACACCCTAACCTACTGACACCTCAACCTACTGATGCCCTAACCTATCGATGCCTCAACCAACCAATGCCAATGCCCCTGACTCATCACTACACTGACATGGAGATACACTAACATGCCAATGCACTTACATGCCAACGCCTACAGTTCAAATTGGATTTTAGGCTAACTCTCAAAATGAGCCACAGATAGCCCCCAGAACACCCCAAACACTAGTTTTTCACAAAGGAATGGCCTAGTGAAATCTGAGTTATTACAGGTTACATGATAAACCAAATATGGGTGGTTGCATGATAAACCAAAGGCATGTGGTTCTGTGATAAACCAAGGATGGGTGGTTATGTTATAACCACCAATACATTGGGTATGGAAGTCGACCGTATGGCTATTCCATTTGTAAGAGTGATATGTGTGGAAGTCGACCATATTGTTATTCCATTTAAGTATGATTATGTCTTAAGTTACCTTTATATGTTATATGGTGCTTTCTATGGGTTTTAAGGTAATCATTTAATTACAAAAAAGGTAAGCAATGAGCTTATATTCAATGAAGTGTAATTACTACTTCTCAAAGGTGAAAATCATTACTTTATGATAAAGTATTCATGGTTTATATGTTTTCTCAAGACTAATAGTTTTTATTCTTTATGTATCTCTTATTGATATTTTTATGCTCATCCCAAGTTTTGAAATATTTTTCATTAGATTTGATGAAGAATAGAGTCAAGGATGAGATCAAGAAAAAGTTATAAGGTTAATCATGAAACAAAACCATGTTTATTTTTAAACATTTTTTTGTTTTATGAAAAAAATGGACTGTGAGTAGAAGTGTATACTTTGTAAAATTTGAGTTGTTATGTATGAGTTATGGCCTAATTCACTAAATATATAAACCTGAAAAGATTATCGATGATAATTAAAGTAAAATTATTGACTAAACTCAATATTAAGTAATTTTTAAGGATTGGGCCTTATATAAAGTGAGACGATTTGGTCATCCAATCGATAACAAACCATATCACATTCTTCTTTCTCTAGGTATGAGGATACCTAACCAAAAAATTCATTAAGATATCATCCCACTTCCAAGTTGGAACTTGAATTGGATAAATCAAACCCAAAGGTCTATGGTGTCCATCCTTGGCCTATTGGAACGTATAACAACAGGAGACAAAATTAACAATGCCCTATCTCATACCTAGTCACTAGAATCGACATCGCATGTCATAGAACATATTTGTTGTTCCTGGGTGAACTGCCCACTAAGAATTATAGAAATCCCCCATCATATCTTTTCTTACTGATAACGACACATCAAAAAGATTTTGAAAACATAGAATACCCTCGATGGAGAATGACCACTAAGAAATTTTCTCCCCACCATAAAGAGAGTCTCTAATTCCACAAAACTCATCATCAAACTGTTGTTCCAGAAGAATCATCTTGATAAGAGTAGAGTTCAACTAAACACTGGCCAAAGAAACCTTGACCCCTATTTCCTGAACTCCAATATGCTATAGTGAAAAATAATCCATCAAGTTCCACTCTTCTGATGATTCTTTCATGGACTAGGTTATAAGTTTCCTGCTGAAAGCATCCATAATGACATTCCATTTCCCCGAGGTATAAGAAATTACAAAGTCAAAAGACTGTAGGTATTCAACCCAATGCCTTTGGTGGAGATTCAAATATTTTTGAGAGAATATATAACACAATATCTTATAAGTGTATGCATCACGAATGTGAGTTCAAGGTCATGGGTCTAGTAATTATTCTTGTTTGGCCTAACTTCTAAGATCCATAAGTAATTAAATGATCACCCTGTATAAAAAAAGCCCAAAACTGAACCTGATGCATCAAAGAAGACCAAATAGCCCTGCTCAAACTCTTTAGGATTCAACACTGATGCGGTAGTCAAAAGACATTTCAGTTCAACTAAAGAACTATTTTCTTTTTCATCCCACACAAACTTTACTCCCTTCTGAGTTAGATCAGTCATATGATAAGCAAACTTTGAGAATTTTGAAGGACCCCGGAATACCCTGATAGGGGAGGGGTGAATTAGGGTGTCAAATTTTTCTTTTTAATGTTGTGGATATTGTTCCCAAGTTGGTAGGAACTTTTTAAATCTGTCAAGAAAATGAAAGTAGGTAGATGACACAACACTTTTACTTGGTTCATCGTAAAGGGCTATGTCCAAGGAGTATACGCCGACAATGTGTCGGTTGTACCTAAATCCACTAATCTTTACTAGTTTGAGGATTACAATATTCGGTCACAGTCACTCTGTTACAGTCACACATCCTTTAAAAATGTTCAAGGATAGCTCACTGCATCCCTCAAATCACCACCCTTGACTCTCCCTAGCTCACTGCCTTGAGAGAATCCTAACTCAGTTTATCGACTTGAAGGTCACTTAAATAGATTTTCATTGAAGTCTTTGTCTATATTCAGCATGAGACAATTCTTGCATCAAAGTCCAGAATTAATGAACTTGAAAGAACTAATCACACAAAACAGATATTCAAAAGCCTATCAGAATCATAACACCACACTTGTGCACAATACCTCAACTTGTGTGCAAGATTTGGGAATTATCTTGAAAGATGAATTTCTCACAACCCCTACTTTCCGCGCATCCTTTATCTTTCACGCAACTACACCGATGGGTTAACTTGGTCTTTTTATATTAAAGGAACACCTTGCGTGCAAGATTAACTTTATGTAATTATTTCGCACACAAATCTTTTGTGCAATAGAGAAACCAGATTTTCATTGGAAAATTATTAAGTCTTTCATGGGGTTAGCCACCTATTTACAAGCCTTGACGAACATATGTGAAAGTTTTTTATGCGTCTTTGTCAGTGCATGCAAGATTCTTTATGAGCGCACAAAACCCCTTTTGACATCACATTGGGCACGTAAGATTCTTATGTGCAACCTTATCTTTCACACACATTTAATTCTTGTGCGCAATTTTTTCATTTTACATACTTTGATTCACTGATTCCAAATTATTCCTTGTGTTCAAGTTTCTAAACACCATTCAATCTTGCGTACAAATCCATTTTCCAGAAGCACTTTTCTCCATATTCTAATTTTTGGACCCAAAAATATGGTAAATACTAGGAAATAGTACCACCTGCAATAATATTTCTCACTTGAACTGTATGATCCCTTTCCTGGAAAACTTTCTGAACTTCTTAAAAGGATTGTCAACAAACACAAACCAAACTCCATTTCTTTCATAGAATGATTGTGGTTCAAACAGATTCCTTTACAAACTAGTGATAATATCCAGCTAAACCTAAGAATCTATGAATCTCAAAAACATTCTGTGTTTTCTCCCATGTCATAACAGTATTCACCTTCTTAGGATCAACTGATATAACATGTTCTAACACCACGTGTCCCAATAACTTCACTTCCCAAATCTAGAAATCAAATTTTAGTATCTTAGCATAAATTCATTTATTTCTCAACAATTCCAGAACTGCTCTCAGATGGCACACATCATCCTCCTCAGACATAGAGTAAACAAGGTTTTCATCTACAATGACTACCATTAAAGTATCAAGATAGCCATGGAAAACCATGTTCATTAAATACACAATGACTGCAGGCACATTGGTTAAACAAAATGGCATAAAAATGTGCTCATAATAGTTGTACCTGCTTTGAAAGGCAGTTTTCTGAATGTCAGATTCTTTTATTCTCAACTGATGATAAACAGATCGAAGATCAATAATCGAGAACCAATTTTTCCCTTTTAACTGGTCAAATAGATCATCAATCCATGGAAATATATACTTTTTCTTTATTTTTACTTGATTGAGTTTTAGTTAATCAAAACATAGTCAAAGTTACCCATCAAATTTCTTAGCAAAGAGAACAGACACCACCCAAGGTGACACACTTGGGCATATAAATCCTTTCTCTAAAAGATCATCTAGTTAAGTATTCAACTCTTTTATTCCAACTGGTACCATGTGGTAAGAAGTAATAGATACTAACTGAGTACCCAACACTAAATAAATTGAAAACTCTACCTCCCTTTTTGGTGGAAAACTAGAGAAGTTAGAAGGAAAAACATTGGGAAAATTGATGAAAATGGAGGGATATCACCACTCAAAGATTATCGATCTAGGTCAAAAGCAAACACTGATATTAATTTCCCCAATATGGATAAAAAGGTTGGACTCTACTTTACCTTGGGCCCCATTCTCCTTGAAAGATACAAAACACCCTATCATGCACCATAAAGGACAACCATCAAAGATATTAAGCAATTCATGTTTTATTAGCAATGAGCTAATCCATCATGAATATGATGTCAAGAGGTTTCATGTTGAGAACTAGAAAATACTAGGTAAGATCAACATATAATAAAGAGAACACACAAACATGACAATGAAGACCTTGATCTCTTTTTGTTCTGAGGGGTGTAGTAATATCCATCACATAAGATAAAAGATCTACACAAACATTTATTAGACTCACAATACAGGTTGAAATAAACAAATGAGATGCACCATTATCAAATAAAGCAGCCACTAAAGATGAGGTAATTATGATGATACCTCTCACAGTCATTGGATCTATATATTCTTCCTCAAGAGACTCTTCCATTATATGATGAAGCTTCATTCCATATGTTTGTGACTGGAAACCCTTAGTTTTTGAAACATATAATTTAAACACAATAATTTTTGGAAATGATGATCTCATTCGACTATGGGGATCAGAATAGATATGAAATAACTTCTAAAAGTGACATGAGCATTGGAAGGAACCACATATCTTGGGTGCTTTGATGAAAAACCATTTCTAATTCCCTGGCTTTCCACACTAATAAAAAATAAAAGGGCCTCTTATAGAAATTTTAAGAGGTCTAGAAAAACCCTGATATCGAGAACCACCATGAGAATCATCACGATTCCTCCTCTATTTATAGGAACTCACATAACTACCACTGGGAGAAAAATGAACTCTCATCAACCCCGACTGACCAGTTAGGTCTATCTCAACCATCAACACTCTATCCATCACATCAATATAAGAAGGAACCTTCGGTAAGAAAACCTAAGAATGAATATCATATAAAAGTACCATATTGGACCTTTGATTCTTCATCTTCTCATTTGATACAATCTCTTGTGAAAACTTCATAAGATCTGCAAAGTGATTTGTGTATTCTATCACGGTCCTGTCAGTCTACTCAATTTTGAAACTATATAGCCTTACCCAACACCATCGACTCTGGATATGACTCATCAGTGAAGGGAGATTTAAAGTCCTTTTACTCTAATCCCTAATTCTTCTTAGTCGTCATCATTGTGTCCCACCATCTTCTACTACGTTTCTCTAGCTTGAATGTGACACATTTCACATTGATTGAATCAGGACCCTCCAAGAACTTGAACAAAAGTTAAATTCTCCTCAACCATTCCTTAGCCTCTTAAGGATCATTTGATCCCTGGAAAACTGGTGGCTTCTGGTGAAGTAACTCCTGAGCATGATTTCGAGACTCATCCCTATGAGGTTCCACATCTAGAGCCTAAATGAGAATGGGTGCAAGTGGTTATCCCAGATCTTGGACAACATACACAAAACTTCAACCGGATTTGGGTCCAAGGGAGGAATTTCTCGCTGTGGTTCATCAATAGCTTCCTCCTGAATCCGATTAAAAAATCTTCTAGGAGGAATGCCACTACACAACATCAACAAAAAACATTGAAGACACCAGAACATTACATAGATCGACACTCAGAAAAGAGAAATAGGTAAATTAATCCTGATAGATAGATAAATAATATTTGGATTTCAACCTATCCAAATTAAAAGCATAGAAAATACTAGAACTAATCCCCAAGATGTCTTTACCAAACTACCCATTATGACTTAAGGCTCATTACGGTGAGAGATTTCTAGTCACTCACTCCAAACTACCTCTTAAGTCCTGACAAGATTTCAAATCCCATACTGACATCGAGGAAAGATTCTTAACCAGCACCTCTGATACCACTTTCTCACGAACTATCCCAGATACCTTGGTACCCTGATAACCGATCCCATTATAACATATCCTAAAGTTAATTCTCAATCCCCATAGGTTGGAGAATAGCACATGGAATCATACAAGATAAAGGTGTGAACAGTTTTTTCACATAAACAATGGAAGAAACAGATACAAGTCAGTATGCTCAAAAGAAAACTCCACAGGGATAACAGTACCAAAAGTAAAATAAGTATAAACCTAAAGTACAACCATAAAGTACGAGAAACCTGAAAGATAAACAAACCAAGTCCCAATATACATAACACTCCAAGCTCAAAAAATTAAACAGCGACTGCCACCTCCAAATGGTGCATTCCCCTTGCTCAAACCTAGCAGGATAAAATCTGCAAATACCCAAAGACACGGGTAGGGTGTAAGATAAAAGTCCAGTAGGGTCTCACCAAGTGTTCCAAAATAAAATGCCACAATAATTAACCAAATAATAATTTCAATTTTAATTAAAATAGGCATGGAAGGACAACGACATATTTAAAAAAATCATGATATTCATTTCAATTGATGGAAACATTATAAAACAATAACTTAATAAACAATCTACACAAAACAGTTTATATAAGTTCACAAGATAAGTGTAAAGAAATTTTACAAACAATGGAATATATATTCAGACAATGAAAATGAGTAACATGGTCATATGCACTAAGGTATGATAGTTCTAGGTTATGGGATCCTCACAAACTCATATAGTGATCATGGATATGTGAACACAAGTACCACTAACACTGGACAAAGAGGACTAACCAACATCTCATTGGGGATAAGATCTTCCAATAGGTTTATGTTAGAGTTATGAAGTGCCAATATGTTGCTAGAGAATTCTCATCCTATCGTTTTTCCCTAATAACTCACTAACTACCCTGACACTCATGTTCTCTAACAAACAATCAACTTTGGAAAATTATTTTAGAACTATTTAAAACACAATTTCCTCATTTTCAATTACAATATGCCAATTTCTATTTAAAAACCAAAATGGGTTTTTAATCAATTCATGTCTTTTCATAAATAAAACCAACCATAGATTCCTATCAAAATAGTTTAAGCCAATTTTCTCAAATACCAATTTCAAATCAATTTCACAAATCAATTTCACAATTCCATCAATTTCAAATCACACCCCAAAATTCCAATTCAATTAGAATTGGGGGGTTTCCCCAAATTTCATGCCAGATCAATTTCAAATCCAAATTCACACAAAATTGGGTTTTAACAATTTAATTGAAATAAATTTAAAAAATCAAGAAATTCAAGGTTAAATTAATTGGACAAACTTATATTAAACCACCTACTGAAATAATGAGATCACATCTCACAATACCTACAATGGGAAACTCCAATGAAGAACATTAACAATGGAGATTCGATAATAAAACCTAGATTCAAGATCCAAAACAATGGAGTTTAGATCCTCCAAAAACATGTATATATAACAAACCCTAAAGAGGAGATATTAAGAGAGCATAAGAGAAAGAGCGGGGGAAGAACTCTTATTGGGGAGAGATCGAATGACATTTTCCAAGATTTGATCTGACTTGAAAAGGGTTTGGAGAGGCCAAAATGGGTCCTTGAGAGCATCAAAGACCTAGGAAATGGATCCAAGAGGATTTGGGGATGAGAAGAAGGTAAAAAGGAGGTCTAGGAAAATTTTAAACATTTTTCAAAATAATAAAAACTTGTGCTCACGATTAGCTGAGCAGGGATATACAGTTTATACTAGGTGAGCGCATGATTTTTAAAACCGTGTGATAACCTTGAAAACCCTCACTGCTTGGGGTGGCAGAATAGGAATAAGAGATTCCAACACATAATACAATTTTTATAATAATAATTCCTTACATAAATAATTGTACCATATCTAGAAATTTTTTTATATAAGTATGTATCCTAAGTTAAGGAATAATCGTAGTGGTTTCATGGGGTTTCTTTCCATTTATAAAATAATTTAAACAAATAATTAAAACTTTAATTGATTACAAATTTTGTGAGGCATTATAATATAATTTTATTAAGTCTCCCACTATTTATCAAGTTATAACTACCCTCTCCATTGAACTCAAAATTTATAGTTGTTAGAACATTCTAATGGAAAGGATTCATACGCCCTTCTGTATAACCCCAATGAGAATTGGTCAAGTTGTTTGAAGGTATTTAGATTGGTAGGTCTTTGTCATCTGTGGGCTTGTAACTCATTGATCCATTGAGTGGACTCCCCAATCCATAAATCTTAACTTGAATTTCCTCAACACAAGCCTCCAAGTTACAACAAGTCGAGCGAGGGTTATTTCTCTTGATGTAAGATAATTAAGCCAACCCAAAACCTTTAAAATAACTCCACGATAAAATTAGGTATCCCAATGAGGGTTAGTAAAACACTTAGTTCTATGACTTTCATTCATAATCAAGTAATGGAAGGTCAGTTCAGACTTAATATTAAGTGGATTTTACTCTTTGATAAAATATTTATGCATAATCCATTTATTTATATTTTATATTTTCACATTAGTTAATTTATTTATTTGATTTCGGTCTTACATCCATAAAACAAAATAATTCATAAGATATAAATAAATAAATAAATAAATGATCAAGATCTTATCCAACGGTTGATATTGAGTGGAAAATAAATCAACCTATGACCTTGAAAAAAATTCATTGTGTCGGTCTTCACACGAGTTATGAAATTTTACATATACACCTCTGTATCACCTGGTTTGGTATCTTCTCAGTTTCATCTTGAACCACCTCTACATGCTTTAGGATACTCTTTTTATTACATGTATTTATAACTCACTCACAGGTGATGGGAACCAAATGATTGGTTAAGAGGAATTATATAAATAACCTTAGACATGCATGTCCTACATAATAAAGGGGGGGGAGATGAATCATATAGCATAATATTTAATTTAATAATTAATAACCTCAAAACCATGCAATACATTAAATAAAATAATTTCAATATAGACACAGGTCTTGACCAAACTCATGATCAATCATACACATGAAATGATTAAGTAAAATTACACTGACTAACATTCATTTCTATTCATTATTTATTATTAATATAAACACTCTTGAATTAATTAATTAATTAACTCTATTTAATCTTAATGACCATTCAAATTCTCCTAAAAATACTCATCATAAATATATTCATGTAAATAAACATCATAACTAATAATTATAGATAATTTTATTCTTTCTTGTTTCCTATATTTGAATACATGTATGTTGTAAGCATATTGAATTTAATACAAAAGTGGTGAATAAAAACTTGATGAATATACCTCAAGTGGAAACATCTACCTGCTTCTTCAATTCATTGCAATTTATTTTCTAGTATCCATTATTTCCACCTAAGAAGCAAATATTCTCCTGTTCATTCTTCTACTTTTGAATCCTTTGTCTCTCTTAAGGATGTTGTAAAGGATATTTTGGCTTTATATTAGCTATGGGATCTTCAACCTTGTCTTCAAAACTTTTCATAAAAATGGGTGAAGAAACATGTTTTAACCAATCCTTATCTGCTTGGTGAAATCTAGACAAAATTTTCCTAAGTGAATTATACATTTTGTTTATCCGGGATTTGACAAATAAAGATATATTAGTGGTATGGATAATAATATAAGATTAATGTATAATTTCTTATCCAAGTGGAATCCCAATTTCACTAACTGATGATCAGTACACCTCAAAATTTTAAAATCATGATCAGTATCTATATTAACTTCTTTTAGTTTACTTTGATATAGTGCATTGACAATATTATTTAGTTCAAGTCATTCCTTATCTTTCAAAAAAAACAAATATGAGATATTATGGTGTAAACATCCATGTCTTTATGTTGTATAAAATATCTGGACATAGTTGATAATATAATACAACGAACATAGGAAGCACCCTCTATATATATCTGGAAAGAATCCTTGTCACCTTCGCTCACCTGTTGGGGTGGTGGAACAGGAATAGGGGATTCCAACACATAATACAATTTTTATGATAACAATGCATTGCATAAATGATTACACCATCTCATAAAATTTGTATTTGTAAGGATATACCCTAAGTTAAGGAATGATCACAATGGTTTCCTGGTTTTTCTTTTCATTTTCTACAATAATTAAAATATATTATTAAAACTTTACTTGATTACAGATTATGTGATACATAATAATATAATTTTATTAAGTCTCCCACTATTTTATCAAGTCCCAACATCCCTCAAAATTGAACTCATAATGTCTAGTTGATAGGAAATTGTAGTGGCACAGATCCATATACCCCTACGCATAACCCCAATGAGGGTTGGTCGGGATACTTGAATTTTGTTAGAGGTTAAGTTGAGTTGAGACCCACATTATACTTTAGGTATCATGTCATATTTATCATTCAAAAAACACCAAGAACTCCTTTAGAGATGCATATTGGGTATTGGATCCAATATTATTCATTCTAACATGGTATCAAAGGAGGTCTAATCCAAATACCCTCCCTCACATGTATTATCTATGAGTCTAGGTTTTTTTTCTAGGGATTTTCCCCTACTGGGGGGGGGAAAGTCCCCGCCACCATCATAATCATCAGACCCTTGCCAGGGTAATTGGTCAACATACTCCCCTATCACACATCCCCCTGTCATGCATCACTCCTTATCGTATCCCTCACTGGTGCTTCTATCTATCGGCCACCCACCCTTTTGCATCTCCCCTTCCCTATGCAACAGCCCCACCACTGTGAGTGTCTCACCTCTCTTATCTCTCCCAGTGAAAAGGTTGCAAAGAATCCCTACGCCGCTAATACCACGCATCGCGAATAAGAAGATATGCCTTAACCTATCCCTATGAAGGTGCGTGCTCCCATCTCTCAAGCAATACCTTTCTCAGATGTTAGTTCCATGTGGGGTTGTTCAATTCGGTGTCCTCCTCAACACTTGATTCAGATCCAGGTCCGCCCATTTTTCCAGGCGCCTCTTTTGGCACTACTCCTCAGACGTGTGCACCACCCAGACATAGGGATCCCTTTGAGCCTCTTCTCCTAGATGCCCTCCCAACACTGGTCTAATAGGAATGCACCGATTATTGGATACGCCCTGTTGTGTTTTCTTAGCAACCCTTGTTACCTTCTACTCGGATCTCGATCGGACTTCTTCACTACTTCCTGGATCTCCATTAGATACTATCACCGCTTCCATACGTCATGTGGATGAACATCTCGATTCCTCCAATTTCATCATGTGAAAGAATACTGTTATTGTTGCTTTTAAGGTCATGCGCTACTATTCTCATCTTGTTTCATCCCAACATGATCCAAAAGATGTCACGTTCATACAATGGGAAGAGCAAGATAACAAGATCATTTCTATGCTACTTAACTCCATGGATCACTAGGTTAAACATTTTTTCAAGACTAATAATACCTACAATGAATTATGGGATTCATTCTTGATTTTTTTTTTGAGACAAACAATATCACTCACATCTATGATCCTTTTCAGCAACTCTTCACTATTCAACAGGGAACTCGCTTGATTCCCCCTTATTACAATGAGTGGAAGTCAATTTTCGATGAGATCAATGACTTGTGGAGCAGTACATAGACTTCTGATGATTCCCACACTCAAAGAAATTAGTTTTTCTTTCTCTCCCTCCTACATGGACTTAATGTCGAGTTCTCTTCCACTATTATCAACATGTTAGTCATCCCCACCACATTACATCCCTCCTTGGTTTATAATTGTCTTTTTTGTGCTATTTATCCTCCATCAGCACTCAACAAAGACCAATGTAATCGTGTTTCTATAGTCTCTCATGGTCCCAACATATGTGATGGTTGTTCTAGTGGTCACAGTCAACCTACTTCCCATAAACATTGAACACATTATGGAAAATAATATCATAACATTGATACGTGTTGAAATCTGCATGGTCATCCAGATGGTTCTCTAGTTCCCGAATGCTCTTGATCTACACAAGCTTCCATCCCTGACTTAGTGCCTCCAGATGAAACTCGTCATACTATTGATCTCTCTAAATATGAGTATCGATATCTCCAATCTCAACATGTTGGTTCTTCATCAAGTGCTATTATTGCTCATGGAAATGCACCTACTGCTTAATTATCTAAGAGATCTACCTCATGGGTTCTTGAATCTGACGCCTCAGAATATATCACCAAGAATGTAGATATTCTTCAATCCCATAGCTCAACTTCAACTATAGGTACTATTATTGTGGTTTATTGTAAGATAGTATGAATTTTTGGTTATGGAAGTTGCATGCTTACACTTAGCTTGACGCTCTCCACAGTTTCTCTTGCTCCAAACTGTCCTTTTAATTTTCTATCTATAAGTAAAATTACAGCTGGCTTACAATGCTAAGTCATCTTCTCACATACTTTGGTTGTCTTTCAAGAGCCTTCAACGACTGAGTGCTTGGTAGTGGTTAACATATGGGTGGTGTGTACATGATTGACTAGGCCCTGACCCTCATTTTTCCTGTCACCTCTGATCGTTTCATGCAGCTTCATTATCACCTCATCCATACACCAGCACTCGTTCTTTAGTCACTTTATCTAAATTTGGGTCACATTTCTCATTTTTATTGTGAATGCTTTCATTATATCAAGCATCATCATGTCACTTATGTCCCTCGGGTGATTACTCGTGTGACTAGTTCCTTTTATTTAGTTCATTCTGATGTATGGGGTCCCAGTCCTAGCCCATGTAAACTGGGTTATCACTATTTTTTCAACTTTATCAATGATTTTTTGAGAATGACATGGGTCTATTTGTTGAAAACTCATTCTAAAATTTCAACTATTTTTTTATCTTATTATCATGAGTTCCAAACTCAGTTCCCACTAAAATTCATTGTTTTCACTCTGAAAATGGTCATGAGTATTTTTTTTGTACCATCCCTATCCTTTCTGGATGAACATGACATTATTCATCAAACTTATTTTCCTCATACACCTTAAGAAAATGGTGTTGTGGAATCTAAGATTCACCATCTGTTAGAGGTTTCCCGTGATCTTTTATTCCAAATGATAATTCTGACCATTTTTTGGGGCGATGTCATTCTCACTGCTACATATCTCATTAACAGGCTTTCCTGAACAACTCTTCAGGGGTAATTTTTTTCCATTATTTATTACCAACCTCATCACCACATTCACGGCCTCTTCGCATCTTTGGTTGTGTATGTTGTGTATGGAAAACTCCTCCCTTTCTATGTTTGATGCACTTGCTCTCAAATGAATCTTCCTTGGTTATTCGTGAAATTAGTGCGACTATCATTGCTTTTCCCAAGACTTGCATCATTATGTCACACATGTTGATGTTACCTTCATCGAATCCTCTATCTTTTCTATTCCATATTTCCCACCATCACCTGTTATTCTTGGTTTAGCCATAACTTTACCCTACCCTCTTTATCTACCACCACCAACGCTTCCTCCAAATGTCATTGGATCCCGTTTTGGAAAATTTTACTCTCACCACCCTTACATACCTACCACCATAGACCCTAATGTTGCTATCGCACCAGATGACTCAATGGATCCTGGTCATCCGTTACCCATTGTCCTTCGAAAAGATAAACATTCCTATCAGCAAAATCTCAATTCACCAGCTTCTTATCAGAGATTATTTGTGACTACCTATCACACTATTGTGACACTCGCTACTCACTCAACACTGTACACTATTGTTGAGATAAAATCTCATCCCGACTGGTTAAAGTTCATGCAGGATAAATGTCAGGAATTGGAAACCTCAGGCCTTGAAAACCAACCATAATTGGGATCTTTTTCACCTCCCTATGGAAAAAACAAGTTTTTGGTTGAAAATTGATCTATACCATGCACGCCAATGTCGATGGATATTTTAATTGTCTCAAAGACTAATTTTTTTCCAAAGGTTATGCATGTAAGAGTTGGTTCCCTAAAACCAAATGTTTGTACATTGATTACATGAATATTTAATATATTTAAATATTAAAAATCTTATTATATATTGTTCATTGTTCTGCATGACTATAGTGTAATAATGTCCTGGAGTTTTTGTTGAATTAACAAAGTCATAACAATTCCCCGCTATGATGAGAACCTTGAAGTGCTATGAAAATATTCTTAAATGTAGTTCTCAGGTTGGATGACATGCTATAATGGGACACATAGTATACATATCGTCTGGTGAGAGTACTCGTAAGCAGATGATACTTCCTCTCATGAAGTTCATACTTGGTAATCTCCAAGATGAGAGATTATGAGAACAGACCCGCCATTAAGAATTTTACATGTTTTGGTGTCATCAGATATTCATATATGCGAGCATGTGTAATGATCCTTATACTATAAGATTATCATTAATATGTGTCACGACTCGCCCACTTTGATTTACTAACAAAAATCTTCACACAGACAGTTGGTGAGAAGTAGGGTACATTGGGTGCGTCATGAGTGGCATGTTATTAATGGATAAGTCAAGGAAGGATTTGTACCTTCTATTTATAGAAATTGAAATCTCATCTATTTGATTGAAATAGAACCATCACGTGAAATTCCATGGACATGGTTTAATGATGAGTTTATTTCAGGTAGTCAAAGAACGACGTATCAAGCACAACGGTTGATGACACTATCCTAAAACCTACTTGATGAGATATTGAGATAAAGAGATTATATTACATAGTGAATATTCATATGTGGATGTTGTTGTTGCGAATTTAAGTTATTTCTCTTAGGTGTATTGACCCGTTGTTAGACAATACTCTTGGACTTTAGGCAAGCCCACCTAATTCCAATGAGAAAGAATCCTAGAGGGTCACACACTAAGTGTTTTTGGTGCTGTTTGTTAAATTCTATTTGAATTTAATTAATGGAATAAATATTATTCTCATGATAGTGGAATAATTTTATTCAAGTTAAAATTATTTCATAAATTAAATAAATGTTTATTCACCAGATTGTGGGTAAAATATATTTATTTATTTTATTGAAAATTTAATAAATATTTATTTACTAGTTTGTAAATAAAATATTTATTTAAGAGAATAAATTATTTATTTATTTATTCAAGTGTTCAATAAATGGAAGTGGAGTTTGAGCGGACCAATCCTGGTCCAGTAGTAAAATAATTATTTGCAAGATAGTAAATAATTATTTAACTAGTTGGCATAAATTTAAATAATAATAACACTGCTATTATTTTGTGGCACAGAATTTTATTTATTCCATTTTGTGCAAGTTGGAACACCATAAATAATTACGTGGTATTATTATTAAAAGCATGAGTTCTCTCTAAGGTTATGA
The DNA here is from genome assembly GCA_963277665.1 of Viscum album. Taxonomy (NCBI): domain Eukaryota; kingdom Viridiplantae; phylum Streptophyta; class Magnoliopsida; order Santalales; family Viscaceae; genus Viscum; species Viscum album. Next base: position 1,227,046,623 of record OY728146.1, read on the forward strand.
ATATATTTAATTACTGTTACACAATTAAATATTGTAACCAAAGCCCCATTTCAATAAATAGACACTTACATCTATTGTGTCAAGTACCGAACCGCATGCCCGGTGAATTGAGAATTGTTGAGATAAACTATTTCTCTCTCTAATTATCTTCTCACCCCTCTTAAGAATGAGATACATTCGTCAAGACTGAAGAACAAGCAATCAAGAAAGACCGATACAAGACACTCGTTTCACTACGCTAGCACTCGGAGAACGAGTGGTGTTGATCAGAAGCCACCAGAGTACATGTGGATCACCACTAGAGGGATTCTATTTTGGATCCTTACAAGTGTAATGAGACAATCTGGAAAGGTCATTCCAAATGATCAACATCATCAAAAAAGAAAATATTGAAGATCCAGGTATTAATTTCTTTATTCAATTAATTAAATTAATTATAAACATGATGTGCAAGATCTTCTCTAAAGGTTTCAGGCATCTTATTTCTTTATCTAAATCTTTGATTCTGTTCTATGGTGACTGGTGTTCATCGTCGTATTGATCCCAGAATAATCATTGATCATGGTAAAAATTAAAGTTGGGTGTCGGCCCAACCGCACTTCCACTGTGCCCAGAACCTTCAAGTGGTATCATAGGGGTTACATCATTGTTTATAATTATTTAAATATTGTGTTGATGATTTACGCATTTAATAATTTAGTTGTTTCAATTTAAGTTAATCGTTCTGCAAATCTGAATCTTGAGATCTGTTTCTCCTTTTTGTTTCTTGTTCACCTTATAGAAACAATATTTTATTTTAATTTTGATTAAAATAAAATAGAGGATCTCATCCGGTGGTGCCAAAGGTTACCGACCATACAACACCATAACACACGACGTGTATTCGGCAGTACACGCTGTGTAGTCAACATTCAATGCACCGGGTCTGGTTTGCCAAACCAAGTTGTGTCATTGGAGTTTGTCTAAGTATTAATGACTCCATGTGTTAACCAGGAACATGTGGCATGCGGTTTCTGAATTACACACTGTGTGGACCACTGGACATGGAATGTAGTCCATTTGGGTTAGGGTTGGACCATGTACCCCGTACACAGATTTCCAGGTTAGAGACCATGTAATGCGGATACTACATGGCGTGTGGCCCACTGGACATGCCGTGTACTCCAAAGATTTCCAAAGTACACTCACATGATGTATCCCTAAGTGTATACTTCAAATGGATGGTGAATAATAGTACATGCCGTGTAGTTGGAACTACACACTATGTACTCATCCAAATTACACAGATTTATTAAAATTTATTATTATATTATACAAACCTTGATATGTGTATCATGGTGTGAGTGTAAAGCTAAGGCACAACACGTGATAGGTGTTATATATATATATGTGTATAATTTAACATCTGTGTAATGTTCATTTCTACTCATTGGGTAGTTATGAACAGGAATTCAATGGGTGGCCTCTGAGTTACAAGTTACATGCAAAGATAATTTTAAATGAATTGATTTGTTTAAAATTATGATGGATGAGAATTTCAAGGAAATTAAGAAAAGGGTTTAAGATAAAAAGATTGATTAATTAAAGATGATAATTAATTGATTCAAGTGTGATTTATCTTAAACAAGAATGATTAAAAAATTGAATGCTAGTTTTATTTACACGTAAATATCATTGCATGTATGGATGATAATGAGTTAGACCAGGACCTTTTTTTGGATGGTTTATTTTAATTAATTTATTTAAATTAAATTTGTTGGATTGCGAGACTTCTCCTCATTAATATGTAGGGCCTATGTACCTATTGTTTCTTTTTTGTAAACCCCCATTTTACCACTCACCTGTGTGTGAGTTTAAAAACATATATAATGGATGGAACTCCAAATCTAGTGGAGGTGCTTCAAACTGGAGCCGAGACGAAACCAATCCCAGGAGATACAGAGGTGGACAGGTGGAAAGATGTAAACACAAACATAAAAGGTTCAAGGTGTTTCTCCCATAGGTCAAGGTTAGTTTATCAACCACTAGATAAACTAACCATTAGAAAATCTCATGATCATTCCATTTGATTTATTTTATTTCTGTCAGTTTCATGGTTTATCATTAGGGATGTGTTTTCACGATCACATAATTAATGAATTAAATAATCATACAAGATGGAACTAAAATAAACTAGGCTTATGCATAAATATTATCAAGACATGGTTAATCACTTAATTAAGTTCCACTTAATATTCAAAAAACATGTGATAATGATAATAATAAATTCACGCATATGAGATAAAAATACCTCAAATAAAATATTAAGTCAGACCAAGCCTTTCATTACTTGATTAAGGGCAAAACTCAATAAAACTATGTATTTGACCAACCCTTGTTGGGACACTTACTTTTATGCAGGAAACCCTTATGAAAAGTTTTAGGTTGACTTAACCATATTGAATCAAGAGGAGTAGCCCTTGATAGACTTGGTGTAATATTGGAGGCAAGAGTTGAGGAAATCCAAAGTTGGGATTTCAGGATTTCAGGATTGGGGAGTCCACTCAATAGATCAAGGAGCTATAAGCCCACAGTTGGCAAAGACCTGACTACCTAAATACCTTCGAATAGATTGACCAACCCTTGTTGGGGTTATGAAAAAGGGAATATAGATCTTTGCCACTAGAATGCCATGGAAACTGAACATTCTAAGTTCAATGGTGAGGGACATTGGGACTTGATAAAATAGTAGGATACTTAATAAAATTAATTTATTATTTTTCATAAAATGTAATCAAGTAAGAAGTAATGATTGGATCTTTTAATTATAGAATAAAAATTAAAATCCTGTCAACCACATTATCCCTACGATCAATTCTGGATAAAGACAACATCCTCACTGGCAGTAACTTCTAGGAATGGTTTAAATGTCTTTGGGTTATCCTATGCCATGAACAAAAGTCTTACATATTGGAGTCATCATTACCTGATCTTCCTTCCAAAGGGGCAAGTGATGAGGATTTCCTAGTATATGTGAAACATATGAACAACGCGGTCAACTTTCAATGTTTGATGCTATCATCAATGTCTAGTGAGATCATGAAGTCTCACAAAAACATGGATGCTTATAGTATGATCGATCACATCTTTGGTCTTTACCAGGAGAGATCAAGACATGAAAGGTTTGAGTTCTTCAAGGAAATCTTTCAGAGTAAGATTAGAGTGGGCGCCCCAGTTGGGCCTCATGTAGTCATGCTAATTGGCTACATTGAGCGCCTGGAGGTTCTAGGGTTTAAACTCCCCGAAGAACTGGGCACCGATCTCATTATCACATCACTCCCTCAAAGATTCTCTAGCTTTGTTGTTAATTTTAATACAAACAACATTGAGAATACCCTATCTGATCTTCTAATCCTTATTCGCTAAGTGGACAAAGATATGAAGTGTGACAATCCTTCTGTCCTTATGGTGAATAAGAGGAAAGAGAAAGAAAATAACTTTAAGCCCAAATCTTCTTCACGCTCTTCCAAGAAAAATAAGATCAATGGGGAGGCAAAGTAATATGAGGTTTTTTGTTTTTCATGTGGCAAGAAGGGCCACTAGAAGAAAAATTGCACCCAACCTAAGAAACAAGGGGAAGTTTAAGGTGCATTTTTTATCGAATGCAATCTATCTATTTCTTCAAATTGGGTATTAGATATAGCTTGTGGTGCTCACATATATATCCAAATATAGAAACCAAGTAGATTCAGGAAGATTGACCAAGGAGAGGTAGATCTACGAGCAGCCAACAGAGCCAGACTTGCTATTATAGCTGTCGGGGACTACCACCTCACATTGCCAACTAGGATTATCTTGTTGTTAAAGGGTTGTTATTATGTGTATTTTGTTACTAAAAACATTATTTTTGTATCCATATTAGATACATATGGGTTTGTTTTGAATTTTGGAAATGAATTTTTCTTCTTTTACAAAGATATCATTTTTTTGGTAGGAAAAATTTATACAACGGTCTTTACATGTTGGATTACACAAACCAAGTAATGAAAATAGATAACAAAGATACTTCACATGAATCATTGCACACCCAACTTTGGCATCACTAGATAAGTCATGTAAATGAGAAATGCTTGAAAAGGTTACATCAAGATGGATATTTATATTCTTTCGAACTGAAACCACTTGGCGTATGTCATGCATGTTTACAAAGAAAAATGACCAAAGTACCATTTAGTGGGAAATGTGAAAGGGATAAAGAGATTATTAAATTGGTTCATACTAATGTGTGTGGATCATTTCAAGTTGAAGAAAGGGGAGGGTACTCATACTTCATAACTTTTACTAATGATTTTAGTAGATATGGATATATCTACTTAATGAGGTATAAGTTGGATTATTTTGATAAGTTCAAAGAATACAATATTGAAGTTGAGAACCATCTTGGTAAGAAGATTAAGAAACTCCACTCAGACCAAGGTGGATAATATCTTAATCAATAATTCATTGATTACTTACAGGAGTTTGGGATCCTATCCCAACTCACTTCTCCTTACACACCCTAGTGGAATGGTGTGAGTGAAAGGTGAAACTGCACCTTGTTGAACATGGTGGGATCGATGACGAGTCATGCGAGTCTTCCATTATCCTTTTGGGGATATGCGTTACAAAAAGAAACACACATACTAAACCAATTACCAACTAAATAGATAAATAGTATTCCATATGAGTTCTGGAGTGGAAAGAAAGTCATGTTATCGAATTTACATGTGTGGGGAATCTATGCATTTGTTAAGGCCTCTTCAGGTAACAAACTTACTCCCTGAGGCACAAAGTGTACCTTTATAGGATTTCCCAAGGAAATAAGGGGATATTACCTATAAAACCCCTCATACAAAAAGGTTATAGTGGCAAGACACGCCATATTCCTTGATAGGGAGAACATCTCTAACAAAGATAGTGGGAGCGAGATAGACTTCGATGAAGTCGAGGCTTAAGGTACACAAGAGTTGGTATAGGAACAAATTCCACAAATCCCTATGGAAGAAAGAACTATTCTAGAGAAACAAGAACTGTGTAGGAGTACAAGAGAGTTTAGAGAACCAGAATGGTATGGTTTTCTAGTTACTGAGGATGGTGACTCATTATTAGTTGATAATAACGATCCTCTAACCTACAAGGAAGCAGTAAGTGGCACATATGTTTCCAAGTGGAAAGAAGCCATGAATTCTGAAATGGATTCCATATACCAAAACCAAGTATGGATTTTGGTAGATCCTACAGCTGATGTAAATCATGTTAGTTGCAAATGAGTATTCATGAAGAAACTAGACATGGAAGGACAAGTCAGTACCTATAAGGCACGACTGATTGAAAAAGGGTTCAAGTAGTGCCAAGGCATTGACTACAACGAAACCTTTTCACCAGTTTCAATGATGAAATCCATCATAATTCTATTGGACATTTTCACTTACCATGACTATGAGATTTGGAAAATGGATGTCAAAATAGCCTTCCTTAATGGGAACCTTCAATAAGATGTCTACAGGACACAACCTGAAGGATTTCTAACTCCAAATGATGCCAATAAGGTGTGAAAGTTGTAGAAATCCATTTATGGATTAAAAAAATCATCCAGTCCATGGAAAATTCATTTTAATGAATCCATAATGGAATTTGGTTTTATTAAGAACGAATGTAAGCCTTGTGTCTACAAATGGTTTAGTGGGAGTGCATTTGTTTTCCTAATAGTATATGTTGATGATATATTACATATTGGAAATGAGATATCAGTCTTATAGTCTGTTAAGGAATGGTTGAATCAATGCTTCTCCATGAAGGAATTGGGTGATGTAGCATATATTCTTGGGATCAAGATCCATCGTGATAGATCTAAGTGATTGTTGGGCCTAAGTCAAAGTACATACATTGATAAGATATTGAAGAGATTTAGTATGGAAAAATCCAAGAGGGGATTGTTTCCAGCATCACATGGAATTCATCTTTCCAAGAAAATGTGTCCTCAGACACATGAGGAAAGAAAGATAATGACAAGGACGCCATGCACATCAGTGATTGGGTTAGTCATGTATGACATGTTATGTACTAGGATTGATGTCGCCTACATATTGAGTGCAGTAGGTAGATATCAAGCTAACCCAGGTGACCGCCATTGGATGGAATTCAAGACTATCCTAAAGTATCTGAGTCATAATAAGGATATGTTCCTGTTTTATAGAGGAGATGAGGAATTAGTCATTATAAGATATGCAGATTATATTTTCCAAACTGATCAAGATGACATGAAGTTGAAAACGAGATACATCTTCACTTTGAATGGAGGTGCAGTGAGCTGGAAAAGATCAAAGACGAGTGTGGTCATAGATTCTACAATAGAGTCTGAGTATATCGCAGCTTTTGAGGCAGCTAAAGAAAAAGTTTGAATGCGAAGCTTCATCTAGGATCTAGATGTGATACCTAGCAATAAAGATCTCATCACACTGTATTGTGACAAAACTGCAGCGGTGGCTCTTGAAAAAGAGCTAAGGTCACATCAGCGGATGAAACACATACTTCAGAAGTATCATCTCTTGAGTGATTTTTTCTCAGAGAGGTGAAGTTGTAGTGAGTAGTATTTCCACGAAAGACAATGTGGCATACCCCTTGACTAAATACTTGACTCAGTAGAAATATGATCATCATGTGAGGTCCAGCGGACTGAAAGTCATAGGTAGTTGGCTCTAGTCCAAGTGGGAGTTTGTAAGAGTTGGTGTCCTAGAACAAACTAGTTGTACATTGATTACATAAATACTTAACATATTTAAATATTAAACATCTTATTACATATTTTTTATTGTTCTGTATGACTATAGTGTAATAATTTCATGGAGTATTTGTCACATTGACAAGTTCATAGTAGTTCCTCACTATGATGAGAACCTTTAAGTGCTATGAAAATATTCTTAAATATAGTTTTGTGGTTGGATGACATACTATAATAGGACACATAGTATACAGACCGTTAGGTGTGAGTACTCGTAAGAAGATGAGGCTTCCTCTCATGAAGTTCGTACTTGATAATCTCTAAGACGGGAGATTATGAGAACAGACCCGTCAGTAGGAATTCCATATGTTCTGGTGTCATTAGATATTCCTATATGAGAATGTGTGTAATGATCCTTAGACTTTAAGATTATCATTAATATGTTTCATGACTTGCGCAATTTGATTTACTGACAAAAATCATCATGAAGACAGTTGGCGGGAAGTAGAGTATGTTGGGTGCGTCACGAGTGGCAAGTTATTAATGGATAAGTTGAGGAAGGATTTGTCTCTTCTATTTATGGAAGTTGATATCTAGGCCCTTTGATTGAAATAAAACCGTTGTGCAAAATTCCATGGCCATGGTGTAACAACAAGTTTACTTTAGGTAGTCAAAGAATGACGTATCAAGCACAAAGGTTGATGACACTATCTAGAAACCTGGTTGATGAGATATTGAGACAAAGGGATTATAGTACACAGTGAGCGTTCATATGTGGATGTCATTATTGTGAGTTTAAGTTCTTTATCTTGGGTTCCTTGACCCATTTCTAGACAATACTCTTGGACTTTAGGAAAACCTGCCTAATGCTAACGAGAAAGAATCCTAGAGGGTCACACACTAAGTATTTCTAGTGGTCTCGGTTAAATTCTATTTGAATTTAATTAATTGAATAAATATTATTCTCATGAAAGTGGAATAATTTTATTTAAGTTAAAATGATTTCATAAATTAAATAAATATTTATTCACCAGATTGTGGGTAAAATATATTTATTTATTTTATTGAACATTTAATAAATATTTATTTACTAGTTTGTAAATAAAATATTTATTTAAGAGAATAATTTATTTATTTATTTATTTATTTATTTATTCAGGTGTTCAATAAATGTAATTAGAGTTCGAACAGACCAAGGTTGGTCTTGTAATATATTAATTATTTGCAAGATGGTAAATAATTATTTAACTAGTTGGAAAAAATTAAAATAATAATAACGCTGCTATTATTTTGTGATGCAGAATTTTATTTATTACATTTTGCGTAAGTTGGCACACCATAAATAATGACTCGGCATTATTATTAAAAGTATGAGTTTTCTATAAGGTTATGAATATATTTAATTATTGTTACGCAATTAAATTGTCACACTCGGTTTTGCATGTCTTTGTTTCGATCTGGTCCATTGGAAATACCGATAAATTTCATGGGTATTTATTGAGATGAATGTTGAGTTTTGAAGTTTCATATATGTCTAATCATCCTAATTTTGTTTCCCCATTGCTTGTTTAGGAGTTTTTGAAGAAAGGGTGGTTACTTCATGATTTGGGCCAACCGTGAGCTCATTTCCAGTTTTAAAAACCGAATTTGTTTCTTTTATAAATCCTTTTTTTTCAACATTTGTCACCCATTGAACTTCCCACTTGTCCTATACTGACATATTAAAACTTACATATCCTTTTTGACCCCTTATGAATTCATAATCATGGTTAATTTGGGTTAATTTTTTTAGGTATTGGGCCAGCCCATGGGCCCATTTACAGTTTTAAAAAAATTAATTTGTTTCTTTTATATCTAATTCCATTTTTAATATTTTTCGGTTATTACACCTCCCACTTGAATATAATACCCCTTTACACACCCCAATTATCTATTTTCCCTCTTTAGAGCTCATATGGGTTGCCTATTAGGAATAAAGTTCACAGGTTACCTCAAATCGCCCAGAATGGAGAAGGTAAATGGTTTCATACATAACTCATTCAATTCGAGCTATTTTTCCCACAAATATTCTTTAACTAGTTCTTCCAGAACTTAGTATCCTCTCCAAGAAGTTCCATCCCATTAACTTTTCTCTATGGTTGCAGATCCAATGGAATACGAAGAGTTTTCAAGTGGAAAAGGTGATATTTTGTCTCCTTTATCCTCCCTCTTATTCCTCCTTTCATTATTTATTGGTTTTATAATCTCCCCTAGTAATGATCGACCTAGAGTTCTGTTATACCATGATTTTTTATGTGGGTTTTGTTCGTTTAGGTCTGGTATTCATAGTTTTAGGGTTTATAAACCCGCAGCGGGTGATTTCGAATGTGCGTTTCCATTACGCCAAGGATTTGAGGTAGGATATCCCTTGAGCTTGCCTTTATTATATAAGTTTCATCATTTTATTATTTTCAAAACCTTATATATATGTTTATTATTGTTTTTCATCCTTTGTATAGTTTTCTTGGTGTGAAAAATGGTTGTTTATGCCTTGTTTTGTGAAAGGTAGTGTTGTTTTGTCATAAAAGTGCACACAAAGTGTTTGTTTAAATGTTCCGCTATCTTTAAAAACTATTTTTTGAGGTTTATAAGATGGTTTATGGTATTTTGAAAATTTTACATTATCTTGAATAAAATATGGCATGCAGTTGGTGTTTTATTCCTTTTCAAGTTCTTAAAATAAATTGTTTTGTTTAAAAAGGGCATGTCATGTGTTCGGTAAATTGCCCGGTTGGCTTTTATGTGTGATGTGTTATTTAAAAATTATTTGTTTGGATTTATAAATGAATTGTAATAATTATAAATTTTATTTTTCGTTCCTTATGTCTTTCCAATTTAGATTTGTTTTTACAAACAAATGGGTTTTGGTTTACAACATGTTTTGGCCCAAGTTGTCGGAAAATAGTCTGTTTCACATCCTTATGAAAATGGTTGTGTTTTGAATATGTAACCTGAGTGTTTTAATGGATTTATGAATATGGGTTGATGATTTAAATTTTTTTATACACCTTATTACTAAAATTTAAATTCATACCTTGGTCAAATGTTAATTTTGATAAAGGCTTAAAGGCACGTTTGGCATTTGTTTTGTTTTGTAAAAATGGTTTCCATGTGTATTTCATGTTCTATCTTGTGGGAAAATTTTATGGTCCATGAAAATGACTTATTAATTGTTTTTTTGGCTTCCAAATATTTTTTTGTTATATTATTTATGGGGTTGTTTCCTCAAAAAATCATTTTTTAATGGATTTTATGTGCAAGGCCTCGTGATACTCCTTGAAATTGTTTTACGGATCTTTTTAGTGGTTTATTGATTCATGAAAGAAATGTGAAGCATTTTTGTGGTCTGTTTGTGTGTTTATGGTTTGGTAATATAATTTTGATTTGGAAAATGTATTTGATAATATGTGTAACTTGATTGATCACTAAAGGGAATCCTAGGTATCTAGGTGGGCGGATGTGTACTAGTATGTTAGTGATTCTGTGGGGTTTGGCCCCTGTTTCACGTAGCAAGCTTGAAGATGACAACACTAACTAAACTATGATGATGATGTTGTTGGAGGGCCACTATTTTATGGTTATTCTCCCTAATATTGTATCATGTGTACGAGAACGGATATTTATTATGGTTACTTTCACCGAGATACGAGGTACCTGGGGCTCACAACTAACTAGTGCCTAGGGGTGTTCCCGTGACTTGTGCTCATTGGCTATTTTGTACTCACCGTCAGCATGCGATGTGTTTGGTTGGTAAATTCAATAGTGTGTGTGATTTATTTAGAAGTTTAAATTCTTTAAAGTAGCCCTCTTGAAAACTATTTTCATTTTGAAGTTGCGCCTCTTTGAAATTTTTTACTAGTATTCTTGTTTATAAAACATGAAAGTTTTTGTTTGGTGATTTTTTTAGCATGGGACCTCATTTGGAAAACATACCTTTATATTTGTATTTAAAAATATAAATTTATGTTTCTTTTATTTTAAAGGATGTGCATTGGGAATAGAATATCGGGATAACCTATTGAGTTTTAATACTCACGCCTATAGTCTTCTCTATTTTTAGCCCTTGTGCAGGTTTCAGCTTGAGTTTGATTCCCTTGGGCGATGTGCAATCATTATTTTGGAGAGTGACCAGTGATGTCACATGGATTTAGTTGGTTATCAGGTTTGTTCAGTTGAGTTGTTAGTTTATTTGTAATTTCAGTTTCTTGTACAAAAAAATGTTAAGTTCAATTTTTATGTAAATGTATTTTGGGTTGTCCATTTCTTTACATTGTTTGTTTGATTGTTTATATTTGGGAAAAAACATTCCCTTGTATACTATTTTGATGCCCTCGGTGCTTGTCACCATCTTGGGAGGATCGGGAACACCTCTCGGGACTTGTCGTGGGCTGGCCTAGGTGACCGGTTCAGGGTCGACTCGGGCTGGTTCATGACAAAATGGTATCAGAGGAGGTCGGATCTTAGCAGACCTTTATTTTTAGAGCGCCCTTGTTATTTTGGGTATGTCAAGGTATATGGAGTAGGATTTTTGGGACTTTAGGGGTATGTGTGAGAATAGCATCACGAACTCTTTCTCGTTCTAATCCTCAGGTTTCTATGGGATGTCCGGTTTTATTAGTGTCCTTTGTTCTTGTTGATTGTTTGGTGTTAGGATATGACAAGGGGAGTCTGAATAATAGCCTCCATGATCTCTTAGGGCATGGAAAGCCATGTGAATATGGGGAATGGCCCTAATAAGTCTCTTCATGTTGGTGTTGTGTTTTACATATGGCTGCCAACCATATGGTCAAGTCACCCACTGACACTAGTTCCCTTTTTTGGGTCTCTTGAACCTTTCTTGAATTCTGAATTTCTATTTTGAAAATCCTTGTGTGAGAATTATGGAAATGGGTTTTAAATGAAGGATTGGATTTTGAAATGTGTAAAAAAAGGGGGTTTTAAAATTAAATATAATAATGGTTTTGGAAGGTTGTGTTTTTGTGAAAAAAATTAGGAGGGATGTGGAAATGATTTAACGGGATTGGATTATCCATAATCTAAACTTGTGGTTTTTTGGAATAAAATGTTTTGAAAGTGAGAATCGTTTTAAGGTGATTCTGAATATTTGTTTTAAATTGGGTGTTTTGGGATATTTAAAAGTGTTTTAATCTGATAAATTAGTTTTGCAAATTGGTTTTGAGTAGTTGTTTCTTTCCTAGAAAGGGTATTGGTCTCAATAGCTATCAGATTATGAAAAGATACCTTTCTGAATTTTAGAAAATACAAAGGGGTAGGTTTTTAAGAAAATGATTCTTAATGAATTTTGGTTTGTTTTGTGAAATATGAAAAGGGTTTTTGACTTGGTGTTTGGTGTTCCTTTTGAAGGTACATAATTTTTGGAATGATGTTGTTTTGTTTTAGCTGTTGGTGTTTTCATGGGTGCTCACATGCATGGTTTTATTTCTATTTGGAAGGATGGCCTATATGGCATGGTGGTTGGGTGCATAGGGTTGCATGGAAATGTGCATGTAGGTGAGACTTGATGAGGGATCCTCTGAGCGACATCGCGCTACCCTCGCAGCGGCTAGGGTTTCTTCCTTGGCCTTTCTCCCTCCCTCCTATGGTGCAGTTCGGTCTTGACAGCGGCCCTATGGATCTTCTCAGAGATGGAATAGCATGGTGTTAGTGTGAATCGTGTGGCTGTGATGTGGCTCAGCATTGACTCTGGGTCCTCGACGACGATGAGGCTTGCAGTTGCTCTGGATTTTAGCTCAGATCAGTGGGGCTCAGCTTCTCTTTCTTGAGGTTTGCTCGGCGTGGCTCTGACGTTTCGGCTCGGTTCGGTGTGGATGGATGCTCGGTCTCAGCAACATCGCGGCTCGACGCTGTTCTACTTCTCGACTCGAAGTGGCACGCCTTGGCGACGTCTCCGGTGTGATTCTGGTGTGGTCGGCAACGGATCTGGCTTATTTTGGAGGGGGGAGGTCCTTGCTGCCTTCTGTGAGTGTTTTACCGGTTTCTTTTTTGGTGATTTTTGTGACTTGCTGAATGGTGTTGAAGTTGGTTTCTGCTCAGATGGTGTTGAGATTGGTTTTCTTATGATGGTTGGTGGTGGATTTTTTCTTGTAGTGAATCTGTTGTGCGAATCTTTGATTCTGATTGATTCTTCTTGGGTGGTGTGTGATAGAGATAATATTTTCATAATTTTTAATATGTGGTTCAATGATTTAACCCCTTCCAATTAATAAATTTGATCTGATTTGCATCATTTTAGTATTTTTGGTGAATTATGGGCTTAATTATGGAAATTGGTTAATTCTGGAAATTTAGCAGTTTTGTGGAGCTTCTGTATTTCGGGCATATCTTTTATATTTTTGATCCAAATTGTATGGTTCCTTTTTTGTAGGATTTATATGCTCGTGGTATTCATTTTATCCTTCTGGACCCAAAGCTCAATCCATCATTTCGAAGCTCAAATTCAGCTCACAAACCAGGCCTCGAAAACTGTGTGCAGATTTGGAATGTTTTAATGATGAGCTTGTATCTCGACGTTGACCGATCCAATGGAGCTTATATTCGACAAGAAGCTGGAAGAGTAATTAGTGAACATCTTTCATTAAGGAGGCCACGTCTTAATCGGCTGTTTTCAAGGGATTAATGTCATGGGAAGTTGGAGTTGTGGAAGAAGAAGAGTCACCTGGACAGAATTAAATATCCGGAGTAATGTGACCATATCTCTTTCATTCGTGTACCAATCAGGCTCATATTTTGTGGGTCGACAGAAGGGATTGAGGGGAACAACTTTCAAGAAGGAACAATTCTCAAAATCGGTCATTTACTATGCCAACCGGACTCAAACTTTCGGGGGAGTAATTTTGGAGGGAAATTTTCTACTCCCCAAGCCTATAAATAAGAGTATTCACTTCCATTCAAAGGGGTTGAAGAAGGTGCAAGAAGGGATGTGCTGGAGGATTGAGTTCTTGATGTTCTTTTTATTTTATATTTTCTTTTTACTTAGTTTGATTATGCTCTCTTCTTCCCCTTTCAACTCTAATACCCTTCACATGGAGGGGTAAAACCTTTGAGTGATCGGGGAAGGGGGAGTTTCTCTTTTGTAATGTCGGAGTTTTGTGCTTAAATGTAAAACCTTATCTTTATTCTGAATGACATCTATTATCAGTGTTTCCCAATTATCTTAATGCGATCGTGTTTTGAGTTTGGTGTATTCATTTTTAATAGCTTTGGTTAAAGACTTTTTATCTCCCTATGCCTAGTGCAATTTGTCTCGATCGAGCAGATTGTGTTAGGTAGTGAGTGTCTAACGATCGTTGGCACGTGTGTGGAACTAGTAAACATTTTCTAGAGTTCTAGGGAGCAACAATTCCCAATCGGGACTTGCCTTAGTTTTTTAGGAATTGTTTATGAACTTCCATGCACATAGGAGTGAGTTCTATTTTCTTCTTTAATAAAGGGTGATAGATGACTCGATCGAGGAGTCTTTCATTTGTCATTCAAAAGGAAGAGAGGTGAGATGATCTTTGTGACTATGATGACATTACAAAAGGTGATCCTACCCTGACCCCATCACTCTCTTCATCCATTAGTGTTCAAACTTTCTTTTCAATTGCTTGTTTATTTTTCAACTTAAACAACTGTCAAAAAGAACCTCTTCTTCTTTCTTTAATTTAAGTGACAAACATAATTGTTGTGCACTCCTCTCTGGAGACAACTTAGGTTACCCACTTTGCTACATTTTAACTTAGGTTTTATTTTTTTTTTGTCACACCCCACGACAGGCACGTGTCAAAACTTGGCGCCGTTGCCGGGGAGGCTGTGCCAACAATCTAATTCTAACATTTTGTAAATATTTTCATTTATTTTATTTAAAAAAAAATCTAAAAAAAATCCATGATGTATGCCAACTGCAATTATTCTTCTTGGATTGATTACTCACAGTTTCAGGGACAAATGTTTCATAATTACGAGGAATCCCTTTTTCGAAAGCTTGATGAACTCACTATTTTGGCCAAGCAAATGATGAATGGCCATGTCACAGGTATCTCACTTCAAGAACTGATGGACATGGTGAATCAAGTCAACATTGATTATCAAAGATTGAAGTCCTTAGAGAAGGTTACATTGGATCAAGAACCTCAACCAGAACCTAAACCTGATCCATTGGTGGAAGTGTATTCCCCACTCATCCATGATGTTGAAGAACCAATAAGTACAGGAGATCAACAAGATCTGGATATGTTCTGGAAGGAGTGTGAGGAACTACTTGATCCCCCAGTTCCTCATAATGTAGAATATCCATCATCATTGAAGGAATACACCACCAACGTGTTTGAATTTGAAGAGAATGTTGAGGAGCCTGAATACCCTCCTCCATCTGTTACCACTCTACTTCAAGAGGAACTTCCCACTGAAGAAGCAAATGAAGCCGAGAAACCTCAGGGAGATGATCTTTTCTTGAACTCATTATATTCTAATTTTATTGAATCTGAATTGAGTATCACCTCCCCTTGCTTGAAATTTTTAGATTCGGAAAACTCATGTATTTTGTTGGCAGACAAGGAAGAAAAGCAAGATGCGCTTAAAGAGGATAAGTTGGAGCTCCCCAAACATGTTGATAATTTATTGGAGGGAGTTCAAGAGGGAATCCAAGTGGATTTGGTAAAGGAAAAAGTGATGCAATATGATTACTTTGGAAGGGATGAATATGATATTTACACTTCATGCTTTAACTTTTTTCAAATAGAAATATACTTTGACTATTCCTTTGATTTTTCCAATGATGCAGCATACCTTCAGAAATCACTGGAGAATGAAGAGATGGTTGTGAAATTGGAAACCAAGAAATATGGGGACTCATTCTTTATCCTACCCCCACCTAGAAAATTGTATCTTATTGTACTAGGGGTGGATTTGGTGTACTATACCCATGGTGTCCTCAACAAAAAGGATGAAACACATGATGTGAAGAAGAAGTTTTGTTGGTTCATCATAAAGAAACTCAACCCACCTTCAGATTGGGGATAACCAACTGAAACTGCCCATCTGGAGGCAGTCAAAACCCAGGGCCCACTTGGGGGATTAAACCAAGATCTATCCTTCTTTTCTCATCCTATTTCTATTTTAATTTTTTTTAATAAATTTCTTATGTTTTCTTTTGTTCTTTTTCTTTTAGGTTTTTAGTGTGCAACACATAGGAGCTTAACTCAATGTTTCATTACCAATATGTCAGGTTGTACCTCTCCTTTACACTTTCTTGCTGCTGTGATTCATTCTAAAATCTACTAACATGTTAAATACAGTTAAATGCATTGAGGACACTGCATCATTTAAGTGTGGGGGAGGGAACCTTTTTAGTTTTGGATTTTCATTTGTTGTTTGTTTTCAAAAAAAAATTGTGATTTTTCAAATTTTGTGTGTGTTTATTTTTCATTTTTTTTTTGTGTTTTTGAAACTTTTGAGCTGAAATGATTATCATTGTTATTTTTGAAACCCATGTCATTGAGTGAACCAATTTATTCCATGAAACTGAGCTTAAATGAATGCTGAAAATGATTTTGTTTCAAGTTCAATTCTTTGTGAATTTCATGAAAAGTACTCATATTTTTGAATCACATGCCACATCTCACTGTCATTATCTTTGAAATCATTTTCCTGTGAGGATTCTGAACCATTATTTGTGTATTATTTTCATTCACCTCACTTCTTGAGAGAACCATACCATGCTTGTTTTAACCAGAATTTGATTCATTCCTTTCGAAACTTGAGGGTTTGGGGTACATGTGTTTTAAATGATTGAGGCGTTTCTTTGGTTTGAAAGCCCCCTTTTCAAGATAATCCCTTTCATTATGTCCTACCTTGTAAATTAATCCTTGTAGCCCATAGAAGCCATAAACAGCCTGTTAGGTTAGCCACATTACAAGCCAATTTTCCCTTTCCAACCTGCTCTTGAAGTGAAATTGCATGATCTAGTTGAACTTAAATGTTGGGGAAGCTGTCTTGTGTTGTGCTACCTCATTTGGTGAGACTTTGGTTGGAAAAATGCTGAAGAGATGTGTGTGCTGATGAAAAATCATTATGTTGAAAGCTGTGCCTTTTCTGTAGCTTTCATGATAAAAGAAGCTGTGCCTTTCTGGAGCTTCTAATGGAGGAAGAAAGTTGTGCCTTTTCTGGAGCTTTCAAGAAAATCATGCTTAAGAAGATTGAAATTTTTGCTGCAGAAATTCTGAGATGTTTGAACATTTCTTGATATTTAATGATGATGGAGCTTAATTTCTACTAAGTGGAGTGAGGAGGATACCATACTTGAGTGAAAATTATAATTGTGCAATTTTGCTTCAAAAAGAGCCAAGTCATCCTCATTCAGCCTCAGAATTTTTCACATAAAAATCCTACCAACCAAAAGCCACAGAACAACCTTGAAAAGTCCTCATGATAAACAAATGTCCTTGACTCACATCGGGTGGAGAAGTAGGAGTTTTTCAAACCTATGGTGACCCTTTCATTGGTTTGGTTGAGAAAAACTTTGTTGAAAGGTAATATTTTTGAGATTAGAGAAAATTAATGTGAGGTAGGTGTCTTGTGTGCATGGGAGGAGAAATGAAGAGGAAAAATATTGAATTATCTAATTTGAGAACTTGGAATAATGGTTATGTATGAGGCATGATAAATTTTATTTCTTGGTGTGGAATTGGTGGATCTCAATGGTATGTGTTTCGAATTTGGTTTGATTTGATTTTGATTTTGACTTGTCCGGGAGTCCAAGTGCTAAGTGTGGGGGAATTGATAGAGATAATATTTTCATAATTTTTAATATGTGTTTCAATGATTTAACCCCTTCCAATTAATAAATTTGATCTGATTTGCATCATTTTAGTATTTTTGGTGAATTATGGGCTTAATTATGGAAATTGGTTAATTCTGGAAATTTAGCAGTTTTGTGGAGCTTCTGTATTTCGGGCATATCTTTTATATTTTTGATCCAAATTGTATGGTTCCTTTTTTGTAGGATTTATATGCTCGTGGTATTCATTTTATCCTTCTGGACCCAAAGCTCAATCCATCATTTCGAAGCTCAAATTCAGCTCACAAACCAGGCCTCGAAAACTGTGTTCAGATTTGGAATGTTTTAATGCTGAGCTTGTATCTAGAAGTTGACCGATCCAATGGAGATTATATTAGACAAGAAGCTGGAAGAGGAATTAATGAACATCTTTCATTAAGGAGGCCACGTCTGAATCGGCTGTTTTCAAGGGATTAATGTCATGGGAAGTTGGAGTTGTGGAAGAAGAAGAGTCACCTGGACAGAATTAAATATCCGGAGTAGTGTGACCATATCTCTTTCATTCGTGTACCAATCAGGCTCATATTTTGTGGGTCGACAGAAGGGATTGAGGGGAACAACTTTCAAGAAGGAACAATTCTCAAAATCGGTCATTTACTATGCCAACCGGACTCAAACCTTCGGGGGAGTAATTTTGGAGGGAAATTTTCTACTCCCCAAGCCTATAAATAAGAGTATTCACTTCCATTCAAAGGGGTTGAAGAAGGTGAAAGAAGGGCTGTGCTGAAGGATTGAGTTCTTGATGTTCTTTTTATTTTATATTTTCTTTTTACTTAGTTTGATTATGCTCTATTCTTCCCCTTTCAACTCTAATACCCTTCACATGGAGGGGTAAAACCTTTGAGTGATCGGGGAAGGGGGAGTTTCTCTTTTGTAATGTCGGAGTTTTGTACTTAAATGTAAAACCTTATCTTTCTTCTGAATGACATCTATTATCAGTGTTTCACAATTATATTAATGTGATCGTGTTTTGAGTTTGGTGTATTCATTTTTAATAGCTTTGGTTAAAGACTTTTTATCTCCCTCTGCCTAGTGCAATTTGTCTCGATCGAGCAGATTGTGTTAGGTAGTGAGTGTCTAACGATCGTTGGCACGTGTGTGGAACTAGTAAACATTTTCTAGAGTTCTAGGGAGCAACAATTCCCGGTCGGGACTTGCCTTAGTTTTTTAGGAATTGTTTATGAACTTCCATGCACATAGGAGTGAGTTCTATTTTCTTCTTTAATAAAGGGTGATAGATGACTCGATCGAGGAGTCTTTCATTTTTCATTCAAAAGGAAGAGAGGTGAGATGATCTTTGTGACTATGATGACATTACAAAAGGTGATCCTACCCTGACCCCATCACTCTCTTCATCCATTAGTGTTCAAACTTTCTTTTCAATTGCTTGTTTATTTTTCAACTTAAACAACTGTCAAAAAGAACCTCTTCTTCTTTCTTTAATTTAAGTGACAAACATAATTGTTGTGCACTCCTCTCTGGAGACAACTTAGGTTACCCACTTTGCTACATTTTAACTTAGGTTTTATTTATTTTTGTCACACCCCACGACAGGCACGTGTCAGTGTGTTCTGATGTGCGACCAAAGGTACAAGGGTCTATGATTCCATTTCTACTTTAGGGGTTTTTCTATATGAGGTTTAGAGATGAGTTTTCCTCTGATCATGGCTATTTGGAATCAGACATTTGAGAGGGTATGAATTTTTCCATCGATACCAGGCCCGTGCATCACTGAATGGGACAGCTAGCCGAGTAGTGATGAGAAGGTGGAAGCTGGACTAATTGTTTTATGATGGGGAGGGGTTTCCCTTGTTGTTTTGATTTGGTTTTATGGATTTTGACCCTTTGGGGCACAGTTTAATGTCTTATGTCCTTGAAGTCATGTTAGGTTCCCCTTCATCCTTAAAAGGGGTTTATGATATAATAAAAAATAATTTTCAGTCAGGTGAGACTTGATGAAACACCATTGGTGAATGTGGAAACCCACTAAGTTAGTTTGTTTTTCAAAAGTGTTTTGAGCTGAAAATTTGTCACCTTTTTTTATAAACTAATGGTTATGTGGATTTTTTTTCTATGTCATATAAGATTTGTTTATTCAGTAAGCTTCCTTGTGATCTATAAGTCATACTATTGTTGTATCTTGAGATGAGATCTTGTTGGTGGCTCAGTTTTGGAGTAATGTTCATTGGGTTTCTAAAGATGTGTTTGAAGTTGTGATGCAGCCATGGATAATTCTCCGTTGGAAATATTTCCTGCTGATCAACCTAAGGTTTCATTTGAAATGTTAAATCCACCTCTTTTGATGATGCCTCAACCTATTTTTTGTAATAGAGAGATGTTTGGTATCGATTAAAAGTGCTTCTAGGTCGTGATAATTCTTTTGGACATAGCAGTTGTGTTCGGTGATGGTGATGTGTTTCGCCATATTCCTTATCCATTCTACCCCTCATTCAGAGTGAGACATAATTTTGATATGAATCTATGAGTTCCAATTTAGATGAAGGTATTTTTTTGAGCATGTTAGTTTTTTTTAGCGGTGTAATCCTTAGAACCCTAACTGTGGTGCAACATATGCTTCAAGAATCAGGGCTCTAGACATAGGCCTCGGAGTAAAGCTTTTCATGCAGTCAAGAAATATCCAGAGGTGTGGGGAGCTTGACCAAGCTCTTGCTTCTACCATTGTGGTATGGTAGTTTCTATGTCTCTATTATGGTTCCTTATTTCTGTGAACTTCCCTTTGTGGCAGCGGAAGCGTGGTGGACTTACCCTCACACTGTGTCTATGGTTATGCCTTCATGGATGTGGGTTTTCGATCAATGTCCCTATGTAGACCGCCTATGAAAATTGGGTGTGGTCTTGGTGTTACCTATTCGTAGGTAGATAGTTTTTAGTAGTTACTTTATTTCTTTTTTAATTTCAATGAACTAATTATTGGGTCCCCTTCCCTCCCTTCCCCGAGTGGTGGGGGTCCAGATCTGTGCTGAAAGTATTGGCCTAGTTCTTGTCCCCTCCGTTCGGGAGTGGGTGGTTTATATGTCCATGTTGTAACCCTATTAACTTGGGTTTTTAGGTTGTTTTGGGAGATTTTTTGTGGTCCTGTGTAGGTGAGGCCCAATTCTAGTTCATTTTGAATTCTTTTTTTTTTGTTCATTTCTAGTTGGTCTCTAATGGTGGGGAGACCCACTACGGGTCTTGAAGATCTTTCCTTTAGGATTTGTCGGATGGTAGTTGTGATTTAATGGTTGGGATCCCATTCACGCCTCCACCCCAAGTCATTGGATTTTGTGAGTGAACTATGGTTTGGGTGATCATTGGGTTCATTGGGAGAAGGCCCAACAATCTAGTTCTTGTCTAAGTTATGGAGGTGGTGGCTTCATCTTTCCGTTGATTCTTCGGATGTGGTTCTGAGTTGGTGTTTTTTTGGGTAAGAGTATTAAGTTACAGTGTTGGTGATTGATATTTCCTTATATTTATAGGCTGAATTATTTTTTTAAGGAATCATTAGGTGTTGATCTTTCAGTTGGAAAGTGTTATGGCTTTCCGGGGGCGGAAAGCTTTAATGGTGGGGAGAATTGTCACACCCGGTTTTTCATGTCTTTGTTTCGATCTGGTCCATTGTAAATCCCGATAAATTTCATGAGTATTTTTTGAGATGAATGTTGAGTCTCTAAGTTTCATATATGTCTAATCACCTTAATTTGTGTTCCCTATTGCTTGTTTAGAAGTTTTTGAAGAAAGGGTGGTTACTTCATGATTTGGGCCAACCGTGAGCTCATTTCCAGTTTTAAAAACCGAATTTGTTTCTTTTATAAATCCTTTTTTTTCAACATTTTTCACCCATTACACTTCACACTTATCCTATACTGACATATTAAAACTTACATATCCTTTTGGACACCTTAAGAATTCATAATCATGGTTAATTTGGGTTAATTGTTTTAGGTATTGGGCCAGCCCATGGGCTCATTTCCAATTTTAAAAAAACTAATTTGTTTCTTTTATATCTAATAAATTTTTTAATATTTTTCGGTGATTACACCTCAAACTCGAATCCAATACCCCATTCCTCACTAAAATTATCGATTTACCCTCTTTTAATCTCATATGGGTCGCAAATTAGGGTGAAAGTTCTCAGGTTACCTCAAATCTCCCAGAATGGAAAAGGTAAATGGTTTCGTACATAAATCATTCAATTCGATCTATTTTTCCCACAAATATTCTTTACCTGGTTCTTCCAGAACTTAGTAGACTCTCCAAGAAGTTCCATCCCATTACATTTTCTCTATGCTTGCAGATCTAATGGAATACGAAGAGTTTTCAAGTGGAAAAGGTGGGATTCTGTCTCTTTTATCCTCCCTCTTCTTCCTCCTTTCATTATTTCTTGGTTTTATAATCTCCCCTAGTCATTATCGACCTATAGTTATGTTATACCATGATTTTTTATGGGTTTTTTGTTCGTTTAGGTCTGGTATTCATATTTTTAGGGTTTATAAATCCGCATCGGGTGATTTCGGGTGTGCGTTTCCATTACGCCAAGGATTTGAGGTAGGATATCCCTTTCACTTGCCTTTATTATTTAAGTTTCATAATTTTTTTATTTTTAAAACCTTATATATATGTTTATTATTGTTGTTAATCCTTTGGATAGTTTTCTTGGTGTGAAAAATGGTTGTTTATTCCTTGTTTTGTGAAAGGTAGTGTTGTTTTGTCATAAAAGTACACTCCAAGTGTTTGTTTAAATGTTCCACTATCTTTCAAAACTTTTTTTTGAGTTTTATAAGCTGGTTTGTGGTATTTTTAACATTTTACAGTATCTTTAATAAAATATGGAATTAAATTTGTGTTTTATTCCTTTTCAAGTTATTAAAATAAATTGTTTTGTTTAAAAAGGGCATGTCATGAGTTCGGTAAATTGCCCGGTTGGCTTTTATGTGTGATGTGTGATTTAAAAATTATTTTTTTGGATTTATAAATGAATTTTAAGAATTAAAAATGGAATTTTTGTGTCCTTATACGGCTTTCCAATTTGGATTTGTTTTTACAAACAAATGGGTTTTGGTTTACAACATGTTTTGGCCCGAGTTGTAGGAAAATAGTCTGTTTCACATCCTTCTGAAAATGGTTGTGTTTTGAATATGTAACCTGAGTGTTTTAAGGGATTTATTAATGTGGGTTGATGCTTTAAATTGTTTTTATACACCTACTTAATAAAATTTAAATGCATAGATTGGTCAAATGTTATTTTTGAGAAAGTCTTAAAGGCCTGTTTGGCATTTGTTTTGTTTTGTAAAAATGGTTTCCATGTGTATTTCATGTTCTATCTTTTGGGGAAATTTTATGGTCCATGAAAATGATTTATTAATTGTTTTTGGGGCTTCCAAATATGGTTTGTTATTTTATTGATGGGTTTTTTGCCTCAAAAGAGCATTTTTTAATGGATTTTATGTGCAAGGTCTCGTGATACTCCTTGAAATTGTTTTACAAATCTTTTTAGTGGTTTATTGATTCGTGAAAGAAATGTGAAACATGTTTGTGGTCTGTTTTTTTGTTTATAGTTTGGTAATAGAATTTTGATTTGGAAAATGTATTTGATAATATGTGTAACTTGATTGAACACTAAAGGGAATCCCAGGTATCTAGGTGGGAGGACGTGTACTAGTATGCTAGTGATCCTGTGGGGTTTGGCCCCTGTTTCACGTAGCAAGTTTGATGATGACAACACTAATTAAACTATGATTATGATGTTGTTGGGGGACCACTAGGTTATAGGAATTCTCCCTACTAGTTGCGTGTGTGCATGAGAATGAATATTTATTATGGTTACTTTCACCGAGATATGAGGTACCTGAGGCTCACAACTAACTAGTGCATAGGGGTGTTCTCGTAACTTGTGCTCATTGGATATTTTTTACTCACCGTCAGCATACAGTGTGTTTGGTTTGTAAATTCAGTAGTGTGTGTGATTTATTTAAAATTTTAAATTCTTTAAAATAGCCCTCTTGAAAACTATTTTCATTTTGAAGTTGTACCTCTTTGAAAAATTTTATTAGTATTCTTGTTTATAAAACATGAAAGTTTTTGTCTAGTGATTTTTTTTAGAATGGGACCTCATTTGGAAAACATAAATTTATATTTTTATTTAAAAATAGAAATTTATGTTTCTTTTATTTTAAATTATGTTCATTGGGAATAGAATATCGGGCTAACCTATTGAGTTTTAATACTCACGCCTATAGTCTTCTCTATTTTTATCCCTTGTGCAGGTTTCAACTTGAGTTTGATCACCTTGGGTGATGTGTGATCATTATGTTGGAGAGTGACCAGCGGGGTCACATGGAGTTATTTGGTTATCGAGTTTGGTCATTTGAGTTGTTGGTTTAGTTATACTTTCGATTTCTTGTACAAAAAAAATGTTAAGTTCAATTTTTATGTAAATGTATTTTTGTCTGTCCATTTATTTCCACTGTTTGTTTGATTGTTTATATTTGGGAGAAATCATTCCCTTGTATACTCTATTGATGCCCTTGGTTCTTGTCGCCATCCCGAGAGGATCGGGAACGCCTCTTGGAACTTGTCACGCGCTGTCCTGGGTGACCGGTTCAGGGTCGACTCAGGCTGGTTCGTGACATAAATATTGTAACCGAAGCCCCATGTCGATAAATAGACACGTATGTCTATTTTTTCAAGTAAAGAACTATAAGCTCGATGAATTAAGAATTTTTGAGCTAAAATATTTCTTTCCCGAATCTTCTTCCCACCCCTCCTAAGAATGAGAGACGTTCTTCAAGACCAAAGAACAAGTGATCAAGAAAAACTGGCACAAGACACTCGCTTCACCATGATAGCGCCCAGAGAACGAGTGGTGTTGATCGGAGTCTATCGAAGCATGTGTGGATCACCACTAGAGGGATTCTGGTTTGGATCCTCACAAGCGCCATGAGACAATCCAGAAGGGTCATTCCTGATGATCAACTTCATCAAGGAAGAAAATACCAAAGATCCAGGTATTCTTTTCTTTATGAAATTAATTAAATTAATTATAAACATGATGTGCAAGATCCTATCTAAAGGTTTCTTGACTCTTCCTTTTTTATCTAAATCTTTGATTCTATTACGTGGAGACTGACGTTCATCGTCATATTGATCTTAGAATAATCATTGATCATGGTAAAAATTAAAGTTGGGTGTCATCCCAACCACGCTTTCATTGCACCCAAAACCTTCAATGCGCAAACATATGACATTAATTACTTTGAAACATTCTCTCCCATGGCCAAGATGGTGTTGGTTCGCTTATTTATCTCTCTTTCCACCTCTTATTGCTGACATCTCCATCAGATGGATGTAAAGAATGTTTTTCTTCAATACTTTCTTGATGAAGAGGTTTATATGGAGCAACCACCAGGGTTTGTTGCTTAGGGGGAGTCTTCCAAGGTTTTTCTCCTTCGTTTATCATTGTATGACCTCAAGCAGTCAACTCATGCCTGGTTTGGGCGCTTTTGCACCGTTTTTCTCAACTTTGGCATGTGTCAAAGAATCAAAGATTCTTTTGTTTTCTATCATCATTCTACAGCAGAAAACATTCTTTTGATATTCTACATGGATGATATTTTCATTATTAGTAGTGATAATGTTGGAATTGATCGACTCAAATCCTTCATCAAAATTTTCATACGAATGATTTGGGTCCACTACGCTATTTCTTTAGAATTGAGGTCTCTAGATGCACCAAAGGAATTTTTCTATCTCAGAGTATGTTCTTGAAATTCTACAAGAGACTGGAATGACTCGAACCGACTCAGTTGACTCACCCCTTGAACCTTAAGAAAAATCACTTCATACTGACAGTGAAATGTTTTCTTCACCCGATAGACGGACGACTTGTTGGGAAACTTAACTACTTGATGATGAATCGACCTGAAATTGCTTGTGCGGTTAACAAAATGAGTCAATTCATGAAATACCCAACCAAAATGTAGTGGAAGACTATTATTTGCATTGTTAGATATGTTTAAGAACCCAATTCTTCCCTTGAGGTACATATCTTTCTTTTTCAGTTTGTACTTAAGGAAATGAAGGAAAAAGAGGCTTACACGCCATGCATTTTCAAGAACACACTGTGTAATATGGGTACATGCCTTGTACTTCCCAGTACATGGCCTTTAATGATCTGGACATGACCTGTTTGGAAAATGTACGGACACGGCATGTTGTTTTCAGTACACGTTGTGTACTTTTTTTTGGCTAAATCAGTCAGTAGTGTCGTTTTTATGAAAATGGACAGAGGGCTCATCCGGCTTCGATGAGAAATGTGCCAGAGGAAGAATTTCCTCCTAAATCTCTATCTGAACTCTGATTAGATTGTCGTTAGAGGCGTTTAAATCCAATCAGTAAGCTCTGAATTCCTCTTGAGTCGTTCTTCTTGGTTTTTTTCTCTCAACCTAGTTTTTGAGGGTTGAATATTTTGATCATTTTTATAGAACTACTCTGCTTTAGGTCGATTTGAAAGCTGAAACTAGATGAGGAGAGTCATACGAACATAAGGTAGATGGTCTTACGCCTTTTTTTGATTTTCGAGTTGATTATATATGTCGAAGTGCAGGGCGCCCACTTTTAGGGCGTCACTTGATTGAATAATGAACCATGTTATTGCCTATTGATGATTAGGTAATTAATTAGACGATTCAAAAGCATATTTAGGGTTGTGAACCTTGATTTTGGGCCACTACATGGGTGTGTTTCCCTTGGAAGGTCGTTTGGATGAGAATGCATAAGAGGTTTGACTTGAATTCCCATTCTTGGGTTGTTAAAATAAACTTTTTATGTAATATGAATTACCCACGTGAGATAATTAAATTATTAATCCATGTAATAGTTTAATTTTTATGTGATACTTGTTATGTGAACTGTTCCCATGTGAGTTTTTTAAATGATAAGTCATGTGATAGTTTAATTCACATGTGTTTCTTTTGATATAGAATTGAATTATATGACAAAGAGGGGTAATTAGAAATGGGTGAGTTGTAGTCTCAGTTAAAAGATAAGGTCAGGCTCATGTGACTAATTGCACCTTATATACCTTGGGTGAACTATTTTCTTAGTTAAAAGACAATAGACAGGCTCAAGAGGTTAATTATGTAAAGGTTGTGAGCGAGCCACGAATAGGGTGGTCATGCTCATTGAGGCTTATTTAAAATGCTGAGCGAACCTAGGATCCATTTAGGGATACCCAGGCTGGGCTCTATTGGAAAATTATTAAATGATTATTATGTCACGAGTTGACAATTAATTTTATACGGGGGTATTCAAGCCTAGGACAGACCTCGAGACTTTTATATAATCCAATGGAATTGAATAATGAAATGGAATGACTAATGATGCATCTGCCAAGCCAAAGCACAAACTTGGATTCGGTCTTCACTTGTACTTGGTCACATTGTCTTCTGAGACATTTTTTGTGCTTACTTTTGAGTATCTTCTAGTTTATTGCTTTCACTATCATACACTTCCTGTTATATATATTCACTAATAGCTTGGTACAAACCTTGGGTGGTTGCCTAATGGGATTTAGTCTCACACCCTGTTTGGGTCATGATTTTGGGCTCAAACAGGTTATATGATTGTAGGTGTTGATAAGGGAAAGTTCCCTTCTGCTGGTATTTGGTTTTCTGCTTAGAAGTAGGAGAGCATGGGATTGAGATGAGGCTTGCGATGCTTCCTAGTCTCTTTTGTTCCTTCTGTTCTTTTGAGACATATATTGTGTATTACTGCAGTGTACTTGTTTTTGTTGTTTTCTTAGAACATGTGATATGTTGCATCACTTTTTGTATGGAATTATGTTTGCTTACTTCTAATATTAGTCTTTCATTGTTTATTTCAGTTGTATGTTGTTTACTGCTTCCTCTATTGTATATTTATTTAATCTGTTGTGTTACACTCTGCCAATGAGGGAATAGTTTCCCCACTATCACACCCTAGGTCCTTGCTGCTATTCAAAACCCTTTGGCATTTGAGGAGATGCGCTTGAGGCCATGTGGCCAACCGGGTATGGGGCACCAGTTGAGTGGAATCCGGATCCGAGGCATTATAAAGTGGTATCAGAGGAGTGTTCTTTTCTGGTTTGTCTTACTGTTTAGCGACATTAGATAGGTATAGGAAGGAAATGGAGTTTGGTAATAAAATTTTCCTGAGAGTAGCTACCTCACATACAGGGAAAAGCCAAATTTCCTTGAATTGACTTGTGATTTTCAGATTTTGAGTTATTACAGTTGATTATATTTCACTATCAGGTGACACACTTGTTTTATATTGTTATTATTGACATTATTGTGGTTCTATTATTTTTTTTTGCAAACCAATGAGATGAGGGTATTCCATCTCATGCATCATATAAGAACTTGTTAAAATCACATGTCATGCATTCTTGTCATGTCATTTAGGAGCATTACTGATTACATGATATTGTGATAGATAGTGTGCTAGATATGCATGCTATTATGATAAATACCATAATAGATATACCTGATGTTGTGATAGGTGTATTGATACATGTTATGGTTTTAATTGGATGGATGTTGAACATTGATCCTTGAGATGTATGGGCCCTCTTGGATCGGAATTTTGTGGATCATGTTTCAGCCATGATCTGAAATTGTGTATTTATTTGCTATATGTGATGAAAAACTTTGATTTGTGGGGAGTATGGGCCCCCACGGGTCAGAATTTAACACATTGTTTCTTTATATTGCAAAAAAAGGGTTTCAGAAAAGTTTCTGAGGCTTACTATCTGGAAACCCAGAAAACATGGTGTGTGGTCCTAAGAATGTAGGTTACGAGCGCTGTGGAAGTGCAGGATGGGCATGCACCCAACTTTGATAATTGTCATAATCAATGATTAATCTGGGATCAATATGATGATGAATGCCAGTATCAATGGAATTGAATGAAAGATAAAAGACAAAGGAGAGAACCTGGAACCGAGAAGAGGGGATCGACATATTTTTTTTATAATTAATTTAATTAACTTATAGAATTACCTCCAAGGTGATTATTTCTTTTTTGATTTGTCCAACCACGGGTCTGAGGTGTGGCTTTGTTGTGATATAGAATCGAAGGATAGGAATCCTCTAGCAGTGATCCACACGTGCTCCACGTATCTGCAGACGTTGCTGAAGGAGTCTTCGGGTGATAGCATAGAAGATCCTTGCACTTGGGATGTACATCTTCAATTACCTTGAGAATCACTTCCAAACCATTCTCCTAGATCCGGTGGAGGAGGATCTCTCTCATTCTTGAGAGTGTTCTTGGAGAGGGAAGAGTTCTCTAGGATAGAGAGATTTTCTCCAAAGATGTTGTGCATGCAATGATTGGTTAACTGGTCGAATGACCCCTTGGATAATATAGAGAATAATAACATAATGGAGAATTTAATTCACCACGTAATAATAAATAATTATCACAGGTGTCGTTACTTAATTTATTATTCCAAGTGAAACCTCATGTCAAATAATAATAGCAATGCTATTATTTCTATGACATGTGCTGAACTTGCACGTTATATTTAAATATTATTTAACAAAATAATATTTAACATTGTTTCTCACCGGACACATAACTTGGTCCATCAATCCTCCACAATATTTACCGGGCCTTGAATAAAGACTATTTATTTATTAAATAAATATAACTACATTATTTTCCAATAAATAAATATTTCATCTGCAATATATTCTCTCGAATAACTAGCGACGAAATAAATGCGATCAGGCATACTTGAATAATTATTAAACCAAAACTAGGAATAATATTTATTCAACATGTTAAATGAATAAATTATTTAGTTGAGATATTGGCTAAACTTAGTGTGTGACCTTATAGGACTCTTTCTCATTGGCATTAGGTGGGCTTGCCTAAAGTTCAAGATTACTGTCTATCAATGAGTCAAGGCACCCAAGAGAAAGAAGTTGATGTCGCAATGACATGTCACCTCATACGAACGCTTACTGTGTAATATAATCCCTTTGTCCCGATATCTCCAATCAAGCGGGTTTCATGCAAGTGCTATCAACCCATGTGCTCGATTTCTCATTCTTTGACTTCCCGAAATTGAACTTGCCAAGAGAACACCATGACCATGGATTTAGTCAGGCTATATCATTTCTATCAAATGGGATGAGATATCTACTTCTGTAGAAGTTAAAAATCTTTTCTCGCGTTATTCATTAATGTAGTATTACTTGTGACACACTCAACATATCCTACCTCACCTCAAACATCTGTCATCATAGTTTTCATCAATACATCTAAGCGCACAAGTCATAATACCCATTAATAATAATCATAAAGTTTAAGGACCAATATACACATCTGTAGATAGAAACATCCAATGACACTTATGAATGTGTATTTACTACTGGTGGGTCTTGTTCTCATAATATCATCCTGAATATTACCAAGGGATCACACCATGAGAAGGTGCCTCAAAGTTTCATGAGTCCCCACCCCTGATATCCTTTATCATTTGTGTCCATTCAAATGATGTCATCCATCCATAGAACATATATTCAAGAATAATGTCATGGAACTTCTGGGTTCTCATCATAGCAGGGATCTTCTATGATATTTTAATGAGATAGATATTCTTAGGACATTATCACATACTAAGTCACATAGAATAACAATCATGATGTGATAAGTAGTTTATTAATATTCATCCAATGAATACAAATTTATCATAAAATAAAAAAAGTTGGTTTCTAGGGCACCAACTCCTATAGACTCCCACTTGCACTAGAGTCAACTGCTAACAACCTTCAATATGCTAGCTCTCACATGATATTCATGCTTCTGCTGAGATAGACCTTTAGTCAAGGGGTCCACCACATTCTCTTTCGTGGATACTCTACTCACTGCAACTTCACTCCTTTGATAGAAATCCCTCAAGATGTGATACTTTCGGAGTATTTTCTTTGTCCGTTGATGTGACCTTGGCTCTTTTTCAAGAGTTGTCGCTGCAATTTTATCACAATACAATGTAATGGGATCTTTACTACTAGGAACCACATCAAGCTTATAGAAAAAGTGTTGAATACATACAGCTTCCTTTTCTGTATCAGAGGATGCTATATATTTGGAATCCTCTACAGAATCAGAAACAACCAGCTGCTTTGAACTCTTCCATCTCACAACTCCTCTGTTGAGATATAAAACATATCCTGATTGTGACTTCAAATCAATATGATCTGTCTAAAAACCAGCATTAGCATACCCTCTGATGACAAGTTCCTCATATCCTCCATACACCATGAACATATCATTAGTTCTTCTTAGATACTTAAGGATATTCTTGACAGTAGTCCAATGTTGTTCTCCTAGATCTTCTTGATATCTATCTACCATGATCAGTGAATAAAAAACATCAAGTTTAGTACATAACATGGCATACATAATAGATCCTATCACTAAATCATATGAAACCTTACTCATCCTATCTTTCTCATATTGTGTCTGGGGACACATTTTTTTGGAAATATGTATTCCATGTGACATCAGAACCAAACCCCTCTTAGATTGTTCTATACTAAATATCTTTAGTATTTAGTCAATGTATGTACTTTGACTTAGTCCAAGCATCCTCTTGGATCTATCAAGAATGATCTTGATCCCTAAAATGTAGGCTGCTTTGCCTAAGTCCTTCATGGAGAATCACTTGTTCAACCAGTCATTGACTAACTACAATATTGGTACGTTGTTTCCAATAAGAAATATATTGTCAACCACTACTGAAAATGTGGTTTTTACCCACGGTTCTTTACCAACGGTTTTCTTAAACAGTTGGTAAAGAAGGGATAGGAAACCCTTTCCCAATGGTTCTAGTGAACTGTTGGAAAATGGTACCCTTTTACCAATGGTTCCATAAAACCGTTGACAAAGGGGTGCTTAAGTTACCCTTTCCCAATGATTTCATAAAACCATTGGGAAAGGCAACCCCTTTGCCAACAGTTTTGTTGATACGTTGGGAAAGGGTACCCTGAACACCCCGTTCCCAATGGTTTTTAAAAACCATTGGTAAATCTTTTCCCCAAATACAATCGGGCCGCTGCTCTCCTCCAGTCGTGACAGAACCCTAAAATCAATCCAGCGCTCGGCTCCTCTCTCGAACTCCCCCATCCGAACAGGTGAAAATCCATCTGAATCATCTCAAATCAGGTATTTTATTCTTTATACAAATATGCTACCTTGTTTTTATTGTTATTGATCTAATATTTTAGTTTTAAGTTTTGATTTTGATGTGATTTCACCCTGACAAATAGGGAAATGAATGAATATTTTGTTAATTAATTAGTTTCCCATGGAATATCATTTGTGTTATAATGTCCATGAAAATTAAAGGTGTCACGAACCAGCCCGAGTCGACCCTGAACCGGTCACCCAGGCCAGCCCGCGGCAAGTCCCGAGAGGCGTTCCCGATCCTCCCGGGATGGTGACAAGCACAAAGGGCATCAATAGAGTACACAAGGGAACGATTTCGCCCATATATAAACAATCAAACAAACAGCGGAAATAAACGGACAACCCAAAATGAATTTATATAAAAATTGAACTAAATATTATTTGTACAAGAAACTAAAATTAGAACAAAACCAATAACTCAACAAAACAAACCCGATGAACAAATAACTCCATGTGACTCTTCTGGTCACTCTCCAACACAATGATAAAATGTCGCCCAAGGTGATCAAACTAAAGATGAAACCTGCACAAGGGCTAAAAAAAGAAGAAGACTATAGGCGTGAGTATTAAAACTCAGTAGGTTAGTCTGGTATTCTATTCCCAATGCACATTACTTTAAAATAAAAGAAACATAAATTTATAGTTTTAAATTAAAGATTTGAAAGTATGGTTTTCAAATGATGTTCCATGCTATAATAATTATCAGACAAAAACATGCATGTTTAATAAACAAAAATGCAAGTAACAATTATTTTCAAAGAGGTGAAACTTCAAAATGAAAATAGTTTTCAAGAGGGATGCTTTAAAGAATTTTAACATTCAAATAAATAACACATACTACTTAATTTACCAACCAAACACACCGTATGCCGACGGTGAGTACAAAATATCCAATGAGCACTAGTCATAGGAATACCCCTAGGCACTAGTTAGTTGTGAGCCCCAGGTACCTCGTATCTCGGTGAAAGTAACCATAATAAATATCTGTTCTCGTGCACGAGCCACTAGTAGGGAACATACCCATAACCTAGTGGTCCCCAATCATCATCATCATCATCATAGTTTAGTTAGTGTTGTCATCGTCAAACTTTCTACGTGAAACAGAGGCCAACCCCCACAGAATCACTAGCATACTAGTACACGCCCGCCCACCTAGATACCCGGGATTCCCTTTAGTGCTCAATCAAGTTACACATATTATCAAATACACATTTCATATCCACATTCCATTCCAAAACCATAAAAACACAAACAACCCATAATCTTTATTCACATTTCTTACACTAATCAACAAACCGCTAAATATTTTGATAAAACAATTTCATGAAGTGTATTGAGGCTTTGCACATAAAACTCTTTCAAAATCACTCTTTCAATTATAAACACACATCAAAACCAAACCAAATAATATTTGGAAGCCCAATAAACATTTAATAAATTCATTTAATGTACCATAAAACAATCCCAATTTCACAACTTGTTATATACAAGTAAAACACTCCTTCATTTCTAGGAAATGCCAAACGGGCCTTTAAACATTTTCTCAAAACTAACCTTTGAGGAAGGTATGCATTTTAATTTTATTAAGGATCTGTATAAACACCATTTACAGAATAAAACCACATTCATAAATCTCTTATAATACTCAGGTTACATATTCAAAACACAACCATTTTCATAAATATGTGAAACAGTCCATTTTTGGGCAACTCGGGCCAAAATATGTTGTAAATCAAAACCCACTTGATTGTAAAAACAAATACAAATAGTAAATCCATATAAGTACCCAAAAATACCATTTATCATTCTTCCAATTCCTTTATAAATCCAAACAAATAACTTTTAAATCACACATCACACATAAAAGCCAACCTGGCAATTTACCGAACACATGACATGCCCTTTTTAGACAAAACAATTTATTTTAAGTACATGAAAAGGAATAAAACACCAATTGAAAGCCATATTTTCATTCATGATACTGTAACATGTTAAAAATACCATAAACCATATTATAAACCTCACAAAATATTTTCAAAAGATAACGGAACATTTAAACAAACACTTGTTGAGCACTTTCATGGAAAAACAACACTACCTTTCACAAAACAATGATTAAACAACCACTTTGGACACCAAGAAAATTATCCAAAAGCTTAAAAACAATAATGAACATTTATATCAGTTTAGGAAAATATTAAAATGATGAAACTTGAATGATAAAGGCATGTGCAAGGGATATCTTATCTCAAATCTTTGGCGTAATTGAAACGCACACCCGAAATCACCCGCCGCGGGTTTATAAACCATAAAACTATAAAGATCAGACCTAAACAAACAGAAAACCCATAAAAAAACATGGTATAAAAAAACCTTAGGTCGATCAAGACTAGGGTACAATATAAAACCAAGAAATAATGAAAGGAGGGGGAAGAGGAAGAAGAAAGGAGAAGGAATCTCACCTTTCATCCTAGAAAACTCTTCGTCTTCCATTATATCTGAAGCCCTAGAGAAAAGGTAATGGCTTGAAAATTCTTGGAGAGACTCCTAAGGTCTAGACGAACCAGGGGAAGAATATTGGTGGCTAAAAGAGTACGAATTTATTGATTTATGAATGATAAAAGTTACCTTGGAAATTCTGGGCGATTTGAGGTTTCCTGAGAATTTTCGCCCTAATCCGCGACCCACATGAGATCCAAAGAGGTAATATCTATTATTATGGTTAGGCTAGGGTTATTGTCTTTGAGGGGGAGGTGGAATCACCGAAAAATAGTAAAAATTGAAAAAGATATAAATGAAACAAATTATTTTTTCAAAACAGGAAATGGGCCCATGGGTTGGCCCAATACCTAAATAAGTAACCCAAATTCACCCGGCTTATGAATTTCTAATGGGTAAAAAAGGATAAATAAATTTTAATATATCAGTATAGGACAATTGGTAAGTTTAATGGGTGAAAAAGGATGAAAACAAAAGAGTTATAAAAGAAACAAATTCAGTTTTTAAAACTAGGAATGGGCTCACGGTTGGCCCAAATCATGAAGTAACCACCCTTTCTTCAAAAACTCCTAAACAAGCAATGGAGATCCCAAATTATGGTGGTTATACATATATGAAACTTCAAAACTCAAGATTCATCTC
Source organism: Viscum album (assembly GCA_963277665.1). Classification (NCBI taxonomy): domain Eukaryota; kingdom Viridiplantae; phylum Streptophyta; class Magnoliopsida; order Santalales; family Viscaceae; genus Viscum; species Viscum album. The sequence goes on from OY728146.1 coordinate 1,227,081,611, forward strand.
ATCAAATACCCATGAAAAGGATCGGGATTTCTAATGGGCCGGATCAATACAAAGACAGAAAAAAAACCGTGTGTGACAAAAGGGGTAATGTAATAGAAGACCTTGAATAAATTGTGGAAGTTGGGGTATGTTTCTTCTATGAGAGGTTTTTTTTGTGTTTCATTGTATGTTGTAGGCTGTTGTATGGTGATTGAGGTGACCAGTTTGTCTTTGTGATATGTGGGGTTGTAATGTGATGGTTAGTGGGCATGGGTGTGACATGTGAAGTTGCATGATAGTGATGATGTGTGGTGGTGTTGTGCCGTGTGGAGGTGTTGTGTGATGAATTTGTGGTGTATGATGTGGTGAGGTGGTTTTGGTTGTGCGGTGGTTTGTGATGTGCAATATTTTTGTTGTGATATGTGGTTGTTTTGGTGAGATGGTTGGCCGATGTAACATGGAGATGATGGTTATTGTGAGATGGTGAGTTATTGTGTGGTGGTTTTATTAGTTTCCTGGTTATCTATGGAATAAATTATGCTATTAAAACAAAAAAAAGATATTAAATAAATGAGATGGAATAGAAATGGATGTGTGGTAAATGGATTTAATTAATTTAACATTAAATGAATGGAAAATGTAAGTGTGAATGAAGTGGCTTATAAATGAAAGTGGGAAATGTTATGTGTCTTGTGTGGTGGTGGTGTGGTGTGTTGCATATAGTGGTGAAAGTTTTTGTGATGGTTTATCCAACCAGAGTTGGATAAACTTACCAATGATCAGAGGTTTTGAGTTATGGGTATTTTTTCTAATATCTAGGATGGTGGTTATATGGTTCGATAACTACTATGTCTTCCCTACTCTTCCTTCATAAGTGATTGACCATGTGTTTTTAGGCAAGATGTGATGTTATTGTCCATGTGTCTTCAGGTGAGATGTACTATGATTTCCCTAGTGTTTTCAGGTGAGGTGCGATGTGATAAGGATATAATAAGATGTGGCATGTGGTTGGGGTCATGTAGGGTAAAAGGATGGCACAAGGTTGATGTTATTCATGTTCATGATACCCTACTAATATGGTTATGGGATGAGGCATGATGTGATGTGATAACACATTAAGTTCTTGCTGGTTTTACATTTTTTCAATAACGCATTAGTATGTTTTTTTTCACATGTGTAGTTGATACCTTGATTATTTTCTTCCTTTATCGTTTACTTAAATGTATTTTCTATTAAAGTTCAATATTATTGAATTGTTTATGACAAAATGACTTATATAAATTCTTTTTACAGAATGGACAGAAGTTGGATGTATGAAACCGATCGGATCTCAAGCGATTTTCAAAACAATTTGGAGGGTTTTATAGATTTTTCATTTCACAATGCTTCAGATAGTGGTCACATACACTGCCCATGTTCCAATTGTGTTGGTAGACCTTGGTTGAGCCGTGAAGAAGTCAGCTACCACATAACCAAAAATGGTTTTCAAGCAAACTACTTTGTGTGGTATCACAATGGGGAGAAAATGAAATCTCAAATTGTTGATGATTGAAATGAAAGGACCGGAATGGAGAATTTGTTAGATGATCGGTTTCCATTTATTCGTCGTCATGAAAAAGAAAGGATTTCGACTCAAGAAGACTTTGATATGAGGACAGCTGATGCATCTAGTGAAAATGATGATATTGATAGGGTGAAAAAATTGAATGATGCTGCCACGACTCCAGTATATCGACAATGTGATAAAATGAAAAATCTGGAATTTTTAATCTGATTGTTTCATGGGAAAACTATGTATGGGATTTCTAATACAGCAATCGATTACATTCTTACCCTCATAAAGGATTTACTTCCAGATGATGCAGATATTCCCTCAAACCATTATATGTCATGGAAGTTAGTTAAGGAACTTGGATTTTCAAGAAACAAAATTCATGCTTGCCCGAAAGATTGCAGTTTATTCTGGGAGGAAACCGCTGAACGAAATGATTGTATAAAATGTGACACATATCGCTGGAAGTAAAAATCTAATGGAACACCATCTCGTGTTCCACAGAAAGTAATGTGGCACTTTCCATTGATCCCCAGACTCTAGAATCTTTTTATGTCTGATGACATATCAATAAAAATGAGATGGCATGATACCGAGAGAAAGAAGACTAATGATGAGTTGGTTCATCCTGCAGATGAATTTGCATGGCAGAGATTTGATTCTCAAAATCCTGATTTTGCAGCTGACGTGTGTAATGTGAGGCTGGGTCTTTCATGCGACGGTTTTAATCCATTTGGGAAGATGCTTACTTCTCACAGCACATGACCAGTTTTTATACACATTTATAATATTCCCCCATGGTTGTGTATGAAAAAACCTTTCACTTTCATGAGTATACTCATATTTGTTCCTTCTAATCCCGGCATTGATATTTATGTATACATGAAACCTTTAATAAAAGAGTTGAAACTTCTTTGGGATGTGGGTGTGCTCACATACGATGCATGTTCGAAAGACATATTTCAGATGCGTGTTGCGCTTATGTGGATGATCAATGATTTTCCGGCTTATGCAATGATGTCTGGATGGAGCACGAAGGGAAAACTGTCATGTCCAGTTTGTATGAAGAATACACGATCCAGAAGACTGAAACATCGTTGTAGTTTCAGTTTTATGGGACATCGACGATTCTTTCCAAAGGATCATCCATATAGAATGAATCGTCGAAGATTTGATAATACCGTAGAGACCGATGATCCACCTCATCATATGTCTGGAACTGATGTGCTTAATGAATTGAAAGATTTCATTTTTTCATTTGGGAAGGGTTAAATGAAATCTGGAAAGAGAAAGAATTTTTCCACTGAAACCTGTTACAATTGGAGGAAGATGAGTATATTTTTTTTATTTGCCTTATTGGTCAACCAATTTGTTAGTCATTGCTTAGACGTAATGCATATTGAAAAGAATATATGTGAAATGTTGCTTTTGGTTCTTCTAAATGTCAAGAGGAAGAAAAAAGATGATTTATGATCTCGATGTGACTTGGTGGATTGGGGCATCAGACCAGAATTACATCCTGTGTGTATCATTGAAAATAAATGGAAACTTCCATGTGCTTCTTATGTGATGACACCTATGAAAAAAAAACAATTTCTAGAAGTATTAGAGACTATTAGAGTTCCTGATGGCTATTCAAGAAACATATCTAAATGGGTCAATAGAAGAGAGTTGAAGCTAAAATCTTTGAAGACTCATGATTATCACGTTCTACTGCATGAGTTGCTTCCAATAGCAATCCGTCATCTTTTTTCCAATAATTTAAGGGTGGATGTTATTCGGTTGTGCCATTTGTTTAGAGATCTTTGTGCTAAGAATCTATCCAAGTCTTTCTTGCAAAAAATGTTGACAAATGCCCCATTAATTTTGTGTGAGTTTGAGAAAATATTTCCTCCATCATTTTTCACATGCATTCTGCATCTGACTGTCCATATTCCCACTGAAATACTTCTCGGAGGACCTGTTTCTTTTCGTTGGATGTATCCAACTAAAAGAAATATGTTCACATTAAAGTCTTATGTCCGAAATAGAAATCATCCCGAAGGTTCTATCATGAACGGTTACTTGGCTCAAGAATGTATGGATTTCTGCTCGATGTATTTGTATAATCTTACTACAAGATTGAACAAACCAATGAGAAATGAAGAAGAACAGTATGAGAAAATTGAACCCAGTTTTCCATCACTTCCTCAAACAGGAGGAATTCCTGGATCATATACATTGAAGACATTAAGCCATGAAGATCGGGAGATGGCACATCGCACAGTTTTGTTCAACTGTGATTTTTTCGATGACTATATCAGGTAACTAAATTGATTATGTATATCTGTTAAACTATTCATATTTTTTATATAAAGGTAACATAAAACAATGATAAATAGGAAGCATCGTTCTTTATCTTTGAGAAGGAGAGAGGCTTTGCATAGCAAAGAGTTTTCTGCTTGGTTAAAATTGAAGGTAAAAATATTACTGTTTAAAATAATTATATCAATATTTAATTAAGTTTAATAGTCATTTATATTGTAGGTATTGAGTTTATCTGCTGACTCTGTCTCTGAGGAAATAAGAGCTTTGTCTTTTGGTCCTAATACCGTGGTTCATGGCTGTAAATCAATTGTTATCAATGGGTACAAATTTATTGTCACTGAACGAGCAAAGAACATGAGAACACAACATAGTGGTGTTATGGTTACATCCACAATAGATTGTTATGACAGTGCATCAGATAGTAGACTGCGATTTGAAAATGTGGGTTATTATAGAGTTGTTGAGAAAATAATAATATTGGATTATTACTCTCATGGATGAGTCACAATAATGAAATGTCATTGGTTTGATTCGATGATGAGACATGGCACATTTATTGATGATTGTGGATTTCGAGTAATTAATATGACTCGCACTCTTACTACCGAAGAACCATATGTGTTGGCATCAATGGCTAAACAAGTTTTTTATGTCAAAGACCAACTTCGACCTGAATTTGGTGTCATAGTTGAAGTAATTCCAAGACATATTTTTGATGATGGTGATGATGGAATTGACACTATCCCTAGTGCCATTATAACCAATCCATTTATTTCTTTTGATGACTCCAATAGCTCAATTGTCAGAGTTGATTGTGAACCTGAAGTTGTGGTTGAAAATATATAGAATCATTCATCCATGTTCTCAATTCTTTTGGTTTACCTCGAGTTGGGTTGTTAAGGTTGGTAATATTCAAATTGATTTAGTATTGATCACAAATATGTTTTAGCTGACTTGTCTGTTATGTGAATTTTCAATGTTTATTGGTTGCAGATTTATTTGAATTGCATTTTCTAATTTGGAATTGAACTGTATTCAAACCTAGTCAAACAATATTTCTAACTTGGTGAACATTACAAATTGTATGATTTATTAAATCCATTCAAGCTCTTCTAAAACAATTGATAGCTAAATTACCAATGAATCCCCCTATTCCCTAATATATTTAGTTTTTTGGGTTACACATTAGTTTCCTTTTTCTAATTAATTACATATTTGTTTTCAAAAGTAGGAAATGCAGCCAATTGAAGAGAGATGAAGGAAAAAAAATGATGGAGAACAATCGTCGAATGATGGAGTTGGGAATTCCATCATTAGTGCCTATGGTGAGTAATTTATTTCAAATTGATATATTTAAAGAATATATAATGTCATGTGATTAATTTTTTTGTAAACATTTTTGTAGGATCCACCTATACGTCGACAGTTATTCGACGAGAAGCCTAGTACTGGTCCTAGTACTCAGACCGGTGGTATGAGGAGGGTTCGTACCAGAGGTGGATGAGCAGCTGCACGTACCCGACTAGACCCTGACCCTCCCACTGACATGTCATCCTTCCCACATTCTGATCTCGGTGTGTCGTTAGGTACACATGGTATATTTAGGCCTCCCATGTTTTCGCTACCTTCTACATCTTCTGGCCCATTATTTTCACATCCCATGATGATTCCCACTCACCAGTCAGAATCTGGTCAGACAGCTGTCCCATATTCTTTTCCTTCTACTTTTGTCTCTCCGAGATTCTATATTTCATCATCTTCGACTCCTGTTCCGCCACAGGGTGTTCCATCAGTTTCTGTGGATCCAGCGGCGCTCAGCGATCAGACCGACATAGGTATATTTATATAACCCTAAAAAATTTTTATAGCAATATTTATTTTCATTATAACATGTTTTGATAAAATATTTGTTTTTCTTTCATGACAGATACATATACTGACAGGAGGCGTGGGCGGGGGCATACATGCATGCGTTCGGTGTGGAACCGCCACACACAGGTTATGGTGGATTATAATGAAGACAACCAAATGGTTGAGAAAACAGGGCAGAAATGTCGGAGTTTTTTGGAGACGCTTGCCAAATACTCCAACATCATTTCCGTCAGCCCGCTATCGTGGAGACATTTTCCACATGAGGTCAAGGATAGAGCTTGGGCAGAGATATGGGTAAAAAAATCTGTTCTATTTAATTCCATGAATTATTTTTGTATTTATATGAATTAATATTTTGATGTCAGCTTCAATTTAATTTTTTCGATGGTGAGGGTGCACGACCGGAACGTCTAAAGGATTTAGGTGAGCTTTGGAGAGCCTACAAGCATGATTTTTATATTGGTTGGGTTGCTAGAGTTGGCACTGAGTTAGAGGTGGTACCAGTGGTGGATGATTGTCCTATAGAGCAGTATCGTCAGATGATTACTCATTGGATAAGTACCCAGTTTAAGGTATTAATTACATTTGAGGTATTTAAATAATAACTTTCATGTTTTTCATTAATACTATCTGTTGCATTTTCGAATTTTATTTATGAATCATATAAAAAATAAAAAGAACATTGATGCAAAAAAATACCTCCACACACTGGGACGCACTACGATGCATGATCATGAGAGGAAGCAGGTATGACAATTGTTTATAAGTTTTCTTTACGACTTACAATTTCTTTTGTTTCCTAAATTATTTAATATTTTGCTAAATTTTTCATATAACTTTAGTTTTCAATGTCATTATAGAGGAAAATACAAAATATTTAAGGACGTGTGCCTCGAGAAAAACTGTTTTGCTCGAGTAGACGGAAAAAGGATGGAAGTGTCGTCAACGAAGTGACTTAGTAGCAGATTGTAAGTTTTAATCTGTTGAATTTATATTTTAATATTCATTTTGTAACTTAATGATATATTTATATTTGTAACAGGCTGCTTTAGAGGCCCTCAATGCCCAAGAACCAGACAATTTTGAGCCAACAGATCACTTACATCAAGTGTTGGGAGAGGAGCATCCTGGAAGAGTACGTTGCCGACCTAGGATAGCCCCGACGAGGTATTGGCCCTCCTCAGGTACGAGCTATAGTGCCACCGACCTGCAACAAGTTAGGGAACAGGAAGAACAGGCTGAGAAAAGGGCCACAGAGATGGCAGAACAGTCTGTTAGGGAAAACAGTGTGTTTATGTAATTTATTGAAGTTCTACATCCAACACTTCCAGCAAAGTCCAGCCCATCTTTTAATGAATATATGTCGTTGATACGTTCTATATATGGTGCACCAAGTGGCAGTTCTAGTGGTGGTCAGGATGATTTCCAGCTTGACGATGATGATGGTGAGGAGTCTGATGCAGAAGAGGAGGGAGAGGAGGAGGGTGAGGCGGGTGGTGAGGGCGAGGAGGAGGGCGAGGGCGAGGAGGAGGGCGCTGAGGAGGGTGAGGACGATGATGGGGATGAGGATGAGGGTGATGATGATGGTGATGATGGTGATGGTGATGTGGGACAAATTGATCCATTACATTTTTGACTAATATTATTGAGATTTGATATTTAATCTATTCTAGTTGTTGGTTTTATCTAGACTCATAGTATAGTATTGGAGTTGAGTCATTTTTATATATTATCTGTTTTTATGGATGTTGTTTTCTTTTAGTGGTTGTGTGTTTGGGAACCCCCCTCCTTCTTGGACCCTGGACAACCCCCACCATCCTCCTTGGACCCCGTACAGCCCCCCGTACAGCCCCCACCATCCTCCTTGGTCCCCGGACAGCCCCCTGGATAGCCCCCGGACAACCCCCCGAACAGCCCCCCCACCCTCCTCCCTGGACCTCGGATAGCCCCCCAGATATCCCCCCGGACAACCCCCCCCCCCCACCCTCCTCCTTGGACCCCGAACAACCCCCCGGACACCCCCCGAACAGCCCCCGCACAGCCCCCCCCCCCCCCCCCCCACACACACACACACCACCCTCCTTGGTCCTCGGACAGCCCCCCGGACAGCCCCCCCACCCTCCTTGATTTCATTTACTACTAGAAAATCTATAATATATATTTTATTTATTTTCATCATGATAATCAATGTAAATCATATTTACATATCTAATCAATATCATAGATTCTTGGTATGTTATAAAATGGATGTATTCATTGGGCATGACATTGTTAGCTCTGAAATGTTTCATAGCATGATAAACTAAAATCTATTCCATACTAATAATGATATAAAAATATTCTATATGAATGTCCACAAGATTTTAAGTAAATACCATTCCACTAATAGACACATGAGGATTCTCATAAATCATGTTTACCTTAATATTTCCACAAGGATTTTTAGTAAAAGTTTTATCTTCTATTAATTTCTTGATATTCTCATTTTAAATGTAAATTTTTCATAAATAAATTAATTTAAAGACCCATAGTCAAATAGTGTATTTGAATAATGTGAATAAACAACTAACATACCACTCTAACTGTGTCTCTTTTGTTTAAAATGGACAGGATTATAAGTGAAAAGAACAACTGGCATATGGAAAACTGACCAAACGCATTCGAATTCTGTTGAGAATTTATCAAAATGATACATGGGTCATATGTGATGTGTACGAGCCAACCCGGGCTCAATCCGAGGCACAGTGTGGCCGGGATCAGTCTAAGTGTCTCCCCTTTGTTTAAAATGGACAACATTTTAAGTACATACGGAAAACCGACCAAATGCATTTGGTTTCCGTTGAAACATTAGGAGAACGATCCATGGGTCATATGTGACGTGTATGAATCAACCCCGCCTCAATCGGAGACACGGTGTGGCTAGAACCACTCAAAGTGTCTGTCTTTTGTTTCAAAAGGACATCATTTTAAGTGAAAAACATCAACTGGCATACGGAAAACCGACCAAGCGCATTCAGATTGTGTCGATACTTTAGCACAACGATCCATGGGTCATATATGATGTGTACGAGTCAACCCTGCCTCAATTTGAGGCGCGGTGTGGCCGACACCATTCACAGTGTCTCTCTTTTGTTTAAAATGGATAGCATTATAAGTAAAAAGAACAACTGACATACGAAAAATCGACCAAACGCATTCGGATTCTGTTGATAATTTATCACAACAATCCATGGGTCATATGTAACGTGTACGATTCAACCCTGCCTTAATCTGAGGCACGGTGTGGCCGACACCACTCAAATTGTCTGTCTTTTGTTTCAAAAGGACATCATTTTAAGTGAAAAACATCAACTGGCATACGGAAAACCGACCAAACGCATTTGGATTATGTCGATACTTTAGAACAACGATCCATGGGTCATATGTGACGTGTAAGAGTCAACCCCACCTCAACCTGAGGTGCGGTGTGGCCAACACCATTCACAGTGTCTCTCTTTTGTTTAAAATGGACAGGATTATAAGTGAAAAGAAAAACTGACATACGAAAAACCGACCAAATGCATTCGGATTCTGTTGATAATTTATCACAATGATCCATGGGTCATATGTGATGTGTACGAGTCAACCCCGCCTTAATATGAGGAATGGTGTGGCCAGGATCACTCTAAGTGGCTCTCATTTGTTTAAAATGGACAACATTTTAAGTAAATATGGAAAACTAACCAAACGGATTCTGATTGTGTTGATACTTTAGAAAAACAATCCATGGGTCATATGTGACATGTATGAATCAACCCCGCCTCAATCAAAGACGCAGTGTGGTCGGAACCACTCAAAGTGTCTGTCTTTTGTTTCAAAAGGACATCATTTTAAGTGAAAAACATCAACTAGAAAACAGAAAACTGACCAAACACATTCAGAATGTGTCGATAATTTAGCACAACGATCCATGGGTCATATGTGACGTGTACAAGTCAACCCTGCTTCAATCGGAGATGCAGTGTGGCCGACACCACTCAAAGTGTCTGTCTTTTGTTTCAAAAGGACATCATTTTAAGTGAAAAACATCAACTGGCATACGGAAAACCAACCAAACGCATTCGGATTGTGTCGATACTTTAGAACAATGATACATGGGTCATATGTGACGTGTACGAGTCAACCCTTCCTTAATCCGAGACACGGTGTGGCCGAAATCACTCTAAGTATCTCTCGTTTGTTTAAAATGGACAACATTTTAAGTACATACGAAAAACTAACCAAACGGATTCTGATTGTGTTGATACTTTAGCACAATGATCCATGGGTCATATGTGACGCGTATGAATCAACCCTTCCTCAATCGGAGACGCAGTGTGGCCGTCACCACTCAAAGTGTATGTCCTTTGTTTCAAAAGGACATCATTTTAAGTGAAAAACATCAACTGGCATACGGAAAACCAACCAAACGCATTCATATTGTGTCGATACTTTAGAACAACAATACATGGGTCATATGTGACATGTACAAGTCAACCCCGCCTCAATCTGAGGCGCGGTGTGGCCAAAATCATTCAAAGTGTCTCTCTTTTGTTTAAAATGGACAGGATTATAAGTGAAAAGAACAACTGACATAAGAAAAACCGACCAAACGCATTCGGATTCTGTTAATGCTTTATCACAACAATTCATGGGTCATATGTGACGTGTACGAGTCAACCCCACCTTAATCTGAGGTACATTATGGCCAGGATCACTCTAAGTGGATCTCTTTTGTTTAAAATGGACAACATTTTAAGTACATACGGAAAACCGACCAAACGCATTCGGATTGTGTCGATACTTTAGCCCAATAATAAATGGGTCATATTTGAAATGTAAGATTCAACCCCTCCTCAATACGAGACGCGGTGTAGCCGGCACCACTCAAAGTGTCTGTCTTTTGTTTCAAAAGGACATCATTTTAAGTGAAAAATATCAACTGACATACGGAAAACTGACCAAACACATTCGGATTGTGTCGATAATTTAGCACAACGATCCATGGGTCATATGTGATGTGTACAAGTCAACCACGCCTCAATCCAAGGCACGGTGTGGCTGACACCATTCACAATGTCTCTCTTTTGTTTAAAATGGACAGGATTATAAGTGAAAAGAACAACTGACATACAAAAAACCGACCAAACGCATTCAGATTCTATTGATGATTTATCACAATGATCCATGGGTCATATGTGACATGTACAAGTCAACCCCGCCTTAATCTAAGGCACGATGTGGCCGGTATCACTCTAAGTGGCTCTCATTTGTTTAAAATGGACAACATTTTAAGTACATACGGAAAACTGACCAAACGGATTCTGATTGTGTTGATACTTTAGCACAATGATCCATGGGTCATATGTGACGTGTATGAATCAACCGCGCCTCAATCGGAGATGCAGTGTGGCCAGAACCACTCAAAGTGTCTATCTATTGTTTCAAAAGGACATCATTTTAAGTGAAAAACATCAACTGGCATACGGAAAACCGACCAAACGCATTCGTATTGTGTCAATACTTTAGCACAACGATCCATGGGTCATATGTGACGTGTACAAGTCAACCCCACTTCAAAACGAGGTTCGGTGTGGCCGAAACCATTCAAAGTGTCTCTCTTTTGTTTAAAATGGACAGGATTATAAGTGAAAAGAACAACTGACATACGAAAAACTAACCAAACACATTCAAATTCTATTTATGCTTTATCACAACAATCCATGGGTCATATGTGATGTGTATGAGTTAACCACACCTTAATCCAAAGTACGGTGTGGTCGGGATCACTCTAAGTGTCTCTCTTTTGTTTAAAATGGACAATATTTTAAGTACATACGGAAAACTGATCAAACGCATTCGGATTGTGTCGATACTTTAGCCCAACGATCCATGGGTCATATGTGACGTGTACGATTCAACCCCGCCTCAATACAATATGCGGTGTGGCTGACATCACTCTAATTGTGTCTCTTTTGTTTAAAATGGACAGGATTATAAGTGAAAAGAACAACTGGCATACGGAAAACCTACCAAACGCAATCAAAATGAGTTGATGCTTTAGAAAAACGATCCATGGGTCATATGTGATGTGTACGAGTCAAACCTGCCTTATTCTGAGACACGGTGTGGCCAAGATCACTCTAAGTGGATCTCTTTTGTTTAAAATGGACAACATTTTAAGTACATACGGAAAACCAACCAAACGCATTCGGTTTCCGTTGAAACTTTAGGAGAACGATACATGGGTCATATGTGACGTGTAAGAATCAACCCCGCCTCAATATGAGATGCGATGTGGCCAGCACCACTCAAAGTGTCTGTCTTTTGTTTCAAAAGGACATCATTTTAAGTGAAAAACATCAACCGGCATACAGAAAACTGACCAAATGCATTTGGATTGTGTCGATACTTTAGCCCAACGATCCATGGGTCATATGTGATGTGTACGATTCAACCCCGCCTCAATACAAGATGCGGTGTGGCCGACATCACTCTAACGGTGTCTCTTTTGTTTAAAATGGATAGGATTATAAGTGAAAAGAACAACTGGCATACGGAAAACCGACCTAACGCATTCAGAATCTGTTGATAATTTATCACAACGATCCATGAGTCATATGTGACATGTACGGGCCAACCCGAGCTCAATCCGAGTCGCGGTGTGGTCGGGATCAGTCTAAGTGTCTCTCTTTTTTTTAAAATGGACAACATTTTAAGTACATATGGAAAACTGACCAAACGCATTCGGTTTCCGTTGGAACTTTAGGAGAATGAACCATGGGTCAAATTTGACGTGTATGAGTCAACCTCGCCTCAATACGAGGTGCGGTGTGGCCGACACCATTCAAAGTGTCTCTCTTTTGTTTAAAATTGACTTCATTTTAAGTGAAAACAACAACTAGCATACGAAAAACTGACCAAACGGATTCTAATTGTGTCAATACTCTAGCACAACGATCCATGGGTTATATGTGATGTGTATGAGTTAACCCCGCCTCAATCCGAGATGTGGTGTGGCCGACACCATTCATAGTGTCTCTCTTTTATTTAAAATGGACATCATTTTAAGTGAAAACAACAACTGACATACGAAAAACTGACCAAATGAATTCAAAATATGTTGATGCTTTAGGAAAATGATCCATGGGTCATATGTGACGTGTACGAGTCAACCCCGCCTTAATCCGAGGCACGGTGTGGTTGGGATCACTCTAAGTGGCTCTCTTTTGTTTAAAATGGACAACATTTTAAGTACATACGGAAAACCGACCAAACGCATTCTGTTTCCATTGAAACTTTAGGAGAACGATCCATGGGTCATATGTGACGTGTACGAATCAACCCCGCCTCAATCTGAGATGCGGTGTGGCCGGCACCACTCAAAGTGTCTATCTTTTGTTTCAAAAGGACATCATTTTAAGTGAAAAACATCAACTGGCATACGGAAAACCTATCAAATGCTTTCGGAATATGTTGATACTTTAGGACAACGATCGATGGGTCATTTGTGATGTGTACGAGTTAACCTCGCCTCAATCCGAGGCACGGTGTGGCTGTTATCACTTCTGGTGTATGTATTTTGTTTAAAATGGACATCATTTCAGGTAAAAATATATGGTATACAAAAAACTGATCAAATTATGAATTGAATTCCGGATTCCACATATAATTGTCATCTAAATTTTAAATTGAATTCTAAATTAATTATGTATGTTTATGAATTCTAATTTAATTATGGATGTGTATAGTTCCAGGATGCATTATATGTTAAATGTGTATGAATTTGTTCTCTATATGTATGTGTTAGTTGGTTATTACAGGTACAATAATTGTATATGTATGTGTTAGTTTATTGCAGGTACAATAATTGGATTTAAAATGAGAGGGAATGCACAAAATGAGGCCTGCTGTGCAAATTGCAGAGCTGCTATGAAAATTGCAGGCTGTTGTGCAATTTGCACAGCATAGGCTATGCCAATGGTTTCAAACCGTTGTCATAGCATCTCTGATTCTTTTTTACCAACGGTTCAATGAACCGTTGGTAAAAAACCTTTCCCAATGGTTTAGAAACCGTTGGGAAAGAGGAGACTCCTTGGGATTTCCCAATAGTTCAAGCCAAACTGTTGGGAAAAACTATCCCAACGGTTTGGCACAACCGTTGGGATAGGTTAGTTTTTCCCCAACCTATCCCAACGGTTCATTGTAAACCGTTAGGAAAAGCTTTCCCAATGGCTTACTTCCCTACAATTTGTAGAACCATTGGTATAACATATACCAATGGTTCTGCAGCCTTTCCCAACGGTTCATAACCGTTGGGAAAGACTGTATTTCCAGTAGTGAACATACACTCTTAGGATAACAACCACATTCCCTTTAAACCGCTTATAAACACATGACTCACATTCATTCTTAATGAAACTAAATTCTCTTATGGCTTCATCAAATTGAATTTTCCATGATCTAGATTCTTTCTTTAATCCATAAATGGATCTCTGCAACTTGCATTCCATTTTAGCATCACTTGGTGTCACAAAACCTTCTTGTTGTGTCATATAGACATCTTCCTAAAGATTCTCATTAATGAATGCAGGTTTGACATCCATCTGCCAAATCTCATAGTTATGGAAAACTATTATGGAAAGTATGATTCTTATGGATTTAACATGGAAACTGGTGAAAATGTTTCATCATAGTCAATTCCTTAACACTGTTTAAAATCTTTAGCCACTAGCCTTTCTTTATAGGTACTAACTTGACCTTCCATGTCCAGTTTCTTTTTGAATACCCATTTACACCCAACAGGCTTTACATCAAATGGTGCATCAACCAAAACCTAGACTTGGTTCTAATACATGGAATATGTATCATAATTCATAGCTTCTAGCTATCTTGCAGCATCTGAGCTCTCTACTGTTTTCTTGTAGGAGATATGTTCATCATTATCCAAGAATAATTATTCACCTTCCTCGGTGACAAGGAAACCATATCTCTCTAGTTACCTTACCTCTCTTGTGCTCCTACGCAGTACCTGTGTTTCAAGAACTACCTCTTCCACGGGGACCTGTGGAACTTGTTCCTGTACCAACTCTTGTGTATCTTGAGCATCAACTTCATCAAAGTCAATCTTGATCCCACTATCCTTTTCGAGGATGTGCTCCCTCTCAAGAAAGACAACATGTCTGGAAACAATCAATTTCTTATCTGAGAGGTTTTATAAGTAGTATCTCTTTGTTTCCTTGGGATTCCCTATAAAGATTCACTTCATGCCCTGGGGTGCTAATTTATTGCCTGAGAAAACCTTAACAAATGCCTCGCATCCCCATACACGTGTATGCGACAAATTGGGTTTCTTTCCACTCCATAGATCAAAGGGAATCCCATTTTCTTCCTTAGTTGGTACTTGGTTTAATGTGTATGTTGTAGTTTGAAATGCATATCCCTAAAAGGATAATGGAAGATCTGAATGACTCATCATCAACCTTACCCTATCCAACAAGGTATGGTTCCCCCTTTCACTAACACCATTCCACTGTGGTGTATAAGGTGGAGTGAGTTGAGATAGAATCTCAGACTCCTGTAAAAGATTGATGAACTCTTAGTTAAGATATTATCCACCTCGATCTGATCAAATCTTCTTTATCATATTACTAAGATGACTCTCAACTTTATTCTTGAACTCCTTGAATTTCTCAAAGGACTCATACTTATACCTCATTAAGTAGACATAGCCATATCTACTCAAGTTATCAGTAAAAGTAATGAAGTAAGAATATCCACCTCTATCTTCTACTGGAAATGGTCCACACACATCAATGTGTATCAATCCTAGAAACTCTATAGCCCTTTCACCCCATCCACCAAATGACGGTTTGGTCATTTTCCCTAGTAAAAAAGTGTGACATCTATCAAGTGGTTTTATCTAGAAAGAGTCTAAACAACCATCTTGACAGATCTTTGTCAGGCGCTTCTTGTTTACATGACCAAGGAAGTGATGCCACAATTGAGTGTTGTGTGAGTCATGTGAACTTGGTTCATTATCAATTGTCAACACTTGGTTCTCGTAATTTAATACATACAAATCGTTATTTAAATGCATCATATCATAACATATGTTGTCCTTATAAAAGAAACAACATTTATTTCTGAACTTGAAAATAAATCCATCTGTATCTAAACTCGATACAGAAATTATGTTCTTGGTAACACTAGGCACATAATAACAGCCATGTAAAACCAAAATCATTTCCATCGACAGTGTGAGGTGGTAGTCACCAATGTCAAGAGTAACCAACCCCACACCATTGGCAACTCGTAGATCCACCTCTCCTCTAGAAATTTTCCAAAATCTACTTGGTTCCTACATTTGAATACAGATGTGAGATCCAAAAGCTATATCTAATACCCATTGTGTAGAAATGGAAAGATTTCACTAGATAATGAATGAACCTTTGTCTTCCCCTTGCCTCTAGGTTTAGTTCCTCTTCTAGTGGTCTGACTTTCCACATGAAAAGCATACTACCTCCTTTTCCTTACCCTAACTCTAGATCTTCTTCTTCTTGGTCATACGGTGCTCAGAGGCTTCAAATTGTTTTCAAATCTTAAGACCCTTTGTCTTTTAATTCCTATTTATATTTACTATAAGGACTATGGGTTTTTCATGCCCCATGTCCTTATCAACTTGGCGAATCAGGGTAAGAATATCTAATAGACTCTTATCATTATTGCTCATATTATAATTCACAATAAAACTAGAGAAGGTCTTAGACAACGATGATAGTATGGGATCTATACACAACTCATCTAGGAATTTAATCCCTAAGATTTCTAGAAGCTCAATGTATCCAATAAGCTTGACTACATGTGGTCCAACTGGCACAGACTCTCCAAGATTGGTAGTGAACAAAGCGTTGGAGATCTCATACCTCTCCTATCTTACCTTTTCTTGATAGAGATCCCAAAGGTGAGACATCATGCTATAATCATCCATTTCCTCATGTTTCTTAAATAGCTCATTGGTCATGGATGATAGCATGAGGCACTAAACATCAGTAGCATCATTCAGATGTTTCTCCTACATAGAGATTTCCCCATCACTCGCCACATTTCTAGGTACAACTAGTAATGGATCTTCTAGTACATAAAGTTTCATCTCATAGCGAAGGATAACCTGAAGTCTCCTTTTCCACTCTTGGAAATTAGTGTCGGTGAGAAGGTTTTCCTTCTCAAGTATGGATCACAATGATATTTTTGATGTCATTTTGATTGTTGTTTCTACAAATTAAGATGAATAGAGTTTTAGTAATTTATCTTGATAAATATAGACAAATAAATAAATTAATATCTATTATTCTCCCACTATTTTTTCAAAAATCAATAGCCCTCACCATTGGCTTTGGAATATCCTATTTCTTGGACATTCTAGCAGAAAGGATCCATATTTCCCTTCACATTACCCCAACTAGGTTTGGTCGAGAAACTTGAAAGGTTTTAGGTAGGCATTCCAAATGTCATCTGCATTAACTCACAACTCCTTGATCTTTTGAGTGGACTCCCCAATCCTGAAATCCTTAATTTTGGATTTCCTCAACCATTGCCTCTCAGTTACACCAAGTCCCGCTAGGGAAATCAACCCTTGATGTAAACTAAGTTAAGTAAACCCAAAACTTCAAATTAGAATTCCCCAATAATTGAAATCACCCCAACTAGGGTTGGTCAAGCACTTTGAACTATGGTTTGATTATAATCGAGGTAATGAAATTCTATACCGACTTAATATTTAATTGAGGAATTTTAGCCTTTATGTATAAATTTCCACTTATTATATTTTCACAGGCTTGTTAATGTTCAGTGGGATATATTTAAGTGATTAACCATGTATAGATAATATTTATGCATAATCCATTTTTATTTTAGTTCCATCTTGTATGCTTCTTAGTTCATTAATTACGCGATCGTGTCAAACATCCATAATGAATAACCATACAAATGACATAAATAAAATTAAAGGGTATGATCATGAGCTTTAATATTGGTTAGTTTATCTAGTAGTTAATAAACTTGAAAGGAACTAGGAATGCAGCAGAAGCCCCAAATAGGTGGGATTTTTAAAATTTTCACCAACTTTCAACATCAACTTGTTGACGTCGATGAATAGATATCTGGTTTAAGTTGAGTATCACACATGAAGAGTTTTAAGCACAAAATAAAACTGTAAAATGTCTGGTTTAGATCCGAAGCCGCGCACAACGTTTGCTTGTCATTGGTGATCACTGCTCGAAGAATCTGAAGTCGAATTCCTCTAGATTTTCCATAGGCACTTTAAGAAATCTACGAGAGCTCCGATCATCGAATTTTGGGTGCTAGCACAGAGATCCAATGATGCCTCTGACGCTCTGACGATCACCAAATTGATTCGGTTTTGATGCCTAAGAGAGAGCTCGATCCGAGCTCCTTGGATCCAGATATTCTCTCTCTAGATCATGGGAGAGAGGATAGGAGAGATAAATATCATCAATAGTCTATGGTGAATTCCCCTCTTCTATTTATAGTGTGTAATAAATTACCTGAAATGGAACCCCAACCCTAGAATAATTTAACGCACTATATACGACATATTATGACTACTTATATAAGTCATAAATATTATTATCATTTTCTTGTAATATAATAAATATATTACATGATAATAAATGATTCATTAACTCGAATCATCGTTCCCATAAATATTAATTGAACCTTGAATATTTTAATATTCATTCAAATAATATTTTTTCATGTATTTACTTAAAACTTATAAATACATTTAATAAATAAATTCAATGATCATTATTCTTAACTTGAATAATATGAATTTATTTATTACATTGGTGATCATTTATCCTTGAACAAATCTTGGACCCTAGTGGTGGGGCTCACCATGTCCAAAACTCTTATTCAACTGAATAGGGAAGATTCTTGAATACGTTATTTTGTGTGACCCTCTAATCCCTTATCTCGATAGTAGTGAATACTATTGATAGACCAAGATCAGAATATAGTAACCAATCATAGCCCCTAATGAGATAAAAATTTTCACAGCACTGACAACCAATCTACGAACACTTACTGTGTAATATAATCTCTTTGTATTTAATATCTCATAAAGAAGGACGCACACCAGTGTCATCGCCCTTTTTATTGCTTTATTGTTTGTTTATCTAACTGGATGGATTTACCCTCGAATGTCATGGTCATGGTCTTATGAAAGTATTATCATCCTGATAAACATGGCCTGAGATATATAACTTCCTTAACCTGGAAGCAACAAATCCATTCTTGACTATTCAACCAATGACATGCCACCAATGACGCACCCAACACAAACTGTCTCGCCACGATTTCAACATCATGATTTTTTATTACATCAAAGTACGTGATCAAATGAAATACACTGGAAATGATCTCAAGTCAGGAGATCATTACACATGATCGTAGATAGGAACATCCAATGACACCTAAAACATGTGGTGTTCTTATTGGCGATTTTTTCCTCATGATATCACTACTAGAGATCACCAAGTGCGAAGTTCATGAGAAGAAGTCTCAATGATTATGAGCCCCCAGCACTTGATAGTCAAACACCTACTGTGTCCAGTCAGTAAGATTCATCTAGAACATAAAACCTTAGTTTAAGATTAATGTCATAGAATTTGAAGGTTCTCATTATAGTCTGGGATCTGTTATAACCTTTCGATACGACAATTAATCTTTGGACATTACCATTTCAATAGTGGATGCAGAAAAGTCTACACTATAATGGTAAGAATGCATCATGTATAGAAAACTGTATACACGATATAGTGATCAAAAACACTGAATAGTTGGGTCTAGGGCACCCACTATTTCAACACTCTCACTTACACTAGATCCAACTTACTAACCGAACTTTTTAACTACTCACATGATAAAGATCATGTTTCGACTAAGTAACAACTTTAGCTACTAGGCCCACCACGGTTTCACCGCATGGTTATTCTGCTATAGTGACCTCATCTCCTTGAGCAAAACTTCTCAAGAGATGGTATCCATGAGTATATCCCTTTTGTCCACTATCATAGCTTGAAATCTTGGCTAGTAAGAATATCATAATTGACATTATGATAATATTTTCCTTATTAGGTGTGATTCTAATAACTAGAAAAAATCGTTGCATTTAACTGCTTCTTAACTGCCTCAGAAGCTGGAACGTACTCAGTCTTTGTAGGTATGGCTAACACTAGCTTATATGAGCTTGTCTCGCTCATCACCTTAGCCTAACTGTGATACTAGATCAAATTGATCTATGGAAGACTAGTTTGTATCCCCAAAACTAGTATCATTTCTTCTCCACTTACTAAGTACTTATCATTTTGTACTTGTTAAAGTACAAATGAATAGTTCTAATCGCGTCACTTGCAGTACTCCTGGATATAAATAATATTTTCCTATTGTAAAATATACCTTGGTAATATCAGTTCTTGTACATATCATGGCATACATGGTTGATCCATCGCTTCAACGTATGGATTTAACGCATCACGTTTATCTCCTCCTATGTCTCAGACATGTTAACCTGGAGAGATTATGCCTTGTAACATAGGCAATAATTCATCTCTTGAATTATTCCAACTTGTATTTTTCAATACAATGTCACTATATATACGATTGACTAGGTCCAAGAAACCTTTAGATCCACCTCAATATATCTTGTTCCCTATAACATAGGTTGCTACATTAATTCAATCATTAGAGAATTGATTCTATCATGGTCTTAACTAAATATAAGTCCAATATTTGTTTTCCATATGTTGTCAAACATATTTTGTTTGGATAACCTTGTCGCTCCCACTAGCCTTTGGTAGACACATGGCAATCATTCATTCCAAAGGAATACTCTATGATCATGTTGCTTACTTCAATCCTAAACTGGATTTTAGAAACTTGAAACCTATATTAGCATTATGTGACATGACCATCCCTTTCTGGTTGCATCATATAGACACCATCCATGATTGGTGGTCATGACATCAAGTGCTTAATATAATGATCATAAAAATCAGTCATGGCAAGTAAAATTCTAATGGATTTAGGCATACTGACTTAATATAACCAATCAAGCCTTATCGGTACCACACTTGTACCATTCATGTATCAACTCATTTGAATACCCACCACAGTATTCAAACTTATAGGCCCCTTTTCTCTTTGATACATGGAATCCATTTATGGAATTTTAATTGATCTTGTCAATCTTAGATAATTTCCATATACTGATCACTTGTAGGAAATATTATTCACAATGAATAATTGATCACCGACCATGATGAATACAAAAAACATCACCATGGTTTTATCCTTCCTATGTAGTATGTGTCTCTAGAACATACTTTGTTCCACATGTGCTAGTGTAACTAGTTTCTATGTCAACTATTTGTGCATCTGAAGCATTGACTAAGCTCAAGTCAATCTTTCTCCCACTATCTCTAATAGAGAAGTGCACCCTGATATAGAATTGTTGTCTATCACTTGACAACCACTTTTCTATCTTAGGAATTTTTGTAACATCCTAAGCAATCGTTAGGATAATTACAATAGTTTCACATTGTGTTTATTGCTGATGCAAGTTTGTTTATGTCCAAACTCTTTGCATCCAAATGCATGTCCTTATGACATAATAGATTCACATCATACTATGACTCGTATGATATCTGTTTGTCATTATAGTGTGCATATGGTTGTGGGATATCATCGTTATTTGCAAATCATTTCATTAAATATAATGGAAGTTCTTGCAGGTTGTAATGTTGATACTCCATACATCATGACTCTGATGTATAAAATGTGCATTTAGGAATTTCTCCATGCTATATTTTGTTGATCAATGTTGACAGGCAATACTTCATCATTGATCCTCCTTATTAACATCAATGTCGTGATGTAGATAAGGTTATTTGTGATTAGGAATTACTCCATGCTATATTAACATGATCAACAAATTCTTGGTCAATATATTCTTTGGTATGACGACTCGAAGCAACTCATATCTTCTGACCATGCATATTCTTCACTTTATTATTCCTTAATAACCTAAATGAATCTTATGAAGTATATATATACATCTATTTTACCCTTGGAATAGTTCACGTTCACTTGTTGAACTATTTCCAAAAGCTTTGTGACATACCTTTATTTCTAAAAGTTCATTTTCCCAAACTAAAGATGTCAATAATACCAAAAGTATTTAGTTGTGCCGAGCCTAAATATCATACTGGGTATTTTTCTTGACATCCAATTTTAGTTTTACTTGACAAAGAATTATCTTTCCACAGTTGGGTATAAGTTTTACATCTTATATTCAAGGGGTACTGCCTATAATTCAAGTATTACTAAACTATTTGTTTGAGTATTAAATACCCAAAACAACATTAATTTCCTCAACCTGGAATAATGTATCCTTGTGTCCAAGGACAAATGAGATTAATGTTTTGGTTATACTCAATAATAGTTCTACATGATTTTTTTACTTGGCAATTAAGAAGTCGTGTGCTTCTCACCATTGGCTTAGGTATCACTCTTTCTCAGCCACTTGGAGAATACATCTGACTTCCAGTAAGGTTTCTATACTTGGTTACCATATTGGAATACACATATGTCACTAGAATATTGTATTTAATACCCAAGTTGTAAAACTAAAACATTACAATTGATGAATATTTTTGAAGAAGTGGGTAACTTGCTTCTTTAATTTAGTTTATTGCTTTTAAACTTCCATTGTTTTATTTTATAATATGTAATGAAAATAAACTTTTTTAATACCTCATTCATTGAAGGATGTTACAAATGTGACATTGGAATTACTTTCCTTTTGGCATTTTCACGTTGTATTTCAATTTATTCTCCATAAGAATTAAAGATGAAATGTTCTTTAATATTCTCATTTACTTGGTGATCGTTACCTAAATTGATAATGAAGTGTTTACTGGATACTTCTTCATTTGGTAACTTAAAAAAAATCGAGTAAAGGGGTGAAAATGATATTATAATATGATGTATTGAAAGATCATAACCCGCCTTTCAATTTACACAGATCTAGTATAACCATTTCCTATTCATATCATTGCTTCACTTTCTCCTTACAAACCTCTTATATATTAGATTTCATGTTATATCATCCATGTCCTTATGTAGCGACCACAACTAACACCGGAAGTTGATGAAAGCATAATGACATAACCATCATATGCTTTGTACATTAGTCTCATGTAAGCAATTTCACCCTCGCTTCCTGAGGTAATTTAACAGGTGTAGGGGACACTGGCACCTCAAGTTTCCTATATCATAGTACTATGCCCATGTGCCTGTACTATTCTTAGATACTCGTGTCAGTGGGGACATTTACTTTGTCTAATATTTATCACAGTTTTAAACTTGCGGTATAACTTGCCATTTTTCTACAAAAATAAATTTTAATAAATTAGTACCTTTTTATCTGGATTACCAGTTTAGACATTTTGATTGATTAATTGACTCATTAAATGTCTCCCACTACTTTAACGAATTCTAGAAACCCTCTGTGCTAGAGTTGAAATACTCTGTCACTTGAGTATTGCAGTGGAAATGATCTCTGAACCACCCCTCATGGTCTACAAGCTTTGGCTATGCCACTACATGGAGAGTTCAAGGTAGGCTTTTGGTTGGTCAACCTCATGAACTCGCGATTCCTTGATTTGTTCAGTGAAGTCTCAGCTTCTAAAATCAGAACTTGATTTACTCAACTCTTTGCCTCTAAAATGATAGAAAATTAGATATAGCTAATCATTACTAGTACTTTAGTTAATTCGACTCATCACTCTTATAAGGACTCCCTGGTAGTAAGAGGCACCCTCAGCTATGGCATGACTGGCACCCCAAACACCAGGTTTTGTCCAAATTCGAATGATGGAAGGCGGTTTAGACTTAATATTTCTTTGAGGGTTTTATTGTTTTTAATGTGACAAAAGAAGTCATTTTTCCATTTTTATAAGCACGTACTATGTGATCGCACTCACAACTGACCATGCAAGAAATAGAAAACGTCATTGCATCACATGTTCATTTTATCTTGCATGTTTGTTTATTGTTACTCTATGTGTTCGTGCTTTAACTACACATACACAAAAATAATAAACCATGTAAAACTAAAATGAAGACATGATCATGAGCCAGTACTAATAGTTGATCCGTTAAGTGAATAACAGACCAAATTAAACCCTATGGGTAATACCTTGAGTCACGTCGCCTGCAACTTGAAATGCGGTGTATGCCCCTCCAATGCATCATATCTCCTGTCTGGTGTGTCGCCATGACTCGTCACGATGTGCGTCACTCGTCTCGCCATTATACAACATTACTCGCATGCAGGTGATGGGTTCTCGGGGTATAAAATACAACTCTGAGAATGAGCACGCAGATCCTTATGCATATAACGACTCTGAGACGACACACATATCACCTTTTAATTAATTAAACTAATTATTACAGAACCATGCAATAAGTAAATAATTAAATAACATGCACCAGACATACATTGGATGGTCTTAGGCTCATGATCAGTCATATATGCATTAAACTCACATATATTAATTAAATGCAGACTTAAAATTAAATTTTCATTAAAATAAACTCAAGGTAATTTAATTGAATTTAAAATTCACTCATACTTTTAATTCAATATTAACGTCGTTCAGTTCTGATTAATTAATTTAAATTTAAAAATAAATATTAATTTAATTAATTAATTTAATTAATCACCAAATTAAATTAATTACGCCGCATTAAATAAATTCAAAAATCAATATTTAATTAATTTAATTATCAACCGAAATTAAATTAATTGTATTTATTGATTTTTTATTCTTTTAAAAAATCACCCGGGCCCGGAAACCCCGAGAAAGGCCTGTGCGAGTTGGGGCGAACCTGCCCAGGCCCAGTTCAGGCTGTGCCGACCTTGTGCAGGTGTGATCTGGGCTAGGCAGGTTCGTCCAAGCCCGTTCGTGGCTGACCAGACCGCTCGGGCCTATTTTGGATCAAACCAGGTCCAAACTGACCCGCATGAGGGATTACCTCACGGTGGAGACCTAATCTGGCCGACCGAGTGATGCGGTCGCATGGAAGCGCGCCAACATGGTGTTCTCTCCGGATCTAGGGGTCAGGGCGGGTGGCCACGATGGCAGTCTGAAGCAGCAACAACCTTGCTGGAGAAGGGTGGTCCGACGCACTTGGCTTGGTGTTGCACGGTGTTGTGCCGATCTGGCTGGAGGGGCGCTGGAGCGAGGACGGACGGGACGGGGCAAGACCGAGGCGGTGCTGGAGCGCCGCTGTGGGAGGGAGGCGTCCCTGTGGGGCCACTGCATGTAGGGTGCCGCACGGGGTGCTAGTGTGGGGCGTGGGCGTAGGGGGTCGGACCGGTGGCAAGGGAGATCCCAGCGAGGAGCAACCTGGAGGTGCCGCGGGAAGACCCTGATCTGGTCAGGGACGGAGGCGACCAGACCTAGGAGGGGGGAGGGCGGCTGGCCGAAGTCCAGTTGGAGCTCCGAGGAGCGGGGCGGCTTGCCACTGCGCCTGCAACTGGGAGGAAGGCAGCCCCCTTGGTGGGGTCGCCATGCATCGTTAAGGAGACCCGACTTTCAGGTCTCCCTTCTCTTTTTTGTCTTTTCTTTTATGTTTGACAAAAACACACCCAACCTCTTTTTTGTGTATACCCTTTGACAAAAACAAAGCACCACCCCCACCCCTTTAAAATCTTCTAAAGCCTATTTAGGCTTTGGAAAATAATTATAATAATATTATAATATTAAAATATTATTATAATAAATTATTATAATAATTATTATTATTAAACCTCACATGAAAAACACTATTCCAAATTTAATAAGGATTCAAATGATCAATAGAGGTTCATCCATTTAAAAACTCGTATGTATATCAGTTAAAATCCGCTCTTAAAAATTCAGATGGTCGCAGAATGGTCATTTGTTGTCGGATTGAAACACGGTATGTGACGTTGGGACCGTAACGACGCCCTCTACTATATTTTATAAAAAATTACTTTTTTTTGGATTAAAGTCAACGTGCATCGCTCTGATACCACTTGAAAGGAACCAGGAACACAGTGGAACCCCCAAACAAGTCATATTTTTAAAATTTTCACCAACATTCAACATGAACTTGTCGATGTCGGGGAATAGCTATTCGGTTTAAGCCAAGGATCACACGTGAAGAGTTTTAAGCACAAAATAAAACTATAAAATACCTTATTTAGATTTGAAGCCGCATATGACGTCTGCTCGTCGTTGGCGATCGCTGCTTGGCATGCATGTCGCAGCACGTCCAATTTGCAAATTTTTATAACCAACTGGCTACTGTAAAAGTGGCGAGCAGGGTCGAACCACAGAGAACACGAAATCTAGTTCACTAAAAATATTTCATTGGACAATGTTTAGACGGATAAAAGTTGAGGGAATTCCTATTTTGTGTTTTTTTATTATTTTAATTAGACTAAAAGATGAGAGGGAAAAAGAAATAAAGTAAACTGTGACTACAAATGATGATAAAATTTGAATCAACAAAATGTGTCAGGGATGATGATGTTGCAATTAACCTACTACGCAACCATGCAAAGTATTCTTTTACGTGAGTAAATATTTATTCTGTCTAATTATCGCCAGTTCTGAAAATATAATCATTTTTTAGATGCTCATTTTAAATCTCCTAATTTATTTAAGGTCTCGTTCTCTAGTGTTATAAATAATTTAGAATGCTCGTTCAAGTACCGAACTACACAGCGAAATGACACAACCTGTTTCTCACAAAGTTGTGCCACCAATTTGCACTCACAATCGGTCAACATGGTTTACCTTCTCAGAACCACCGAGTTGACTTATTATTAAAATGGTTGGTTTCAATTTCAACAGTTAATTCGGTGCAAAAATAATTTAAACAGATAAACATTCAATTAAAATAAATTTAATTGATAATTAATCACAAAATGAAACATCACATGGCATGCGTAATGACTTTAATTACTCGACCATCATCCTGACACCAAGAAAATTACTCCGACATCACAACTGAAAAAGTAAACGCGGTAATGAGATGATAATCCATAGAAAATAAAACCGTGTTACTGAAAGAAATTATCAACTCAGTTTTCACCCTTGTTGCGTGAAGAAACATGCAAGCCATCAATGAATGAAAATGATCCCTCTGCACATGCACGCCGATGTCGTCACTCCCAAATTATTGTTACGCAGGCTGGACAGACAGGAGAAGAACCACCCGGTGTAGACGGTGACACGTACGATGCCTCGTAGTTCGACATGTCTTCAGCAGAGAATATGTTACTTGCGGAAAAAGAAGGATAGCAGGGAATCCGAAGGGGAGTGAAGGGGGTCAGCTGGTGATGTGGGGCGCTGGTCGTGAGGGTAAAGCCGGGGGCGAGGGTGAGGGCGGCTGGGTAAGGGGGAGTAGGGGGAGTGGGGTGAGTAGGGGGAGCGGGGTAGGCGGGTGCAACAGTGGGGGAGGGAGCCAGGT
The DNA here is from genome assembly GCA_963277665.1 of Viscum album. Lineage (NCBI taxonomy): Eukaryota > Viridiplantae > Streptophyta > Magnoliopsida > Santalales > Viscaceae > Viscum > Viscum album. The sequence continues at coordinate 1,227,108,930 of OY728146.1, forward strand.
GGCTGGGGCGACGGGGTAGGTGGGTGAGCGGAGGGGAGCGGGGTGAGCAGGGGGAGCGGCAGGGAGTAGGGTAGGCACTGGGGCGGGGGGGTGAGGGAGCCTGACGGGGGAGCACCAGGGAGCGGGGTAGGCGGGTGCAACGGGGTAGCGGCCAGGTGAGGGGCGACGAGCAGGAGGAGTGGAAAATATGGGTGGGGGCGGCTGATTGGAGAGAGAAGAGGGGTTGGCATGTGAGAAAAAATGAGGAAGAGGTAGGGCGCGGGTCATAGGGGGATACAGTGGGAAAAACACAAAAAACAAAATTCAAAATTCAAAATTAAAAGTAAAAAAAACTAATAATCTAAAAGAGTTAAATAATAATAATAATAATAATAATAAATTAGTAATAATAAAAATGGTAATAATAAGTAGAATTATATAAATATATATATTATATTTACAAGTTAAATTAATAAAATAAATTAATAAACTAAAGAAACTAATATTAATTAAACTAAAAATAAAGGCTAAAAATAAAAATAAAAAATAAATAACAAATATAAAATTAACTAAAAATTATAAAAACAACTAAAATATTAAAATACTACACAAATAACCTAAAAACATAAGAAGCGGTTAGCAAATTAATTAAAACTAATAAAAAATTATAAAAAATGTTAGCAAAATCCATGCACATCAAATCCCCCACACTTAATTTTTTTGCACTCCAGGGCAAAACAATCAGAAAGAAAGCACAAGTGGACCCGTAGATAAATCCAAACATCAAAATTACAAGTTCAGAAAATTTTCAATCTCTTTTACTCATAAAATGTCATGCTTCATTTAAAATATCAATTTCCAAAAACCATTTTTCTACCACTCACATTATTTCCAAAACAAGTACGTGCACTCATGTATCATGTGACTTACCTCGCCACCACTCTTATCTCTCAAAAATATTTGATCAAAGCTATGCTCAATCCTCATACACATGCAATCTTACCATAGGCTTGCCATGAATTTCACATCTCCACTAGTGGAAATCAAAAGAATGCACCAATCTCAAGGACTTTACATGAGGTTCAAATGTCTCTAAGGCTACGAGACAGTGGATATAAAAAAATTTGACAACTTTTTGGTAAAAAGGAGGGTTGAATCTTGAAATAAATGCATGATAAATTTCAATCCAAATGTCTCCCTCAAACTCTTGTTCCCCCACACTGAAAACATTGTTTATCCCCAAACATATGATAAGTCAATGTTGCACTCTTTTTTTAACTTTAATCACTTAAATAAGATGGGCAGGAAAACTAGTGAGTATCAAATCCAAGACCCCATGAAATAAGTGTTAGACAATAATCTCAATGAATGGTACACAAGTAGTGTGTACGTTGTAACATCTCAATGAAAGTAGGTCATATAGAAAACTCCCTAGCTCCTGGAGTAATGGATCGTCACCTTTATAGGTATCCCCAAAATGAGAGTTACCGCGTAATGACCACCAATGTACTCATTATTGGAACCAAAATAATTCTATATTCCTATATCAAAATACATGTAATGAATATGGCTACTGTGAAAAATAACTCATATGATCAGGATGAGATAATGTCAATCCGTGTGCATCAAATGACTCACTGCCCCTCAAAGAACCCTCTCCATGAGTAAATCTCTCCCCCACACTTAGATTGAAAATTATCATGCAAAAATTCAAGAAATGGGTAGGTAAGGGTATCAACTATAGGCTCATCCTAAAATGCTTCTTCATGGCTTCTAAGGGCTACACGATAGAGAAAATGTATGGGTGGCTCAGTGGGTCAACGAGGCCAAAATATCAAACAGATGTCGCAGTCATTTTAATAAAGCTTTCGAAATTCCTATCGCTTTGATGGAAAAACATGGCAAGTTCTGAAAGACATAACATGGTCAAGATTTTCTCAAGAAAAGAGAAACATAAGATGATGTAAAAAGGGATCAGAATCTTCACAGGTATGGAAATAAAATGTTGTACAACACTGATAAACATGAGTGCAAATAAGTGTTGCAAAAATAAACAAGTTTTCGAAAAATATTTTTGAAGCATGGAATAATATCAACAATCATCTAAGTTGTGAGAGCAAGGATCAAAGCATTCTAAACAAGAATCAAGTGCTCAAACTGCCTAGGGACACACGTCGTATGCCCCTGACTATGTTACAACAAAAATGCAGTGGCTTTCATGTGGGTTCATCAATGACAGGAATGTTAGTTTTTTTATGGTGTGTTTGGAAGCATAACATATGGAAAAAATAAAACACTTCTCTGGGTAAGAGCCGATAGACACAGTAAGGCTGTTTGTATCCGATGAAGCTCCAAAAATGATGTACCTGTAAAATATACACATGGACAATACATACCCGCATCATATCATAAAGATAACACCAAAAATTATATAAATGGAAGCAGATATGCAGGAGACTGAAAAGTGCACACAAATATAAGGAGTAGCTAAAAATTTTCCACACATGTCATGTTTTATTTCCTCAAACAGACTAGAACAAATAAAAGAAGAAAGAAAAGAAAAAATGAAACTAGAATGTGGGTTGCCTCCCAGGAAGCGCTAAGTTTTACATCTTCAGCTAGATAGATGAACAATGGTCAATTATCTTGGTCCATCAGCTCAGAACTCATCTACCTCTTGCAAGAACTAGTGGCTATGTCATCGAGCTCACGAAGATACTTAGTGGGATTAACCACCTCCGGAGCATAGTGAGCGTGAATCTGGTGAGGAAGGAATGGAATCTATGCTCGTCGCGGTGGTGATGGATGTTGAACACGAATCTCTAATGATAGCTCCTCAAGCTGGCGCTCGATATTAGCTAGATGATGAGTCATTCGTCGTACGAAGTCAGATGGAGACGGAACATGCGCATTGATGACCACGAAAGAGTCAGAAGAGCTAAACATTTTTGTTTTAGCTGCATCCACAAGAGATAGAGAGAGAGTGCAAGAAAATAGAGACCAAGGAATGAAGAAGCAGTCGGGTTACCTCCCGATCAGTGCTAAGTTTGACATCTTTGTCCAGATGGATAACTTTTCATTGTAATTGGAATTCTTCAACGATGCCTATTGTATCCGAAGTGTGGTAAAGTTTAAGGCATTGACCATTAACTTTGAATAGAGGCATCTTCCCATCAGAAATTTCGATAGCACCATGTGGATAAACAATCGTGACAGTGTAAGGACCCGACCACTTTGACTTGAGTTTTCCTACCATGATCTGAAGTCGTGAGTTGAAGAGGACTTTGTCCCATGCTGAGAAATTTCTTTGTTGGATCCGTTTGTCATGTCAGACTCGAGTTTTCTCTTTGTAGATCAAAGCATTGTCATATGCTTCTCTCCTCATCTCGTCCAGTTCATTCATCTGTAGAAAACGCTTCTCTTGGGAAGTTTTAAAATCAAAATTCAGTTGTTCACAAGCCAATAAGCTTTATGTACCAGCTCTACAGGTAAGTGGAAGGTTTTTTCAAAGACCAAGCGATACATAGACATTCCAATCGGTGTCTTGTATGCAGTTCTATAGGCCCAAAGTGCATCATCAAGTTTGGCGACTCAATCCTTCCTAGATGTATTTACAGTTTTCTCCAAAATACCCTTAATTTCTCAGTTTGAAACCTCAGCTTGGTCATTGGTCTGTGGATGGTATGGGGTGCTCATGTAGTGGTGGCATCCACGGTGAGTCATTAGCTTCTGAAACAACGCATTATTGAAGTGGGTACCACAGTCACTGATGATGAGCCTTGGAACTCCGAACCGGGTAAAAATGTGTTGCTTTAAAAATTGGTTGACGACTCGAGCAGTATTTTCTGAAAATGCTTCAGCTTCCACCCATTTTGACACATAGTCCACACAGACAAGGTTGTATGATTTCCCAAAAGATTTAGGAAATGGACCCCTTAAGTCGATTCCCCATATGTCAAAAATTTCAATGCCCATGATTGAATGTTGTGGCATTTCGCGCTTCCAGCTTATACCCCCAGTTCTTTGGTGTTTATCACAATTCATGACGAATTCACAAATATCATGATTCATGGCAGGCCAATACAAACCACATTGTAACATTTTTCTGATTGTTTGATGAATTCCATGGTGTCTTCTATCTTCTCTAGTGTGGAAAAGGTTCAAAACATTATCAACTTCTTCTTGAGGGATTCATCTTCTTATCATTCCATCCGCACAGTCTTTGAAAAGTAAAGGATCATCCCAGTAGTAATGACGTGCTTCATTCAAAAATCTTTTCCTCTGCTCCTTTGAGAAATTTGGATGTATCACACCTGAAGCTAAGTAATTCACAAAATCAGCATACCAGGGTGTGATTGTCTCAATGACATAGAGTTGTTCATCAGGAAATGTTTCATTGATTAGTTTGATATTGATTTCACTTGTGTCATGGTCGAGGCAGGATAAATGATCAGAAACGACATTATCTGTGCCCTTTTTTTCCTTGACTTCAATGTCAAATTCCTGAAGTAACAATATTCATCGAATGAGTCTGGGTTTCTCATCTTTCTTGGTCATCAGATACCGCAGGGCAAAGTGATCTGTATAGACAGTGACTTTGGAGAATAACAGATGGGATCGAAATTTATCGAAAGCAAAGATAACGGCTAGCAGCTCTTTTTCAGTTGTGTAATTATGTTGAGCCTCATTCAATGTGTGGCTAGCATAATAGATTGGCCTAAAGATCCTTTCTTTTCTTTGTCCTAAGGCAGCACCAACTTCTCAGTCACTGGCATCACACATTAACTAGAATAGTTGCTCCCAATCTGGTGAAATCATTATCAGGGATTCAACCAAACATTGCCTTAATAATTTAAATGTTTCCTGACATTTAGGCCCAAAGTGGAATGTGACATCTTTTTCCAACAAGTTTGTAAGGGGTCGGGCAATAACATATAAATCCTTAATGAAATGTCAGTAGAAACCAACGTGCCCAAGAAAACCTCGAATTGAATGAACTGAAGTAAGCGTGGGTAGCTCAGAGATTGTATTGATCTTGGCAGCGTCAACTTCAATGCATTTCTTTGAAATTTGATGACCTAAAACTATTCCACAGTGTACCATGAAGTGTGACTTTTCCCAATTAAGCACCATATTCTTTTATTCGCATCTTGCCAAAACCTTATCCAAATGTTCTAGACAGTCATCAAAAGAATCCCCATACACAGAGAAGCCATTCATGAATATTTCCAAGAACTCTTCAATCATGTCATGGAACATTGCCATCATACATCGTTGAAATGTGGTTGATGCATTGCACATTCCAAAAGGCATTCTTCAATAAGCAAATGTACCATACAGACAAGTGAACATGTTTTTCTCTTGATCCTCTAGTGTCACTACTATTTGATTATAGCATGAATATCCGTCTAGAAAACAATAGTAATCTCTTCCTGCCAATTGTTCAAGCATTTGATCAATAAAGGGTAATAGGAAGTGATCCTTTCTGGTGAAACCATTAAATTTCCGATAGTCAATGCACACTCTCCATCCAGTCATTGTTCTTGTGGTTATCAATTCTCCTTTATCGTTCTCAACTACTGTGGTTCCACCCTTTTTAAGTACCAATTAAAATGGGTTGACCCACTGACTATCAGAAATAGGAAATATTAAACCAACATCAAGAAGTTTAATGACTTCTTTATTAACTACTTCTTTCATGGGAGGTGTTAATCGTCATTGTGGTTGCCTGCAAGGTTTTTAATTATCTTCCATATGTATTTTGTGAGTGCAGATGGCAGGACTTATACCTTTTAGACCAGCAATCATCTAACCTATTGTTGGTTTCCTTTGTGATAGGATACTGAGCAATTTTTTTTCTTGTTCACTCGAAATATTTCCATTTATGATGACTGGTAAGGTGTTTAAATCTCCCAAGTAACTGTATCTCAGGTTTGATGGAAGGAGTTTAAGCTCAAGTGTTGGAGGTTTTTCAAGTGATGGAGTCAGTGAAGTGAAGTCATGTCTATCTAAAGGCTCGACTATGTTTCTGATGAATTCCACTACCTCGATTGATTCAGTAAACTCTACATTTTCTTTGTGTAAATCAGTGAGATCCAGTGCATTGCTTGTTAACTCATCACATTCTTCAATCGTATCCAAGAAATGGCAGTCTGTTGTAGAGGATTTTTCCATAGCCTTTAGGACATCAAATGTTATGTTCTCATCCCCAATTCTAAAAATTAATTTTCCCTCTTGGACATCAACTAACGCTCTGCATGTTGCTAAGAAAGGTCTCCCGAGAATGAGTGGGACATCCTTATCTTCTTCCATATTGAGGACAATGAAATCAACAGGGAAGTAATATTTATCAACCTTGATGAGTACGTCCTCTAGAATCCCTCGAGGGTGCTTCAATGATCGGTCAGCCACTTGCAAGGCGACCCTCGTTGGTTTTAATTATGTGATGCCCAGTTCTTCAAGGACTCCAGATGCCATGAGATTTACACTGGCTCTGAGGCCACACAAAGCTTTTCCAAATTGGCATCCTCCAATATTGCAAGGAATAGTGAAACTACCAGGGTCTCTTAGTTTTGAAGGTATGGAGCTGGGTATGATCGCTGAACATTCCTCATGCATTATGATTGTTCCCACTCATCTAGTTTTCTTCTTTTCGACAGAAGCTCCTTGAGAAATTTATCATAGTGGGGCATTTGTGTGATGGATTCTGCAAAAAGAATATTTATTTGAAGCTTTTTTAACATCTCCATGAATTTTGAAAATTGAACATCCAACTGCCTTTGCTTCAGTCTTTTTGGAAATGGAGGAGGTGGTATGTGGGCTTTCACTCTTTCATTGAGTGCCTCGTTTTCCTTTTATTTTCTCGCCTTTTCAATTTTTGCAAGTTTGTTTTGGTCTTCCTCCTCTTTAGCTTCAAGTTGGATTGCTTTGTTTGTTGAGTCACCATTCTCAGTGGCGGGTGTAGGTGTCTCATCTGTTGGTTGAACATCAGGCATTTGGTGCTCTGGTAACTGTGCGCCACTTCGTAATGTGATGGTCTTTGCTTCTTCTCTTAGGTTAACTCTTGTGCTTCTTGGTAGAGTTCCTTATTGTCGGTTTTGCATTTGTGCGTCTATCTGACCGACTTGATTTTCAATGTTACGCATGAAAGCCTGTAAGTTTTGGGTTGTTTACTGCAGGTTTTGGGTGTTTGTCTGCAAATTTTGAGTTGTTGTCTGCAAATTTTGAGTTGTCTGAAAATTTTGAGTTGTCGTCTCTTGTAACTCAAACCTTGATTGATTGGACATCATTAGTTTAGCTATAGTTGCTCCCCAATCTTGTTGACCTTGCATTGCAGGAGGGGCCAAATATATTTGTTTTTTTTTCTTATATTGTTGTTATTGATGAAATGGTGGTCGGTATTTCTGTTGAGATCCTTGCTTCTGCGATTGCATGGCGGGTCTAAAGAAAGTTTGAGCATGAAACCTAGGTGGACCCATGTTCCGGTTCATTGGTTGAGTAGTCGCTGGCTCCTTCCAACCTTGATTTTGGTTATTGCTTTGTGAGTTTGTGTTGTAGCTTTTTCCATAATTTCCTTTGTTGTAGCTGACAAAGTGAGCTTCACACATATTGTTCTCAGATGTGTTATATGGACACATGGGATAATAATGAAGACCACCACAGTGTGGACAGTGCTCAGCTTGAACAACATGGACTGGCTTAGGCGGGTTTACTGAAAATTTGTCAATCCTCTTGTTGAAAGCTTCAAATTGTGCAGCCATGAATGTTTGGGAATCAACTTGATGCACTCTTACTTTTCTTCTTGAAAAATCTTATGGCCACTGGAAACTGTGTTTTGCCATGTTTTGAATTAATATGTACAGATCCTCGGGATCCATTTCTATAAACGCATTTCCAGTATCGGTGTTGATTGCAGACTTACTCTCGGATTGAAGTCCATAGTAGAAATCTTGCAACTGGTTTGCCAACTTCATCCCATGATGAGGACAACGTCTTAACATGGACTTTAATCTTTCTCAAGCTTCTCCTAATGATTCGTATTCACTTTGACAAAAGAAGTCGAGGTCTCTTGTTTTTCAAATATTGAGCTGTTGTGTAATATCGATCAAGAAATTTTCTTCTCAACACTTCCCAGGTGAAAACTGTTTCTGAGTCAAGACTTTCCAACCAGTCCTTTGCTTTCCCTTGCAATGAGAATGGAAATAGTCATAGGATCAACACATCATCCGTCACCCCATTATATTTAAATGTGTCACAAACTTTGAGAAATCTGTTCACATGCATATAAGAGACTTCGCTACTCAATCCATGAAATTGTGCATGTTGTTGGAGCAGGTTGATCGTGGACGGCTTCAATTCAAAGTGTGTCGCTTGAATTATGGGTCTTGTTATGGCTGAGCTAACTCCGACTGTGTTGGGTCACAACTCCTGTCTCATAATAGTCTGAAGCCTTTGGTTATCGAGACGGTTTTGGAAAAGTGGGTGGACTTGTCCACTGGGAAGCGTTAGAATGTGAGTTTCAACGCTTTCCTCTGGTGGATGCATTGGATTTGCAGTTGGGGTACCGATTTGTTCTTTTCCTTTTCTTTGATGTTCAAGTTGTGGATCAAGGGGTGGGTCGTTCTTCGACGGAGCCGAAATACGAGTGTTCACCATTTAGGCGAATAGTGCATAAAGCAAGGCCTACTTGAATTTTTTTAATGCTAGATGTGCGCGTGCTCCCCAGCAATGGCACCAGAAATTTGGCACGTGTGTCGCAACGCGTCCAATCTGCAAATTTTTATAACCAACTGGATATTGTAAAAGTGGCGAGCAGGGTCGAACCACAGATAGCACAAAATCTAGTTCACTAAAAATATTTCGTTGGACAATGTTTAGACAGACAAAAGTTGAGGGAATTCCTATTTTGTGTTTTTTTATTATTTTAATTGGACTAAAAGATGAGAAGGCGAAAGAAATAAAATAAACTGCGACTACAAATGATGATAAACTCTGAATCAACAAAATGTGTCGGGGATGCTGATGTCACAATTAACCTACTACACAGTCATGCAAAGTATTCTCTTACGTGATTAAATATTTATTTTGTCTAATTATCATCAGTTCCGAAAATATAATCATTTTTTAGATGCTCATTTTAAATCTCTTAATTTGTTTAAGGTCTTGTTACCTGGTGTTATAAATAATTTAGAAGGCTCGTTCAAGTACCGAACTACACAGCAAAATGACACAACCCATTTCTCACAAAGTTGTGCCACCAATTTGCACTTACAATCGGTCAACACGGTTTATCTTCTCGGAACCACCAAGTCGACTTATTATTAAAATGGCCAATTTCAATTTCAACAGTTAATTCAGTGAAAAAATAATTTAAACAGATAAAAATCCAATTAAAATAAATTTAATTGATAATTAATCACAAAATGAAACATCACATGACATGCGTAATAACTTTAATTACTCGACCATCATCCCGACACCAATAAAATTACTCTGAGATCACAACTGAAAAATTAAACGCGGTAATGAGACGATAAGCCATAGAAAATAAAATCGCGTTACCGAAAGAAATTATCAACTCAGTTTTCACCCTTGTTGTGCGAAGAAACAGGCAAACTGTCGATGAATGAAAACGATCCATCTGCACGCACACGCTGATGTCGTCACTCCCAAATTTATCATTGCGCAAGATGGACAGACAGGAGAAGAACCACCGAGTGTAGATGGTGACGCACACTATGCCTCGTAGTTCGATGTGTCTTCAACGGAGAATAGGTTACCTGCGGAAAAAGAAGGGTAACAGGGAGTCCGAAGTGGAGTGAAGGGGGTCAGCTGGTGATGTGGGGTGCTGGTCGTGAGGCTAAAGTCGAGGGGCGAGGGTCAGGGCGGCTAGGTAAGGGGGAGTAGGGGCGTCGGGTCCGACAAGGGGAATGGGGAGCGGGGTGAGCAGGGGGAGCGGGGTAGGCGGGTGCAGTGGTGAGGGAGGGAGCCGGGTGGCTGGGGCGACGGGGTAAGCGGGTGAGCGGAGGGGAGTGGGGTGAGCAGGGGGAGCGGCAGGGAGTGAGGTAGGCGTTGGGCCGGTGGGGTGAGGGAGCCCGACGGGGGGAGCGGCAGGGAGCGGGGTAGGCGGGTGCGACGGGGTAGCAGCCAGGTGAGGGGCAGCGGGCAGGAGGAGTGGAAAATAAGGGTGGGGGTGGCTGATTGGAGAGAGAAGAGAGGGGTAGGCGGGTGAGAAAAAAATGGGGAAGAGTGGGGCGCGGGTCAATAGGGTGATACAGGGGGGAAAACACAAAAAACAAAATTTAATATTCAAAATTAAAAGTTAAAAAAACTAATTATCTAAAAGAGTTAAATAATAAATAATAATAGTAATAATAATAATAATAATAATAATAATAATAATAATAATAAATTAGTAATAATAAAAGTGGTAATAATAAGTAGAATTATATAAATATATATATTATATTTACAAGTTAAATCAATATAATAAATTAATAAACTAAAGAAACTAATATTAATTAAACTAAAAATAAAGGCTAAAAATAAAAATAACTAATAAATAACTAATATGAAATTAACTAAAAACTATAAAAACAACTAAAATAATAAAATACTATAAAAATAACCTAAAAACACAAGAAGCGGTTAGCAAATTAATTAAAACTAATAAAAAATTATAAAAAATGTAAGCAAAATCCATGTACATCACTGCTCAAAGAATCTGAAGCTGAATTCCTCTAGATTGTCCACATGTGCTTCAAGAAATCCGCGGGAGCACCGATCGTTGAATTCTGGGTGCCAGCGCAGAGATCCGACGACGTCTTTGACGCTCTGACGATCACCACATCACTTCGGTAGTGATGCCTGAGAGAGAGCTCGATCCGAGCTCCTTGGATCCAGAGCTTGTCTCTCTAGATCATGGGAGAAAGGAGAGGAGAGATAAATCTCATCAATAGTCTTTGGTGAATGTCCATCCTCCTCTATTTATAGTGTGTAATAAATTACCCGAAACGGCACCCCGACCCTCGAATAATTTAACGCACTATATACGACATATTATGACTACTTATCTGAGTCATAAATATTATTATCATTTCCCTGTAATATAATAAATATATTACAAGATAATAAATGAGTCATTAACTCGACTCGTCGTTCCCATAAATATTAATTGAACCTTGAATAGTTTAATATTCATTCAAATAATATTTTTTCATGTATTTACTTAAAACTTGTAAATACATTTAATAAATAAATTCAATGTTCGTTATTCTTAACTTGAATAATATGAATTTATTTATTGCATTGGTGATCGTTTATCCTTGGAAAAATTCTGAACCCCAGTGGTGGGGCCCACCATTTCCAAAACTCCTATTCAACTGAATAGGGAAGATTCTTGAATACACTATTGTGTGTGACCATCTAGGCCCTTATCTCGATAGTAGTGAATATTATTCACAGACCAAGAGTGAGATCTAGCAACCTATCATAGACCCTAAAGAGACAAGGATTGTCACAACAACGACAACCAACCTACGAATACTTACTATGTAATATAATCTATTTGTATTTAATATCTCATAAAGAAGGATGCACACCAGTGTCATCACCCTTTTTCTTACTTTATTGATTGTTGATCTAACGGGACGGATTTACCTCCAACTGCCATTGCCATGGTCTTATGAAGGTATTATCATCCTAATTAACATGACCCAAGATATAACTTCCTTAACTTGGAATCGACAAATCCTTTCTTAACCATTCAACCAATGACATGTCACCAATGACACACCCAACACAAACTACATCGCCACGATTTCAACATCATGATTTTTGTCTTGTATCAAAGTACCCGATCAAATGACATACACTGGCAATGATCTCAAGTCATGAGACCATTACACATGATCATAGATAGGAACATCCAATGACACCCGAAACACGTGGTGTTCCTATTGGCGAGTTTGTCCTCATGATCTCACTACTAGAGATTACCAAGTGCAAACTTCATGAGAAGAAGTCTCAATGTTTATGAGCCCCCATCACCTGATAGTCAAACACCTACTGTGTCCAGCCAGTAAGATGCATCTAGACCATAGAACTTTAGTTTAAGATTAATGTCATAGTATCTGGAGGTTCTCATTATAGCCTGAGATCTGCTATAACCTTTCGATACGAAAATTAATCTATATACATTACCATTTCAATAGTGGATGCAAAAAATGTCTACACTATAATGGTAAAAAGGCGTCATGTATTGTTAAATGTATACACGATATAGTAATCAAAAGCATTGAATAGTTGGGTCTAGGGCACCCACTATTTCATCAAAACTAACACTGACCTAGGGGAGAAACACCTTGAACCATTTAAGGTTCATGTTTATAGCTTTTCAACTATCCACCTTTGTATCTCTTTGGATTGGTTTCACCTCGACTCCTAACTTAAACCGCCTCCTCTGGCTTGGGAGCTTCATCCATTACATATGTTTTTAACTCACACATAGGTGAGGAGTAAAAGGGGGTTTACATAAAAGAAATCATGGGCACGCATGCCCTACATATTAATGGGGAGAATGCACGCAGACCAACAATTTTAATTTAATAAATAAATTAAAAGGGAACCAATCACATACAAAGGTCTGGTCTAGCTCGTGATCATCCACATACATGCAACGAATTACACATTTAATAAAACTAGCATTCAATTCTTTAATCGTTCTTATTAAGATAAATTACGCTCGAATCGATTAATCATTATCTTTAATTAATCAATCCTTTTTTATCTTAATCCTTTTCTGAATTTCCTTGAGATTTTCATCTACAACCTTGTACATAACTTGTACCTTAGAAGAAACTCAGTGAATACCTGTCCAAAACTACCTAGCATGTATTTATACTTGTATACACTTTATTCTTTGTGACATGTAGCATGCACGCAGAATTATAATTGTAATACAACTCATACATGATGTGAAGATCTTTGAACATTACAAAGATTTTAATTAAACACACACACACACACACATATCAAACACCTATCACATGTTGTCTCCTAGCTTTACACCCACACGAAGGTACATGTCTCAAGAGTTACATAATATAATAATAAATTTTTAAATCTGCGTAATCTGGAAATAGTACATGGTGTGTAGATCCGATTACACGACGTGTACCCTCCTCACTGTCCATCCAAAGTACAGGCCTGGGGAAATGGCGTGTGAGGTGTACTTCAAAAATCTTAAGAGTACACGACGTGTCCAATGGGTCACACGCCGTGTAGACTCTGCATTACACGGTCACCAGTCAAGCAAGCCGTGTATGGGATACACGACTAGACCCTGACCCAAAAGGACTACACATCGTGTCCAGTAGGCCACACGACTAGTAGTCCGGCTGACCGTGCACCAGTCTGTCCTGATCAACACGCAGTGTAAGAATTAACTACACCGCATGTCATTAATGCAGACGGCTTGAGTAATTGTAGAATTACTCCTGATGCATTGAACAGAAATACACGACGTGCAGATCCGACTACACGGCATGTATTCTTGTGTTATCTGGACAAAACTGCTGGCGCCTCCTGATGAGATCCTCAATTTAATTTTAATCATAAAATTATTTGTTTCTGTTAGATTTGTGAGAAACGATAAGGGAGGAACGGATCTCGAAATTCAGATTACAAGAACGATTAAACATGAATTGACATGCTAAATTATTAAAGCATAGATCATCAAATGATTATTTAAATAATTATAAACGAAAATATGACCGCTATGATACCACTTGTAGGTTCCGGGCGTAGTGGAAGTGCAGGATGGACGTGTACCCAACATTAATAATTGTCATAATCGATGATTAATCCAAGATCAATACGACGATGAACGCCAGTATCCACGAAATTGAATCAAAGATAAAAGTCGAAGGAGAGAACCTGGAACTGAGAAGAGATGATCAACATATTTTGTTTATAATTAATTTAATTTAATTATAGAATTACCTACAAGGTGATTCTCTCTTTGTTGATGCGTCTGACCACGGGTCTGAGGTGCGACTTCATTGCGATGTAGAATCCAATGATAGGAATCCTCTAATGGTGATCCACATGTTCTCCATGTATCTCCAGATGTCGTCGAAGGAGTCTCTGAGTGCTAGCGCAGAAGATTCTTGCGCTTGTGATGTCTGTCTTCAATCGCCTTGAGAATCGCTTCCAAAGCTTTCTCCTTGATCTGATGGAGGAGGATCTCTCTCGTTCTTGAGAGCGTTCTTGGAGAAGGAAGAGTTCTTTAGGCTCGAGAGCTTTTCTCCAAGGATGTTGTGCACACAACGATTGGTTAGTCGGTCGAATGACCTCTCGGCTAATATAGAGAATAATTACATAACAGAGAATTTAATTCACCAGGTAATAATAAAAATTTATCACAGTTTCCATTACTTAATTTATTATTCCATGTGAAACCTCATGTCAAATAATAATAGCAATGCTATTATTTCCATGACATGTGCTTAACTTGCACGTTATATTTAAATATTATTTAACCAAATAATATTTAACATTATTTCTCACTGGACCCATAACTTGGTCTGCCAATCCTCAATATTTACCAGGCCTTGAATAATAACTATTTATTTATAAAATAAATATAACTGCATTATTCACTGATAAATAAATATTTCATCCACAATATATTCTCTCGAATAACTAGCTACGAAACAAATGCGATCATGCATACTTGAATAATTATTAAACCAAAACTGGGAATAATATTTATTCAAATTGTTAAATAAATAAATTATTTAACTAAGATACTAGCTACACTTAGTGTATGACCCTCTAGGCCTCTTTCTCGTTGGCATTAGGCGGGCTTGCCTAAAGTCCAAGATTACTGTCTAGTAACGGGTTAAGGCACCCAAGAGAAAGAAGTTGATGTCGCAACGACATGTCACCCCATACGAACGCTTACTGTATAATATAATCTCTTTGTCCCGATATATCCAATCAAGTGGGTTGCATGCAAGTGTCATCAACCCATGCGCTCGATTTCTCATTCTTTGACTTCCCGAAATTGAACTTGCCTAAAGAACACCATGGCCATGAATTTGGTTAGGCTATATCATTTCCATTAAAGAGCCTGAGATATCTAATTCTGTAGAAGTGACAAATCTTTTCTTGCATTATTCATTAATGCAGTATTACTCGTGACGCACCCAACATATCATACCTCACCGCGAACATATGTCGTCACAGTTTTTATCAATACATCTAAGTGCTGAGTCATAATACCCATTAATAACAATCTTAAAGTTTAAGGACCAATACACACGCCCGTAAATAGGAACATCCAATGACACTTATGAATGTGGATTTCCTATTGGCGGGTCTTGTTCTCATAATATTCTCCTAGATATTACCAAGGGCACACACCATGAGAGGGTGCTTCAAAGTTTCATGAGTCCTCACTCCTGATAGCCTGTATCATTTGTGTCCATTCAAATGATATCATCCGGCCATAGAACATATATTTAAGAATAATGTCATGGCACTTCTGGGTTCTCATCATAGCAAGGATCTGCTGTGACCTTTTAATGCAACAATTATTCTTAGGACATTATCACATACTATGTCACGCAGAAGAACAATCATGATATGATAAGTAGTTTATTAAAATTCATCCAATGAATACAGGTTTATCATAAAGTACAAAGATGTTGGTTTCTAGGGCACCAACTCCAACAATGAACACACGCTATGTGTTCTTCTATTTGGGAATAAAGAACTTTTTTTCATGTACACGTCATATACCGTATGTACACGTTGTGTTGTAGCTGACCGTGTGTCCGGCCATGTGAGAAGGAACACGGGATGGTGGGTTTCGCAAGTACACAGCTGTGTAATTTTGGTACACATCGTGTAGTCTTACTCAAGCAGAACTCGTGTGAATCTGGCCATGTGGGAGTACATAACTAGGAGGGGAGACTTGTGTACACACCGTGTACGAGTCTAACACGCCGTGTACCTGGGATGGTTACACGCCCAGGCCGGTGGAAGTACACACTCGGGTAGGATCTTGAGGGTACACGTCGTTCAATTTGTTCTCTCTTTTCAGCTGATAACAAAACTTCTTAACATGTCCCCTCTTACCACAATGATGACATTCGAAATCCCTCTGCTTCGGTCTGGATTTGCTTCTGTCTCTGCTCTTACCTCGACTGCTCTACCCTTGATCCTGGCTTCTCTCCCTGTTCTCTGTGACTAAAAGCTCTGAAGAAGATTTCTCTTGAGTACGTCTTCTGACCTCTTCATTTAAAATAACAGACTTGACAAAACTAAATGTCACAACACCATTAGGAGCAGAACCAGTTAGAGTAACACGTAAATTTTCCCATGAATCGGGTAAAGTGTTAAGCAACAAAAGAGATAAAACATCATCTTCAAAATTGATACACATGTCAGACAACTGATCAAAACATCCTTGATATTCACTTAAAATAACCAGAAATACACGTACCTTCTCTGTACCTCAAGTTCATCATTTGCTTGAGAAGAAACAGTTTATTGTTTCCCATCTTGGATGCGTAGGTCGTCTCAAGCTTCTCCCACAAAGTTCTGGCATGAGAGATATTGACAATGTGGTTCATCATATTGTTTTCGACCCATTAGCAAATGAAGCCACAAACCACTCACGCTCGAATGCTCATTCTTCGTCTGACATCCTCTCTGGCTTCTGGGTACTAAACATTGGAAGATGCATTCGCTTGACAAAAAGCAGATCCTTCATTTTAAGTCGCCACATATGGTAGTTGGTACCATTCAGCAAAATCTTCCGACTGTAATTGGCCTCCATAATAAATATGAAATAAAAAACCAAACCCTTTGATACCAGATGTTGGGAAAGACGACAAAGCGACGAACACGCAAACCGAAAAGCGAACGCGCAACGAAAATAAAATTTTTCCCTAAAAAAAAGCGGATGCGCAACGACAAAATTAAGTGCAGAAAAATAAAGTTGACACCGGAAATTTTTACGTGGAAAACCCAAAAAGGGAAAAACCACAGGATTTAGTCCAGAAAGAGGGATCTACTAAAATCAAGAGGTACACAGTAGAGATTCCCAAAAATGGAAGGGATCTCAAAAGTAATACTAAGAATAAAAGTGTGGATCAAAAGGCGAAGAGCAAGAAAGATGATCATCGAAGAAAGATGATCATCGAAGAAAGATGATCATCGAAGAAAGATGATCATCAAAGAAAGACGATCACCAAATGGGATTTGCTCTCGGTGTTGTTGATGTCGGTGTGTTGAAATGTCTTGTCGCTGCCTCCTTATATAGGAAAAAGAATCCGTGTCAATTAATGTCTTCGCGTCAAAAGCATGTCACCGCGTGAATTAATTCACGCGGTCATGGTCCGCATTAAAAACACCTCATTAAAAGAGAAATCGTGTGGTGCTCCGATTGAGGAGGCGTTACGCAGTGCGCCAACCAGGAAGGCACCCAACAAAACAATCAAATAAATAATTATGAATTTAAGACATGACCTCTTTCATATCTCTAAGGTTTCAGGCACATCAGAAACGTCTTAATGGTCAATAAACCAAAAGGTTTTTATTGATTCAATGGATCATTCAAAAATTGTGCATGACGTAAATGTCATGACCAACGAAATTTTTCCACTGAATATTAACATAAGAAAACCTGGAACCCGAAGAGGATCTTTACACATTACATTTATAACTAATTTATATTAGATCTGAAGAAAGAATCCATGATCTGAGAATCTTTCTACAATGAAGTTGTTGACCGTCTGAACCTCTTTCGAATTACCTTCATTGTGTAAGGGGGATCCAAGTGTAGAATTCCTATAGTGGTGATCCACACACGCTCTGATGATCTCCGAACAATCATTGATGGAACGTCGGGTGCTAATGTGGCAGATCAATCATCTTGTGTTGTTCGCCTTGATCGCTACAAGATCATCCAGGCTTGAAGGATTCTCTCTTGATCTTCTCGTTCTTGAGAGGAGAAAATGAGGAATTCGAGAGAGAAGTTCATTGTGCGCAACAATTCGCAACTCTCGATTAACCCTACATAATAGACAGTCATCTATTTATAGAACTAGGGTTTAGATTAAAATATTATTTAATTGTGTATCGATCCTTAAATAATATAATAATCCTTATCAAACTTCATGTTATATAATAATAATATTGTTATTATTTTATGGTGTGCACTAACACAATGATAAACATTATTTTACCGAATTGTAAATTAATATTTATCAGCGAACACGATCTTGGTCCGCTCAAACTTCTCGCCATTTATTTAATACTCAAATAAATATTTCATAAAATATTTTATTCATAAATAAATATTTTATCCACAATCCAGTGAATAAATATTTATTAAATATTCAATAAATATTTACAATCGATAAAAAATGAATAAATCATTTCTCGATCTTGAGAATAATATTTATCAACGTAAACACTTAGAGTGTGACCATCTAAGATTCTTTATCGTTGACATTAGACGAACTTGTCTAGAATTCATGATTACCGTCTAACAATAGGTCCATGCACCCAAGAGAAAGAACTTAATATCGCAACGTCGACAATCACATATGAGTGCTCGTTTTGTAATATAATTCATTTGTCACAATATGTGTCATCAACCTATATGCTTGATACGTATTTCATTGACTATCTGAAATAAACTCGTTGTTACACCATGATCATGAAATTTAATCTGACAATTATATTTCAAAGGGTCGAGATATAACTTCCATGGAGATGAAAGAGACAAATCATTCTCGATTTATTAATTAATGACATGTCATTCGTGACACATCCAGCGTACTCTACTTCCCGTGAACATATGGCGTCACAGTTTTGGTCAGTAAATCTAAGTACACAAATCATGACATGCACTAACAATAATTTTAAGTCTGAGGACTATTAAACATGTTCACAAATAGGAATATCCGATGATACATAAACATGCAGAATTCCTACTGACGAGTTTATTCTCATAATCTCTCATCTTAAAGATTGTCAAGTGCGAACTTTATGAGATAAATTCTCATTCGCTTACGAGTACTCGCACCTAACAGTCAACATACTATGTGCTCCATCACAAAACGTTATCCAACCACAAAACTATATTTAAAAATATTGTCATGGCATTTCAAGATTTTCATCACTACAGGAAACTGTTATGACTTTATCAATGCGACGAATACTTTAGGACATTATCACATCAATATTATGCAGAAGAACGATTAATATGTGATAAGATATCTAAATTAATATTCACTTCTTTGAATATACATATAATCTTATGTACAAAATAATTGATTCTAGGACACCAACCCCAACATACTGTGTAACTCATTTTTTTATAACATGAGTTGATCATTTACTCATGGTTAGTCTATCGTCGTAATGTTCATGTTATGCGGTTTATTGTGACAGATGATTTATGATTGCTTCTGCTATTATGGTTATCTCTGCATGAGAGTATAATCTCCCAACGAGTTATTTGTTAACTCTTGTAACTAGTCGACAACAAATGGTGTATGGGAAAGCGTGAATGAGGTCACGTAGCGCCACCCGGCCTAAAGGTGTTCTAATCGACTGGCGCAAACATTACAAGACCTTTTCATTTCATGATGACTCCTCGTTGACTTATGCCTTATTTTTAAAATAAGGTAATACTAGGAAATTGTGGTTTTATGACCCATTGGTTCCACAACATCAACAGTTTCCATTAAATTTGGAATCTCGTCTATTTGGAATAATATGTCCAGCGACTTTGGTTTGTTGTATTGAGCCATATGATTCACTTGTTGCACTTGTTTTGAAGAGAGAAAAATTTCAAGTCTTCTCCTGCTAGGGTGGGTGGGTTTGAGTTTTCCTTGGCCCATATTCGTCTGGAAAATGATTTCAACCCAGCATTATTAGCATAAACAGATTTAGAGTTTTTTTTTATTGTTTTGGAACAAATTTAAGTTTTGTCTTCTTTTAGCTTGTCAAAGATAAATCTTCAGAAAAACTCAAGTCTTACTTTCCCATAAAATGGAGACTCTATAAGCTAAGATAAACCCATTTCTCAGCAGCCTTTAAAGATTCAGCTCCAACCTCTGCAGCTTTGTAAAACTCACTCTTCAATTTTTTAAAAGTCTCTTCAACCTCAAGATGCTTTGATTGCACCTCCATCAATTCATTTTCCCTTGCAACAGACTTGGATTCAAGTTCCTTCTTTAACTTTCTCAAGCTCAAGAACATTAACTTTTAGTTTTTCTATCTCTTCAGGATTAAATATATGAAATATTGTCTAAAGATATTTTGCAAGGTCCTGTTGAATTTATAACAATGAATCATGTAATACTGCAAGCTCAACAGGGAGAAATCCAACCTCCAATTTTTGTAGTGTTCAGCAACATCATCTACTAATTCATCAAAACTTGGGATGTGTCCAAGCAATCCATAAGTCCAAAGCCCGGGTAGTCCAAAGCATAAACGCAATACCTAGAATCAGCAATTCGCTTTGCAATACCTGAAACCCCAAAAAAACCTCTTATCCCCTCAATAAATCCAGAAAATTTGAAAGATACAAGCTAAATGCAGCCTTACCATAAGCAGAATCTGGCACAAAAAACTACGAACCTTCAAAGAAGAATGTGCAAGTGTCATGGTATCCATGGAAAAAGAACAACACGCCATTGAGTAGGGCACCAGGTTCCGGTAACCAGCTTTTGCTGAAAATTTCAAAAACACTCAAATTGTTCTCGTCAAACAAAGGTCATCAGACCAATTGAGTAGTCAGCAATTTCCCCCGGACATCAGAAAAATGTAAAATCCTGGATCGGCTTTCTACCTTTGCTTTTATTTACTTTAAACAAATAGAGCAGTGCGCGACAACTTACTAAGAAATAGAGAAAGGGGGAAAATCATCGCTTGTTCTGATACCAGCAGGAGCCTTCTACTTACCAATCCATAAACATTGAAGAAACATGAAAGGGCATCAAAATCATAGGAGTAGCAAATCTCATAGGTAAAAATCCAAAACCACATGACGACAGTGGTCCAGTTGACCTTAACCCGGCACATTTTGACTTACACGAAACAGAATATGATCGAATTGCTGCTGGACACCGGAAAAGGCGGACCGAGCTCGCCTCCGAGAGGGTGCGAATTCCAAGTCCTGGGACGCGATATCATTCAGCTCCTCACCCACGCCTTCTATTGCTGTAAACAACTTGGCGGCGATCTTCAGGCTGCATTTCCTGCCCGGAACTGACGTTTCTCAGATCGTTCTCCGATTTTGCGACGTGAATGCGTGATGTTTTCGGAAGCAGGTGTTCGGAATTTCAGGTTGTGTGCGGACGACGGAGAGCTTCGGCGGACGGACTCTGAAGGGCACTGTCAATTCCATCACCGTCGGAAAGCCTCCCCCTCCCCCTCCCCCTCCCCCGGCTAGAATATAAGGGCGTCTTATGAGACCGGACGGGTCCATATCTAATAATTATTTTAAAAGGATTATAAAATAAATATAATAAATTAAGATTTGTATAACTTTTATCTAAAGATAATAATGACGACTCTTCATTCCCCGGTAGACCATTTAGTATGGAGAACCTTTTACTTTTTGCTAGTGTTGGTATTATAACCATTGGATTTGACATGATGGATAAGATTTGGTTTAGACCATTGATTACACCCTCCATGTACCCTATGTATATGTGACATTGTGTTAATGGATGATATAATTTTGTATCTTTATACTTTTCTTCACCTTATTGCCTTCACCTACATTGTCGTATTTCGTTCATCATCATCATCTCAAATATCTGACACCAAGTTTCGTCGACACTTCATTTCACCTACAATTGATCACATATTTTAGTTTTCAGAATTCATCGTTGTTTCAATTGACGTTTGATTTGTTTCTCAACACATTATCAACGTGAACTTTATTTATTCGAAGTGGTTAGTAATAAGGTGGCAAGTCACTTTTTCCATGGAAAATATTACGGGCATGGTTTTCTCCCTCTTGGCATTTCAGGAAAGAACTATTTGTCCTTTATTTTGGATGTTGCGACGTATCTAAATGCAAATGGCATTGATGAGATGATCAAAGTTGGCAACCAAACTTCCACTCAAGACCGTGTTTGAGCTATGATATTCCTTCGCCATCACCTCTGTGAGGATTTTAAGAATGAGTACCTAATGGTGAAGGATCATCTAGTGTTGTGACAAAACCTTAGAGTAATATGATCACCTATGACTCGTAGTAGTACCAAAACCAAGATATGAATAGTCACGTAGGATTCCCATATTATAAATTGGCAAGTAAATATAACTGTAAGAACCCAGATCTTCTTTTCAGGTATGTTTTTCCTTTTCTGGTCGTTTTTTAGGAAAAATGAAATTCTGGAAATGTTCTAAGTACACGTTGTGCACTTTATGAGTACACGTCGTGTACTTCCTTGCCGCAGGAGGCCCGTGTGCTGGCCGTGTAGTAGTCACACACACGGTCGTGTGGGAGTGACTTGGAGGCCGCTTAAAGAGGAGTACGGAAAAGGTGAGTACACAAACGCACCGGGGTCGCATCTAATCGACAGAAACACCCCTTCTTCGTTCGTCTCGTCCAGGAGCGTCGTACGACCACGAATCTTCGACGAACCTCCGAGCGTGCGTCCGTCCTCCGAATCGAACACTGTTGGTTGTGTTGGAATCACATCATCCGTCCTCCGAATCGAACACCGTGTGTTTGGGGTGTTACACGACCAGTTTAGGCAGGAGTACACGCCCATGTAAATGACTTAAGGTGTCATGACCTGTCCTCGGGGCCCGTGTCGTGACTACCCCAAGCCCGCCTTCCATAGGCCAGGGGCTGGCGACTAGCACCAAAGTCGTAAATCTCGATAACTGGGAAGACATTGCCTATATAAAAAGTAAACAAAACACCACAGAGTACAAACGGAAGTAATACACTAAGTACAAAAGAAAGTGTTGAAAAGTAAATGGACCAGAATACAAACTCAACTGAAAGTACAGCTACAACTGAACAAAAGTACAACGGAAAAAGACAACAGCTGGAAGAACGGAAGCGGCTCTTGGGTCCTCCTCCTCGGATCCCACCTGAAGGGTAGGTACAGATGGCGCAGCTCCTGGATCGTCCACCACGAATCCTACCTGAAGGGTAGGTACAAATAGCCTCCACAACGCTCTCACCCGTTAACCTCCTCTGTGTGTCGTCTCGTCGTGAAGTCCACCTCCGGATACTGACTCGTCGTGTGGTCCACCTCCGGGTACTGACTCGTCCTCGAACACTCGGCCTCCGTCAGCACTGCCCGTCGTCTGCAACCAACACAACGAGGTGCAAGCATAGCCCGTGCAGGGGTGAGTATAACGATACTCAGTAGGGACCCCGAGACCCTCAAGGTCTCACAAAAACCAACATGGATAACCACAAAGAAGATCTCAACAGATAACCTCTACTTAGGTATATGCCCATACATATACCTAAGTTATCAAGTAACACATCTCAATCATGAGGAAACACAAAGATTATGAAATCAACGGATAACCACTACCCAGGTATATGACCATACATATACCTAAGTTATCAAGTGACCCATCTCAAACATGAGGTATACACAAAGATCAAAGACTCAGCTCAAACCAGAATTTTCATTATCGAAACCGTAACTGCTGAAGAGCCCCGTCTCTGGAGTGTACAATGGTCTTGTCACGACTCCGAGGTACTGCTCACTAACCTAAGACTGCTGAGGTACTCCTCCGGTCGAGTACTGTGGGCCTGCTGCTACAACCAAGCGCTTTCCACCATTGGTCTTCCGCTACAACCAAGCGCTCCCCCTCATAGCCTCCAGAGGTACTCCCTCTATTGAGTACCGCAGGTCTGCCGCTACAACCAAGCGCTCCTCCGTCGTGGGTCTGCCGCTACAACCAAGCGCTCCCCACTAGGCTATCCGAAACACACCGAGTCGATCGGTCAAGCAGTCATCAGGTCTCAGCCGGCTACACGGTCTCCGTACTCCGCACGCACGTCTCCGGGAGGGTCCGCTCCATGAGCTACTGGTCGATACTCCAAGTATCACAAAGTCCCACGAAGAAGTATCACAAAGGACCGCCTCGTCATAGGGTTCTCAACGCAGTAGACGACGCGTCAATCAGACGCCCGGTCTGTGAGTTATTAGTCTTTTCGTCCCAGGGGCCCGGTTGGTTTCATGTACAAACCAACCCGACCGTATCTCAACTGTATCCCGAACTCACATATGGTATACTCATAGGGACCTTTTCTCAACGTGATCACCAACGCCGCTGACGGTTCGTCAAACGGACGTCCGGTCTGAAAGTTATCAACTTTTCCATTCTAGGGGCCCGGTTGGATTTTGGGTACAATCCAACTCGGCCACTATCCAACTGCGTCTAAACCATGGGCGAAGTATTCCAAAAGTTCCGTCTAAATAAGAGGAATCCAACAAAGTCGATGACACATCAATCGGACGTTCGGAGCTCAAGATATAAGCGTTTCCGCACCGAGGGCCCGGTTGGTTTCGTATCCGAACCAACCCGGCCGAACCCAAAGTTCTCCAAAACCTTGAGTGTAATATACCGAAACAACCATCTCGATCCAAGGATCTCATCGCAACTGACGGTGCGTCGATCGGAGGTCTGTAGCCTAAGTTATGGGCGTTCGAACAGAAACAATCCGAAATGGGGGGTCTAGGCCCGGCCCAGCCCGGCCCAACCCCCCTGGTTTGGCCCGACCCAGGTTGACCTGACTCGGGTCCGGGTCTGGCCCATTAGGGCGAGGCCCGGCCGCATGGCCAGCCGCGGCTCGACTAGCGTGGCCGAGCGGAAGCCGCGGAGTGGGGGGGGGGGGTTGCGCGGCCCCCTCGCCGCTGATTGATGCCGGCGGCGGTTTGCGCCACCGCCGTTCCTCCGGGATCCCGTGCGGCTGCGGGGTCCCCCGTGCTGCACCACCGCGGCAAGCCGCGGCGGTTTGTTTCCTCCGGCGGCGGGCTAGGGCGCCGCTGCCTCCTGGCGGCCGGACGACTCCGGCCGCCGCCCCCGGTCGCCGGCGGTGCCACGCCGGAGACCCGCACCTCCAGGGTTTCCGCGGGCCACCGGAGTTGCTCCGGTGGTCCGTTTTCAAATCCGTCTGTGCCGGCGTTCATCTCAGGTCTTGAACTTTATTTCGGAAGCTTCAAAATTACCTTGCGGACCCGTTTTTCATCGCCTGTCAATCCACGCACAACGATCAATAATCAAACCGTGGCCTCTTCGTGGTTTTCTGGCGCAGCGTGATAGCGCCGTGCTTCTTCGCCCTTTCTCATAGTTTCCGCGCAGTGCAACCGCACCGCTCCACCTTTCACGTGCCGCAACAAATTCAAACAAACAAGGGTGGAGGAGGGTCGGTCGTGTTCACGCGGTCCGACCTCCTCCTGTTATTACGATAACAGGCGGCCCGATTGAAACCAAGAAAGGCGACAGATGAGATAACGATCAACAATAAAAAAAACCCCTACAGTTTTCCCCGCAATCAAGAATTCCCAACCCGTAAACATATTTTTCGCGGATCAACTTAATATTTAGTTGATCCACGTTCTTTGATTTAGAAGGAAGTAAACATGGGTTCATTAACAATCACAAATTAATTCCCTACCTCGAAAATGACATCGCACGTCATCGAGTCGCGGAAGTCGAACGTCGCGTAAAAGAGAATCGTCGGCGTCGCGTCATCGATCTCTGAGGATGGCATCTCTCACCGACTGCAGAGAGGGAAGAAGATGGTATGACGAACTCCCCTTTACGGTGACAAAGTTCTTCGTCGAAGACTCGGTGTTCTTCGCGGCGATGGTGCGTTCTTCACGTTCTTCAAGGAGGAAGAACGTTCTTCGGAACTTAGAGCATTCCTCTCCAAATCCCCCTCGCACAACAAAACTAACCTCCCACGAAATAAGACTTTGTCTTATTTAATTAACCCACAAGACAGCGTTTCATTTGAAATTCAAATGAATCTAAGAATTAATTACTTTGAATAAGTTAATCAATTAATGAGTTGACTTTTCAATTAAAGGGGGGTGCGGGTGCGTTACCTAATTAAAAGAGGGGGGTTTTCTTTGAGAGTTACAAAATTAAGAGGGAAAAAAGTTATGAACGTTAGAAGAAGGTGAGGGGTTGGGCTCGTGTGGGCCCCACCCCACCTTAATCCTCACACAGGTAGTTAACTACAAGTGGGTACCACCCCCAACTCCCTTACTTAGGGTATAACCACATAAGAGAGGGGAAAAGTGTTGTGACACAACACTTAATCCATTTAACAAGAAATGAAAATATAATTTTAAAACAATTATATTTTTATTCCTCACTTTTTTTTAAACAACTCCTCCCGAGAAAACGCAACTCCAGAAAGGGTCTTCTTAAGCAATTACCGGCGCTGTGAGTTCATCAGTGCTCTTAGATTTCAATTCTGAGCACCGGTTCAAAAGTTATGAAAACCCGTTCGTTCGTTCACTGAACGTACCCGAGCTAAACTTCGAAAAATGATTCCGGGCACACCGGGCCTCGGAATCAGGCGCCGTCAGAAACTGCGTTCTTGTAATAACCCAAAGAAAATTAAAAAAAAATTTCCCTTGAATTTTACAGGTCTTTACACTACTACCACCTTAGGGCTTTACATCCTCGTAAAGCTTTAACACAAACTAGGGATACAAAAGCGATACTGAGCACGCATCTGAGCCCCCCGCTCTCATGTGCTCACCTGGAGGTTCCCATACTGCCAGAGAAAGCGCACCTGAGGAATCAACCATCCTCGTAGGATATGCTCCCGTCGATCCTCGATCCCCACTAGAACCTCTTTGAAAGTCACCCCATCGCCATCGTCCAGCTCCTCATGGTTGATGATATGCGAAGGGTCGAGCACGTATCTCCTCAGTTGAGATACGTGGAAGTTTCCGTGCACCCGGTGCAACTGAGGTGGATGGGTCAAGTGGTAAACCACCTCGCCTATCCTGCCGAGGACCTAGAAAGGTCCGCTGAACCTCAGAGATAACTTGCCGCCTTGGCCACATCTCCGTAAACCTCGTCGAGGTGAGACCTGTATAAGGACGTGATCGTCATCCATGAACTCTAGAGGTCTCCAATTCCTGTTAGAATTGAAGCTCAAAACAACAGCTGCCACGAGGGTAAGGTTGACTGACTCAAGAGTGATCGGTCGCACCCTCCTGTGCATGAGTTTATCCTGTGCTTCCTGGGGTTTCCTTTTCTCTGACCAAGGGAAATCCATCCCGACGTCGTAGTTAAACCACAACCTTTTTGCCTAATACCGTCAATTTGTGTATGAGCTATGATTGCCCAGTCCAAACTCAAACCAAAGTCGTAAGGCCTCGACGCTGCCACCAAGATATTCCAACCGAAACTCTCGCCTCGAGGGTCTGACCACACCGTCGGCGTAAGTGTGATTATCGAGTCTTCTCCCAAGGTATCTCCAGACGTGAGGGTCAAGTCTACGGCTTACTGGAAACTATAGGTCTGAGACAAGATTTGTGGAAGGAAGGAATGATTCGTATCAATGTCTGTTACTATGGTAGCTAGTAGTGGATACAGACTGTCCCTCAAATCATTCTTAGAGCCATTGGGTCACTCTCCCTGACCGCATGCAGCTTCTCTCTTCCCCTACCCTCCAGCTCCCGGAGCCAGGCGGGGACAACTAAGGCGGGTGGTTGTAGCATGTTAAAACGTACACCACCTCATGCTGCTCTCCTAGCTCTGCCTCCACGTCTGCTGCTTCACAGACTCATCTCTCCTTTAAGCTTCCTCTTATTGAAACATTTAACACGCCCGAGTCTCTAAGACTGGTGCTGGTTTCCCGTTTCTTACTGCACTGTACAGTATTCATCCGCTCCTGGATGATTTGCACCTTCTTTGCCTACGATCTGAAAGAGATGCTAAAATTTCTCCTTTTCTGAAAAGAGAAACTCGGTCTCATCCCCTGGATGAACCACGCCCATTGCCTAATACAGTCAATCCTGACATGAATGATGTATTCATGCCATGGATGACGTCGTATGACCTCGACGTTACTACCAAGAGATCCAACTGTCACTCTCACCTCCAAGGGTCGAGTCACACTGTCGGCATCAGTGTGAGGTCATTGGGTCTCCTCCAGTAGAAATCTCGAAAGTGAGGGTCAAGTCAACATTCTTAACCGGGACCAATCAGTATCAACCAAACAAAAGTACAGGAAATCAAACATCACAAAGATAAGTGTCTTTTTATTATTGCAGCTCATAGTACAAAGACACAAATACAACAACAATATGGAACTAGAAGTACAAGGGATGTATCCACTAGTTCCGCTCCTATCCACCTGCTCCGGGAGATCTAATTCCTTGTCCACTGCTCGGTTGTTGCTCAAGCACCCGCCACTGCTTCTGCCTCGGTGGCTCCTCCAATGCCTGTGGATCGACTGTGCGGGGGGTCGGACAGTCACGTGCCAGGTGACCCTTCCTGCCGCATTCATAACACTTCCTACTCCTCATATGGATGTCTCTAGTCCTCTTGGACCTCTGCATCATCTGTCTACTACCCACAGATGACTCAGCTACTGGTCGAAAAACCTGCGGTAAAGGCAGCAGCTCCTGAACACGCTCGAGGTGCAGAGCTACTGGTACAAACTCTACCTTGAAGAAGGTCTCGAAGTATCCCCATGTGAAGGTCATCCCATCGCAAAACTGGAACAAGTGGCTCCACCACCTGCCTGCTACTTCCTGAAGAAGGATAGTAGCAAAGATCACCATGAAGTCTGCTGGCATCCCCACTAGCCTGAAAACTCTCACCACAGCCTCCAGCCAATCCTCAGCCGCCTGCGGGTCCATCTCTCCCCAGAACCTAGGTGGCCTATAGCGCTGGAACTCGTGCAGCGTGCTCAAGTGGCGTGCATCGCCTACTGCTGGGGCTGGTGGCATCGGTGGCCCAACGTATGGTAGTACCGCTGGTGCCTCAACTGCAAGAGGGCCCTGTACCAAAGCCTCGTCGCTCGGTAGGCTGTCAGTACGCACATCCCTATGGGCTCTAGCTGGTCGTCCGTGAAAAGGCATCCTGAAAGAAACAACGTGACACAGTCAAACGATTATACCTGGTGAGCTGACCTGGTTTGAGATGACTTTTAAAAACTTATGGAAACACACACGCAATCAGTGTTTTCGTGCACAAAGTCAGAAATCAGTTGTCAGGGTCCTGGTGTATGGATACGTCGGCCTCCTGCACCAACACTGGACTCCCTTAACTGAAAACTACACTCAGTACTCTTAACACTATCGCTTCACAGAAAGAAAAATATCAGAGTTATAGGTTCTGCAGTAGAACCGACTCCTCTGATACCAATTTGTCACGACCCGTCCACGGGGCTCGTGCCATGACTACCCCAAGCCCGCCTTCCATAGGCCAGGGGCTGGGGACTAGCACCAAAGGCGTAAATCCCGATAACTGGGAAGGCATTGCCTATATAAAAAGTAAACAAAACACCACAGAGTACAAGCGGAAGTAATACACTAAGTACAAAAGAAAGTGCTGAAAAGTAAATGGGCCAGAATACAAACCCAACTGAAAGTACAACTACAACTGAACAAAAGTACAACAGAAAAAGACAACATCTGGAAGAACGGAAGCGGCTCTTGGGTCATCCTCCTCGGATCCTACCTGAAGGGTAGGTACAGATGGCGCAGCTCTTGGATCGTCCACCACGGATCCTACCTGAAGGGTAGGTACATATAGCCTCCACAACTCTCTCACCCATTAACCTCCTCCGTGTGTCATCTCTTCGTGAAGTCCACCTACGGATACTGACTCGTCGTGTGGTCCACCTCCGGGTACTGACTCGTCCTCGAACACTCGGCCTCCGTCAGCACCACCCGTCGTCTGCAACCAACACAACGAGGTACGGGCATAGCCCGTGCAGGGGTGAGTATAAAAATACTTAGTAGAGACCCCGAGACCCTCAAGGTCTCACTAAAACCAACATGGATAACCGTAAATAAGATCTCAACAGATAACCTCTACTTAGGTATATGCCCATACATATACATAAGTTATTAAGTAACCCATCTCAATCATGAGGAAACACAAAGATTACGAAATCAATGGATAACCACTACCCAGGTATATGCACATACATATACCTAAGTTATCAAGTGACCCATCTCAAACATGAGGTATACACAAAGATCAAAGACTCAGCTCAAACCAGGATTTTCATTATCGAAACCGTAACTGTTGAAGAGCCCCGTCTCTAGAGTGTACAGTGGTCCTGTCATGACTCTGAGGTACTGCTCACTAACCTAAGACTGCTGAGGTACTCCTCCTATCGAGTACTGTGGGCCTGCTGCTACAACCAAGCGCTTCCCACCATGGGTCTGTCGCTACAACCAAGCGCTCCCCGTCATAGCCTCCAGAGGTACTCCCTCTGTTGAGTACTATGGGTCTGTCGCTACAACCAAGTGCTCCTCCACCGTGGGTCTGCCGCTACAACCAAGCGCTCCCCACTGGGCTATCCAAAACACACCGAGTCGATCGGTCAAGCAGTCGTCAGGTCTCAGTCGGCTACACGGTCTCCGTACTGCGCACGCTCATCTCCTGGAGGTTCCGCTCCACGAGCTACTGGTCGATACTCCAAGTATCACAAAGTCCCACAAAGAAGTATCACAAAGGACCGCCTCATCATAGGGGTCTCAACGCAACAGACGGCGCGTCAATCGGACGCCCGGTCTGTGAGTTATTAGCCTTTTCGTCCGAGGGGTCCGATTGTTTTCATGTACGAACCAACCTGAACGTATCTCAACTGTACCCCGAACTCACATAGGGTATACTTATAGGGACCGTTTCTCAACGTGATCACCAACGCCACTGACGGTTCGTCAAACGGACGTCCGGTCTGAAAGTTATCAACTTTTCCGTTCCAGGGGCCCGGTTGGATTTCAGGTACAATCAAACCCGACCACTATCCAACTGCGTCCAAACCACATGCGAAGTATGCCAAAAGTTCCGTCTCAATAAGAGGAATCCAATAAAGTTGAAGGCACGTCAATCAGACGTCCAGAGCTCAAGATATAAGCATTTCCGCTCCGAGGGCCCAGTTGGTTTCGTATCCGAACCAACCCGTCCGAACCCAAAGTTCTCCGAAACCTTGAGTGTAATATACCGAAACGACCGTCTCGATCCAAGGATCACATAGAAACTAACAGTGCGTCGATCGGAGGTCCGTAGCCCAAGTTATGGTCGTTCGAACGGAAACAATTCGAAATGGGGGGTCTCGGCCTGGCCCGGCCCGGCCCAACCCCCCCTGGGTCGGCTTGAACCGGGTCGACCCGACCCGGGTCCAAATCCATCCTATCAGGGCGCAGCCCGACCCGGCCACATGGCCAGCCGCGGCTCGGCCAGCGTGGCCGAGCGGAAGCCGCGGAGCGGGGGGGGGGGGGGGGGGTGGCACGACCCCCTCAGCGCTGATTGATGCCGGCGGCGGTTTGCACTGCCGCCATTCCTCCGGGATCCCGCGCGGCCGCAGGATCCCCCGTGCCGCATCGCCGTGGCAAGCCGCGACGGTTTGTTTCCTCCGGCGGCGCGCTAGGGCGCCGCCGCCTCCTGGCGGCCGGACGGCTCCGGCCGCCGCCCCTGGTCGTCGGCGGCACCATTCCGGCGACCTGTGCCTCCAGGGTTTCCGTGGGCCACCGGAGTTGCTCCGGTGGTCTGTTTTCAAATCCTTCTATTCCGGCATTCATCTCGGGTCTCGAACTTTACTGCGGAAGCTTCAAAATTACCTTTCGGCCCCGTTTGTCGTTGCCCGTCAATCCACGCACAACGATCAATAATCAAACCGCGGCCTCTTCGTGGTTTTCTGGCACGGCGCGATGGCGCCGCAGCTTTATCGACTTCAACGGCGCAACGCGATGACGCCGCACTTCTTTGCCCTTTATCATAGTTTCCGCGCGGTGCAACCGCACCGCGCCGCCTTTCACGTGCCGCAACAAATTCAAACAAACAAGGGGGGCGAAGGGTCGGCCGTGTTCGCGCGGTCTGACCTCCTCCCATTATTATGATAATAGGCAGCCCAATTGAAACTAAGAAAGGAGACAGATGAGATCACGATCAACAATAAAAGAACCCCTACAGTTTTCCCTGCAATCAAGAATTCCCAACCCGCAAACATATTCTTCAAGGATCAACTTAATATTTAGTTGATCTGCGTTCTTTGATTTAGAAGGAAGTAAACATGGGTTCATTAACAATCAAAAATTAATTCCCTACCTCGAAAATCACATCGCACGTCGTCGAGTCGCGGAAGTCGAACGTCGCGTAAAAGAGAATCGTCGGCGTCGCGTCGTCGATCTCCGAGGATGGCGTCTCTCACCGGCTGCAGAGAGGGAAGAAGATGGTATGACAAACTCCCCTTTACGGCGACAGAGTTCTTCGTCAAAGGCTCGGTGTTCTTCGCAGTGATGGTGCGTTCTTCGCGTTCTTCAAGGAGGAATAACGTTCTTCGGAACTTAGAGCATTCCTCTCCAAATCCCCCTCGCACAGCAAAACTAACCTCCCACAAAATAAGAATTTGTCTTATTTAATTAACCCAAAAGCCAAAATTTCATTTGAAATTCAAATGAATCTAAGAATTAATTACTTTGAATAATTTAATCAATTAATGAGTTGACTTTTCAATTAAAGGGGGGTGCGGGTGCGTTACCTAATTAAAAGAGGGGGTTTTTCTTTGAGAGTTACAAAATTAAGAGGGAAAAAGGTTATGAACGTTAGAAGAAGGTGAGGGGTTGGGATCGTGTGGGACCCACCCCACCTTAATCCTCACACAGGTAGTTAACTACAAGTGGGTCCCACCCCCAACTCCCTTACTTAGGGTATAACCACATAAGAGAGGGGAAAAGTGTTCTGACACAACACTTAATCAATTTAACAAGAAATGAAAATATAATTATAAAACAATTATATTTTTATTCCTCAATTTTTTTTAAACAACTCCTCCCAAGAAAACGAAACTCCAGAAAGGGTCTTCTTAAGAAATTACCGGCACTGAGAGTTCATCAGTGCCCTCAGATTTCAATTCCGAGCACCGGTTAAAAAGTTAGGAAAACCCGCTCGTTCGTTCACTGAACGTACCCGAGCTAAACTTCGAAAAATGATTTCGGGCACACCGGGCCTCAGAATCAGGCACCGTCAGAAACTACGTTCTTGTAAAAACCCAATGAAAATTAAGAAAAAATTTACCTTGAATTTTACGGGTCTTTACATAAGGGAACACGCTGTGTAGGAAATGTACATGTCGTGTAGTCATGTTTTGTAAAACTTGAGTGTTTTCTTTCTCTTGTTCCCTTCTTACACTCCTTGTTTTCAGTCCTTGATAACCTTGATCTAAGGTGTGTAGTTGAACTTGTAGAGTCATGCCTCCGTGACGTCCTCCGGTTGTGCTCCAGTTGCCAGACGGTGATCAGACACCGGACATGGCTGATCAGGGACTACCTGCAAATCCTCCAGTTGTGTCAGCCTTGGCACCATCCATTGTACCTTACATAGGTGCAGATGCACAGTTCAGGGAGGTCTTTCTGAGGATGATGCAGACCTTTCAGGGAGCGCCGCCTCCTACCCCGTCGATGGATGATTTGACGTGGGTCTTCCAACAGCAGCATCCTCCTACTTTCTCAGGGGATGGAGGACGTCAGGCTGCAGAGTCATGGCTAGAAGCCACACTGATGATTTTCAAGCATTTGGAGATACCTCCAGAGAAGAGGGTGAAGCTCGCTACCTACATGCTCTGAGACTCCGCCAAGAGGTGGTGGAATGGGATCTCACAGGCGGGCTGCCAGCAAAATATGTCTTAGGAAGAGTTTTGGTGCATTTTCTATGATTACTTCTATCCGGAGACCTTGAGGGCCGATCGAGCCAGAGAGTTTATGAGTCTGGAGCAGGGTACTCTTACTGTTATGGAGTATTTCTCTCGCTTCATAGAGCTGTAGCATTTCACGCCTATTCCAGGAGGTGATGAGTTCCTTGCGTGAAATTTTGAGGATGGTATGAGTCACGACATCCGATCTCAGGTGAACATCTTCAGGTTGACTTCGATATATTCTATCTTCAACCAGGTACTGATCACAGAGCGCAATCTGAGGGATTCTGGAGCTGTGAGCCAGGGCAGTTTGGAATCCAGAGTTAGTGCTCCGCCATCTGATAGTAGGAAGTGTCGTAGGGAGGCTGTACGAGGAGATAATAGCAGGCGGGATGCATCTTCCGGTAGCCAGGTGGTGTGCTACCAGTGTGGGAGAAGCGGTCATACGAGACCACGTTTTCTGAGATACCTAGTGGAGTGCCGATATTGTGGAAAGATGGGATGTCTTTAATGCTTTTGTCAGTTATTCTCACCAGAAGTTGGTGACATGGGTTCTTCCATGACCCCATGTTTAGGAGCAACACCACTAGTTTCTCACCAGTCTGGGAACTGGAGTTCTTCCGACCATTTGGGTCGAGGTGGAGGTCGTGGCTGTGGTAGTCAGTCACCGGTTCTTTAGCGACAACAGGGTGGATCAGCTCAGAGTGGTCAGGTAGGGTCACAGGGCCACGACATAGGCCATACTTTTGTAATGGAGCAGACCCAGTAGGAGCAGGATCCCAGACCCTCCACAGTTCGAGGTATGATCTCAGTAGCCTCAGTTTTATCTTCATCTCTTTTCCACACAGGGGCTTTCCATAGCTTTATATTTGTTGATGTTGTGGAGAGCCTTGGGATATGTATCTTTTTCTCTGCCGATATCTTGATTCCAGACACACCGTTGGGGACTAGGACGACTAGTGTATGTCAGTGCAAGGAGTGCCCACTAGAGGTTGGTTGATGTCACTTTATATGGGACCTTTGTGTCTTAGAGATGACAGGCTATGATGTCATTCTTGGAATGGACTAACTAGTTCCATTCCAGGTAGTTGTTGATTTTTATCATCGTAGGGTGAGTTTCATATCACCATATGGTGGATCCTTTCTTTATAAGTCCGAATGGGATGTCCAGGCGAGCAGAACGGGTCTAGAGGATCATGGGTTGGGAGGAGTTATAGCCCAGATTTCTAGTCTATATCTCGATGACCAGGGGAATTCACAGTTAGACTTTCCTCCAGTGGTGGATCATTTCAAAGATATCTTTACAGAGGAATTTTTAGGTTTGCCTCCAGAGCGTGAGGTAGACTTTTCTATTGAACTTGTGCCAGGAGTGGCACCAATGTCCATTCATCCTTATAGGATGGATACACTAGAGTTGTAGGAGCTCAAGAAATAGTTGGAGGAGTTGCAGGCCAAGGGTTTCATCCGAACCAGTACTTCTCCTTAGGGTTCACCTATCCTGTTTGTGAAGAAGGAAGACGATACCCTTAGGCTCTGTGTGTATTATCAGAAGCTGAACTAGTTGACAGTCAAGAACCGATATCCCTTTCCTAGGATTGATGATATCTTTGATTAGCTTTGAGGATCCCAGGTGTTCTCAAAGATTTATTTGAGGTCCGGTTATCATCAGTTGCACGTTAGACCATCTGATATACCTCTTATAGATTTCTGGAGCAGGTATGGTCTATATGAGTATATGGTTATGCCGTTTGGTCTCACGAATGCGCCTATAGTTTTCATGGCACTGGTGAACCAAGTATTCCATCCATACTTGGATTCCTTTGTGGTTGTTTTTGTGGACGATATCTTGGTGTAATCTCAAACTCGACATGACCATGCTACCTATCATAAGATCATTTTGAGTACACTGAGTGAGCATCAGTTATATGCTAATCTCTCAAAGTTCCACTTCTGGATGGATTAGATTCACTTCCTGGGTCATATTATCTCAGAGGCAGGAGTATCAGTAAACCCAGAGAAAGTGAGTGCTGTAGTCTCCTGGGAGCAGCCGAAGAATGTCTTTAAGGTGAAGATATTTCTAGGTCTGGATGGATACTACATACATTTCATACGGGACTTTTCATGCTTAGAAGCACCGCTGACAGGTCTGACTAAGAAGGGTGTGAAGTTCTTATGGTCAGATTCTTATGAGTCAGCATTTCAGGAGCTGAAAGGGAGTTTGACTTCAGCACCGATACTAGTCTTACCAGAGCTAGGAATGAGCTATACTTTTTACTATGATGTGTCAGGTATCGAGCAGGGAGCTGTGCTTATGAAGGGATATGGAGTCTTTGCGTCCGGGTCTCAGCAGTTGAGGCCACATGAGAGGAATTACCCGACGCACGATCTAGAGTTGACAGTTGTTGTTCATGCCCTACACTGTTGGATACATTATCTTCTGGGAGAGCACTTTGTGGTTTTAACCGACCACAAGAGTCTCAAGTACATCTTCACTCAGCGTGATCTGAATTTGATACAATAGAGGTGGGTTGAGTACTTACAGTCCTTTGACTTTGAGCTTACCTATATGCCTAGGAAGGGCAATGCGATGGCAGATGTGTTGAGTAGAAGGATGCAGATACAAGCAGTTCAGGAGGACAATAGTGAGTGGAAGCTCATGGATCTATTCTCTAAGATACATTTGGAGGTTCATGACAGACATGGGTAGACTTTTCTATCTTCTGTAGATGTTACCTCTACTCTTCTTGATCGAGTTCAGATGAGGTAGCTATCAGATCCTGAAGGCCTAGTACTAAGGGATAGTGTGTCAGAAGAAGACCCTATTCCTGGATGGACCATAGGAAAGGATGAGATCTTGTGTTTCCAGGGTGCGTTTGGGTGCTAGTAGACATACGCGAGGATCTGATGCGGGATTTTCATTCCTCAGTTTGGACAGTTCATCCTGGCATCACCAAGATGTATCGTGATCTACACTGTCAGTATTGGTGGTCAGGTATGAAGAGGGACGTTATTGGTTTCATCATGAGATGTTCCACTTGTCAGCAGGTGAAGGCGGAGCATCAGTGACCAGTAGGGATTTTACAGCACTTACCCATTCCCGAGTGGAAGTGTAATGACGTCGCGATGGACTTCGTGACCGGTTTGTCGAGTTTGGCTCGGGGGAATGATGTTGTTTGGGTTGTCATTGACAGACTCACGAAGGTTGCTCACTTCTTTCTGATCAAGGATACTTTCAGTGTTTATGAGCTTGGATGGTTGTACATCCAAGAGATTGTACGTCTTCATGGAGTTCCACATTCCATTATTTCAGACAGGGATGCACGTTTTACTTCTCAGGTCTGGCAGGGGCTTTAGAAGGCTTTGGGTACACAAGTACTTTTGAGTACAGATTACCACCCCCAGACATATGGCCATTCCGAGCGTACGATTCAGGTGCTTTAGGATATGCTCCGAGCATGAATTATGGATTTTGGAGGTTTTTAGGAGAATCATATACCTCTTGTGGAGTTTTCCTACAACAATAGTTTTCAAGCAACTATTCAGATGGAACCTTATAAGGATTTGTATGGTAGGCCATTCCGATCACCCTTATGTTGGCTGGAGGCAAGATAGGCAGATTTGCTGGGGCCTCGTCTTGTTCAAGAGACCACAGAGCAGATAGAGTTGATTCGGAAGAGGATGGCTACTGCACAGTCTCAATAGAAGTCTTATGCTGATCAGAGGATACGACCTTTGGAGTTTGAGGTCGGGGATCAGGTTTTTGTGCGTGTCACACCGAGGTTGGGACACAAGAGGATTAGGAGATAGGGTAAGCTTTAGCTGAGGTACATCGGGCCATTTGAGATGTTGGAGAGAGTTGGGCCGTTTGCCTATCGGTTGCAGTTACCTCAGAGGCATCGAGCTATGCACAACGTCTTCCACTTTTCTCAGCTTCGACATTACTTCTCAGACCTGTCTCACATCTTCCTACCCAAGGAGGTTAAGTTGAAAGTGGATGCATCCTTTGAGGAGCATCCTATCCGGATCGTCGATCATAGTGCGAAGGTTCTCCGTGGCCGGTTTGTTCTATGGGTGCTTTGGCAGCACATGCGAGTATAGGACAAGACTTGGGAGAGGGAGATAGATGTACGATCACAGTGTCCAGAGCTGTTCGGGGTTTCTTCTTCTATGCCACACTAGGGAAATTCTGGGACATATTTATTTAAGGGGTGAAGTTTATAAGAACCTGGATCTTGTTTTTAGGTATGTTTTTCCTTTTCTGGTCATTTTTGAGGAAAAAGGAAATTCTGGAAATTTTCTAAGTACACGCTGTGTACTTTATGAGTACACACCGTGTACTTCCTTGTCATAGGAGGCCGTGTGCTAGCCATGTAGTAGCCACACACACGACCATGTGAGAGTGACTTGGAGGCCACTTAAAGCGGAGTATAGAAAAGGCGAGTACATGTCGTGTACTTCAAAAGTACACGCTGTGTACTTTTTTATTCATTAAATGCATCGAGGTCGCGTCTAATCGACAGAAACACCCCCTTCTTCATTTATCTTGTCTAGGAGAACCATACGACCGTGGATCTTCAATGAACCTCCAAGTGTGCATCCGTCCTCCGAATCAAACACCGTTGGTTGCATTGGAATCGCATCGATGAGTTCTCCCTTCTCTTAGAGCATCATCTTCTGATTTCTCCTCTCTTGTGAGATATCGTGGGTTGAACGTTTTAGACTTTTTTGTAGAACTTTGATGTTATAAGGAGATTCAAGCTTCGAGGTTCACATATAGAGATCTCTTAACCCCGAGGTAGGTGGTTTGTGCCTTTCTGTTCAAAGTCTTTGAGTATTATGTGAAAATTCCACCAATACCCTTGAACGGGGTATTGCGTGTTTACCGTTTTACCCCTATTGACTGCCTTCCATGATTGTATGCTTGTGTAGAGGTTATTTGGACATGAATATGATTGATTTCTATGCTTTGGATGTATTTCCCTTTCATATTCTATTTACAACCGTTGGGTCCTGTTTAGCAAGTTTGGCTGCCTTGCCTGTTTTCCATGCCTATTTCTGTAGGATAGAGAGTTTGTATTATGACATTCTTGTTATATTGTAGACTATTTAGAAAAGTAGTTCTGTAGGTTTACTTGTCCATATTACACTTCTATGCTCGTTGACCTACATAGGGTCGTGAGAACCTGGTGTAGTAGACTATAAGGGGAATTGACCGAGTGAGCTTCCTCAAAGAGTCTTTGAGCACTTTAGGCTATAAGGGGGATTGACCGAGTGAGCTTACTCAGAGAGCCTAGGACCACTTAGGGATATAAGGGGAATTGACTGAGTGATCTTCCTAATAGAGTCCTTGTCTACTTTATACTATAAGGGGAATTGACTGAGTGAGCTTCCTCAAAGAGTCTTTGTTTTTATTCCTGAACTGTTTAGACTATAAGGGGAATTGACAGTGAGTTCTTCCTCAGAGAGTCTATGAACGACCTGAAATATAAGGGGAATTGACCAAGTGAGCTTCCTTAGAGAGTCCTTGACCTTGGGATTATAAGAGGAATTGACCGCGTGAGCTTCCTCAGAGAGTTCCTGACTACCTTAGACTGTAAGGGGAATTGACTCTGAGCACTTCCTCAGAGAGTCTTCATATACAGAACCAGAGGGGTTAGACCGGGTGTGTTTCCTAGAGGGTTTCTTGTACTTGTTAGGTAGGACCAGAGGGGATGTTTGTGAGTACTTTCTAGAGGGTTACCTATTTGTGTTTAGCTAATTGCTCAGTTGTTGCTTGATATTGAAACTGTGGATTGTTTACTGCTGAGAACTTACCTGTTTACTGTTTCCTGTACTTTACCTGCTATATATTCACTGATTGTTAGGAACAGATCTTCAGGTGGTTGCCTACTGGGATTTAGTCTCACACCCTGTTTGGGCCATGTTTTTGGGCCCAAACAGATTATATTACTGCAGGTATAGATAATGGCAAGCGCCCTTCTACTTCAGGTACTTGACTTGATGTGGAGATGGAGAGCATGGGACTAAGATATGGCTTGTGATGCTGAGGAGTTTATCTATTTTCTTTTGAACTTTGGTTTAGCACTATTTTTATTTCCAGCATTGTGACTTGTTTGACTACTTTCCTAGACATATGTATCATGCATAATTTTATATATATATGTGCTCCAGTTGTTTATTATTCCTGTCTTCTGTTGTTTACTATTGTTGGATATTTAATGCTTCCGCTATTGTATGTAATTGTTTAATTCTGCTGTGTACTCTGCCAATGAGGGCATAGTTTCCCACTATCACACCCAAGACCCTTACTGCTAGTCGGAAAACTCTGGCATTCGGGGAAATGCACTTGAGGCAATGTGACCAACCGGGTACGGGGCGCCTCTGGGTGGATTTCAGAACTGGGACGTTATAATAACTCCACAATGTTTAAAATTATAACACAATGAAAATTGTATGGCAAAAATTTTACCGACATCGATATATTGTAAGATATTTTCTCTTCCTTCTATGCCTTGAATGTTATTTTACAATGAAGATATCAAGGAGAAGACCCTACAAAATATCTTGAATTACTCTATTGGCTTCTTGTTGTTGAACATAACAACAAACGAGGAACCATGGATCCCAACCTATTAGTTAAATGTCATTTCCTAAAGCGAATGTAACGAACTAGAGTTTTATCAATGAAATTTCTCTTCTGATTATATAAATGTTCCATATTTAGCAAATCACATTCACCACATGATAAAACCAACAACATTTTATTATAATAATTTGAACATTACATTTAGAGAATAAATATGACCATAAGAATTGAAAGTATTACAATGAGACAAAAAATATAAAACAAGACAATAATAATAGAAAAAATTGGATATGCTCGATCTCCCAAAATAACTGCGCTCACAAACAATACTGTAAAAATAAAATATAATGTTAGTAATGTAATATACATTTTGAGAATGAAAATATATATAACATTGAGAGAAAATAGAAGTGAATGAATAATGAATGAAATGTAAGTTATTTATAGAAATCAGGGAACCCATATGGTGGTTACAAATTTGACAGTTTGAATAGTAATCTGACCATTATAATAGTAATATAACCATTGGAATAGTAACATGACCACTAAAATAGTAATTTGATTGTTAATCATAGTAACCACACCTATGGAAATGTAAAATATTATTTAGTCATATTATAAAATGAAAATATGATATATTTATACCATGGTACAAATAAATAAATATTTTAAAAAAGATAAAGTGTTCGTATTTTTTGTAAAAAATAAATGTTTTCATTAAACTTTTATAATAAATATAATGATTTGAAAAAGGAGTATATTTTCATAAAATGGATTAATAAATTAATATTATGTTGTATTATAATTATTAGATAATTTTATGAGACTATAAGTAAATTTTCAAAGGGTCAGAAAATTAATCATAATATTAAAACTAATTCTTTTTTTAAATAAATGAGGATTTTATTTAAAAATTAAATTTCTCATATTTATAAAATCATTTTCATAAAATGGATTTTATTTTTATAATATACACACTTAAAAATATCAAATTTTAATTTTTTGTTTTTTTCTAAAACAGTCGATTTTTTATGAATAGTGAAATATGGTAAAATGTGATATTTAACATTATAAGCTAAATATTTTATTTTTTCAGTCATGAGTGATACAAGAAAATATTATTATGACCTCACATGCATCATTTACTGTATATAGTCATAAGAATCAATACTATTTGTAGTTTTGAGCCAAAATAATAAACTAATGAATATAATATTAAAAAAAACCCTTTCCCCCTCTTAATAAATACCACCCTCACCACCTCTTCTCCTCAAAACATATAAACTTTGGATATTTCCAAATTTATAATCAAATAAATTTACAATAATCTCCTACACTTCCTAGTGGTGTTGATCTCACTAAAATACCAATTTCAAGTGCCTTAAGGAGCATTCCAAGGAGACGAAATTTTAAAAGGTAATATTCTCAATTTAGCACTTCTAAATTAATTTCTTCTAACTTCTCCACACCTACCTTATCCAAAATGGAATAATAACTCCATTATCATATATATACTATAATTTTATATTGATAATGAAATATCTACCATCCAATCCTTTTCTCATATCCTCTTATTCTAAAAAACAAAACCATTGTCTATATTATGTTGGTTCACCGCCTTCATGGACGATGAGTTTTCGTTTTCCACTACCATATTCGTGGAAGGTTTAAATTCACTTATAATGGTTTTAAATGAACTAATTATGTATATTATATATTTTTTCACATTCTGAAATGAAATATATGGTCATAATATTAAATAAAATAAAACTAGTTCATGATGGTCGGTAAAACCACCTAAATGAACTAACTATACAATGCTAACATTTTTACTAAAATAATCATACCTATGTTGGAAAAAATATGGTTATTTGAGACCATTTCAATTTATGGATGTACATGAATACCATTTCACTTCACTTTTGGATTTTTAATCTCATTTTACAAGAACATCAATAATTATCCATAAGTGATTCGACCTTGGAACCAACGAACTCTCCTAAAATAATGAATTTAAACATTATATATCATTGAAATTATTATAAATAAACATAATAAAATTATAATAAATAAAATATAGATTTAAAAGGTTATGAATTAAGTAATTAATGAATAAAATTTGATTATCTAGGATGCTAAGTGCAAGTATAGAATAGATTCGAACACAAGGTAAGGGATCTTTTTGAATCATCCTTTTTCTTTGGGTTATGACCTTTGTATATCTAACTTGCTTTATATCTCTCTTTAATGTTATGTAATACTTTTAAATTATTCATATGTCTCTTAAATATATACCTATATTATTATCCATTCCTTTGATGGGGAAATACATTCCTTAACTTCATTTCTCAAATGCCTTCTTTAAAATCAAACTCGATTAAGGGGAACTTTTATATCCCTTAATCATTTTATATAATAATCATGTAAAGTATTTATCCCCAAATGAACACTATATTTTGATACCTAGTATTATTTACTTAGATATGTACATCCATAATATTTAATTTCATTTTCTTTATGGAATCTTTATGAAATATACTTTGATTATGATATGATGAAAAATTATGCAACCCATTTATTCCCCAGGGTAATTCTTATGTTTGTGCCTTATGAATGATTTCCTTTTTATGAAACACATAAGTATATAAATTTTATGATGGGTTCACCTATATATCTCTCTAAATCACTAGTTAATGTTTTTTCTCATGATAATTTATGTATGGGATTAGGGAGTGAACCTAATCCATGATGAGACTCTATCCACCATGTGATGCTATCTTGGTAGTTAGCCTTGACTTATGCTTATGTGATGTTTCATGTTGCTTCCAATTTCCTATGTTTCCATGATCTTGTGATACCGTGTTCTTTATGTTATTATCCCATGTCATTATTCATGATACTTCTCTTCTATGATATCATGTTATGTCGTTTGAAGCACATTTTATGCTTTGTTATTTTGTTTATTCCCTTACTAGGATTTTCAGATCACCCCTTTATTTTATGTATTTCCTCAGATTATCCTATGAAGTTTTAGGATATAAAATGGATTTAGGAGTTCATTATGTAGAATAAAATAAATATTTCATGTTTTAGTTTCCTTTCTATGTATTTTGAACCTAGTATTCCAAAGGCACTAGGCCTCATGATCTTTGGGTTGTTTTTATTGTATGTTTATGTTAAAAACCATGTAATAATATATGTAAAAGGTTTGGGTTGGTATAGTTAGTATTAGAGAAAGGTCTAGTA
The DNA here is from genome assembly GCA_963277665.1 of Viscum album. NCBI lineage: Eukaryota > Viridiplantae > Streptophyta > Magnoliopsida > Santalales > Viscaceae > Viscum > Viscum album. The sequence goes on from OY728146.1 coordinate 1,227,152,657, forward strand.
ATTTTTGGGAATTATGAATATAATAATTTAGTGAGAACCCTAGGTATAAGTCTATGTATAGGAAAAATATCCTTAAATTTTAGTAAACTGCAGAGTTAGTGGTTTCCAAGAAAATAAATTCCCGTCTGAACACTACACGTGGATTTGGTTTTGTCTCAGATGCATCTAGGGGTAATAATCCAAAAAATAGTTGGTTGGGTATATCCCAATCATTATTTCGGTGCACAGTGAATGAACCCTTATCGTGCACCTAGTTTGATACTCTCGGGGGATATGTTTTGGAAAATTCACAAGCTCTTTATGAACCATTATGAACAACATAAATAGATTGTTATGTTAGAAAAATTAATAGGGAAATTACCATGGATAACATATATTGAAACCTAGAGACTCAAAAGTTAGTATTTGCATGTAATTTATAATTTATTCCTTTTATATTCATAGTTACCCTTTTTACATAATTTTTAGTTTGAGTATTCTCATCCTTTTCCCTTTATTTTATTTAATGGTGGGGAATAAGAGGAACTGTGCCAAAAACCAACATGATAAGAAATGTGATGATTGTCCTAATGATATACCTAACCTTATGGGAATGAGAGATGAGAACTTCATTGAAGTAATGAATCAGCTGACTCATGCTATGAACAATAACTTAAATCGTGTGGAATGACCTCCTCCTAAGAAAGTGAAAGTTTAAATTGAGTCCTTGATGAGACAATTATCTCCTACTTATAGTGTATATTCTGATCTCCTCATCACAGAATAATGGATTAAATCCATTGATATTATATTTTTTATCCTCCAATGCTATAAATAAGAGACAATCATGTTGTATGTCTATAATTTTGAAGGGGAAGCTAATCAGTGGTGGACACTGATGAAGAACACAAAGTCCAAAGATAAAATTGATTCCATAGAATGAGTAAGATTTAAGAAAATATTTTTAAATAATTATTTCCCCCAAAATCTCCATAATAAAATAGAGAGTTAGTTCCTTTGACTAAAGTAAAAGGAATATGAACCTATTAGGGAACATGAGTCAAACTTCACAAAGTTTACATGATAAGCCTCTAGGTTTGTCATCAACACCAAAAGTAATGTGTATTGTTTCTTTAGTGGTTTAAAGATGAGTTTATGGAAAAAAATTTCTATTTGATAATTTGATAGCTATGAATAGATTGTCTATTGTGCCATTATGTTTGAGATGGATATTGGGAACTCTCATTGGTCTCATGGTCCTAGAGAAAAATAGTGTAAAATGGATTTTTCTTTAGTAAGATCAATGGATAAATATCATTGAGGGAAGAAAACTCAACTACCCACATGTCAAAAGTTTGGGAAGAAGCATCCCTAAAACTATCTCAAGGGAATTAGGATATTATTAAAATGTGGAAAATATGGGCATCAATATAATCAATACTGAAGATAGATGGACAATCCCACTAATTCTATAGAGAAAAAGAAGGTTCAAATGAACACCCAGTCTACAGTATAGTGTTTCAACTACAAGAAACATTAACATTATATGAACTAACACCCTAAGATAAGGGTTTTCAAATAAAATCATGGACAAAAAACTCCAAGTCCTAGATATAAATAAAGTGAATATACTACCACTAGTTCTGAGGTGGATCCCAAAAATGATGTGGTGATAGGTGAAGTTCCCCATGCCAGATTGACAACTGAGAGGGGAGGGGTGAATCAATGGTTTCTTTTTCTTTTTAATTTTTTTATATTAAATTGAATCTTTTTGGATAGTTAAATCCCCAATCAACTCTTCTTATTTCTATTATACTTACCTTAAATAATGAAATAAATACAAAGGCACATAACATAAGGATTTATAAGGTTCGGTATAAAGACCTACTCCTTGACATGTTGGTTATTCCCCCCAAAATGGATTCTACACTTTAATATTTATTTTTAATTATAGTGGTCGATACAGAATCACACCATATATCTCATGAATCCTCACATGAAGTTATTTATACAACATCCCATAGTTTTACCAAAATCCACATTGTCCTATTCCAGAATCCACATTGAAGACTTCTGCCCCCAAATCACACAAGAGACTTCTTACTTTAGATCTAACTGAAGACTTACACATTTCTTCAAGGTTTATCCAATTTAGGATGATCTATTGATATTACTCTACAATTACAATGAATCATACTTTTTTGTGTACCTGTTAAAGTACCTTTTTGGTCTACTAGTCTTTCTCAACCAGTTCTGATCACCTATATCTGATCAGTTACCTTACTGCAACAAATTCTCGGGCTATGCTTCCTCCTGCAGAAGTCACAACCTCACTTGGATATGTGAAAGTTGTGAACACAATCTTCTTCAAGATATTATGCAAGGAAAATTATTGTACAATCTCAATTAAATTCCTCTTCATTAATGAGTTGCATAGAATCCAAAACACTAGCACATTCATTTATATTCTTTATTATCATGTGCTTCTCAATTATGTTTCAGGTATATATCAAGATTTGTACATATGTATGTAAGAATTCATACACCATGTTCACCTTCTTCTTTCAATATTTTCACACTTCACTTATATCACATGCATGCATATTCCATGTATTATGCTCTTCCTTCACACAAGAGTGTGTACAATACACTATCCACTTAGTTTCTCCTATTTTGGTTTAGTGCATATGTATCATGCATGTGAACATTCACTACCTAATTTTCACAAACCTGAATGGGTGTAAGTGAAATATTATTCTTTACACATAGAGAAACTCAATATATCTCTACAAAACACATTTTTTATGTAATCCATGAAAGTTCTCAACTCCCTTCACACAAGTGTAGTGTAATATCAAAGTACCTTTGTGCAAGTATAAACATGTGAGGATTGTCTATGTTCTTCACAAAATCTAGAAGAATAAAGTGTCACATGATAACCCAAGGGGATTCACAGAAAAATTTCTTCATGGGAATCTTGAGTGCATGATTCACATATTAAGAGGGTTGTAGGATCTCCTTCTCCTTCACTCAAGAAGAAGCTGCGTAGAACTCTCTACCCTTTACGAACCAGAGGGGTTTGAGGTTTCTATGTTTCTTATAAAAACAATATATCTATAAATTTATCACCAAAAAAAATTCTTATTAATTTTTTAGAGACCCTATTTTTTTACTTTTAAGACTTTGAAATATTTCTACATATATTTTTGGTGTTAGGCGCTGAGACGACATGAGATTCTGAGGCCCGATGTGCCCATAATTAATTTTATAAAAATATTAAATATATTTTATATTATGTGCACACTATTTCTTAAATAAAATGGGATAAATATTAAAAAGAATCTAGAATCATAAATATGAGACCACAATTGAGTCCGAAATATAATTTTTACCCTAGGTGCGACCTAAAATTGGTCGGCGCAGGGCGTTCAGATAAAATGGCTGTTGGTGGTACATTTAGTGGATTAATTAATTGATTAAATTAATTAATTTAACATAAATAGATTCATTTATAAGTAAACCATTATAATAATTTATCTAGGTTTATCCGCTTGCACCTGGGATAATTTAGAGCATCTTCCTCCTCCTTCTATTAGTGAATCGACATTCGATGATGACAAGACTCATAATCAAAGAAGATCGAAGCACAACGAACACAATTACTCCTATAAATTGTTGGAGAGAATTTTCTTTGATGAAGAAAAATCCAATATTTAGACAGGACTCATAAATTCATGTTTTGTTCCCTTATTGATTAAATTTATTGAGCATGATCATCCCTTTCTTTAATCTACACCAATTGTAGCCTTTACGTGCCCCAAGTACATATTTAATTGATTATATAATTTTTTTACTACCCTGAATCATCCTAATTGTATCCATTGACTAAGAAATCTTGTAAATATATTTTTAATCCCTTTTTATTGTTCCTTTCTTCCATAATCCTCAGCGTTCTTCACCAATTGGTCAATGGGGTATCAGTTTGACATTTTCGGGTGGTACTGAGCCTGATCAGACCCCCAGAATCATGGAGAAATCACATGTGACAAATAGAACATTGAATTGAGGTTGTTTTAAGAGGATTTATGTGTTAAGTATGGTTTATTCATGGATCTAGTATCTGAATAAGGACTCGGCTTGGAATGGGATGTGCTCTGAGTGGCAGTGGTGCATGTGGGTTCAAATAGAAGAACTGAAGTTCGATTTCTGGGCACCAAAGGGTCAGAAATCGAAGTCCATAGATAGATCCATTGATTTTGGGATAATAAATGGACTGATTAAATGGAAGAACAAATGGATCTAGATCATGGAGTTCAGATTTAATTTTCTATAGAAAATGCAACTACATGTCGTGTAGTCTGATGAACACACAATGTGTAGGTCCTTGGATGCGATAGTTAGGGTTTGGCGAGATTATAAGTATCACACACCATGTGGGAACCCCAATATTCTATGACCTTATTATGGAAACCTACCTGTACTTAGGGAGCACGTGGGTAAAGTCATGGTCAGGAACACACTGTGTGCCAAAGTATATGGACACGAGCCAGATACATGGACACAACTAGAGAGCACGAGCAGAGCCCCGAGTGGCTTAGACACACCATGTTGTCCATCTACAAGTCATGTATCCCAACATGTACAATGATCCATATATCATAAGGAACATGAAGAGGTGATGGGGGTGGGACCACATTCCATGTGGACCCCCTACATGCTTTGTACCCCTTCTTTCCTTCTGAGGAAATTTCAACCTCTTGTATCCCCTTCGTCTTGATTCAGATTTTGGTCTGTGAGTGGTCTATCCTGAGTGTTTTTCCATATAGAACACAATGGTGGACTCCATATTAGATATTGAGATATGATGAAATATTTTATTAGTGGGACACTTCTTTAGGCAATGCTTGATGTTGGAAGTGATTAGGAAGGATCACCAGGGGCTTTAGAGTGGCACCCTCTAGTTGGGATGGGCGTGGATTCTATACCTATCTATAGAGTGGAACTCTCCTACAAGAAAAGGCATGACTAATATATATACTTAGAGTGTCACCCTCCTACTGGGATAGATAATGGGTCCTCTACCTATCCACTGAGTGGAACCCTCAAGCTAGGTTGTGAGATGGATATCCTCTTCTCTCTCATTTGGGTTTATTTAGTTTGAGAATATATATATATCTTAATTCATGTTATTGGATTATATTTAATCTCTTTATTTGGGTTGAAATATTTAATATCTATTCCTATCATGTATCTTACTGCTTCCCCTTTAGATTTTAGGGCATCCTACTGGGTATGTATATACTCACCCTTGCATGGGATTTACCTGCACATGTTGTGTCTTATGCAGATGACAGACAAGCCAATAGTGATTATAGAGAAGCTTAAGGATACCTTGGTGCATTGACCATATATAGTGGTCAGATCTTAGATATTAGGAGTTTGGAACTCTCAACACCTTTTTTACTTTCCATTTTTTTAGGTTGGTACATCTTTTTGTTTGGGTGTATCTTTTTCCACTTTACTTTTAGTTTTCACTATCATACTCTTATACACCATAGAGGTTTTTCATATGTATGGTTATATTCTATATATTTCATATTTTATTTATTATTCCTATTCACTTATTCATTTATATGGATGGGTGTGTTCATACTAGTACATTAGGTAAAGGCCTCCCATGTTAGATATGCCTTTTGATGCTTGTCTCCAGCCCCTGGCCTTTGGAGGTAGGTTTGGGGTTATTGCACCTCAAACCCTATTGGGATAGGTCCTGGAAAATGGATTGGTATTTATAAGAAGCTCTAACCCCCTTATATACAAAAAATATTCCATGTCGAGGACTCCTTCAAATTCCCACAAAATACACTATTGATAGCACACCCGAGTAGTTTAGGTTTACTCAATCATACGCCGCATTTCATGGTGTTTATCTTCCATGAGTATGAGATCTAACTTGCGGTGATATCCTCATCTTCATGCCATTATATCATGATTATCATCCATATAATCTTGGACACCTTCATGTTAATCAAATGACCTCCTACAACTATCATATGCATTTGGTTGTATCATTCTCTTCGAGTTCCTCACACGCATGAAAGATGCTAGATTGCATGGATAATTTTAGTTCGACCCAAATACCTTATTCATTTGACACGATCTTTAAATGTGGAAGAATTTTATTGATGGTGGTTCAGATGTGCTCAGGTGTACTAGAGATCCTCATACGATATTCGAGGAAGAAAACAATCACCTAAAATGATCAGATGGATCAGATCCACCCAATCACATGATGCTTGTTATGTTCGATATTTTAAATAACAGAGGAACAATTCCCCACATCACGCATCCCACAATGATACTTACACCAAAATCCACTCTAATATTTTACTCAAGAGGTCATTGTTTCTAATTTGAGATGGCTATCAGGGATCAACATTGGTCACACTAACACACATGCCTGATGACAACACCACACCGACATGGCCACTGAAACCCTGCAGGCATGCTCCATGCACCCATACGCTTATAAGAGCCTAATATATGGGAATTAAATGAGATTATACATGGCTCAAACACCTTTGGACTTTCCTAGGATAGTTCCTTTGGTCGTGGTTGACCCTCAAGTCCCACATGAGCTCAAGGTTAATCTGTCCTTACGAATCCATTCATTTAAATATAATTCACATTAAATAATTAAAATAATATATGTATCATATAAATGAAATTAAAAGCCTTATAAATTGAATTTCCAAGGCAAATCCTTCTCAATTTCACTTATCTTCTAAAATGTTTTCTTCTTGAAAAATATTAGTGTATTTTTCATGGACACCTTTTAATCTCTTCTTCACAGAAGTTAACATTTTCATGTCTACATCAATTTGTCCTCTCTTCATGAAAATATATATTTTCATGGTATTTCTTTGTTATATGCATTGTGAATTTCTTCTTTTGTACAGTTCTTAGATAATTAATAAAATATTCAATAATCATCACATTTATATTGAGAATTTCTCAATCATGACATCCAATTACATCAAGGGATTCCATAATAATTCTCCAAGAATCCCCACTTCTCACAATAATATTACCAAATACATATTGAAATATCATTGAAAAAAAGAAACATTGGTCCCAATAACATCCCCCTTTGTATTTTTTTGTCTGTACCTCCTTATCACACTTTGTAAGAGTCAATATGTGTGATCAATCCATTTATCCCCTTACTGGAAGTTAAATTTAAAGGATAAGCGGGGTTTTATATATTATTCTCATGGGTTTTAAAGAATAATGGTATCATAGGGTTTTCTTAGCAAAGAGCCTATATTTTATCAACTCCAAGTCAACATGAACAAGACTAGTTTATAAAACAAGAGTGATATAACAAAGGATGTCTAATCTATCAATAAAATACCATGTATGTGAAAACATGCTTATAACATGATCATAATGTCATTTTTTTCATCCAAGGGGTTGTAAATAATTAGATTTATCAATTAAATGATAAATCATATACATACTTTAACAGAAACATCATAAAGTTCAAGTACAAATATGAATATCCTTACCTTATATCATCTTTTCATTAACCAAGCACCCCCCTTAAGGGATGCACCCTTTTATTAAATTTAATGAAATTTAGTAGACTCCATGAAGGAATATTTTTTCATGATGTCCAAAAGTGATAACCTTAAACTTCTCTTTCAATTCCTTGCATGTTAGCTTAAAACACATAAAATAATTGGGAATAAGGAGGTACCTCTTGTTTTCTTAAAAATAACATTCAGACTGAGAGATTCCTCTCAATATGGAATTCTTCTACTTTGTAGATTCCTTAAAATATGTGATGGATATTTACTTATCAAATGAAAATTATAATGTGAATGCACTTACTTTTTAGAATCATATGCATTTTTTTTACTTGATATATCTTCTTAATTCTCTATTATTGGGATGGTATAATTTTCATATAGCATATTATGTCATGCCTAGTTTGTTCACACCTTTCACACTTAATTATTTTCAAGTCATCACATGTAGATTAATTCTCATCAACTTTTTGAGGAATAAATTTTTCAACCTTAGATTCTATAATAAATTTCTTTCCTTTAACTTGAGAAAAATTTTCAGCTTCCTCCAATTTATTATCCAATTTCAGTTGTTTTTTCTAATAAAATAGTCATTCTTTCTTGAATTTTTATATCTTCTCGGAATCTCCACAAGGCTTGACACTATTTTTTTGTTGAATATTTGTTTCATTTATTAGTATAAAGAGTATATCAGCGTAGTCTTGTCAATAATTTCCCAGCTTTGTGATCTTATTAACCACATCTACCACAAATTATCTTCAAGCATTAAAATTTGTTCTGTTTTGATAGTTTTGATGATATCTTGGTCACATACCTCTCTTTCTGATAATATGATCTCATTTTTTCATCATCGCTATTCCTTTATTCATGCCTCATTCCTAGCAGTGATATGTTTTACTAGCATGAATAAGATTTATGACCAAACATTCCACAACACCAGTAATAGCCTCTAAACCTTGATCTTACAAATTGATAATAATTATTCTTTGAAGATTTTTATTTCTATATTTTCATAGATTGTGGGTGTTTTAGATTAGGAGGAAACCTTCTAGATGAATTAGTATACCCTTCATTTTTGGAAATTGTTTTCTCATTATTTCTTTTGGTCCATCTAGATTTAGTATTATCTATCAGGCCTACATTTTCAAAAGTAAAAAAATGTACATTGAGATTCATTAGGTATAAAAATGACCCTTTTCTATGGAACCTTATTCTCAGAAGATTTATAACTTTCACCCTTAATCTCAACAACTTTATTATAATCTTATTTCATCTTCTTCAACTCATTTTGAGATGAAAGGCACATAGACCATGTCTCAGATAACTCTACCTCTTTATTATCAAGTCTTACTTCAAGATCATTCACCATATTTTCAAGTTAATTTATCCTCAAATTTTTTTGTTTGTTATATTCAATGAAATATATTTTATTATTGTTGAATTCTTCTTTTCCAAGTTAATTTTCTTCAAAATATTTTAGTTTCCATTATATCTCATCTACTTTCTTCAGATACGACCTTATATCATTGAGATGTGTCTATTCCTTCTTGATACGTTATTCATTCTCCTTTATCAGTTTTATTTTATCCTTATTGAGCTTCATGTTCTTCTAAAGAGTATATTTTAGATTATATTTTAAGTACTATTCTAGCTCATTTTTCTCTTGAACTTTTACACATTCAAATGTGTCTTTAGATATTTTTTATTTTCCCATAAGGTACACCTAGTTTATAGAATGTCGACCCTATTCTATCTTACTGCATGATGATAAAGATTCATAAATTTCCCTACTCATCATATTTATTATATTTTTCTTTGACTAATTTTTCTTTTTCCTCTCATAGTCACACTTTTTTTATTTATTAGTATTTTTATTAAAGTAGTCTTCTTCTTCATCAGATTTAATGACATTGGATTTATTCTTTGTATAGTCATATGAAAAATTTATAAACCTATGATAGTTGAATAAATTTAATGGATTCTTACCTTTTCATATTCTATCACTATTATATATTCTTGTAAATAAGGCCCTCATTTGATTGTAGCCTTCTTCAGCTTTCTCATCTTCAGAATCACCTGATTCTGGTTCCTCTTCAATTGTTTCTTTATGTTTTTTCAAGGATTTAAAATCCATATAATCTTTTTATTTTTTCTTAAAAGATGGTATTTTTATCAATTCATAAATTGTGATAATTTTGCGGAGTTCATATAGTGATATATATTCTCAGTCTTCCATTACATAAAATTTTGTATCAAATATTTTTGGAAAGTTTCTCATCAGCTTCTTCACAATGGTTGAATAATCCAATTTCTCACCAAAATCTATGATGTTACTGAAAATTTCATTTACTATTATAAATCATTCACTAAAACTTTATTCATCACTCATTTTAATAAATTTAAATCTACTTCTCTAGATTTTCAACTTAGTTTATTTAACTTTAAGATTTCCTTCATAACTGCTTCTCACTTTATCCCATATTTCCTTAGAGGTATGTAGACCCATCAATTTAGCATATACATTTTCTGATAAGGTTGTCAAGATTTCTTTTTGATCCTTTCTATCTGTAACTTTTTGACCCGACTGACCACTAAGACGGTGGCTGAACCATTGGGTCACATGGCCTCAAGCGCACCTTCCCATACACTAGAGGCTACTAACTAGTAGTGAGGGTCTCATGAGGTGATAGTGGGGAGACTATACCCTCATATTAGAGTAGCAAAGTGGCGTAATCATAAAATAAATCACAGGAAACAAAAAAATCAATATAAATTAAAGAAAATAAATAGAGAATAATGATAACCGGAATATAAAAGATGGCCAAAACCAATGCATACAATGATGAATTCATGTAAATATGAAGATACATAATCTAAAATAGTATACATACAACATGATAAAAGATATAATAAAATACAACATAAATAAAGAAAATAATTAAAATCTTCAAGGGTAATATCTATGAGCATCCCAAGATCTAGCTTGGTCCTGTGTACCAAACTCTAAGGTACTAGCCAAGCAGTATAAGAAAACATCAATGGTCCTGCGAACATAAGGTATACTCAGGTACTCTAGTGCAATGACATCCCGAGAAGGGTGTGATATATAAATCCCAGTAGGTTACCACACATAGAGTCTATGAATAAATGTAAAGAAAAATAGTGTATAGGCATAAGAATAAATAAACAAGATTGAAATAAACAACAACCAACCCGCTCAGGCTCCTAAAGGACACCTGGCGGCTCTATCTACTTCAAATCATGGTAAAAAATAAGATGCATGATCAATAACTATATATGTATATATCAATAATTATATATATAGTTTAGTTATATATTACACCCACCTATATGAAATAAGTGTGTGCTGATGCCTAATGGTCATATATCCGGAATACTAGTTGTTGGCTAGACTAGGGTGTAACTCAGTCATCTATAACTAGTCTAAATGATCCTATAATCTCAATAAATATGGTACATTCCCTAAATCCCAATAGAGTGAGATACATCATGCTACAACACTCAAGATGGTGAGTGACCTGCCATGGGAACACTCTAACCATGGAACGTGGCACGTAAAGCCCATCACCCATATAGTATCACTGGTGTGAGACATCATGATCAACACTTGATGTAAGGGAATGTGATGCCACCATGCTCAAGAGAACCCATACCATCATTCTACATCCTATGTGTAAGGAATAATCACATTTATAACAAACATTCATGAGTCAATACCTCTCATGCTTTAAATTTATCAATCCCATATAAAGGCATCATCATATTTATAATACAATCCATGAGACAATACCTATCATGCTTTGAATTTAAATAACCCATTATAAACAATATAATCACAATTATAACAATTCATATAAGTCTTTCTTATTTAATAACAAAAAGAGGCATGGTCATACCACACAATTCAATTACTATTCAATAAATTCATTTAATACATTCAATAAAAAGAATCCATCATGAACATGCTATTCAAAACAATACATGAAATTTAATTAAATAAAACACGATAATCCATATTTTTACTAGGTTGAGGGAGTCACTTTAAGAGTTCCTTTAACATTTAATCAATTGTCTACATGGGTAATGTCATTTAAGAAAGAAAGGCAAGCCCTTAGGGGAAGGGGGTGCTTGGTTCATTATGATTTTTTTATAAAAGGAGGTATGAACCATTTATGAACATAAATAAGGTGATGCACTAACATGATACATAATAGACACCATCATAAATTCATAGGTAATCACTAATGCAATAAGGACAAACAAGATATGAAATAAAAATAACCACTTTGTCATTTCAAAGAGAGCACACCTCATCTGAGGGGTTTTATTATAAAATCAAGACATTGTTATTTAAACAATTCATTTAGAATATTTAAACATCCATTCCAAAGGCATGCCTAAATTCATCAAAATAAACATTTTAAAATAATAACCAAACATAGAAATTCAATGTATGAAGGTTCAAATGGAATTTTGAAGGTGAAAATTCTCATTTAGACAATTAAAAATAAGGGGAAATTCCATTTATAGTCTAATATGAACACTTAGAAGGTGTTTTGGGATTTTAATCATTTAATTATAAAGGGGGAAAACACTTGTTACACCCATGGTGTGTCCATAAAATAGATCAACCATCTCTAACTACCTAAATGAGGATCAACATACATGTATCAAGGTGCAATGGTCAATTTGATATGAAGCAACCCATTTAAAAGTAATGCACAACAAGGGAGAGCATTTAGTGCAAAGATGTTATTCATAAAATGATTAAAAATCAAGGAAAAATTTGTATATCGCATAACTTATGCTTAGGATGTTCCACTCATTTAAAATTGACATATGATTCAATCCAGTTTGAAAGAAATATAATAAATGGATATCCACCCTAAAATAGGGCAAAAGATATTTCACCTCGATAACTCGACTGAGATAAGATTAAATGAAGAATGGTCAACAAGGAATCAAGAGATTACCGATGTAGATCCATAGAGACCGATGTTGATTTATTTGGACAACAGATGAAGGAGATCCATTGATTCCTAGAATAGGGAGGAGAGGAAACCACAATACAAGAAGGGAGAGCTCACACGACTAAAAGGAGGAGAAGAAAAGGGAAAATGAGGTCTTAACCTCATTAAGGTTAAAATATTAATTTTAACACAAAAAACCAAGTCACATGGTTTTTCTACATAGCTTGAACAAACCGTTTTCCAATCGTATGACACCGACTACCAAGGAAACCAGAGCACATGGTTTGTCCTGCATGGTTAGCCTAACTGTGCACCAACCATGTGGTGAATAGTGAGAGGGTGCTACCTAAGTGGAACTACCTGTGTGGGATAAGTTCATGATTTTGGTAAATCGTACATAGTCCATGTGGGGAACTTCTATTCCCTTATTGCATCCATACAGTTTGTTGCTGAGGGCTGCATGGTTTTAGAAAAAATGTGCTTCCTGTTCAGAGCACCCAACCCTTTGATTTCTGGACCCTAGAGCTATTGAGACTTAACGAGACATCCAAGGGACCTATCAAGACTTTTATTCAACTCCAAAAATAACACTATAAAGTATTTTGAATCTCAAAATTACGTTTTGAATCCTAAATTTCAAAATGACCTGTCTACTAAATGCAAAAGTTCAAATTCCTTTGGATTTTCATCCAATTATAAAACATAGTTCATTAAAACCTCCCCACATTAGAAATTTTTTTCCCTAAGAATCCTTTAGGAACAATGAAAGAATCACCCAACTTATGAGGGTCATGAAGTTCCATTCAAATGGTTGTGTTGCGTTTCTAAATGCCCAATACACCTCTGAGAATTTACTTAAGCATATGACACTTAAGATGTCAGAACCCAAGACAACGCTTGATTTCCAACTGAAACACTAAGATGGTGCTTATCCAAGTCTGATTAACTAAATACTTGTTCATGATTTCATATCTATAAACATATAACTAATGGTACTCTCCACCATAGGTCTTAGCATTTGAAAGTGGCCAATTTCAAGCCATGATACCTCCACTATTGAAATTTACTACAAATAACACCTCTAAGCATTTTAAAGACACTCCAAGCGTGAATTTATTTAACTAGTAGAGACCAATTATATCCAAGGTAATATCAGGGACCTCATCAGAAAGAATGGTCGAAACTTTATCGACCAAACTAAAATTGGTCACACAAACTTTCTTGTAAGACAATGTTGACCTTTAAATTACACCCGCCTCAATGCGATAATGGGATTAAAATGGTTCCTCACTAACCACATTCATTGAAATAAAAGGAAATAAGTCAAGCCACCTCTAGATGACCATTATCAACAACACTCATCTTAGATAGTTGGTGCATTACAAACTGAACCCCAAATCCTTCTTATAAGGAATCTAGCATTTCCTACAATCATGTTCACCAAAGTCCATACCCAAATTCTGGTGAAGTTCTATAATCAAAGCATCACCTGATCATTTAAACTATCATGCATCAACACGAACAAGGGGGTAACCTAGATCCATCCCATTGGAATTATTACCCTTATACATCACCTCTAAGCCTGATAAAATGTCCAAGTAACCTTAGATTCACCAAAATGGGGTCCAAGGAACTAACCAACGTAGTCCATACTCCATGTTTACAAGTGATACATTGGTATAAGGAAAAACTGTCCCCATTAGACCATTGACTGAGCCTAGAATGCTATCAAGTTGGTAGTCAAGTCAATGAAGGATGGAGGGAGTCTAAGAGTCTATCCAGGGAATTCCTAATTGGGAATCACAATATCACTCTAAACTAACCATGACTTGATAAGAACCATGCATCCAACATGCAACATTAATAAGGCACCCAAACCATCCCAACAACCTTTAAACTTTAGTGTGGCATAAGACTGACGCCCTCTTAATGCATCAAGGATGACGTCAAGATAGGGGAAATGTTTGTAGATAAGCCAGAGTGCACTAAAAGGATTTGAACAGTTTCCAACTGACCAAAAAAAACCAAAAGAAGAACAGTCAAACCACTACTGGTCAACCTCTAAAAAGAAGATCGACTTCACCTGCCAACACATCGCCATTAACCGAACCAAAATGCCTTCACCATATAAGGAATTTTTTGATTGTTAAATATTTAAAACCAAAGTCCATACATGAACAATTGTGTTTCTAAAAGGTTACATACATAGAAAACCATTTCCATGTCATGATACTGAGAAAGCAAAGACACATACAAAACTCACCAACCCCAAAGGAATTTGAAAGTAGAAACAAACATTTACAAATAGTCTTTATCGGTTGTGTTCCTTCTACTTGGAAGGACACACATTCACCAGTATTTATATGATTCTCCCCACCATAGGAGTGTTTTAGTCATAAAATAGGATATAAATACCAGCCTCTCACAATAAATCTAGGTTAGAAACACCTTAAATGTTTGTGTGTTTCTTCTCTGAGTCACAATCACCACATCACAACATCTGAGAATTTGTCATAGAAGACAAAAATACCCCAATCGACATGTCAAAACACTATATCCTCTTGGAACATCATCTTGGGAATTGAGATGAATTGTTTCCTTTAATTCACAGTTCACTCTACTCCAGATTTGACCCGAGACATACTCAATGGTGGAAGGATCAACGATTCCACCGAACTCAACCAGTTCATTACATCATTTAGCAAATCGAAGACTCAACGTATACCAATGCATAATACCCTGAGATTACATAAGTATAAAGACACATCTTGGATACTACCCATAGTATTTTATGCCCTATGAATTTGAGTATCTAATGGCCCATATAGAAACTAGCTCAAAAGCGAATTATCTCATACGACCATAAAATTGACTATTGACCTCCTAAGTCACCCAAAGAAAAAAAAAGTGTCAAGAGATCTACGAAGTGGAAAAGCATGCCCTTGGAATGTCTAACCTATTAAAACAGATCACTAATTGATGCTCATTCCAATATCAAAGGTCAAGGAAAACACGACCACCTGTCTGAACAAGGGTGTCATTTAGAACCTAAGAGTCATTCTAGGGACAATGACACACTAACAAAACCACACAACATAAATATCACAACATATATCAAGGTATTTAATCTATAAGGGTTATACCTACCATAGTCCATACCCTTACAAAATCATAAAACATAAAACCATAATGAGTTCACGCCTACAAAAGTAATTAGTCTCAAGAGCCGATCATTTAATCCACTGCTAACAAGGAGAAAGGCCTATGGAAAATGATTACATTTTCATTGCAAGGAAACTCAAATAGAAACTCAATCTACCATTATATTAGGGTTTAAATTAAATGAAACCACCTAAGGTTCCATTTTCAAGTCTTTCTATTAATTCAAATTTATATTTAAATATTTAAAATATTTAAAGTAGGACATCGAGTAAAAACAAGCAAGTATAATCAAAATTAATTTTTAAACATTAAAAATTCATTGAAATACCATAATAATTAGGAAATTTATCATATAGATTATTTTTTAATAATACCAAGTAGTAATAGATAAGGAAACTTATGAGGGTTTCGTTAAGCCAACCTGGGTTCATCAGAATGAAACCCAATAGCAGTTTATTAATTATAAAAGTTTCAAAATACCCGTAGTGGGTTATCCAATAAGAATCATGCAACAACTGACCTAATTGGTCCCATTTTTACATTTAGGTACTTGTACATATGGGTTATTATTCCTGAGTAATAGAAATACAATCCTTAATACGGTAGTGAAATCATTTCATATTAAAATTAAATAACATTTACATTTTATAACCATTTTTAATATAAAACTTGGTCATGCATAATGGTTCAGTTATATGGGTGGCCATCTACCAATCCATAATGTGCCCATACACTTCGCAGTTTGGCATTTGGATCCCATTAATCAAAACCAATTCACTGTATCATTTGAACTTTAGCAGCCTTAACCTTTTAAAAATGGTCTTTACACACATATATATAAAGCTCAAAAGATGGTTCGAGTATACGGGTCACCTTTTTCCAATTATAAGGCACCCATACACCTCACAATTAGAAAATGGATCATGTTTACTCAAAACCCATATATTTATCCCATTAAACCATTTTCATATCAAAGAAATACTAAGCATGTTATCAAAATGAGTAAACACATAGAAACATGCTAAATAAATAAGCAGCATGGCATATCATCACATAATCATGTTATAAAAGAAATCATGACAAAGAATTACCAAAACAGGAACAAATCTAAGCATGTTTTTAAATACCCAACATGACATATAACAAGCATGCTAAAGAATTACAAAATCATGGCATAACACTTAAGGCACATAATCAAAATTATCAGGCAACCTACTAATGAAACTACGTGGCATGGTGTATGCTTGACATGTGAATCTCTATGTGCCTATAATGATGCATGTAATGATTCTTACTTTTCATACCTATCTAAGAAAAAATAACATAAATTCAATAAATAAATAAGAATTGGAAAGTACACCAATCACTCTAGGTGAAATCATAATCAACTATAATAGTAAACAACATGAACAACAATCCTAGCCCTGGCCACTTAGACTTTTCCCCATGGGTGGAGTGATTAGTCCCAAACACTGTTATTTACCAAGCACTAATACATTCATATTATTCTACCTACAAACCCAAAATAGTAAGATAAATGGAAAAAGAAAGATCTGATACCACTTTGTAACATCCTGACCCGACTGACCACTAAGACGGTAGCCGAACCGGTGGATCACATAGCCTCAAGCACGCCTCCCCATATGCTAGAGGCTTCTGATGAGTAACAAGGGTATCAAGATGTGATAGTGGGGAGAATATACCATCATATCAGATCATTACATCGGTGTAATAAGAAAATAAATCACATGCAACAGTGTAAGTAGTATAAATTAAAGACAAGTAATGAAGAATAATAATAAACTGAATATAAAAGTTGGAAAATTCTACTGTATACAATGATGCAAGCATGTACAGATGATGATAAATAATCTAAAATAGTAAACATACAACAAGATATAAGATAAAATATAGTAAAACATAAATAAATAAAAGAAGTAAAAGCCTCAAGGGAAATCTCTACGAGTATCCTGAGCTTTAGCTCGATCCTGTGCTCCTAACTTCCAGGTACTAGCTAAGCAGAACAAGCAAACATCTGTGGTCCTGCAAACATAAGGTCTACTCGGGTACCCCAGTGTAATGGAAGCCCAAGAAGGATGTGTGATATAAATCCCAATAGGTTACTACCCACAGAGTCTATGACTAAATGTAAAGAAAAACAGTTTGAATGTATAATAATAAATAAACAAGATTGAAATAAAAAACAACCAACCTGCTCAGGCTCCTAAAGGACACCTAGTGGCTCTACCTACTTCACCTCACGACTGAAAATAAGATTTATGATTAGTAATTATGTGTGTGTGTGTGTATATATATTAATAATTATATATATATATATATATTAGTTATATATTGCATCCACCTATATGAATCAAGTATGTGCTGACGCCTAATGGTCATATACCAGGAATACTAGTTGCTGGCTAGAACGGGGTGTAAATCAGTCATCCATAACCATTATAAAATATCCTATAATCTCATAAAATAGGGTACATTCCCTACATCCCAATAGAGTGAGAAACATCATGCTATAACACTTGGGATAGTGAGTGAGCCATCATGGAAACACTCTAATCATGAAATGGGGCACGTAAATCCCATCACCCATATAGTATCACTGGTGTGAAACATCATGCTCAACAATTGATGTAAGGGAGCGTGATGTCTTTATGCTCAATAAAACCCCTACCATTATTCCATAGCCTATGTGTATGGTGTAATCATATTTATAATAAACATCCATGAGGCAATACCTCTCATTCTTTACACTTATATAGCACATATAAAGAAATAATCATATTTATAATATAATCCATGAGGTAATACCTCTCATGTTTTTCATTTAAATAACCCATTATAAATAATGGAATCACATTTATAACAATTCATATAAGTAGTGCTTATTTAATTACAACAAGAGGTGTGGTCAAACCACCCAATTCAATTCCTTTTCAATAAATTCATTCAATACATTCAAGAAAAACAAGTTGTTATGAACATGCTATTCAAAATAATACTTTACATTTAATTAAACAAAACATGGAAATATATATTTTTACTAGGTTGAGGGAGACACTTTAAAAGGAGACTTTAACATTTAAGAAATTTCCTACATGGAAAATGTCATTTAAGAAAGCAAGACATTCCCTTGGGGGGGGGGTTGGTTTATTAATATTTCATATAAAAGGAGGTATAAACCTTTAATTAACATCAAGAATTCCATGCACTAACATACTACATAATAGTCATCATAATAAAGGAATAGGTAACCACTAATTCAATAAGTAAAAACAAGACATGAAATACAAATCACTATTTTGTAATTTCAAAGACATTGCACCTCATATGAGGGGTTTTATTATAAAATCACAACATTGTTCTTTAAACAATTCATTTATCATATTTAAACATCTACTCCAAAGGCATGTCTCAATTCATCAAAAGAAACATTTTAAAACAACAACCGAACATGGAAATTCAATGTATGAAGGTTCAAATGGAATTTTGAAGGTGTAAATTCTCATTTAGACAATTACAAACAAGGGGAAATTCCATTTATAGTCTAAGAAAAATTATTATAAGGTGTTATGATACTTTTATCATTTAATTATAAAGGGGAAAACACTTGGCACACCCATGGGGTTTCCATAAAAGAGATCAACCATCTCTAACTCCATAAATGAGGATAAAAATACATGTATCAAGGTGTAATGATCAATTTTATATGAAGAAACCCATTTAAAAGTAATACATGGAAAGGGATGACATGAAACACATCGATTCTATTCATAAAATGATGGAAACTGAATGAAAAATTTATATACCACCCACCTTATTCTTAGGACGTTCCACTCATTCAATACCAAGGTCTCGTTTGGTCTAGTTTTAAATAAATATAAGAAATATAGATCCACCCTGAAAATAATAAAAAAGAGATTGAACCTTGATAACTCAATCAGGATAATATTAAATGAAGAATGATAAAAAAGAATTGATAGATTACCAATCTATATCCATAGAAATTGATGATGATTGATTTGGATGACAGACTTAGGAGATCCATTTATTCTTAGAATAGAGAGGAGATGAACCCATAACGCAATAAGGGAGAGATCAGATGGATGAAAGGAGAAGAAGAAAAGGGAAAATTAGGTTTTAACCTCATTAAGGTTAAAATAGTAATTTTAACACCAAAAACCAAGTTGCACGATTTGGCCGCATGACTTAACCAAACCATACTCCATCCATACGACACACACTACCAAGGAAACCACCTCGCATGGTTTTTCCCACACGGTTTGTCCCACATGGTTATCCCAACCATGTTCTAACCATGTGGTGAATAGTTAAAGGGTACCACCTAAGTATAACTACCCATGAGGGATTGGTGCACGATTTGGGTAAACCGTGTGTAGCATGTGCGAGGGCACTACCACTCCCTTGCTACAGCTGCAAAATTTCCTACTGAGGGCCACACGGTTTCAGAAAAACTATGCACCCTATTCAGAGAAACTAAACCTTTTATTTCTAGACCCTTGTGCTCTTGAGAATCAATGATACATCCAAGGGACCTATAGATCCCTTTAACCAAGTCTAAAAACAACACTTTGAAGTGTTCTAACTCTTTGAATTGCATTCTAAATCCCTGTTTGGAAAATAGACCATCCAACAAACACAAAAGTTAAAATTCCTTTGGATTTTCCTCTAGTTATAAAACATGATTTGTTACACCATCCATATCCAAGTTTCTCTTATCTTCAAAAGTCATAGGTTCATTCTCAACATTGGGTGGATATCCTGCTATAATTGCATATCTCACTTCTACCCTAAGTGATAAGAGATACGATATCATCTTATTTTCCCATCCATGATAGTTCTTACCATTGAAAATTAGAATAACCCTTATGTTTACTAAATTCATGTTCTATATCCTTATAATTCTATTGGATCCTTAATAGGTTACCTTTAATCTAATACCACTTGAAGTGCAGCAGACCGGATTTTCCATTGAGAGGGGAAGAGTGAATCAGTGGTTTATTTTTATTTTGAAAAATTGTTTATTTTTAATTAATCCTATGTGGTTGGTTAAAGACATGATCCATTCTTATTGTTTATATTATCCTTACCTTGAATAATTCAGTAAATAAAAATACTAAAAAACAAGGATTTACAAGGTTCAATACAAATACCCACTCCTTGTAGTGATGGTTCCCCCAAACACAAATTCTACACTATAATATTTATTTTCAATTATAGTGGTAAATACAGAATCACACAGTATCTATCCTGAATACATACAGAAGGTTCTTTATACTGCATCCCACAGTGTTACTATAATCCACACTGACCTACTCTAGAATCTGTACTAAAGACTTCTGCTCCCAAATCACACAAGAGACCTCTTTCCCCAAATCCAACTAAAGACTTACAAATTTCTTCAAGGTTAATCCACTCCAAGATGATCTGTTAATATTACTCTACAAGCTCACTAAATCACACTTTCTTGTGTACCTATTAAAGTACCTTTGTAGTCTGCTGGTCTTTCTCAATCAGTTCATATCACCTTTATCTGACCAGTTTCCTCAGTGCAATAAATGCTTGAGCTATGTTTCCTTCTACAAAAGTCCCAACCTCACTTGGATGTCTGTAAGTTGTGCACAAAATCTTCTTCAAGATTTTATTTAAGGAAAATACTTGAAAAATATCAATTAAATTCCTCTTCATGCATGAATTTATCATCTAAAACACTAGCACATTCATTTATATTCTTTATTATGACATGCTTCTCAATTATGTTTAGGGTATATCTCAATATTTTTACAGATCCATGCAAGCATGTATGCACCATGTTCACCTTATTTTTTTAACATTCAAATACATCACTTATATCACATGCATGCATGTATATTCCTTATACCATGCTATTAATTCATGAAAGAGTATATACAATACACTTTCCACTTAGTTTCTCCTATTTTGGTTCAGTGAAAATGTATCATGCATGTGATCATTCACTGTCTCCTTTATATGAACCTGAATGGGTGTAAGTGAAATATTATTATTCATGCACAAAGCAACTCAATATATCTTTATATGACACACTATCTATGTAATCCATGCAAGTTCTCAACTCCCTTCGCATAAGTGTAGTGAAATATCAAATTACCTTCATGCAAGTATAAACATGTGTGGATTGTATCTATTTTTATCACAAGCTAGAATAATATCATGTTATGCGCTAACCCAAGGTTCTTGGAGGAACTAGTTCTTCACAGGAATCTTGAGTGTGTGATCCTCATTTCAAGAGGGTCATGGTATCTCCTTCACCTTTGCACAAGCATAATCTACATATAACTCTCTTCCCTTCATGAACTATAGGGGTCCGCAGTTACTCTATTTCTTCAAAAAATAAGATCTCTCTCAAAGTATCAACAAAAACTCTACTTGGTAATGCCTCATTATTTATAGGTAGTTATCATTTTCTTAGATCTGAAAAATATAGCATGTTGGGGACTTCTTCAAAGTCCCAAAAATATTCCATTATTGTCATACTCAAATCATTCGGGTTTACTCAATCATATGCTATTTATCTTTTGTGAGTCCATGATATCCCTTATAGTGATATACTCATATACATGCCATTATTTCATGATTATCATCCATATAATCTCAAAAACATTCATGTTAATAGAATGAACTCCTATAACTATCATTTGCATTAGACTGTAGAATGCTCTTTGATTTCCTCTCATGTATTCAAGACGCTAGATTGAATTCATGATTTCAGTTTGACTTGAATACCTCATTCCTTTGACAAGATCTTTAAATGTGGATGAAGTTGATCGATGGTGGTTCAGTTGTGATCCAATGTACTAGAGATCCTCAAATGAGAGTTGAGGAAGAAAATTATTTCCTGAAATGATCAGATAGCTCAGATCCACCCGATCATGTAATGATGGTTATGTATGACATTTTAAATTATGGAGGAATAGTTCCCCACATAACACATCCCACATCAATACTTACACTGAACTCCAATCTAGTATATTACTCAAGTGATGACCACTACTCATTCGAGCTTGCTACTGAGGATCAACACTGGTCACACTAACACACATGCCACATGGCCGCGCTACACCAACATGGCCACTGACACCCTGAGGGAACGCTCTATGTGGCCATCTTCTCATGTGGGTCTTATACACAGGCCGACGTGGTCTTATAAATAGACCAAATTCCTTTGGTCTTGCATGGGAATGTTCCTTTAGGAATGGTTGACCCTTGATTCCCACATGATCTTAAGGTTGAGTTGGCCTTGGAAGGCCCTTAGGTTGGACCTTATTTTTAATATAATTCCCATTTAATAATTAGAAATAATCTAAGTATCATATAAATTAAATTCAAAGCCTTCTCAATTAAATTTCCAAGCTAAAACCTTCTCAATTACCCTTATCTTCTAAAATGTATTCTTCATGAAAAATGTAAGTGTATTTTTCATGGACACCTTTTAATCTCTTCTTCATGAAATCCAACATTTTCATGTCTACTTCAATTATTAATCACCACATGAAAATAAATATTTTCATGGAATTCCTTTGTTGTATGCATTTTTCATTTCTTCTTTTTCACATGTCTTAGAAAATTAAGAACAACTTCAATAATCATCATATTTATTATGGATAATTTATTAATCATTCCATACAATTCCATTAAGGAAGTCCATAAAAATTACTAAAGTATAACCACTTATCATAATTAACATACTAAATACATATTGACATATCATTGATAATAAATGAAACATTGGTCCCAAGAATAGGTATGCTGGTTATTCTCTCAAGAATAGTGAAATTACTATTTGATTCTGGTTTTACACATTCTTTCATATCTTTTAAGTTTAGTATTACTATTAAAACACCATATAAAAACTTGGGGGCTGAGATATCTTTGAGAAAAAAAAAACAGTTCAATTATTGCATCCTAAGTATATAAATCCTCCCTGATCAATTTTTGTGGACTGACCCCCCATTAAATATTTTCCCACTCCATTTGGTGGAGTTTTATTCTATATTAGGAGTGGACTAACTGTCCTTACGTAAAACAATCATCAACTATTAGGAGAGGGAGATCACTCTTCACATCCTGATTCATCATCCAATTCTATAAAAATGTAAGGAGGAGGATGAATCTCATTTGTAATATTATTCTCAAGAATGAATATTATTGCATTATAAGTAAGAATATATAATTCAAATGATTGATACAAATGTGATAATCATGCTTGAAGACATTCCCATTGTGAGGGATTATACTAATGTGTTCCCTGAAGAGTTACATGGTTTTCCTCCTGATCGAGAGGTTGAGTTCTTTATTGAAATTATACTTGGATATACTCCTATATCCAAGAATCAATATATAATGGATACCCTTAAATTGGAATAAATAAAGAAAAAATTATAAGAGAATATGAATAAGGGTTTTATATGCCCAAGTACTTCATCATGGGGTGCGTCGGTCCTCTTCATAAAAAAAGGATGAGTCAATGAACCTATATATTGATTATTATGAGCACAAAAAAATCATGATAAAGAAAAAGTATCCCTTTCCACAAATATATGACTTGTTCAATCAAATACATGGGCCCCAATATTTATCCAGGATAGACCTTCGGTGAGGATATCACTAGTTAAAGGTAAAGAAGGAAGATATTCCTAAGACTACCATTTGAATAAGGTATAGACACTATGAGTTCATAGTGACTCCCTTCAGACTCAATAATTCTATATAAATCTCTATAGACTTAATGGATATAGTATTTATAGATTAACTTTACAAATTTATGGTAGTATTTATAGATGATATTCTAATATACTTTAAAATCAAGTATGAGGATGAGGAACATTTGAATATTATGGTAAAGAATTTGTGAAAGGAAATGTTTTATGAAAAGTATAGTAAATGTGAGTTATGGATGGGGGATCTATCATTATTAGGGAATGTTATCACCAGAAAAGGGGTATCTATAAACCCTTCTAAGAAAAAGGAAATTGATGAGTGTCCCAGAACAATATTGGTAATGAAGATCCATAGTTTCCTTGGACTATCTGGATATTACCAATGATTTGTGAGAAAATTATCAAAATTGTAAAACCATCTAACCAAGTTAAATCAGATGGTAGTAAAGTTTTTATGGACTGGTGAATGAAAAGGAAGATTCTTGGAGTTAAATAGAATAATTACCACTACACTGGTCCTCACACTACCGTCAAGTGAGAAACTTTTTATGGTATACAAGGATGCTTAAAAGAAGGGTTTAAGCTACATATTGATGAAAAATGACAAAATGATAGCCTATTCCTCATGGTAGTTGAAATTTAATGAGAATAACTATCCTATTCATGCTCTGGAGTTGGTTATAGTGATCTACATGTTGAAAATCTGGTGGTATTATCTCTATGGGGGGAAGTGTGAAATATATATAGATCATAAGAGCCTTAAGTATATATTCACATAGAAGAATATTAACATGTTCCCTTGATGGTGGTTATAGATAATCGAGGACTATGAAAACTCAATCCAATACAATTCTATGAAAGAAAATAAATTGGAAGATGCTATAAATAGAAAGAATTCTGCAATCCTATTAATGATTCTTGTTGAGAAGGATAAAATCTTCTTAGACTTTAAAAGTATGTACATGGGGATCATAATGGTAGGAACACCACCATTGATTTCTCAAATGATTTCTCAACCATCCATTTTGGAGAAGATAAAGGATCCTTAAAGTGATGATGTAGAAATATAGAAAAAGGTGAAAACTATAAGAAAAGAGAAATATTCGAAGTTCAAAATTGATGAAGGAGTCGTAAGATTTGGATCAGGACTATGTGTACCATAAAATCATGTGATAAAGAAGGATTTTTTGAATGATTGTAAAACCCCAGCCTTTTTTGAAGATACATCAGGCTCGTTTATAGGTAATCTTTTGACTTGTGTTGAGTAAGTTTTGTTTGGGTTTTACTTTGGGGTGTGTTTGGGTGAAAATTTGAGAAAAATGGAAGAAATAGGGTAGTGCAAGGTTGGCGCATGATTTTCCCTAACCGTGTTCCCTGACCCAGTAAACCATGCAACCTTGGACATATTGGTTTTTCTTGGCTGGTACACAATTTGTTAAACCATGTTCCCTCTTAGGAGAAACCTTGGACCCCCTAGAAGAGGTGCATAGTTAAGGTGCACAGTTAGGGTAAACTGTGCACCCTGAGAAGAAAACTGTGCGTATGAGATTTTAATCCCCCTAATTTTATTAAAAAAATTCTGGAACCCACGTCTAATACCTCCAAACACCATATCTCAACACATAATTGTTTTATCTCAATTCTAGAGCCTCTTGAAGAGATTCTATGCCATTAATACCTCCATTATTTCTGATTCAAAGCCCAAATTGAAGATCGAAACCCCTCCCGGTAAGTGAATCCTACCCCGTTTGGTTTACCATTCCTCTTCCTTTCTTCTCCAATTATAAAAAGGGGTTTCTATTCCTACTTTGGTACGATATAGATCTGGTTTATTGGATCTTGATCTATTATTGTGGATCTAGATCTATATTTTAAGCATATTGATTTATTCGATCTTGGATTTAGGTTTTAGATTCGGATCTCGTTCTACGTTGTTACTCTGCTGAAATTTTGGGTTTCCATTGGGAAATCATTCATCAATGAATTGAGGTTGGTGGTCTATAATTCAAATCCCAAAGTATTGATTTTGATTATGTGTATGTAATTTTAGAATCATTGTTGTTTGATTAGAAATTTAGTTTTCATAAATTAAATTTATTATTGGGTAGAATAATTAATATAGGGGTTTGTGAGATTGGGGATATTGAATTGAGATAATTAATTGTGGAACTAATTATGGGATATTGAGATTATTGAATTGATATGATTAATTGTTGAATTAATTATGCAATATTATGATTTTTGAATAAATGTAATTAATTTTTTAATTAATTAATGAGATTGATATGATTAAGTAATTGGTGAATTAATTAATGGGATTGGTATGATTAAATAATTGTTGAATTAGTAATGTAAACCATGTGGTTAATTAATTATTCAATTAATTATGAAATTGTGAAATGGTGAATGGTAGCATGGTCGTTCACTTATGGAAATAAGAATGGCAACATGGTCATTCAATTATGAAATGGTTAATGGTAACATGGTCATTCAATTATGAAAATAAGAATGGTAACATGTTTATTCAATTATGAAATAATGAATGTTAACATGGTCATTCACTTATAAAAATAAGAATAATAACATGGTCATTCAATTGTGAAATGTTGAGTGGTAACATGGTTATTGACATATGAAAACTAGAATGGTAACATGGTCATTCAATTATGAAAATGGTGAATGGTAACATGGTTATTCACTTATGAAAATAAGAATGGTAACATAGGCATTCAATTATGAAATGGTGAATGGTAACATGGTCATTCAATTATGATATTATGAATAGTAATATGAACATTAAAATGTGTTGTGATGATGAATGGTAACATGGACATTCATACATGTGATATCCCTTGGGGATAGTTCATACTCCAAAAAGGTCTGAAGTAGGTATTGAGGTTTAGGTGTCCTCAGGAACCTAGGGGTTTATGTGGTTAAATAAAGAATAATTAATAATGTGATAACTGTTTACTTATTCATTATAATTATTTATTTATAAAACTACATACACTATTATTTACTGGATATTATTTTAGATTTAATTGGTGGTGGCCTACTTAGTTATACTCACACCCTACTCAGGATGCCTAATATGTACCCGAATAGATTACATTATTGTAAGACAGGTTAAGGTGAAAGGCACTATGTTAGATAATTGATTTGGGATAAAGCATGGATGAGGGAACCATATGTGGTTTGAGACCCAATCGGGAGTTGTCGATGTCTTTACTTTTGAGTTGCACTTTGACACTTGGAACATAATTTGGCATGACATATTTATTGTTCAGTTTTGACTATGTATTTCCTACTTTGGTTATCATGAGATATTGGTATTGATTTGATTATGTCATATCATTTGGTTATTTTTATTATTTTTGTTGTTGTATTACTCTAATAAAAAGAGGGTATAGTCTCTCCGTGATCGATATTAGACCCTCATTACTAGTTGGCAGCCTCTGGCATATGAGGAGGCGTGCTTGAGGTCATGTGACTGACCACATCAGGGAACCAATGTGTGGAACCCAATCCAGGATATTACAATGATGCATATAGCTCAACCTTATACATCCAACCATGGAGTATGAAGATGTATCAAGATCTTTGAGAGAATTATTGGTGAACAAATATGAAGAAGGTGATTTCAAAATATACATCAAAGTTCCTGGTATGTTAGCAAGTGAAGGCATAAATGAAAAATTCTAAAAGGTATAATGCAACCATTATGCACACCTACATGAAAATAAAAATACATCATCATAGAATTTGTTATTGGTATTATAAAGACATCAATAGGAAATAATCCTATATGGGTTGTGGTGGATCCTCTTACAATGACTGCTCACCTTATTGCAATTTGAGAGGACTTCTCACTTAATCAACTTGTAAGGATATTTGTTATAGAAGTGGTGAGGCTTCATGGAACACCACTATAAATTGTATCCGATCAAGATCCGTGATTTAACTCCAAGTTCAAAAATATTATCCAGAATTCTCTAAAAATTGAGTTGAAGTTTAGTACGGATTATCACCTCAAAACTAATAGCCAATATGAGTAGACCATCCAGACACTCAAGGACATGTTGAGAGCATCCTTGATGAACTTAAAAGGAGGATGCAATCAATATCTTACTTTGGTTGAGTTATCCTAAAATAATAGATTTCAATCAAGCATCTGAATGACCCCATATGAAGCTTTTTTATGGGAAGAGATGTAGAACACTAGTGTGATGGGATGAATTTGGAGAATGCAAACTGCTAGGATTTGAAATGGTAGATGAAATGGTAGAAAAGGTCAAGACCATTCAGCAACACAATATAGATGATCAAAGTTGACACAAGAGATTTATTGATAATCATCGATGATATCTGAAGTTTAAGGTTGGAGATAAATTGTTCCTCCACATATCTCCAAAGAAGAGAGTCATGATATTTGGGAAGAAGAGAAAGCCTAGCCCCATGTACATACCCCCCTTTGAGATTCTCAATCACATCAAAGCTATGACCTATCAACAAGCACTCCCATTAACCCTTTCATTAGTAAATGACATATTCCATGTATCCCTCTTGAGAAATTTCATACCATATCCCTCACATGTACTGAATTCAGAGGTGGTATAACTAGAAAATGATATCTCTAATGAGGAGCATCAAGTGAAGATCTTGGTATGTAGAGATAATTTTTTACACAATAATAAAACACACCTAGTAAAAGTGTTATGGTGAAACCATAATTATGAGGAGGATACATGAGAATAAAAGTAAGACTTGAAGAAGAAGTAACCTCATATTTTTTCACCATAGTATTTAAAATAAAGTTTCAAGGGTGAAATTTCTTAAGGGGGGAAGAATGTAACAACCCAAAATTTTATCAATAGAATTTCTCTTATGATTATATAAATCTGTAATATTTTATAAAGCATATGTTCCATATGATAAAACCAATAATATTTTATTATAATAATTTTAAGATTACATTTATAAAATAAATATGGTCATAATAATTGAAATTATTACAATGAGATAAAAAATATAAAATAAGACAATAATAATAGGAAAATTTAGATATGCTTGATCCCCCAAAATAATCACACTCATAAACAACATTGTATAAATAAAGAAGAATGTTAATAATTTAATATAAATTTTGGAAATTAAAATATATATAACCTTGAGATAAAATATAAGTAAATGAATAATGAATTAAATGTGAGGTATTTATAGAAAGTAGGGAACCCATATGACCATTAAAAATTTGACTTGGAATAGTAATATGACCATTGGAATAGTAATATGACTATCAAAATAGTAATATAACTATTAAGAATAATAACCTCACCTATGTAAATGTAAAATAATAACTAGATATCTTATAAAATGAAAATATGACATATCTATACCATGGTATAAGTAAATAAATGTTTCAAAAATGATAAATTAATTGTTCATATTTTTTATAAAACATAAATGTTTTACTTAAAATTTTCTAATAAATAGAATGATTTAAAAGGTATTTTTTTAATAAAATGGATATATAAATTACTATTATGTTTTATAATAATGATAAGATAATTTTATGAGACCATAAGTAATTTTTCAAAGGGTTATAAAATTGATCATAATATTAAAATTTTTATTTTTCAAATAAATGGTGATTTTATTTAAAAATTAAATTTCACATATTTAGAAAATTATTTTCATAAAATTTATTTAATATTTTGAATCTATACATTAAAAATTTATAGGGTTAATTTTTAGTATTTTTCTAAAATAGTCAAATTTTTGGTGAATAGTGAAATATGGTAAAATATGATATTTAACATTATAAGATAAATATACAAATTCATGAGTCATGGATGATGTAACAACCCATTAGTTTCAACTATCATGCACTATTTACTATATTTAGTCACAAGAATCAATACTATTGGCAGCCGTGAGCCAAAATAATAAACTAATTTATATAATATTAAAAAATAACCCCTTATAAATACTACCTCTCACCACCCCTTCTCCTCATAACTTCAAAGCCTTGGATCTTTCACAATTTCTGAAAAATTACCTTCCCAATAATCTATCCCAATTTCTAGTGCTATTAGTATCCCCATTAGAACAATTCCATATTCCTTAAGGAGTATTTCAAGGAGACAACATTTAAGAGGTAATATTCTCAATTTACCTCTTATAAATTCATTTATTCTTATACCTTATCCTCTACCCCAATTAAAATGTAGAATAATAACTAAAATATAATATATATAATGTAATTTTTTATTGATAATAAAATATCTACCATCCACCCCTTTCTCATCTCCTCTCATTCTAAAAAATGAAACCATTGTCCATATTATGTCGGTTCATCGCCTTCGTGGACAATGAGTTTTCATTTTACACTACCACATTCATGGTGAGTTTTATAGTGACCCAAGGATTTTAATCATATTATTACATGACTTTTAACATAAATATACATTAAATATGACCAAAGGATCAAAAATCCTAGTGTGTTTGGAAAACTAAGTTCACAATACATCAAAGTGAAACTAAAATAAAATAACTTTATTTTAATCTCCATAATGAGATACTAAATCCATTTGAGATCCTAAAACTTAATAGAATAAATTATAGAATTAAATAAATAAAGGGGTGAGATATAAATACCATTAAGGAAATAAACCTGATGTAGAATCATAACAAATCAATCAAAAGGCATAACATGATATCATAAAGAAGCAAGGCTCATGAATAATCATATGGAGGCATAACATAAAGAAAACACAGTTATAAGATCATGGAAATATAGTAATGTAGAAGAAACATAAATATTGACATAATAATAAGTCAAGTCTAACCACCAAGACAATATCACATGGTGGATAAAGTCCTATCGTGTATTAGGTTCACTCCCCAATCCCATACATACCATCTCATGAGACAAAATCATTACTCAATGCATGGGAGCGTTATCTAGTCACACCCATCATAACATGTACATGATCATGTGTATCATGAAATTAAATTAATAATAAGTATTAAAAATAATATTTTCCCATGTAAATAAATGGGTTGCATAATCTTCCTCATATCATAATCATAGAGATTTCATAAAGAAGTCTAATGAGAAATAAACTTAAGACAGAAATTATCCCATCAAAGTAAGAGATAATAAGCTATGTATATATGTAAGGTATATATATAAAAAATTTATAATCACTTAATAACATCAAATAGAGATATAAAGTTAGTTATATATAGAAGTTCATAACCTAAAGAAAAAGGGGTGGTTTAGAGAGATCCCTTACCATATGTCCAGATCTGTTCTTTACTTGCACTTAACATCATGGATAATAAAATTGGGTTCATTAAATAATTAATTAAGAACCTTTTAAATATATATTTGGTTTATTATAATTTTATTATGTTCATTTATAACCATTTCAATGAGATATAATGTTTAATTTTTTTTGTTCTGAGAGCGTTCCTTTCATGGTTCCAAGGTTGGATCACTAGTGAATAATTATTAAAGTTCTTTTAAAATGGTAATAAAACTATAGAAGTGAGATAAAATGGTATTAATGAACTTATATAAATTTAAATAGTCCCATTTATCCATATTTGTTCCAACATAGGGACAAATAATTGAGTAATAATGTTAATGTTACGTGGTTAGTTCATTTAGGCGGTTTTACCGACCGTCACAAACTAGATTCATTTTAATTAATATTATGGATATAGATTAATTAAATGACATGAAATAAGTTATAATATACTTATTATAATATTATTTAATAATAATAATAATAATTTTATGACCAAAATTGAATGTAGTGGAGGGAAAAAATGTGTGTTGTTCATGGAGGTGGTGAACCAACCATATTGTAAACAACACTTTCATTTTAGAAATGAAAGAATGAAGGTTTTATGATGGATATTACACCATAATAATAAAATATCAGTATATTTAGTATACATATGTTACTATTTTTAAGTGTAAGGATATTATATGTGGTGGTATAAGAAGAATAAAATTGAAAGAGATTAGTCGAGAATCTCACCTCTTCCTTTAGTCGCTTTCTCTTAAGTTACCCCTTAAGGCTCGTTGAAATGGTATTTGGATGAGACCAGTAGAGATATAATTTGGCGGATAGGATTTTAAAGGTAATTGGGTATAAATTGGAAAAAATATAAGTCTTATAAGTTGTAAGGAGAATGGATGGTTATGAGTGGTATTTATAAGGGGAGGAGAGGGGTGTTTTTGAATATTATATTCATTATTTTATTATTTTGGCTCAAGACTATCAATAATATTTATTATTGTGACTATATATAGTAAATGTTTCATTTTAGTTCTAAATAACGAGTTATTACATCTGAAATTAATTAAAAATTTATATATTTTTTTTATAATGTTAAATACTATATTTTACCGTATTTTACTATTAAAAAAAATTCAACTATTTTAGAAAATTATCAAAGATTCAACCTAACCATTTTCTGATGTGTAGATTAAAAAAATTAAATAAATTTTATGAAAATAATTTTATAAATATGATGAATTTAATTTTAAAATAAAATCTCCATTTATTCAAAAAATACCAATTTTAATATTATGATTGATTTTACAACCCTTTGAAAAATTACTTTTGGTCTCTTAAAATCAAATTATCATTATAATAAAACACAATATTAATTTATAGACTCATTTTATGAAAATAAACTTTCTTTAAGTGATTATATCTATTATAAAAGTGAAATTAAAACATTTATGTTTTACAAAAAAATACAAACACTTAATTTATCATTTTTAAATTATTTATTTACTTATACCATGGTTTAAATATATCATATTTTCATTTTATATGATACATAAATCTTAATTTACACTTAAATAGGTGAGTAAAATATTCTAATGGTCAGGTTACTATTCCTAATGGATAGATTACAATTCCAATGGTTAGGTTACCATTCTAACAGCCAGGTTACCATTCCAAAGGTCAGATTTGTAACAGTTATACGAGCTTCCTATGTTATATAAATTTCCCAAATTTCATTAATTATTCATTCAATTATATTTTATCTTAATTATATATATATATATACATTAATTTTAAATATGAATATTACATTACTAATATTCTTCTTTATTTATATAGTGTTGTTCATGAGTGCAGTTATTCTAGTGGACCGAGCAGATCCAAATTTTCATATTTTAGTTATCTTATTTTCTATTTTTTATCCCATTATAGTATTTTCAATTATTATATCCATTTTTATTCTCTAAATTTATTTTTTAAATAAATATAATAAAATTTAGTTAGTTTTATTATGTGGTGCATGTGCATTATGCTACATTACTAAATAAGACAAAATTATAAGAAGAGCAATTCCATTGATAAAATTTTGGGTCTTTATAGGTTTAAATTAACCTATAATGGTTTAAAATGAAATTATTATGTATATTATTTATTTTTTCATATTCTGGAATGAATATATTTTCATAATATAAAATAAAATGAAACTAGTTCACGATATTCGGTAAAACCACCTAAATAAACAAACTGTATAATGTTGACATTTTACTAAAAGAATCATCCCTATGTAGGAACACATATGGGTATTTGGGAAAATTTTAGTTTATATAATTACATTAATTCCATTTAATTTCACTTCTATATTTTTTATTTAATTTGACAAGATCATTAATAATTATCCACAAATGATTCGACCTTGGAACCATGAAACAAATGCTCTTGGAACAAAAAAACTAAACATTATATCTCATTAAAATGATTATAAATGAACATAATAAAATTTTAATAAATAAAATATAGATTTAAAAGTTTATGAATTTAGTAATTAATGAATCTAATTTTATTATCTAGGATGTTAAGTGCAAGTATAGAACAGATCCAAACATAAGGTAAGGGATCTTTCCGAACCAACCTTTTTCTTTGGGTTATGAACTTTCTCTATCTAACTCACTTTATATATCTATTTAATGTTATTTAATACATATATATCATGTATATATATCTATTAAATATATACCTACCTTATTATACCTTCCTTTTTTTGGAAAATACATGCATTAAATTCATTTCTCAAATGTATTCTTTAAAATCATACCCGATTAAGGGGAACTTTTCTATCCCTTAATCCTTTTATATAATGATAATTTAAAGTTTTTATTAATAAATGAACACCATATTTTTAGAATATTATTATGTACTTAGATACAAACGTCCATAATATTTAATTCTTTTTTTATCTTCATAATCTTTATGAAATTTCTTTGGTTATGATATGATGTAAAATTATGCAACCCATTTCTTTTCATGGGTAATTCTTATGTTTATGCCTTGTGAATGATTTCATTTTTGTAGCAAACATAAGTATGTACATGTTATGATGGGTGTACCCAAATAGTGATCCAATTCATTGGGTAATGTTTTTGTCTCATGCGATGTTTTGTATGGGATTATGGAGTGAACCTAATCTATGATGGGACTCTGTCCACCATGTGATGTTGTCTTGGAAGTTTTCCTTGATTTATGCTTATATCATGTTTCATGTTGCTTCCAATTTCCTCTATTTCCATTATATTATTATACCATGTTATTTATATTATGATATCATATTATTATTCATGATTCTTCTCTTTTATGATATCATGTTATGTCGTTTAACTCACATGTTATTCTTTGTTATCATTTATATTCCCTTACTAGGTTTTTTTAGCTCACCCATTTATTTTATGTACTTACCTAGGTTATCCTATGTAGTTTTAGGAGCTCAAAGGTATTTAGGATATCATTATGGAGAATAAAATAAATATGTCATGATTTAGTTTCCTTTAAATGTATTATAAACCTAGTCTACCAAAGATGTTAGGCCTAATGATCTTTGGGTTGTGTTTATTGGATGTTTATGTTAAAAATCATGTTACAATATGTGTAAAAGGTTTGGGTAGATATATATAATGTGTCCAATAATAAAAATTTTCATGGAAACCATTGGTATGGTTGAGTTCAAGATAAGTCATTTGCTTGAGGTGGCCATACACCCCACGAGAAGAAGAAAGGGAACCACCAGAAGTGGCCAAATAATGAACAACTGTGGTTAAAGAAAACAAAGAATAATGGAAGAGAATAATTTTAGTGCAGTATAAAGGGGAACCAATTTCATACCTATTATATTTCAAACCATTTTGTTGATTGTTATTTATAATCAATAAAAGAGAAAGAAAAGGACATTGAAGAATTTTTTTGACCACACCTTGAAGTATGGAGATGATATTATGAATTTTAACATCACTGATTATTTTGTAAACCCTGAAGGTATTTTCAAATTTTAAAATGTGTAAATTCTCATGATGGATATTTAATTTTTATTTTTTAATGTTTTTAAATAAATTTTTCATGTTTTATTTTTTTCCTTTTATTTTATTTATTATATAGATGCCTCATTTTCTTTTTAATAGAAATGGATCTCATTAATCACTCTATTGATATTAATCATCATTATGATGATATTTTTGTTGTTGAAAATTCCATGATGTTAGTTTTCATATGAATTTAATAACACTTATTATACATAGAGAAATAAATTAGAAATGAAATCTGATGATCTATAATAAAATATAAATGAAACTTATGATAAAAATGAAATGAAGAACTGATATAAATATGTGTACCTTGCACTGAAGATCCATTGAAACATTTTTGATCTTCTTATGATGAGTTTTATAAAGACCACCAAAGTGAAAAAAAATCATCCCACCTATGTAGGTATCCATTGGACGATTTGAATAATCTAAAATTCAGATGGTATTTATCCTTCATCCATGGTATAAAATATCCTCTAATACAAAGGAGAAGAATAAAGAGAGAAACGAGTTCAGGAGTATCAGACAAACATAAGGATTTGAATCCACACCAAACCACTATTATCATATAGAAATTGTTTATAAATCCATAAGTAAAACCATTTAGATGTAGTATTTACTCATTTATTCATAATGCATGAGTGAATTCTTTGTCCAATAAATGAATTCATCATATGAATGTTATACCACCTCATCATTTTATCTTATGAAATAATTTCTTGATATGTGGGATGAATAGAAAATGATAACAACTATAATTTTTCTATAATATCATATTTCTTAAAAAAATATACCGTCATTTGCATGCAAATCATGATTTTCATGCAATATATATATATATATAAGGTTTTATGGAATATCTCCATCAATATCCCACTTTCACTAATTTCACCACATATTGTATCATATAAAATAAATTGTAAAACTATGTCCAGAAATCCTTTTATATATCTTGCAAAACAATTTTGGAAAGCTATAATTAACTTTGTCTTGTATTACATTATATATGATACCTTGTGAAAAACCCATCCAAAACACTTTTGGATTAACTCTAAAAACTTTTAAGAATAACTATCTAAGTAAAACTCAATACTTTTTCAGTCAACCATAAAGTGTGATCCCATGGGAATTTATATAATTTAAAACAAATATGAATCTCTGGATCTATATATGTAATCATAGAGCGGCCTCTAACAAAGCATCAATGCTACTCAAGATATAAAGGGATCTAGTGTGATATTCCTCAAACACATGTATCTCTATACCTATATCCACTATTTTGAATCATATGAAAAAATAAATTATCATATTTTCACTTTTTCTAAGACATCAAGTGACCATGGGACTTGAATCATGTCAATCCCATATATCCAACTCATATGTTCTCAACTCATTGAGTGAAAACCGGTCTGATTAATGAATATATAACATGTAAGTCATCATTATGGATAAACACATCACATGTCCCTTATCCAGATAGATATACAATATCTAGGTGCATCTCCACACTCCTGTAGCCTATCTCAATCGAGGTCCCATATGTCATAATCACCATATGAGAGGAAAAATCTCATCTTGGTTAAGCTCCAACTAGTGACATGATCAGTAACATACCCAACCACCCTTGTATTAGCTAAGTCAATATGTAGACTTGTGTAGGTAGGGTATCAAAATATGAATATTTTCATGCTATATATCACACTGAACTCATGTATTAGGGACTAAAATATCATCCATTCACCCCTAGTATAACAAATATATCTATATGAAACTCCATGTGGTATACTTGGTAGGTCATCCAGTGCACAAAGAATCATATTATTTGTTTTGTGCCTCATGAATATATTCCATATCCTTATACAATAATCCTACTCACTCTAACCTTAACATTTCATCACAACCTATAATACTCCATAAAAAACATTAGTTAAGGACAACTAAAAGTCATAATTTGAGAGGTCAATTATCATTTCACTTCATGAAATCTATATCTATATATATATTTGTATAATCAACATGAAATAATTATTAAATGGATTCCACATTTAATATGATACATTTTAACGTTATTAAACTCATTAATAATATTAAACAAAACCAACACAAACACTAGTTTATCATATCATATATGATAAAATTCCTGACCAGCCTTATGTTTTCTATACCTTTAGGGTTTTGTTAACACATTACATCACATGAAATGCTTGTCACATATCTATGTGACCATATGATGAAACTCTCTCATTAAACTCTTTAGTGAGAAAAATATATGAATTAATCTATTTTGGATAATTGTGAGACTTAAGAATTATATTCCTAACATTTCAACTTCTTGAACATATTCAAACATCTCAACTTCACAACTTCAAATATTATGATTTTGGATTCTGTTATATTCTTATAACTCTTTCTAAGTTTACCATCATCATTCTTGGAAAATTATTCCATTAAAATTTTCCTTGAAATAATATAAATACCTACATTATTGTTTTATAATAAATCATTACTCTCTTAGGATATTAATTAAAAATCACTTTAAACTTAAACTAGTATAATCTTTTATTTTTTAACTTTAAACTTCTCTAAGTCCAAATATACTCCTACTAGCCACATAGAAACTAGATTATTTTTAAAATATGTTGCTAAAAAACCCTTTTATGTCAGGAAATAAAATTTATTTTCTTTGAGTAATAATATTAAATAAATAAATTATTGTTTCCACATAATATATAGTATTATATGTGTTTGGAACCTTTCCTTTTTGAAAAAAATATTTTATTAAAATATCACACCAATGGGTGGTGGGAGAACATTCCCGCGTATTTTAACAAATACTTGGATAAACATTTTATCCTAGATAAAACACTTTTATCCATATATTATTCTCAAAACATGTTAAATAAAATTGTGAATCATAAACCATGCATATACAAATAATAATCTCATATTTTTCACAATTTTTTTTACAATCAAACAACCTCCCTTACCACATAATGGAAATGAGATGAAGATACACATCTTCTACTTTGATTTATTTGATCTTGATAAAATATTTTATATTTAAATACTTGATGTTGTAAATATTTACTTCATCTTATGAATATAAACTACAATCTCGATCAATTATTCCTTTGATTTTGAACTCCTATATATTTACAACACTTTGTAAAATATACATTCTATATCACATACCCTTCAAAATCAAAGAATTAATTTTATATAATCCATACCTAAAATGGATATTCCATGGACTTTACTAAACTCCTTCAGGTATATATCTTGGATAATATAATCATATTGATTTATTACTATTCCTTCACAACAACCCTAGGTTTCAATGACCTCGATTGAATACTTAAAGAAACATTTTTAAAATTTTAAACCAACCTTTGCTCTTTTGGTTTTAAATTTTACCATATTTTACCATCTATATATCACTTTAGAACCTAAAAAACATATTCCTAGTTCATATATATTCCCATCACTTTGAGAATATTGGGTAAAAATTATTTAAATTAAATCATATTATTGAAAAATTTCTATATATGATAATAAGATAAATTCCCTAACTAGAAAAAGATATTTTTAGTCTCCCCTTATATCAACCCAAGTATAACATACATGAATATTTCATCTTTTTAGATGAATATTCATTATATTACACAAAAACATGCCCGAGGACCATAATAGTTTAGTGCCTTTGAAAAAATAGAACACAATATTCAAGTTTGGTGAAATATATTCAATGTTTCCCATAAGGATATTCCATTTTAGTATTCCTACTTAAAACCTTTCTTTATAACCTTAAGAAAGGAAACATAAGAAAGGGTGATATCATATGATCAGCAAGGGTAAATAAAGGTGATGCATAATCATAACATGAACATAAGGGTATGCGAACATGAGTATAAAATTTGAAGATCATACCCTGAATATCAAAGATCATACACATGAGTCATGGAACAAATATTAGAAAATAATATGGCATGAATCATAAGTGAATTAAGAGAATAATACATTAGACCATAACATAGAAATAAGACATGGAATTGTGGAAGACACATAAACATATGAAATGATTTCCATAGTAGTCAAGGCTCACTGAAAATGATATCTTAGTGGAATGGGTTCACTCTACAAACCATATTTGTAGTCAAGGTTTACTCCTAAGACCATCTTATTAGTTATAGCAGTCAAGGTTCACTCCCAAGACCATATTAGTGGAAAAAGTCCCTTACTGAACCAAGTTAAATCCCCATTCTAACCATGTATATATCATGAGATATAAATTTTTAACCAATGAATTAGAGGGAGATAGAGGTACCACCCATCACATAATGAAATCATACATACATGTGCCACAAGATAATAAAACATTAATGATATCATGACCCATAAAAAGAGATGGGTTTCATACACATAATATCATAACCCATTAAATGAAATGGGTATCATAAAAATTTCATCATATCATAACCCATGGAAAAGATTCAAGTTTCATAATCATTTCATAATAGAATTGATAGTGAAATGATGTGTGTTTTATAATCATTTTATCATGGTATAACCCATGAAATAGAAATGGGTATCATAAAAAACTTATCTTCTTAAACATAAACTGTTCAAATAAATAATAAGAATGGTTCCCTTGGATCATATCACCAGTAAATCATAAAATATTTCAAAGGATGTCATTTTATATGGAGAAAGATTTTATCACTTGGGGAATTTCTTAATAAATATAACCTTTTTATGAAAATCATTTTTTTTAATACATAAAACATTTCCAAAATCATTTTCTTTGAAAACCAATTTGAAAACTTGTGAAGTAATATTTAAAAATAATTTAAATCATTTCACGAGGAAAATATCTTTTCCTCTTGGAAAAAATCTTTTTAAATAATAAAACATTTTTATAACATTTTTCTTTTAAAATAACATTTAAAACTTATAAAGGAATATTTGAAAATTTTTAATATTTTTCAAACATAAACCATTTTCAAAATTACTTTCTTTAAAAACGAATTTAAAATAAAAATATTCCAAAAATATTTAATAAAAAATTTTATTTTGAAAATATTGTTTAAAACTTATAAAGTAATTTTCAATGAATGATGGCAGATAATTCTGTACATTACATATACTTAAAAAAATATTCCTTTGACATTGTTGGTAGAAGTCAAAAGAGCCTTGATAAGAAAATGAAAAGAAGATTCATTTTAAATTAATTTTATAAAAAGGTAAATCATGGGAAAAATTTATTTAAAAATTTATAGGATAATAGTATAATATTTTTGAAAATATTTTTATAAGACATGGTTTTAGGAGAAAATAGTTTTCCGACCTAAGAGAGAAATAAAGTCTGATTTTCTTAAAAACATATTATTAATTTTCTTAGGTATCAATGAGTGTAAAAATGGTACCATTAAATGAAGATAACATTAATAACCAGATGATAAGAAATTTCATGATAATTCTTGAGATATGTATTATAATATTTCATCAATGGAATCATTTTTATAAACAATCTTGACAAACAAAGAGATTTTAGAAATAAACTCTTACCAATTTGGTAAATTTGAATCAAAATACCCATGAAAGAATAAAATTACTTAAAGCTTAAAATATAATTAAAATAATTATATTCATGTTACAACATGTAAAATGGGAAGTATTTAAACCTTGTAAAATAATATAGGTGCATAACATAACATGTGTCTCAAAGAAGGTAAATTGAGATAAAATTCTCTTACCGCTTTGGTATATATGAAACTGTAACCCCATGAAGGATAGATAATAAAATTTATGTGTAAATACCAAAATTTTTAATTATAATAATCATAAATTACATTCATAGGAAGTATATACACCATATATAAGAACAAGGTGGTGAATATAACACGTGTCTCACAAAAGTAAAAACTGAGACGTAAATCCATTACCCTAAGTCTCCACTATCTTCATACTTGTTCAAACCTACTGTATAATATATATAAGTTTACTATACATATATAAAATAAGAATATTAATATATATAATACCATATATTATTTACTTATGAATTTATATTACTTTTTTATTAACAATTTAATGTTAAAGTTATGTTTTAAGTAATAACTGCTTTGTTTTCCATACATGTTTTAACTCATTATCCATGTTCCTCTTACTTAGATCATGATATAATAATATCCATAATAATAAAAATGATATTAATATCATATATATTCAGTATATATTTATTTATAATAATACATAAAATATAGATATAGGAAATTGATTACACCGTTCATGGAGACGGTAGGCCGTACGTACGCATGAACACTATTTCCATTTTCATATCGTATTTAAAGAAATAAAATTATATGATATATTATAATTAATTAATCATAATTACTCCATATATATCAC
This sequence comes from Viscum album, assembly GCA_963277665.1. NCBI lineage: Eukaryota > Viridiplantae > Streptophyta > Magnoliopsida > Santalales > Viscaceae > Viscum > Viscum album. The sequence continues at coordinate 1,227,194,901 of OY728146.1, forward strand.
AAATTTTTATTAAACCCATTCTTAATACATTTCATGTATATCATTAATGAATCACATCACTTAGCGAGGCAGTAGTCCTCCGTACACACGAATGACGTTATCATATCCCCACAAAATGGAAATCATGAAGGAATGTGTTATATAATGATTCTAAAAGCATAAATATATCATAAATATTATATATATCATATATAAACAGTATTTACATCGTTATTTCTAACCTTGAATGGTGGTAATGGAAAGACAAACGATATCGGTTCACGAGGTGGTAGTCTGCCATACACACGAATAATGATTTCGTAGCCCATTTGATGGAAGTATGTGTTATTATAGGTTATAAAATTAAAATAAAGACATAAATTTATATTAAATATACTTAGGTTATTATATAATAATGATATAAAAAATAATTTAAGGGGTTTGAGGAATAAATAAAACAAAACATTCATTGATGAACGTTACCTCTTCTTTTGGGTATCTCATTTTGGTTTGCACTAAAGAACTTCCTTGGTTGGATTTATACCCAAAGAGATGATTATAGGATAAAAGGAGATAATATTAGAATTTATTTGGGAATGTATTTTCTGATAAAAATTTCTTGAGTAGTGTTAATAATGAGTGAGAGTTAGTGCTCTTTTATAGTTGAGGAGTGACATTCTTGTAAATACTCAAAAGTATTTACTATTGGGAGGTCAAGCATACCTCAAGTTTCTCAAAAACTGATAATTAAAGGCATAAAGAGATTATATAATCAAGAAACACCTCCAACACACATTTATATACTTGTTTTAAATATTTTTTCCTCAACTCTTAAGTTTCCTTATTCCACCATTTTTTTCCTTATTCTAACTAGTTTTCTAAACCGAATAATTTATTCTTTAAGACTAAGTTAGAGTGATACTTCTTAGATAATTTGGAATCACTGATTATAAATATTATATCTAATTTTTAAATTATAAACCCTATGTGAGTTTTAAATTAACTTTAACACAAGTTCATGTAACACGTAAAAACACCGCTTTAACCGTAACTGTGCTAACTGAATTTTTTATTGAATGATAAATATAATCATTATAATATAAAAAATGGTACATGAATGGAAATTAGTTTATATTTATTAGTATTTTAAAATAATTTTACATAATATATGTTTTTTAGTAATTTTAAATCAATTAATAAAATATCATTTATTATAAAATGACATTAATGTTAATTTTGAAATTATTCATTTAATTTAAATTAAAAAAATTAAAACAATAATTTAAATTGAATAAATTTTTTTTAAACCTATGTAATATGATATATTAATCTAAAAAAATAATTTAACATAATAATTCATTCAATTTACTTAACTTTTAATTTTTTGGTTTCATTTGATTTATTTAATTATTAACTAAATAATTCCAGTGTTGGCATTTCTTAAGAATTTAATGTAATTATATCATCTATAAAATTTAAAAATAAATTATAATGATAAAAAAAACCCATTTATATTACAAAATAATATTTATAACCGAACTTATGTAGTTTTTTTCCTATTCTAAAGCTTTAGAGAAATAAAAAGGATGAAAGGTACAATTGTTTTGTCTTTTTCTTTACTTAACTTATTATATGGGTCAATTTCATAGAAAAGTATCCAAAAAATCATAAAATTATTGGATAAGGTCACAAGGGTATAAATATTTCCACAAAATGGGTTTTGGACAAGTGTTGGTTCATTCTCACACCTAATATTCTAAGTTTAACCACCAAGTAATCTTGTTTTTTCCTTAATCACTGCAATTGATTTTAATTTCTTTAACTAATCACTTTGGTCAAAAATTATGTTGGATTCATTAGAAATTATAAATTATTATGATTAAAAATATGAAATCAAATTTTCCAAATTCATTTCACATAAGTGGTAGAAATTAATTTAAAATTAATCTCACAGTCATGATGAGAAAGCGGGCTTTTAAAGAGAAAAAATGATCTAATGTTTACAGTGTTTTTATATTCAATTTCAACATGAAATTGATTACAATGATATAAATTTTGTAATAGATATATATTTTAACTATCATGACTTTAAAATAAATTCAAAATATATTTTAACCATATAAATTATTTAAATGATAAGACTGTTTTTAATTAGAATTCAATATTTTTCACTATTCGTCAAAAAATGAAAGTTCTTAGAAAAATACAAAAAATTCACCCAATGATAATTTTAATAGTTTTCAATAAAAAATGAATTTTATTTTCAAAAATAAATTTTATAAAATTAGTAAAATTTAAAATTAAATTATGTGTGTAATGCCCCAACCCCTCTAAACCGGAGGCAGTGCATTACTAATTACATTGGCTTAGTTAGAAGGAAAGAAAATCCAGAAGGAATGATTAGTTTAGTAGTCTAGAAGAAACTGGATACATAGATGTAACTCAAATTACATTGGAAAAGGTTACAAAATACAATACATAACAAAAACTAAAAACTGTATCCACAGGAACTCAATAAATGATCTCCTCTTCATCACCTGTTGAAGGTAAACAATGAAAGGGGTGAGCTCAAACGATTAGTAAGTGTTAAAAATAGTGTAAGAATGAATTAAATAATAAAAAAATAATAAACAATTTTACATAATCAATATGTCATGGTGAATAAATGAAAAACTCACGCCATTAATAAACTAAGAATGAATCTGCATCCATAGATTTTGTCATAGTGAAAACCTCATGGATAGTAATAACTGATAATGAATAAAGAGAATACTTATTAATTGGATGTAATTTATCTGGAAAATGATACTATAATACCATTAAAATGGTTTAGTTCTGTGGGTAGTAACCCGCCTGATTTTTGGAAACAAACTCGAAGGGTTTGTCTCCAAACTGATTGTCTAATGAGACCTGTCGATGCATAGAGGGGATAAAGCGGGACCCACCCCCACTTCAAGTCCAAAGAATTATTTATACATAGATTTAATACAAGTTCAATCTACCTTCTCAATATCCTTATAGATTATAGAATACAGATTCACCAATATTTCCATAGCTAAAACAACTTTCCAAATTAACACCGTGTGTGAAATGGTATACGACTTAAAGAAATAGTAATATCCATGATACAATAAAATGTATATTTAAAGAATTATAATCTCAAATGAAATATGATCTAAAATGGGAAGTATACGCACCACATAAGAAATATTATGTTCACAATACCAAGTAGGTCACAATGAAATGGAAATTCAGACAAAGTCATTTACCATATTGTAATCAATTGAATCGTATGACCAAAAGTAAATAATAACTAAATGAATCACAAAATACTATGAATATAAGGAGAACCATAATATTATATATCAAATGTTAGTACACATATACCATATACAAGAAATAAGTGGTGAAGAATGGAAATCTCACAGAATTAAAAGTGAGATGAGAAACCCCTTACCTTATGATCGAGTGTGTTCTTCGTTTATTTTAATGACCTGAATAATAAAATTTAGCTTCATGAATTAATAATTACAGAACCTCCTAAACATTTAATGTATTTATTATAACCTTATTAGGTTCATTCATGTCCCTTTTTATGGTTTTAAGAGGTTCAATTTTATTTTTTTAGAAGCATTTTCTTCTTTGGTTTTCATGATTCGTTTACTTGTATTCATGAATGAAATTTCATTTGAAATGTGGTTAAACATAAAGAATTGTTAATATATTTTATTATTGATATTAAAGATATATAAATTATCTTATAATGATTTTGGGTTATATACTTGAGGATGAATCATTAGTTAAAAGTTAGTGATAAATGCTTGGATTTAGCTTGGTGGTTTTGTGCACAATGAACATGTTTTGTATTATTATTTCATATTATGAGTGTGTAGGGATTACATAACATTAATGAGATGAAACAAATATATTATTATATGTTTCAACCATAAAAATGGTTTTATGACCAGAATTGAAGATGCTAATGAAAATTGAGAACCTGTCGTCCTTGAATGTGATAAATTAACACATCTCGGACAATGTTTTAATTTTTTAGTATAAGAGGAGGGGGAAAGAGAGATGATGATGAAATATTCAATTAGAATAATATAATTCAAATTCATGTAAGTTACTATAATTATCATATAATTTGGATGAGGGTAGATGAGGAAATAAGTATAAAAGAAAGGAACTCAAAATAGAAGAAAATTGAGAAATCTCTCACGAAAATTCGGCAGCCTAACGACGTCACTTAAAATTTCATAAAATAGTTTGATGAGAGAAATGGGGTATCTAATCAATCTTAAATAATATGGGTAGTAAGGAAAATATGGAATGAAATATCCCAACATAATCCAAAATAAAATAGAAAGCATAAAATGAAAGCTTTAAGAAAAGAGAAGGGTGGTAGATTCTCTTACCTTGTAGAGTAACTCCCAAAACATGAAGGTTGGGACCTTGGGGGTTTGAGGACAACTTGGGAGGACTACTAGTGAGGAAATTATACCATATCATTGAGGATAATGAGTTTTTAATGAAAGAAAACGAAGGGGGTGTGTGGGTATTTATAGTAAATGAGAGGGAGTTTTTTATTAATTAAAAGGGACACCTCATTAGTGGTTTTTGCAAAACCATGGGATTTCCCATGGTATCTGCCCATGGTTTTAGACACTTGGGACACCTCATATCATATGTTACTATACAAAAGTATACCATCCTTTTATATTTAATTATTACATCATTATGATTTCATTAAACTACTGAAAACCCAAAACTGTATTTTTAGTATTCACGAAAAATTCAAGTATTTTAGAAAAATCCAAAAAATTCACCCTAACCATTTTTTGACGTGTAGAATTAAAAAATGAAATCCATTTTTTGAAAATAAATTTCTAAGTATTTTTAATTTAATTTTTAAATAACATCATAATTAATTAAAAAAATAACAATTTTAAAGGTATAATTAGTTTTATATCACATTGAAAAATTAATTAAGATCCCATTATCTTATTAACTTAAGAAAATAAAATATTATCATTATTTACTATTCATAAGAGACATATTACTAATTATAAGGGTATGTTACTATTCATAAAAAAAAATCAAGTTGGTTCTATCAGACTCCAAATGACTTACTGGTCACAACTCTAGATGTCTGTTTTTTAAAATTCAAAATATAGAAGTGGAAAATTTATGTTTAATGGATAGGTTATGACTATCTCCTAAATAAACAAGTGTTGTTTCAAAGGAACATAGTGTTTTATGAAATATAAACTATGAATAGAATGTATTTAAGATAAGCATACCATAAAATGTTTGGGGTGTTATATTATTCGCTCCTTTGGAAATTTTGTTCTTGAAATTTTATGTATAAATCCCACCAAAAAGATGTGGGTGGTTTTTCTTCATAAAATCCTCAGGTTCCCATGTTGATTCCTCCACATTATGGTTTCTCCAAAGAACCTTTACTAGAAGATTTGTCCGATTTCTCAATACCTTCTCCCTTGTGTCAAGAATCCCAACATGCTCTTCACAGTAAGACAAATCAGGTTCCAGTTCTATTTCTTAATAGCTGAGTTATAACTCTGATTCTTTCCATAATTTCAAAATGGTCCGATGTACCTGGGGCTCAGTTTCCCTTTTTTATCGAACCTTAAGACACCCTTCCATGGAGATACTTTCAAAAAGACATGATATACCACTTGAAATTCCAAATCCTTTCTCTGGTTGTCAGCATAACTCTTCTTCCTACTTTGGGATGCTTTAATATGGGCTTGGATTGTCTTCACCTTTGACATGGTCTCTTTAATAAGTTTTGGGACTATAAGTTTCCTCTCACCAACTTCATCCCAACAAGTTGGAGTTTGACATCTCTTTCCATATAATGCTTCATATGGAGCCATTTAAATACTAGAATTGAAACTATTTTTGTAGGAAAATTCCACCAAGGGAAATTATTGATCCCACATACCATGAAAGTCAAGAGAGCATGATCTCAACATGTCTTCTAGAGTTTCAAGGGTCCTTTCAGACTGTCCTTCAATTTGGGGGTGATAAGCAGTACTCATACAAAACTCAGTATTCAAAGCCTTCTGGACACTTCTCCAGAATTTTGATGTAAACCAGGGATCTCAATAATACACAATCAATATATGTACACCATGAAGTCTTACAACTTCATTAATATAAAGTCTTTACAGACACTCAAGTGGTAAATCCTCTCTTATAAGAAGGAAATGTGTTGATTTTGTGAGATGATAAAAAATTACCCATATTGCATCATTCTGTCTAGGTGTCCTCAGTAGTCTGGTGAAAAAATACATCATAATGTTATCCCACTTCCACATAGGAATAGGTAGAGGTTACATCACTCCTCTAGGATATTGTCTCTCTACCTTCACTTGTTAACAAACTAGACACCTTGACACGTAGTCAAAAATTTCACACTTCATATTATCCCACCAAAAATATTCCTTCAGATCTATATACATATTTGTGCTACCCAGGTGTATAGAGAAATTTGAGCTATGTGAATCTTATAATAGTTCCCTTTTTAGATCAGGTACTGATGGGATGCATAACCTCTTCCTAAACTTCAGAACTCCTTCCTCATAAATGAAGTCTTCCAATCTCCCATCATTAACAGTAATAATTTTCTTGCTTAGATTTTCATCATCAGATTGAGATCTTTTTATCTTCTCTAGTAAATATGGTTTAAAAATCATTTGAAAGAGGAAATATGTTTCCCCTTCCTTAACAATTCCCATATCCATATTTAGTAGATCCATGAATATAAGATCTTTCTCAATCCTCATTTGAGTTAGAAGTCCATGATCTTTCCTGCTTAATGCATCTTCCACCTTATTTGCCTTTTCTGGGTGGTAGTTTATTGAATAATCATAATATTTGAGTAACTCGAGCCATCTACTTTGATTCATGTTGAGTTCTTTTTGTGTGAAAATGTATTTCAAACTCTTGTGATCTATGTATATCTCAAAATTTTCACCGTAAATATAATATCTCTATATTTTTAGAGAAAATATTACAGCTGCTAACTCAATATCACATGTTGGATAATTTTTCTCATGAGTCTTCAACTGCCTTAATGCATAAGCAATAACTTTACCATTTTTCATAAGGATGCAACCTAGACCATTCTTTGATAAATCACTGTATATTACAAATCCATCACTTCTTGATGGAAGTGTAAAAATTGGAGCATTGACCAATCTTATTTTCAATTATTCGAAGCATTATGTACATTATTTTTTCCACACAAATTTAACTTCTTTACGTGTGAGCTTGGTTAGCGGGTTAGCTAGTTGGGAAAAATTCTGAACGAAGCCAATAGTAACCTGCTAAGCTAATAAAACTGTGTACCTTAGTTATATTTGTTGGTGTGGGACAATATTGGATTGACTTTGTCTTTTCATGATCAACTAAGATTCCATCCTCAGAGATAATATGGCCTAGAAAAGAAACTGATTGAATCCAGAATCCACACTTACTAAACTTCCCATATAATTCATTTCTTCTAAGAGTTTTTAGAATAATCCTCAAGTGATCCTCATGGTCTTTATAGCTTTTTGAGTATACCAGGATATAATTGATGAATACCACAAAAAATTTGTCAAGATATTCCTTAAAAACTCTATTCATTAAATCCATGAAAATATAGGGTGCATTAGTCAGTTCAAAGGGCATCACTGTAAACTCATAATGCCCATACCTGGTTTGAAATACTATCTTAGGAATATCTTCCTTCCTCACACGCAGTTGATGATATTTGGATCAAAGCTAAATCTTCTAAAAGTATTGAGATCTATTAAGTTGATCAAATAAATCATAAATCCTAGGTATATGATACTTATTCTTTATTGTAACTATAATCAATGCATAGCCTCATGGATCCATCTTTCTTCATGACAAACAGGACCGGGGATCCCCATAAAGAAACACTAGGTCGTATAAATCCTTTTCCACTAAACTCCTCTAGTTGTTTATTTAGCTCCACTAACTCCACAATATCCATTCTATATGGGGTCTTTGATATAGGTCTTGAACTAGGAATTAAGTCAATGGAAAACTCAATTTCCCACTCTGGAGGATGTCCAGGTAAATCCTCTGGAAATACATCAATGTATTCTTGCACTATATGCACATCTTAAATTTGAAGATTTATTTCCTCACCCATAGATATTGGGTTCTCTTCCTCTAAAAGAATTGATTTCAATAGAGCTACTGGGGGTGGGTCTAGATAAGAATCAGATGGTGAGGTCTTTTCTCTAAAGATAAGATATTCTACACCATTTTCAAAAATTGTAACTTCCTTTTTCTTTCAATAAATCTTCTCATCATAGATTGACATTCAATTCATACCGACAATTATATCAAAGTCATTCATTGGTATGATGATAAGGTTAGAAACTCAAGCATGTTTATGTGTCACGAGGGGGACTAGTTGACATGCCTTTGTTGCAATGATGCATCCCCTAGGAGTTTTGACTGATAAATCCTTTATTAAATCAAATTGGACATGTATAATTTTCTTGGAAAACTGGGAAGATATAAATAAATGAGATGATCCAAAATCAAATAAAGTGTTGGCTAAGTTTGAGGAAACAATTAAAGTACCTTCTACCACACCATTAGGAACTTCAACTTCCGCAGTTGTAATCGCATAAGCTCTCTCTTGATTTCTTGGCCTTTTCTAAGGCAAGTTTCCTTGGCTCTTAGGACACTCATTTTCATAGTGTCCCATCTATATAAAATTGTAGCATTAAAAATCATCAAATTGTTTCTTCCCCTTGCATTCATTAGATAGATTACCCCTTTATCCACACTTACAGCAGACTCCTATGCCTTTAAAGCATTTCCCAAGATGATTCTTTCCACAGTTTTCACATAATGGTAATTTCTTCATTCCCTTGTTCTTATTTGGCACTTAAACTTTCTCTTGGTTATCAGAGTACCACTTTTTATCTTGGTTTCACTTGAAAAAATTTGATCTATAAAATTCATTCTCTGTTTTTATGGCACATGATACAATTTAATTATATGATAAAAATGTTTGAGAAGCCAGTGACCTTCGAAGACTTGGATTAAGACCTTGAAAGAAATGATCAATCTTGTCTGCTGAGTCATGTATGTAATTTACAACATACCTGGATAGCCTTGTGAAGGTATTCTCATACTCTGCAACACTGTCTTCTTCCCTTTGCATTAATCTAAGGTATTTCCTCCTAATATTGGTTCGTTGCTCATGAGGTAAATATTTTTCGAAGAATATTTCCTTAAAAGTACTCCATTCCATATCTTATATTTTTTCTTCCTCCATGGTATTCTGAATCAAAGACCACCATTGATCAGCGTCTCCCTTGAGACAATATATTGTCAGTACTACCTTTTCATTTTAATTTCATCTTAATGACATGAATATCTTTTCAAGGGACTTGATTCATTGCTCAACAACCACTGTATTAGTAGTACCACTAAAATATGGGTGTTTCTTCCGCATGAAATGATCCAACACAGGTGTGTAATGGTTATTCATTACAACATGAGTAAGTTGTCCCAAAATTGTCATGATCTGATCTGCTCCAACATTGACTGTGTTGACTTGCTTAGTAGGGAGATCCCTACATTGCCCACAAGTATTGATTACCCTTCTTCCATTAGATGTCATTTCTAAATAATGGAATACACTAGATTAGTTTATGAATATCAAATAGAAAAGAACTTAACATAGATTGAAATTCTATGCATAACTAATCTCATAAACATGGATTCTTTGAGGAAAAATTTACATTAAAACACTTCATAATGGCTTGTAAAGAAAATGTGAATTATCCTAAGCATATACCCCTAGAGTGTCAATACCAAGAGTGCATCAAGGCCCGTTTTCATGTACCATAATACCTTGGGTTAAGCCTAAAACTTCTTGTCATATTTTTCACTCCTAGGTACATCTGTTATAGAGCCACCTCTACCTGTTTGTATCCAAATAAGAATGTATTTTCTATAAATATTCACATAATATATTCCTTACTAAAATACAAGGATGTTCTTGTATGTTTGTCCTCAAATACTACCTTAGGTATTTCCCCCTAATATATATTTTCTAATATAGTTTCTAAGGTCCCTACTAAAGTTCCTCTGATACCAACTATAACACCCCGACCCCTCTAAAATTGAGCCGGTGCATTACTAATTACAATGGCATGGTTAGAAGGAATAAAAATTCTGAAGGAATTATCATTTTAGTAGTATTGAAGAAACTAGATACATATATGTAACTCAAATTACATTGGAAAAGGTTACAAAATACAATACATAACAAAAACTAAAAACTACATCCACAGGAACTCAATAAATGATATCCTATTCATCACCTATTGAAGGTAAATAATGAAAGGGGTGATTTCAAACACTCAGTAAGGGTTAAAAATAGTGGAATAATTAATTCAATATTAAGCAAATCATAAATAATTTGACATAATCAATATAGCATGGTGAATAAATGAAAAACTCATGCCATTAATAAACTGAGAATGAAACTGCATCCATAGATTTTGTCATAGTGAAAAACTCATGGATAGTAATAAATGATAATGAATAAAGAGAATTCTTATTAATTTGACATCATGTATCTCTCACATGATACCATAATACCGTTAAAATGGTTTAGTTCTGTGGGTAGAAACCTGTCTGATTTTTGGAAACAAACTTTAAGGGCTTGTCGCCAAACTGATTGTCTCATGAGACCTATCGATGCATCGAGGGGATATAGAAGGCCACACCCGCCACTAAAAGTCCGAAGAATTATTTATACATAGATTTAATACAATTTCAATCTACCTTCTCAATATCCATATAGAGTAGAGAATATAGATTCATCAATATTTCCATAGTTAAAACATCTTTCCATATTAACACAGTATGTGAAATGGTATACGACTTAAGGAAATAATAATATCCATGATACAAGAAAATTGATATTTATAGAATTATAATTTCAAATGAAATATGATCTCAAATAGGAATTAGATACACCAAATAAGAAATATTAGGTGCACAATACCAAGTGGGTCACAATGAAATGGAAATTCAGACAAAGTCATTTACCATATTGTAATCAATTGAATCGTATGAACAAAAGTAAATAATCACTAAATGAATCAAAAAATACCATGAATATAAATAGAATCATGATATTATATATCAAATGGAATTACACATATACAACATACAAGAAATAAGTGGAAAACAATGGAAATCTCACAGAAATAAAAGTGAGATGAGAAACCCCTTACCTTATGCTTGAGTGTGTTCTTCGTTTGTTTTAATGACCTGAATAATAAAATTTATCTTCATGAATTAATAAGTATAGAACCTCTTATACATGTAATTGATTTATTATAACCTTATTAGGTTCATTTATGACCATTTTTATGGGTTTAATAGGTTCAATTTTATTGTTTTGGAAGCATTTTCTTCCTTGGTTTACATGATCCATTTACTTGTATTCATGAATGAAATTTCATTTGAAATGTGGTTAAACACCCAGAATTGTTAATATATATTATTAGTGAAATTAAAGAGATATAATTGATCTTATAATGATTCTGGTATATATACTTGATGATGAATCATTAGTTAAAATTTACTAATAAACGCTTGGATTTAGCTTGGCGGTTTTGTGCACAATGAACTTGTTTAGTATTATTAGTCCATATTATGAGTGTGTAGGGATTATAGAAAATTAATGAGATTAAATAAATATATTAGGATCTGGTTAAACCATAAAAATGGTTTTATTATCTGAATTGAAGATGGTAACAAAAATTGAGAACTTGTCGTCCATGAATGTGATAAATTAACACATCTCAAACGGTGTTTTAATTTTTTTGTATAAGAGGAGGGGGAAAGAGATATTATGATTAAATATTCCATTAGAATAATATAAATCATGTTCATTTAAGTTAATGGAATTATCATATAATTTTTATGAGGGGATATGATAAAAGAAAGGAACTCAAAATAGAAGAAAATTGAGAAATCTCTCACAAAAATTAGGCAGCCTAACAACATCACTTAAAATTTCATAAAATAGTTTGATGAGAGAAAGAGGGAATCTCATCACTATTACATAATATGGGAATTAAGTAGAATATGGAATGAAATATCCCAACATAATCTAAAATAAAATATAAAACATAAAATGAAATCTTTAAGAAAAGAGAAGGGTGGTTGATTCTCTTACCATGTATTGTAACTCCCAAAACTTGAATGTTGGGAACTTGGGGGTTTGAGGAAAACTTGGGAGGACTCCCAGGGAGGAAATATTACCATATCTTCAAGTATAATGAGTTTGTAATGAAATAAAATGAAGGGGGTGTGTTGGTATTTATAGTAAATGAGAGGAAGTTTTTTATTAATTAAAAGGGACACCTCATTAGTGGTTTTTGAAAAACCATGGGCTTTCCCATGGTATTTGCCCATGGTTTTAGCCACTTGGGACACCTCATGCCATATGTTACTGTAAAAAATTTGACCATACTTTTATATTTAATTATTACATCATTATGATGTCATTAAACTACCGAAAACTCAAAACTGTATTTTTACTATTCACAAAAAATTCAAGTATTTTAGAAAAATCTCAAAAATTCACCCTAACCATTTTTCAATGTGTATAATTAAAAAATAAACTACATTTTTTGAAAATAAATTTCTAAGTATTTTACATTTAATTTTTAAATAAAATCATAATTAATTAAAAAAATAACAATTTTAAAGGAATAATTAGTTTTATATCACATTAAAAAATTAATTAAGATCTCATTATCTTATTACCTTAAGAAAATAAAATATTATCATTATTTACTATTAATAAGGGACATATTACTATTCATATTACTATTCATAAGTGTATGTTACTATTCATCAAAAAATCAAGTTGGTTCTATCAGACTCCAAATAATTTACTGGTCACAACTCTAGATGTCTGTTTTTCAAAATTCAAAACATAGAAGTGGAAAATTTATGTTTAGTGGCTAGGTTATGACTATATCTTAAATAACCAAGTGTTGTTTCAAAAGAAAACAATGCTTTATGAAATATAGTATATTAATAGAATGTATTTAAGAGAATCATACCATAAAATGTTTGGGGTGTTATAATTTTTACCAAGCATGATTAACAGACTTATAGAAAAGATACCATGTTTCAAAAAAATATATTTCCTTTTGAATGATTATTATTTTATTTATAATCAATAGATAACTAATAAACATGTGAAAACTATACATTTTCATAGGTTATTTCATCCTATCTATTCTCTCAATTCCAACAGCTATGTGATAACTATCAAATTAAATAATAATATTAATAATATATTATTGTTCGGTAAAACTCGATCTTGTGTGTAATGAAAGCTATCAAAGAATCTTAGTATTATGTGTAACACAAGACATAAAAAGTGTTGCATGTACCATAAAATAAAAACTATGTTGAGTGTAATTAAAAATTAACTTGTTGTTGTATATAAATAATTTTTACTTGGTGTAGCATGTAACACAAACAATTAATGAATTTTAATTTATTAAAAAATAATAATTCATAAAAACTCAAGGTGTTACATTCTACCCCCCTTAAAATGTATTTCTCCATCAAAATCCATCTAGGTTATCAAAGGTTCAATACTTGTAATTTTATTGCCTAGAAACCCACATTGTAAAAATGAATACTAAAACATCCTTTGAAAAGAGAATGTTGGAAACATAAAAATTACCCAATGTAACTCATAACTAGGTTTCCACATAGGAGAATATAGGTGGGAAGTGAAAACATGGAAATAGAAGAGAAAACTAACACATAAATACCGATGGAGAGTGATAAAGAACATGGTCATGAGAATGTTAACAGTCACAAATCCATAAATCAAAGATTATTGAAAAAGGTCATCGATATCATAAAAAATGATGATAAAAGGACATAATTTTATTTCAAGACCATTTTATTAAAGTTGAATAATTTTCAAAAGAAGATATACTTACTTGATTTCATTCTGTTTCATAAGAACAATCTTATCCATCAGTTGTACCATGATAAATTTTCACTTCATCTCTTACTCCAAGAAATAAAGGTGAATTTGTTGTGTTTGAATCACTAATGGATCATAAGATACATAAATTGAATGATAAGTCATTCCATCCATCTTTAGTTATCATCACAACAAAATGGATAGAATAGGTTATCCAATATGCATAAATATTCATATTGAGAAACATTAATCTCTAAAACCTTATTCAAATTTCAACATTAAACTTTTCATAAATGGTTATCCTTTTGACCCTTCCAAATGAATAAAATCCAAAACTTTATAAAGAAGGTCTCTAAATTTCTAAAAATCTGTTTAACATTGACCCCTATATATCATAAAGTATCTCTTGATTATCACATACCAAATTTGTGAATACTTTCATCATGCACAAGAGCCTCAACCTAGTTGGTGAGGACTCAACAAGTGCATCCAAGAGACCCAAGTTCAAAACCGGGTGGAGACATAATTTCTGGGTACTGTACCAGTACTGTAGTAGCTACTGTAGTAGGAACTATAGAAGGAACTATTTGGTACTGTAGCAGCCAGAACTATTCATCCATTTGGGCATTCGATCCACCGGTTTGGGCCTCAGGTCCTTTAAGACCTTCGGGGAACCTAAGGCCTTCAGGCCAGTAAGGCTTTCAGGCCACCTCAAGGCCTTTGGACCACCTCAACGACTTCAGGCCATCTAAAATTGTGTTTAATGACTAGACATACTCTACAAAGAGAAAACCCTAGATGGGGATTTAGAGCAGGCACATTCACTAGAGCAGATGCTAAGTTGATTTTTTATAAAGAGAGGGTATGGAATTTCCATTGGGACTAGCTTGTGTAAGCACGAGAAGACTAGACGAATAAGCCATGCGAAGGTGGAGATATGACATCACAATGAAGAAGTTGGGGAGGAGTAGTTCCATGTAGTTATAGTTTTTATATTTCCTCAATACCTATGGGTCATTTAATCTATAATCCTATGGGACTTGTAAGGGTTCCCCCTCATCCCTTGAAAGGGGGTTATCAAAAATCAATAAAAAAGAAGGCCTTCGGGCCATTCGAGTGAATAATTTCATCATATATTCTCTTGAAACATGGCAGTAAACTGAATTACCATAAACCATATTGAAAAAATACATGATTATTCATTCCTTATATAGAACACATATTATTGGATATACTTCTTAAATTTAAAAATGATGCAAACTCCATCCATGATAGCATAAACCACTTTTTCAATAAATCCTTTATCAGTTCTGAGGTCATCAATACTATCAAATTTAATTTATTCATATCAATCATCTATTTATCCAAACTAAATACCATTTTCCCAATATCAAGATCATATTAATTGTTACCTTATATTAATCATGTATTTTACAGAAAATATAACATTTCCATTAAATCACTTTTCTAAGTTATTAGTACCATTCAACATATTATTTCAAATAGTTAAAGAAAAACTTATATTGAACAATACTTATATATTTCATACTTTAGATAATAAAATCTTTTAATTACAATACATAAATACTTCATTCATCCCACATCATTATCAAACAATTAACTAAGGTTCATTGTCTTATTCTTTAACACTTATTTCGTTTTTCATTTAATCTATATTCTCTTCACCATCAATAATATAACCATTACTCATACCAACTTTCTGATTCTCTCCACAATATATCCCTTTAGGACATCTATTTTCATAATTCCCATACTTTACACATTTAAAACATTCAATAGTCGATGATATCTTAGAGAGGCTACTATTCTCATCCATTGTATAAACTAAGCTTTTCATTCCCCCTTTATAGTTACTTGATTTATGTCCTTATTTTCCACAGTAAAAAAATATTCCTGTTCCTCTAATACATCCATTTGGGTATTTCTTCCCACATTCTCACCATAAAGGAAACTAAATCCTCTTTTCTATACAGTCTCCATTACCTAAACTCTCAGTGAACTATTTTCTTCTCTTATTTAGTGAGTCTGAGAGCTTGTTAAGGTATACATTGTTAATCATGTTTTGTGAAAACTGATTAGGCACAATCAAAATGTCCTTTAATCTACTAGTCATCTCATTTGGATTATTATTAGAAATTTTTTAGCCACATTCAATGTTAACCCAATTTCTTTTGGTTATTTCCATTTACTAAACCAGAAAGCATAGTGCGAGCAACACTTATCATAGCATAAAATCACATAATCATGAATAATCACTTATAGTATGTCTAGATCATGAAACCTTATTTAATTCATGGAACCTTAGGTTCAGACTAGGTAATTCATAGTTATTATATATTTAATTACTTCACTATGTTTCGTAAATAGTTTGTGAATTCTCAAAGAATATCTCTCAAGAGTGTCAAGCCAGGTGTGTAGTAAGGCCCATTTTCATGCACTAGTTTCCGATCTAGTATATATTAATATGGTGTTTTAGGGGTTGAAACCCCTAGGTACATATGTATTGGATCTACATACACTTTTAGTATATAGAAAGGGATGTAATTTCTTAAAAACTATGCTTTAAATACTTTACCAAAATTAAAGGATATTTCCCTACACTTTGACTTATCCTTATACACATCCCTAGGAATATTCTTAGAATTATCCCTAGGGATATCACTAAAGTTTTCTCATCCTAGTTTCTAAAGGTTGAATATAACTTTCCTTTCATATCAACTATATCATCCCAAGACTAACATACATGGATATTGAATCTTTTTAGATGAATATTCATTACATTATGCAAACACATACCCAAGGACCATTATAGTTTAGTGCCTTTGGAAACTTAGAACACAATATTATAGTCTGTTGAAAGATATTAAATTCTTACAACAAAGATATTCCCCTTTAGTAATCCTACTTAAATCTTTTCTTCATGACCTGGGGAAAGGAAACATAAGAAAGGGTGATCTTAGATGCTCAGTAAGGGTAAATAAAGGATATACATAAGCATAACATGCACATAAGGGTATGAGGACAAGAGAACAACATTTTAATATCATAACCTATATATCAAATATGATACACATGTGTCATGGAGTAAATACTGTAAGATCATAAGACATGAATCATAAGGGAATCAAGAGAATAACCAATGAGATCATAACATATGAATAAGATATGGAATTGTGGAAAACACATAAACATATGAAATGGTTTCCATAGTAGTCAAGGCTTACTAGAAAGGCTATCTTAGTGGAATAGGTTCACTCCACAAACCATATTAGTAGTCAAGGTTTACTCCCGGGTCTATCTTAGTATTCAAGGTTCCCTAAAAAGACTATATTAGTAGTGAAGGTTCACTCCCAAGACCATCTTAGAAGATAAAGTCTATTACCGAACTGAGATCACTCCCCATTCCATCCATGTATATCTCATGAGATATAAATCATTACCCAATGAATTGAAGGGAGATATAGGTATCACCTTTCACATAATGAAATCATAAATATCTGTTCCAAAAGATAATAAAACATTCATCATATCATGACCCATAAAAAGTGTTGGGTTTCATACACATCATATCATAACCCATGAAATGAAATGGGTCTCATAAAAATTTCATCATATAATAACCTATGTAAAAGATTCAGGTTTCATAATCATTTCACCATAGAATAACCCATGAAAGGAATCCATTTTCATAATAATTTTTTCATGGTATAACCCATGGAATAGAATCAGGTTTCATGAAAATATTGTCACTTTAACATAAACCATTGAAAGAAAGAATAATAATTGTTTCCTTGGATAATTGTAATAACTCAAAATTCCATGTAATTTTTTTTAAAAAATTAAATGGGATTAATTCAAGACCATGATCTTAGACAGCACATAATTATGAGGCCTGGAGTGGTCGGAACGTATTTTTGAACTATTTTTAATGTCCATTAAATAAATGTGAGAGCAGGTTTTTCTAACTTTTAAACCAGTGACTGGATCAAAAATATGAGGGCATCGTTAAAATCAGAGTGTCAGGATTCACCTAGAAAGGGCCTAACATTGGCTTGCATGGGCCAACAGTGGAAAGTAGTTTTTGGCCGTAAATAAAATAATTGAGTAACGATTATTTTATTTTCAAATCCTTATAACTCCAAAACAGTAACTCAGATTGGAAATCTGAGAGTATCGTTGAGATTGTGAGGGAATGACCCCCTTAGTAAAATCCTAAAATCAAATGGAGCAGGTTGACCAAAAAAGATAGTTTTGTACTTTTTGGAAGAAAAATATAATAACTTAAAAAGTTATTTTATTATATTTTTCTTCTTCATCACGCAACGACTCATCAGCGCTGTGGTGAAATGATGAGATGGCCCTGAATCCCATTAATGAACCTAATTAATGAGTCAGCGTAATGATGTTGCAATATAGTGTAACAAAAATGATGATTATATTTTTTTCAATTAATATCCTAACAAGAAATTCAGGATTTTTGGCACAATCCTAGGATTGATCTGAGGCTTTGGTGGGTGGCGATGACGAACACACTTTCTTCCAACCTTCAAATAACCACTAAAAACTGTGGGCTGTGGATCAAGAACAATGAATAGAGGTGCACGATCCCATTCTACCTTGACCAATAATCCTATCCCAGGTAGGGTTTTGATACTTTTTTGTGTTAATTGTTTCCCCCATCTATTTTGTTTAAACGAAGAATGCAGGTTAACTCACGAACAAGTTAACCCATAGATTGATCATTCATGTAGGATATTCTTGGAGATAAGATCCATGTTTAAATTGAATTAATTATATTTTATCCATTCAATCATTTTAATGGGAGCAGATCAATGCCATGACGAATGACGGAGGAGGTTCGTTCCTCAAGTTTGTTGTGCAGATTTATCCCCATTTGACCCCACGTTCTTTGCATTCTTCACGGGGTTATGAATGAGGGATAATTTTGCTTCTTTTTTTTAGTGGAACAATCCCAAAACATGGACCTACAATCATGATGACCCAGCAGAGGTGCGATGATGATGGAGGCGGATCGCAACTATGCGCGTCGGTGGCGCGCCACAGCGGAGGAGGTTGCGTCCAACATGCCTCAGCAATGCAGAGCCAGCATGATCTAGCGGTGGAGACTGCAACTAGTAGGGGATATGTCTATGTAGGGTGGTGGCACCAGTTGGGCACTGTATTAGGAGAAGGAGGTCGTCGATAGGCAGACGACAACGATGCAGAATCGCGACGCCAATAGGGTACCACATCAGGCCAGGAGGTTGCGGCCAATAGGCCATGGTGGTGAAGGATCGTGATGCCATGTCAGTTCGAGAGACCCATGACCAGGACACAGGTTGACGTGGACACATATTCTATAGGGCTGTGTGTATAGGGGAGGCGGCTGGCCTCAACCGACCACATACAGGATAAACCAGATGTTATTCGAGCTGGAGTGAACCGGCCCGCAATTGTGGGATTGGCCAGATGGAAAATCGGGCCATTGAGTGGCCTGATTGGTCAGAACCGGTCTGACTGGGCTAGAGGAATTGGATTGGGTCACTGGGCGACCTAGTGGGCTGGACCCACGACCAAAAAATGCCGGGTCTAGCAAGGCCCAATGGGCTAGGTTGAACCGGGTCATCCCAGACCCAATCGGGTTATGTCGGGTCGGCTGAAATTGGTCAGGTCATGCAGGACCCCCCAGGTCGGGTTGGTCAGATCAGTCCAACCATGTCTGACCGGACCCAGACACAACTAGACCATATTTACTAAAACATTAATATCTTTCATACCGGTCATCCGATTGATGCGTCACTTATGGTGTTAGGACCCTTTAAATGAGATGACCCTTTGGGTATACTTTAAGTGAGAGTTTGTGGAAACTGAGATATGACCAATGGCTTGAGGAGTAGATTCTCCTGGAATCAAGTGCGCTGGAGAGAGGGAATCCTATGACTGGCTGTGACATGAAGGATATGACGATCAAACCTCTGTGGTCCAGAAGATGAGTAAACCTCAATGGTATAGAAGACTAGTGGACCTTAGTGGTCCAGTAGATGAGTGGATCTCAGTGGTCCAGCAGATGAGCAGACCTGAGTGGTCCAACAGAAGAGCAGACCTCAGTGGTCCAGTAGATGAGCGGACCTCAGTGGTCCAATAGACAAATGAACCCCAGTGGTCCAGTAGACAAGAAGACCCCAGTAGTCCCATATCCAAGTAGACCTCAGTGGTCCAATAGCCGGTAATACCTTAGTGGTCCAGTAACTAAGAAAACCTCAGTGGTTCATCAGGGATGAGTCCCTCAATAGTAAAAGACGAGTCATCTTTACGACTGAAATTCTTACTTTCTATACTTTTAGATATTCCTGGTGTGAGATGTATTTTCTTGTTATCTTGATTTGTGATCTTGCTTTGTGGTCTTAACTTTGTGGTTTGGGGTCCCTACTGAGTATTATGTTACTCACCCCTGCACAGGCTTCGCCCGCACATGTTGTGTCTCTTGAAGGTGATTGATGCTTCGACAAAGAACTTGGTGTTCTGGGACTAGGTGGTGCCTAGTGAGATGGGACATACTTCTACTACTACAGATAGTTACCCTCCACCTACCCTTCAAGTAGGGTTGAGAAGATGGACCTTGGAAGTTTTACTTTACTTAGTGGTTTTGGGCTTGTATTATGGCCCCTTTTTACTTTTCAGTTTGTACTATACTTTTAGTAGTTGTATTAGTGACATTTGTGGTTTACTTAGTTTTTACCTTTCCACAGTTCATGATGTGTACATGTGTACAGGTTTAAAGGCCACGCCTTCCCTTTTTTGGATATGTCTTCTTGGTGCTAGTAACTTTCCCCTGGCCTATGGAAGAAGGGATTGGGATAGTCACAACACAAGCCATGGGGGATGGGTCGTGACAAAGTGGTATCAGAGGAGGTTGGTTCTACAAGAAGAACTAAGAGTCTAAATTTTTTTATGGGGAAACAATGTTAAGTGTCTCGAGTTTAGATTTCAGGATAGGGAGTCCAATGTTAGTGCGGTGGAAAACATATCCATATACCAGGACCCTGAATTCTACTTTCCAACTCAGTACATGAAAACACTAGTTGCATGCATCTTTGAGTGTTTTCCCATGATATTTTTGAGTCAGTGTGAGCTCACCAGGTATAATCTATTGACCATAGTTCATCTTGATCTCTTTCAGGATGCCTCCACATAGACATCCATCTAGGATTCTAGTGCATGACCACAATGATGGTATATAGAGCAATGAGGCTTTGGTATAGGAACCGTTTCCTGAGCTAATACCTTCAGGTGGTGTCCCAGCGATACCACTGAACATTGGTCAGAAGTTACTACCAGCGTTACCGATAGAGGACGCACGTAGGCTCAGTGATTTACATGAGTTATAGAGGTAGAGACCTCCCATGTTCAGCTGAGAGACAGATCCTCAGGTCACTAAGGATTGGATGGAAGTGGTGAAATGAGTCTTCCACCTAGTGAGGATGCCACTTGACCAGATGGAAGTTCTAAATGTGAGACTTTTGCAGGGCTCAACTAGGAGATGGTAGATTTTGACGATCCAAACTCATGAGAAGGTGACCCTCACCTAGTCTGACTTTGACTGACTTTTTAGGGATGAGTTCTTCCCTATGACTTTGTGCTCTGTGCACATAAAAGATATTCTTCACTTACAACAGGGCATCCTAACAGTGGATTAATACTTTGCGAGGTTCACAGACCTCTCCCATTACTCTACGGATATGGTATGAGACCCTTTTTTAAGGGCCTGAACCTTTGATCAGGGACTCCAATGGGAGATCAGGGCATCGATGATTTCCTTTAGCATCCCTACATAGACCAGGGTGCTAGAGAGAGATCTAATAGTGGAGAGCTTCCTTGTAGAGCAAGAACTAATAATGGGAGCTACCACTAGGTGGCAGGTGGCTGAGTCATCTAGGGAAGGTACCTGACAGATGATGTAAAGGCCCAAATGGGCCAGACCTTTCAGAGGATGACCATAGGAGTTAGGGTCGGCGATACAAGGATATTGGGCTAGAGGGAGTCATTAGAAGAGAATAGTATGCTATGCATGTAGCAGGTAGGGGCACATGGGTCGAGATTGCCCGACTTACCATGATGAGGACCAAAATATGGTCAAGGGACCGTTGAGGCAGCGTCAGAGACAGTAATAGGGTAGTCTACTAGGAAATGGAAGTGGAAGAAAAGTAGGACAAGCTGCAGGAGGTGGGTGTAGGTATGAGATACTACCACCAACACCCCCAGGTGGCCCTCCATGGGATCTAGGAGCAAATGGATAGGGTCGGGCTTAGATTTAGGCCATCGTGGACTATGGTCCCAACGTCCTAGAGATGATACAAGATAAGATCAATGTATTTTCCAATTTAGTTACAATTCTTATAGACATATGTGTAGTCACTCCTTCCTTACTGTAAACCTTATTTGGAGCTCGAAGATTCTGATCGAGCCATTGGATTAATATTACGATTAGAGACTCCTACGGGAAGGGATTGAATGATAACACACTAGTGCCGACAATGTGAGTTTACTCTTATAGGTGAGAGATTTGGTTGGGATATCCTAGTAATGGCGTAGAATCCTTATGACGTAATTTTGGGTATGGATTGGTTATCCACAGTACATACTCAGATTGACTGTTTTAGGCATAGAGTGTGGTGTGTCTGTGGAGATGGGACCGGTTTTTCCTTCACTAGCGAGAAGGGAGATCTTGCAACATGGGATGGAATCACACATAGGAGGGTGTAGCCAATCACTCATCAGCTGGATAGCATGAACCTTGGTGTAGTGGATGAGACGAGTCCATAGTTTCCTACAGTGGTGGACAAGTTTTAGGATGTCTTTCTAGAGAATGTTCCAGGACTACCTCCTTGTAGAGAGGTAGACTTTTTCATTGACCTATACCCTAAGAAAACACTGAGGATTGATGACAGTGAAAAACAAGTATCCTCTACCAAGGATTGATGACCTCTTCAATCAGCTGAAGGGAGTGAGATGGTTCTCAAAGATAGACCTCAGATTAGGCTATCACCAGCTTCAAGTACAAGATGCGGACATCTCAAATACAACTTTAAGATGTCACTATGACCACTAAGAGTACATAGTGATGTTTTTTGATATGAAGAATTCCCCAATAGTGTTCATGGGACTCATGAACATGATCTTCCATCCATACTTATACCAGTTTGGGTACTATTGGAGGTTTGTACCTAAATTATCTAGAGTGGAAGCACCCATGAAAGCATTGAAGAATAAGGGAAAACCATTCATGTGGACAAAAAGATGCCATCAAAGCTTTTAGTAGATGAAGCAGATCTTGACGAGTGCTCTTATCTTAAGGCTGCTAGAGGAGAGTGTCGACTACATTGTGTATTGTGACACATCAGGAACTAGGTTTGGTTATGTCCTGATGAAGGGGAAAGTAGTTATTTTTAATGGCTGATGATAGTTAAGACCGCATGAGTAGAACTATGAGACTCATGACCTTGAGTTGAAAGAAGTAGTCTTCGCACTAAAGATGCGGCGAAAATACCATATAGGCAAGCGATTCATCATCTAATCTGACCAAAATAGTATCAAGTATATATTTTATCAGAAGGATCTGAATATGAGGCAATGATGTTGGCTATAGTTTCTCTGGGACCATGACTTCGAGATAGTCTGTGATCCTAGGAAGGGGAACATAGTGGCATATGATCTTAGTAGAGGATCGAGTTCACATCCACTGAAGGAGGGCTCAGAGTAGTTGGCCTCACTTCAGATATCCTTTGTGGATAGAGATGAGGAACATTATATTTAGTTGATGGTAGTTTCCCCTCCACTATTACAACTAGTTAGGGAGGCGCAACTCGAAGATGCCAGCTGTGAGGCCATATGTGCCTAGATGTCCACAAGGCATACCCTTGATGGATATTCCAAAGGTGGGAAGCACACCATTATTTTCAGAGGATGCACCATTGTACCAGTGGAATTATAGGAGGAAGTGTTGAGGGAATTTCATACAACCCCTTTGGTGGTACATAAAGATGTGGAGAAGATGTACCAGGACCTCCCACATCAGTACTAGTGTCCGAGGATAAAGAAAGTAGTGGTTGAGTTTGTCTCAAGATGCCTCACTTGTTAGCAAGTGAAGGCTGAGCACCAGGTTCCAGCAGGTTTGACACAACCCCGTGAGGTACCAGAGTGGAATTGGGATGGGATGTCAATGGACTTCATGACATGATTACCATGTATGTACAGGGGGAACGATACCATCTTGGTGATCATAGACCGACTTACCAAGTCGGCCCACTTCCTACCCATTCGAGAAAAAGGTTCAGTAGAGCACTTTAGATGCCTCTATTTATAAGAGATAGTTCAAATCCATGGATTCCCATCTACGATAGTCTCAGATCATGATGCAAGATTTACATATCATTTGTGGAAAGGATTATAGGAGGCATTTGGGACTCAGCTGTGCTTGAGCACAACCTTTCACCCAAAGAAAGATGGTTAGATGGATCCGACCATACAGACCTTGGAGGACATGCTTTGTGCTTGCGTTATTGATTTTGGTCGTATTAGAAAAGACAACTTACCACTGGTGGAGTTTTCATACAACAAAAGATACCAATCCACCATCAGTATGACACCATTCAAGGCACTATACAGAAGACCATGCATGTCACTATTATGCTGGACAGACCTAGGGGAGTCAACATTCATGGGTCCATAGATGGTGTAGTCTACCACAGAGAAGATGCAGGTCATCCAAGAGTAGATGAAGACTGCACAGAGATGACATAATTCATATGCCGATAGATGATAGAGACTCTTGGATTTTGAAGAGGGGGACCACATATTCCTACGGGTCTCTCCTCAATTAGGGACACCGAGTTTCATCCAGGGCGGAAAGTTATCTCCAAGGTTCTTTGGACCTTTCTTGATACTGTGTAGAGTGGGTGAGGTGGAGTATCACTTGGATCTACCACTACAGTTAGAGAAGGTGCACGACGTCTTCCACGTATCCCAGTTGAGGAGATACATGCATGAACTTCTTATGTCATCAACCATGATGATCTAGAGATGGATGATAGGGTGACATTCATGGAGTACCCAGTGAAGATAGAGGATTGACAGGATAGGATCCTTTGTGGATAGTCAATTCCTCTAGTGTCTGTTCATTGCCAGTATGAGAATCTCCAAGAGATCACGTGCGAGAAGGAAGCTTAGATTTGTGCTCAGTACTCCCATTTGTTTGATTATACATTGTTTTGTCTTATAAGGACATAAATCCCTAAAGTGGGGAGTAATGTAATACCCCAAAATTCCTTGTTAATTTTTTGAAAAATTAAATGGGATTATTTCGAGACCAGGCTCTAAGACGACATGTAATTCTGAGGCCCGAAGTGGCCAAAACGTATTTTTGAACTATTTCTAAAGTTCATTAAATAAACATACGAATGGGTTTTTATAACTTTTAAACCAGTGCCTAGATCAAAAATCTGAGGGCACCATTGAACTCAGAGTGTTTAGATTCACTTATAAAGGTCCTAACATTGGCTAGTGTGGGCCAATAGTGGAAAGTAGTTTTTGGTTGTAAATAAAATAATTGAGTAATGATTATTTTATTTTTAAATCCTTATAACCCCAAAATGATAAATCAGATTGTAAATCTGAGAGTACTGTTGAAATCATGAGGGTGTTATTTCCTTAGGAAGATCCTAACATCGACCAGTGTGATTTGACCAAAAAAGATAGTTTTTAGACTTTTTGGAAGAAAAATATAATAACTTAAAAAGTTATTTTATTATATTTTTCTTCTTCATTACGCAACGACTCATCAGCGCTGCAGTGCAGTGATTAGGCGATGTTTAATTCCATTAATGAACCTCATTAATGAGTCATTTTAATGACTCCACAATATAGCGTAACAAAAATTCTGATTCACTTTTCATCAATTAATAGCATAACAAGTAATACAGGATTGTTGGCACAACCCAAGGATTTCTCTGAGGTTTTGGTGGGTGGAGATGATGAACAAACTTTCTTCCACCCTTTTAAGAATTGATATAAATGGTGGGATACATATCAAGAATTAAGAATAGAGGTGCACAATTATATTCTTCCTCGACCAACAATCCTATCCTAGGTAGGGGTTTGATACTTTTCTATGTGAATTGTTTCCCCCCAGTTCTTTTGTTTAATTGAAGAATGCGAGTTAACTCTTGAACAAGTAAACCCATGGATTGATTGTTCATGTAGGATATTCTTAGAGAACTAATCCATATTTAAATTGAATTAATTTGATTTTTTCTATTCAATCCTTCTAACGGGAGCAGATCGATTCTGTGATGAACGAAGATGAAGGTTCGTGCCTTAAGTTCATTGTGTGGATTTATCCCCCCTTTTACCCCGCATTCTTCAAATTATTCATGGGGTTATGAATGATGGATCATTGCACACACATTACTTATCCCACTGATCTGAAAATGTGGAACCACCATAGTGATGACCCAGTAGAGGTGTGATGAAAATGGCGCCAGATCACAACGGCATGCAGCGATAGCCGTATGCGGAAGGCGGCACGGCGTGGTGGAAGAGGCCACGATCAGAAGGGGTCATAGAGGTGAAGGGTGATGGTGCCAGTCGGGTGCTGCATTAGGTGGAGGAGGCCATCAGCAAGCGGCCGACAGTGAGGTAGAATCATGGCGCCAGTAGGGTGTCATGTCAGGCCGAAAGCTCATTTCCAGCTGGCTGTGGTAGTGAAGTACTGCAACGTTGTGTCGGTTGAGGAGACCCATGGCCGGGACATGGGTTGATGCGGAACACAGTCTATAGGACCGTGTGTGGAGGGGAGGTAGCTAGCCTTAGCTGGTCACGTGCGGCATTAACCGGATGCCGTTCGGGCGTCCGAGCTGGAGTAAACCGGCCCGCCATTATGGGCCATGCCGGTGAAGAAAACCAAACCGTTGGTTGGAATAAGTGGGAGGAGAAACGAATTGACATTTTGAGCCACATAAGATGGAAAAATAGGCTTCTAGGCAATCCAAATGGTCAGATTTGGTCTGACCGAGTCAGACAGGGCCAGAGGAATTAGACCGGGTCGCTGGGCAACCCGGCGGGCTGGACCCACGGCCGAACCAGGCTGGGTGCAGCAAGGCCCAATGGGCCAAGTTAGACCAGGTCAGCTGAAATGATTCAGGTCATGTGAGACCCCCAGGCTGGGATGGTCCATTCAATCCGACCAAGTCGGACTGGGCCCAAACGCAACCATCCCCTATTTACTAAAACACCAATATCTTTCAGATCAGGCATCCAATTGACATGCCGCCTACGATGTTGGGACCCTTGTGATGAGATAGTCATTTAGGTATAATATAAGTTAGAATTTGTGGAAATTGAGATATGACTGATGTCTTGAGGATTAAATTATCCCAAAATAAAGGGCACTAGAGAGCATGAATCCTATGATTGGCCGTGATACAAAGGATACGACGAGTGGACCTCAGTGGTCCACTAGAAGAGAATACCTCATTGGTAAAGAAGATGACCAGACATAAGTGGTCTATAAGAAGAGCAGACCTCATTGGTCTAGAAGATGAGCGAACCTCAGTTGTCCGATAACAGAGTAGACCTCAGTGGTCCAGCAGATGAGTGGACCTCAGTGGTCCAACAGATGAGTGGACCTCAGTGGTCCAACAAACAAGCGGACCTTAGTGGTCTAATAGATGAGTGGACCTCAGTGGTGCAATAGAAAAGTAGACCTCTATGGTCCAATATCCGAGTGGAACTATGTGGTCTAGTGGCCGAGAAGACCTTAATGGTTCATCATGGATGAGTCTCTAAGTAGTACAAGATGATTCAACATTATGTCTGGATGTCTTTATTCTATACTTTGAGATATACCTGGTGTGACCTATCTTTGATTATTGTCTTTATTTGTGATCTTACTTTGTGGTATTACCTTTGTGGTTTGGGGTCCCTACCGAGTATTGTGTTACTCACTCCTGCACGGGCTTCGCCTGCATGTTTCGTGTCTCATGCAGGTGATCCACACTTCAACGGAGACCTTGGTGGTCCGGGACTAGGTGGTGCCTAGTGAGATGGGAAAAATGAGACATAATTCTGCGACTATAGATAGCTACCCTCCACCTACCCTTTAGGTAGGATTGAGCAGATGGACCTTGGCAGTTGTACTTTCCTTTGTGGGTTTGGGATTGTATTTTGGACCCTTTTTACTTTTTAGTTTGTACTATACTTTTAGTAGTTGTCTCAATGAAAATTGTGGTTTACTTAGTTTTTACCTTTCCATAGTTCGTGTTGTGTGCATGTGTACAGTTTTAAAGGCAATGACTTCCCTTTTTGGAACATGTCTTCTCAGTGCTAGTCGCCAGCCCCTAGCCTATGGAAGGTAGGCTTGGGGTAGTCACGACATAGGCCTTAGGGGATGGGTCATGACAATCACATCCCCAGTAAATCATAAACTATGTCAAAGTATGTCATCTTATATGGAGATGAATTTTAAAAGATAACTTTGAGCATTTCTTAAGAAAAATAAACTTTCTTTTAAAATCATTTTATTAAGACATAAAACATTTTCAAAATACTTTTCTTTGAAAACCCCTTTGAAAATTATGAAGTAATCTATAAAAATATTTTCAAACATTTCATGAGTAAAATATAATTTCCTCTTTTAAAATTTTTTTTAAATAATAAAAAATTTTGAAACCCTTTTTCTTTAAAAATAACCTTTAAAACTTATAACAGAATCTTTGAAAACCATTTAATTTTTTTTAAATATAAAACATTTAAAAAATAAATTTATTTGAAATTAAATTTAAAATAAAAATCTTTCAAAAATATTTAAGAAAACCTTTTGTTTTTAAAATATTCTTTAAAAATTTTAAAGGAAGCTTCAATGAATGAAGAGAGAAATAAAGTCAGATATTTTTGGAAAAATATTATTAATTATATTAGGAACTAACAAGTGGAATAATGGTAACATTAGATGAAGATATTATGAATAACCAGAGGACAAGTCATGATAATTCTTGAGATATAGAACATAATATTTCATCAATGGAATCATTTTCATAAACAATCCTGATAAATGATGAGATTGTAGCAATAGACTCTTACCACTTTGGTAACTTTGAATCAAAATACCCATGAAATAATAAAATTACATGAAGCTTAAAATATCATTAAAATAAATACATTCATGATATAAAAATTAAAATAGGAATTATATACACCTCGTAAAATAATATAGGTGTATAACACAATATGTGTCTTAATGAAGAAAAATTGAGAAAAAATTATCTTACCGAGTTGGTATCTATAAAACTTTAGCCCCCTAAAATAGATATCCTCAAATGTATGAGTAAATTAAAAAAAATTAAGTATAATAATCATAAAGTACATTCAGGGGAATTATATAAACAACATAGATGAAAGAGGTGGTGAATATAGCATGTGTCTCACAAAAGTAAAAAGTGAGACGTAAATCCCTTACCTTAAGTCTTGAATCTCATCGTACTTGTTCAAACCTGATGTATAATAAATATAACCTTAGTATAAAAATATCAAAAAACTATATTCATATATATAATACTATATATGATTTACTTATGACTTTATATTACCTGTTTATTAATAATTTAATGTTAAAGTTATGTTTCAAGTAACAACCACTTTGTTTTTTATATATGTTTTAACTCATTATCATGTTAATATTAAATAGATCATTAATTAATCATAAAAAGAATAATAAAAATGATATTAATATCATATATATTCAGTATATATGTATTTATAATAATCTATAAAATATAGATATAGGAAATGAAATATATCATTCATGGAGATGGTACACCGTACGTACACATGAACACTATTTCCTTTTCTTTTTTGTATTGAATGAAAGAAAATTATATGATATATTATCATTAAAGAATAATATTTATGTCATATATATTACAAATTTTTATTAAAACCATCCTTAATACATTCCACATATAGTGTAAATGAATCACATCGCTTTGCGATGCGGTAGTCCACCATATAGACAAATGATGTTATCATTTTCCCGTAAAATGGAAAGCATGTAGGTATGTGTTATATAATAATTACATAAGCATACAGGAATCATAAATATCATATATATAAGATAAAAAATTTCACAAACTATCTCAGGTCAACCCCGAACCGGGCACCCAAGCCGATCTGTGGCATGACATGAAGGGCATTTCTGATCCCCATGGCCTATCAACAAGTGTCAGGAATCATCAGAGTATACAAAGGAACATTTTCTAAAAAATATAAACAATTAATAAAATAGTTGAAATAAACAGACAACCTAATATAAATCTATATAAAATTTAACTAAACATCATTTATACAACAACTAAAAGATACAATTGAACAACCTATCGGACCAAAAGACTAAACCATCTCCATGTGACCCCATGGTCACCCTAAAAAACTAAGTTCAATGTCACCCTAGGTGATCAAACTCAAGATGAACTTGAAAAGGGATAAAAAAAGGGAAAAAAGAACTACATTCATGAGTATTAAAACTCTGTAAGATAACCCGATAATCTATTCCCAATTCAATTATTTTAAAATAAAAGAAACATCCATTTTAAAGTTTTAAATACATTATATAAAATTATCCTTTCATAAAAATTTTACTTAAAAACAAATTATGAACCATTTTCCTTATTCATTTAAAAAACTAGATTCATTTCATTAGTGTGTCGTTAGCATTTTCAAGGGGAAAGTAATGTCTATATTTTTCAGCTTGCACAATGAGGGTAAAAAACTTTACTTGAAAACCATTTTCATAAACCTTACTAAAATCATCCCATAACTTTCCAAGAAAAACAATAAACATGAAGTCACAATAGTAATCACACAACAAGGGAAATGTAGATATACATACAAGCATCATATTTATCAATGCAAGCAATTGAAATCCAATAGACATTGGTGAACCTAGGAGATCAAGAACAATTCAAAAGACACCAATACACGAGACATCATCCCCATTTACATGTCACACACAATGAAATAAAAATTCTCAATATGCTCGGCCATCCTTTCTCAGGCCAGGCTGAGGGAAAATCCCATATCAATAAACCCAATATATCCACCTACTATGAGCCACTGGTCAGTACCATAGCCTGCCATTGCAGAAATTATTATTAGACCATTCTCTCAATATGCCAGGTTCCCATGTCTCAAGTATTTAATGAGGGTGAGACAACTGATGTCATCTGAGCATCCAATCACAACATATATAGTAATAGTAATCCACAATAGGCCTCACCCTGAGTCTCCCCAAGGATTACTCTCATGCCTTAAGATTAATTGATCAAAAAAGGGTCCCAACCAAGGGGCCCATATAATGGAACCCGATGATTACACAATAAGGACATCCTAACTATTCCTTTTTGACAAGGAATGAGAAACATCTAACATGGGTTTTTATAATAAACAATTTTTACATTTACACAAGGATACCAAACAGGCCTTTAGGAATTTTACGAAACCAATGTTTATCAAAGACACAAATCCCAATTTTCATAAATATGTGTAAAAATACCATTTCAGAATAAAAAAATTGGTAAAATACTTTAAAATATTCATATTTCACATGAAAAACACAACCATATTTACAAAAATGCCAAACAAGCCATTTTCCGGCAACTCATGCCAAAACATGCCAAAATCAAAAACACATTTATTTATAAAACCAAAACCACTTTTCACAGCCATAAAAGACCCTAAAATATCATTTTTAATGCTTCAAATACATTTAAAAATCAAACCCAATCATTTTATATCATAATTAAACCATAAGAGCCAACCGGGAAATTATTCACAAAATAGGCATGCACTTTTTAACAAAAAAATCCCATTTCACACTTAACAAGGTACAAAACCCGATTTACATTCCATAAAATTATTCCAATAGCTAAAAAAGGTTCTAAAAATCACAGACCAGGTGAAAAATAAAACAAAACACTAAATTAAACCACCAGTGTGCACATTTATTCCAAAAACAACACTAGTTTTCACAAAGTAAGGCATAAACACCATTTTGCACACTAAATAAATTATCCGAGGGTTAAAAAACAATACTCATAATATATATAAGTTGATAACACCAAGAAAAATATGAAACTTTAATTATAGAGAAAATTTCTTGGGACATCCTACCTCAAATCCATGGTGGAATGGAAACGCACACCCGAAATCACTCTCAGTGGGTTCCAAAACCCTAGACTCATGAAGACCAGCCATAAAAGAACAAAAACCCCATAAAAAATCATGGGAAAATAGAACAATAGGTAGATCATGACTAGGGGATAAGATAAAACCAAGAAATAATGGAAGAATAAGGAAGAGGGAAGAGGGGAGAAGATGAAAGGGAAAAAATTGATGAAGAATCACTAACCATTGGTGAGAAATCACCCAAAAAATGACCAAAACTGATGGATAATGAAGGAGGAGGTGCCTCTGGTAGATATCCAATAGGTATGGCTCCATTTGGGAGGTTTAATCACCTTAATTGGACTTTTAGGTTAAAAGTTATTAATCCCATAAGTGGCTGTACGGTTTTGCTGCACAGTTTTGTAAACCGTGCGCAAACCATGCGAGAGCTACTGAAAAAATTCATAAACTTGAAGGTTTAATGTTTAATGATTTGGGAAAACTATTATCAAACCATAAGACCCCAAAAATTGTCTAAACCCCCCCAAAAGACACCCTAAACACTAGGGAAACCCACCCAATGATCCTTGAATGATTTAAACACAATATAGTGAATCATAGGTGTCACAAACTCTCCCCCATGCAACTTTATCCCAACACAAACCCATGGCCAAAAAAGATGGAAATATTCAATAAAGAAAACACTTAAAAAACCAACACACTTCACACCCTAAACCCAAGAAAATACAAGGATTCCCATCGAACCAGATCATAAAACAAAACTTGAAAAATTGGGGGTGACAATTCTACCCACCATTAATGCTTTCCGCCCCTGGAAATCAATGACACATTCCAGCTAATTGGTCAATGACTAAGGATTCCATATCAAAAAAATATAACCTCTTAACCATGAACATTTTACTCAGAAAAAATGTAACTTAAGCCTCTTTCCCATCACAAAACAATAATTTGAAACTACTTCCCATGGATCGATAGAAAAGATCAAGCCATTACATCCACAACCAAACCAAGAACCAAATTATTGGGCCTTCTCCTAATGAACCCATTGATCACTGAAACCAAAGAGCACTCAAGAGATCCAACAATTTTAGGGGAGGCCGGAATGGACTCCCCACCATTATAACACAACTAACATTCAATGAATCTTCAAGAGAAATCTCTATGATACTCACAATGGGTCTCCCCACCATTGGAAAACACATACAATGACCAAGAGAGAACTCACTACGAACCAACATCTGGCCTTTTCCACACAAGACAACTAGAAATCTCCTGTAACAACATACCAAACCAAGCTAAGAGGAACAAAACATGAACATTCAACCCGCCCACTCCAAAAAGAGGGGAAAAGAACTGGACCAACACATTCCACATGGACCCAAGAATCCCCAACACTTAGGGTAGAGAGGGATGGGCCCCAATCATTGGACCATTGAAACCACAAATGACAACTACCCGACACTCTCCACCCACAAACAGGTAAAACCAAGACCGAACCCGATTCACATAGGTGGTCCATATAGGGAAATTATTTAGAAACCATCATCCAAGAAGGAAAAACCACAAACACTGTATAAGGGGTAAGTCCACCACACCATTTGCAAAAATAGGAAATTCAAAGTGACGAGAAATAATAATAAAACATAGAAACTACCCCACCAAAATGGCATAGGCAGGAGCTTTTTCATGCTCCCCACACCTCTAGTAATTTTCTAACTATGTGAAAAGCTTCACTCTAAGTCCTATGGATGGAACCCTGATGTTTGAAGCATCTGTTGCACCGTAGTCAGAATCCAAGGATCACAACACCCCTCAAAAATTACATTCTCAAAAACACACCTTCATCTAAATAGGAACTCATAGATACATGGAAATATTCTCTCTCACTCCAAACAAGGAGCAGAATGGAAAAGGAATATAGAGAAATACATCAACATCACTGAACACGACTACTATATCCAAAAGAATTATCACGGCTGGGAAGCACTTTAAACCAAGCCCAAACAACTCTCTTTTCCAACAAACGAGTTTAGGCATCATCTGAAGAGGTGGATTTAAAATTTTAAATGAATCATATGGCTGATCAACTAGAAATATTTCCAATGGAGAACTATCCATGGATACATCACAACATCTAACAAAACATTAGAAACCTGCTGAACATTTCACCAAAACCAAGCCACCATCTAGATCCCGACTCAAGACACAACAAGGGTATGAATTCTAGATCATAAGGAAGCATAAAAAATAAAAAAAACTTCTAAGACATAGTAAAAATCATCCACATAATCATCGGTATATAAACAAATGCCACAATTTTTTAGCTCAAAACACTTTTGAAAAACAAACTAACTTGGTGGATTTTCACATTCACCAATGGTGTTTCATAAAGTCTCACTCACATTCACATTTCTGTGACACCCTGGGCACCCAAACACCATTCCAGACTAGCCATCCATCCATATATCCATGAAACCATGCATGTGAGCACCCATGAAAACACCAAAGGCTAAAAGAAAACAAAATCATTCCAAAAATCATGTACCTTCCAAAGGAACACTAACCGCCAAGTCAACAACCATTTTCAGATTTCACAAAACACCCTACACTTCATCAAGAACCGTTTTATTAAAAACCCTTTCCATTTAATTTAATACAAATTCCAAAACAAACATTCTATCCTAAATATCCCTTTCCCATTTTCAAAAATTCAGCAAGGTCTCTTTTCATAATCTGATAGCCATAGAGACCAAGACCCTTTTTAGGAAAAAACCAACTACTCAAAAACAATTTCCAAAACCAAATCCCCAGATTCAAACAATTTTTAATAGCCAAATAATCCCATTTGAAACAAAGTTTCAAAATCACCTTAAAATAATCCGTAATTTTAAAACATTTTATTTTAACAAACCAAAAGTTTAGATTAGGAAAAATCCAATCCTGTTAAATCATTTTCACTTTATCCCCAATATTTTTTTCACAAAACCTACATTTCCAAAACCTTTCTCATACTAAATTTTGAAACCTATTTTCCACTTTTCAAAATCCAACCATTCCTTTAAAACCCATTTTCACAATTCTCACACAAGGATATCAAAAATAATTTTCAGAATTCATGAAAGGTCCAAGAGACCCAAAAAAGGGAACTAGTGTTAGTGGGTGACTTGACCACATGGTTGGAGACCATTTGTCAAAGACACCACCAACACAGAGAGCCTTCTTAGGACCATGCCTCAGTTCCACATGTCTTGTTAGGCCCTGTGATCTCATAGATACCATTAGTACAACCCCCCTTTTCGTATCCCAATCACCAAACAAAACCTAAAGACCAAGAAACTAAGAAAACCGAACTTCCCATGGAAACTCGAGGATCAGAACAAGAAAGAGTTTTAAACACTCTTTACACACCTACCCCTAAAGTCCATAAAATCCTACTCCATCTACCTTGACATCCTCAAATAACAAAGGGCACTCTAAAAAGAAAGGTCTTCTAATAGCCGACCTCCTCTAATACCATTTTATCACCAACCAATCTGGGTCAACCCCAAACCGGGCACCCGAGCTGATCTATAGAATGAATTGAAGGGCATTATCGATACCCATAGGATAGAAACTAGTGTCAGGAATAATTAGAGTATACAAGGGAACATTTTCACCCAAATATAAATAATTAAAAAAACAGCAAAAAGAAACTAACAACCCAATATACATCTATATAAAATTGAATTGAACATCATTTATACAATAGCTGAAAGATACAACTGAACAAACAACCAGACCAGAAGACTACACCATCTATATGTGACCCCAAGGTAACTCTACAAAACTAAGATCAATGTTACCCAAGGTTATTAAACTCAATATGAACTTGCATAAGAGCTAAAAAAAGAAAAAAGAACTATAGGCGTGAGTATTAAAACCTAGTAGGATATCCTGATAATCTATTCCCAATATACTTTGTTTAAAATAAAAGAAAAAAATATTTTTAAGTTTGAACTAAAATATATAAAAGTATGATTTCATAAAAATTTTACTTAAAAACAAATTACAAACCATTTCCCTTATTCATTTCAAAGACTAGATTCATTTCATTAGTGTACCGTTAGCATTTTCAAGGGGAAAGTGATGTCTATATTCTTCAGCTTGCACAACGAGGGTAAAATAATTTACTTGAAAATAGTTTTCATAAACCTTACTAAAATAATCCCATCACTTTACAAGAAAAAAATACACATGAAGGAAAATCAATAATCAGACAATAAGGGCAATGTAGATATACATACAAGCACCACATTCATCTCTGCAAGCAATTAAAAGACAATAGACATGGGTGAAACTAGAAGATCAAGAATAATATATAAGACACCAATAAATGAGACCTCATATCCATTAACATGTCACACATGATGAAATCAAAATGCTCAATATGCTTGGCCATCTGTTCTCAGGGCAGGATGAGGGAAAATCCCATAACAATAAACCCAATATATCCACATACTATGGGCTACTGGTTAGTACCATAACCTACCAGTGAAGTAATCATTATTAGAACATTCTATAAATATGAAAGGTTCCCATGTATCAAGTATTTAATGGGGGTAATCCAACTGATTCTAGCTGAGCATCCAATCACAACATATATAGTAATAATAATCCACAACAGGCCTCACCCTGAGTCTCCCCAAGGACTAATCTCATGCCTTAAGATTAATAGATCACAAAGGGTCCCAACTGAGGGACCGATATAATAGAACTTGGGGATTCCAAAATGTGTACATCCCAACCATTCCATGTCAACATGGCATGAGAAACATCCAACATGGGTTTTATAACAAACACTTTTCATATTTACATAAGGATGCCAAATAGGCCTTTAAGCATTTTACTAAACTGATGCTTATCAAATCCACACATCCCACTTTTCATAAATAGATGTAAACACACCATTTTTAGAATCAAAACATTGGTAAAATCCTTTAAAATATTCATATTTCACATGAAAAACACAACCACATTTACAAAAATCCCAAACAGGCCATTTACCGACAAGTTATGCCAAACATGCCAAAAACCAAAACCCATTTATTTATGAAACCATAAACACTTTTCACATCCATCAAAAGAACCAAAAATACCATTTTTTCACACTTACAATACATTTAAAAATCAAACCCAAGCATTTTATATAACAATTAATCCATAAGTTCCAACAGGGAAATTATTCACAAAATAGGGACACACTTTTTAACAAAAAATCCAATTTCACACTTAACAAGGTATAAAACCAGATTTTAATGACATAAAATTATGAAAATAGATAAAATAGGTTCTAAAAATCAGAAAATAGGTGAAAAATAAAATGGAACACTTAATTAAACAAGTGGTTTTTACATTTATTCCAAAAACAACACTAGTTTTTACAAAGGGACAACCACCATTTTGTAGACCAAATAAATTATCCAAGGGTTAAAAAAACAATTATCAGCATATATATAAGGTTATAACACCAAAAAATATGAAAATTAAATTATAAAGGCAATTTCTTGGGAGATCCTACCTCAAATCAATGGTAGAATGGAAACGCACACCCGAAATCACCCACTGCGGGTTCCAAAACCCTATATATGTGAATACCAACCCTAAAATAACAAAACCCCATAAAAATCATGGGAAGAAATAACCCTAGGTCGATCATGACCTAGGTAGAAGAGAAAATCAATAAATAATGGATGAAGAAGGAAGATAGAGATAGGAGAAGTGGAAAGGAAGGAATTGATGAAGAATCACAACCTTTAGTGAGAAATCACCCAAAAAATAACCGAAAATGATTGATAATGAAGGGGGACGTGAATATGGTCGATAGCCAATAGGTATGGCTCCATTTGGGAGGTGTAATCACCTTAATTGGATTTTTAGGTTAAACGTTATTAAGCCCGTAAGTGGCCGCACGATTTTGCTGCACGGTTTTGTAAACCGTGTACAAACTAATCAAGGGATAATAGAAAAATTCAGAAACTTGCAGGTTTAATGTTTCATGATTTGGGAAAACCATGAGACCCCAAAAATTGACCAAAAACTCCCAAATGACATGCCAAAAACTAGGGGAAACCCACCCAATGATCCTTGAATGATTTAAACACAATCTAGTTACACCGCAGGCGTCACAACCCCCCCCCCATGAAACTTTCTACCAACATGAACCAAGGGAAAAACAAGAGGGAAAGATTCAACAAAGAAAACACTTTAAAACCCAACAACCATTACACCTAAAACCTGAGAAAATACCGGGATTACCATCGAACTGAAACATAAACCAAAACTTGAAAAACTGGGTGTGACATAAAAAGTATGTCCATCATTATTACCAACCTTTAAAGGTGGTAATGGAATAATGAATGACATCAGTTTACGAGGCTGTAGTGCCCCATACACACAAACAATGATTTTTTAGCCCATTTGATGGAGGTGTGTGTGATTTTAGGTCATAACCTTAACATAAAAACATATAAGTATATTGAATGTAATGTTGCTATAATATAATCATGATATAAAAAATAATTTAAGGATTTTGGGGAAGAATTAAAACTAACGTTCATTGATGAACATTACCTATTCTTTTGGGTATCTCCTTTTGGTTTTCACCAAAAGACATCCTTGGTTGGATTTATTTACAAAGTGAGGATTATGGGATGAGAAAAGGTACTAGGAGAAGATATTTGGTCAGGTCTTGGCTGATGCAAATGGATTCATAGATGTGAATAGTGGGTAATAGTGAGTTTCCTTTTATAGTTGAGGAAGAGTGGAATTATTGTAAATACTCAAAAGTGTTTACTATTGGGAGGTCAAGCTTACCTTAAGTTGCTCAAAAACTAATAATTAAAGGTTTTAAGGGATTATATGGTCGATAAAAATCTCCAAATAATATTTATACACATGTTTTAAACATTTGGTTCCTTAACTCTTATGTTTCTTTATTTTACCATTTTTGTTTTTCATTATGTTAACTAGTTTTTAACATCGATAATACATTCTTTAAGACTAAGTTTGAGTGATCCTTATTAGATAATTTGGAATCAATGATTCTAAATATGATATCTAATTTATAAAGTATAAACTATATGTGTTTTGTAAATTAACTTTAACACAAGCGCATGTAATGCACAAAACACTGCTTTAACCATAACTATGCTAATTGAGTTTTTATTTAACAGTCAATATAATCATTATAATAGAAAAATTGGTCAATTAATGGACCATAATTGATATTTATTAGTATTTAAAAATCAGTTTACATAATATAGTATATTTATTAATTTTAAATAAATTAATAAAATAACATTTATTCTAAAAGGATAATAATGTCAATTTTGAAATTATTCATTTAATTTAAATTAAAAAGATTAATACAATAATAGAAATTAAATAAATTATGTTAAAAAATGTCTAAAATGATATATTTTTCTATAAAAATACTGTAACACAATAATTAAACCAATTTGTTTTGCTTTTACTATTTTTAATATCATTTGATATATTTAATTATTAACTAAATAATCCCGGTGTTGGAATTTATTAAGCATTTAATGTAATTATATAATCTCTAAAAATTTAAAATAAGTTATCATTATAAGAAAAAACCATTTATTTTCCAAAATAATATTTACAACTGAAATTATGTAGTTTTTTCTAATTCTAAATATTTATAGAAATAAAAAGGAAGAAAGATAGGTTATTTTTTCCTTTTCTTTATTTAACTTATTATATGGGAAAATTTCATGGAAAAGTGTTTAAAAAACTAATAAAATTCTAGAAATTTTGTTAAAAGGGTCAAAATATATCTGGATAATGGGTTTTGGACAAGTTTTCGGTCAGTCTCACACCTTATATTCTAATTTTAACCACTAAGTAATTTTGTTTTCACTTATCTTTGTAATTATTTTTAATTGATTTCATTAATCACTTTAGTAAAAAAATAAGTTGGATTTATTAGAAATTGTTAATTATTATGATTCCAAATATGGAATCCATTTTTAAAAAATAAATTCATTGAATTGGTATAAATTAATTTAAAATTAACCCCACATTCATGATGAGAAAGCGGGTTTTTAAAGAGAAAAAATAATCAAAAGTTTATAAAGTTTTTATATTCAATTTAAATATTAAACTGATTCCAATGACCTAAATAGGATTAATATATGTATAGTTGAACTATTCTGACTTTAAAACCAATTCAAAATATATTTTAACATTATAAATTATTTAAATGAAAAGGCGGTTTTAAATTAGAATTTAGTATTTTCACTATTCATGAAAAAAATGAAACTTCTTAGAAAAATAAAAAAAATTCAGCTAGAGATAATTTTTATATTATGATTTCAAAAATTATATTTATTTTTTAAAATAATTTTTCTAAATGTAGTAAAAATTAAATTTAAATTATGAGCGCCAAGCACGATTAACTAATTTTTAGAAAAGATACTGTTTTTTAGAAAACATTTTATTTTATTTTAAATGATTCTTATTTTATTTATAATCGATAGATAACTAATAAACATTCAAAAATATATATTTTAATAAGTTATTTAATCCCATTCATTCCATCCATTCCAATGGCTATGTGATAACTATCATATTGAATAACAATATTAATAATATATTGTAGTTTGGTAAAACTCGATCATGCATTAAATGAAAGCTATCAAAGAAACTTGGTATTGTGTATAACACAAGAGAAACATAGTGTTGTGTGTACCAAAAGATAAAATCAGTGTTGTGTGTAGTAAAAGATTAGCTTGGTTTTGCATATAAATCAATCTTAACTTGGTGTAGCGTACAACACAATCCATAAAGGAATTTTCATTTATTCAAAAATAATAATTCATAAAAACTTGGGGTGTTATATTCTACCCCACTTAAAATTAATTTCACCCTCAAAATTATTCTGGGTCATCAAAGTTTTAATACTTGTATTTTTCTCTCATAGAAATCCATATAATAAAAATGAATACTAAAACTTCCTTTGAAAATAAAATGTTGGAAATAGAACGGTTGCATAAAGTAACTAATAACTAGGTTTCCACATAGGTGAACATAGATGGGAAGTGAAAAAATGGAAATTGTAGAGAAAAATAACACCCAAATACTAATGAATAGTGATAGGGAACATGTTTAGGATAAAGGTAACAATCACAAATCCATAAACCAAAGAGGATTTAAAAAGGTCATTGATATCTTAAAAAATAATGATAATATGACAAAATTTTATTCCAAGACCCTTTTCCTAAAGATGAATAAATTTTAAAAGAAGATATAATTACTTGATTTCATTCCATTTCATAAGAACAGTCTCATATATCAGTTGTTCCTTGATCAATTTTCACTTCATCTCTTACTCCAAGAAATAAAGGTTATTTTTTTTATGTCTGAATCACTAATGGATCATAAGATCCAAAAATAGATTGATAAGTCATCCCATCTATCTTTAGTTATAATCACAAAAAAATATATAGCACAAGTTATCCAATGTGCATAAATATTTATATTGTGAAACATTAATCTCTAAAACCATATTCAAAGTTCAACATAAACCTTTTCATAAATGGTTATCCTTTTTACCCTTCTGAATGATGAAAATCCCAAATTTTATAAATAAGTTCAAAAAATTTCTTAAAATCTATTTAACATTGACCCCCATTTATCATAAAGTATCTCTTGATTTTCATGTACCAGATATGTTAATACCTTCATCATTTATTCTCTTGAAACATTTTAATTGCATGAATTACCATAAAATCATATTGAAAACATACACAATTCTTCGTTCCTTATATAGAACACATATTATTGGATATACACCTTAAATCCAAAAATACTGTAAACTCCATCCATGAAAGCATAAAACACTTTTTCAAAAACCCTTTATCAGTTCTGAGGTCATCAATACTATCTAATTAATATTATATATATCA
Organism: Viscum album; assembly: GCA_963277665.1. NCBI lineage: Eukaryota > Viridiplantae > Streptophyta > Magnoliopsida > Santalales > Viscaceae > Viscum > Viscum album. Next base: position 1,227,237,144 of record OY728146.1, read on the forward strand.
ATTGTTTAATTATCCAAACTAAATACTATTTTCTCAATAAAAGGATCATATTAGGGGTCACCTTCCCTTAATCATGTGTTTTATAGAAAATAAAACCTTTCCATTAAATCATTATTCTAGGTCATCAGTACCATTCAACATATTATTTCAAACCATTAATAAAAAAATTATATTGAATAATCCATATATATTTTACACTTCAGATAATACAATCTTTTAATTCCAATACATAAATACTTCATTCATTCCACTTCATTCTCAAATAATTAACTAAGCTTCATTGTCTTGTTATTTAACACTTATTTTCTTTCACATTTAATCTATAGTCTCATCATCATCAACAATATAACCATTACTCATACCTACTTACTGATTATCTTTAGAGGATTTACCTTTAGGACATTGATTTACATAATTATCATACTTTCCACATTTAAAGCATTCAACAGTCGATGATATCTTAGGACTACCATTTTTCGCATCTATTATGTTAACTGAAAATTTCATTCTCCCTTCAATATTACTTGATTTTTTTCCTAATTTTCCACACTCAAAACATCTTATTATTATAACGACCCATACTTTACATACATTGTTAATACTTCAAAATTGAAGCACACTTATTACAACATATGACAAAACCACAAAGGACCGTATAGGTATAGTGTCTTTAGAAACTGGGAAACATAAACAACTGGTTCATAAATCTTCTATAGTGTCTCCCATTTATTTCATCATATCTAGGGTCCCATTTAGCATATTCTACTTAATATTCATCTTCCTGACCTGGAGAAAAGAAAACATAAAAGGGTGAGCTCAAATGCTCAGCAAGGGCAAATAAAGGAAATAAAAATCATATCATATCTTTTTGAAAATCATAACCTGCAAAAGAGATCATAATATCTTAACATGGAATAAATCATAGAAGTGAAAATGAGATCCCCATAATCATAACATGAAACTTGAAACTTTGTGGAATGCACACATAATCATGGAAAATCATTTCTTGTTAGTCATGACTCATTGCCAAGACTATCTTAGTGGACAAAGTCCCTTTCTGAACCGAGTCACCCTCGTTCCAGTCCTGTTTCACTGAACCGGTATAACCTACCATTCCAGCCATGTCTATCTCATGAGATATAAAACCTTTACCCAATGCATTGGAGGGAGATATAGGTTCCACCCATCTTATAATGAATCCTTTCTTATGTGTGCCACATAATCATAAAACATACATCATCGCATAACACATGTAACAAAAATGGGATTCTTGAAACATCATGACATCATAAATCAATTCATATAAGATAAAGGAATTCATAAAAATAATTCCATCACAACATTATCAAATCAATGTAATAATAGGGATAAAAACAGAACCCTTTATTATCTTATATGGAAAATAATTTTGATAAAACACTTGAACTCCATTATTGAGGAAAATATCCTTTCTTCTTCAAAAACATTTTTCCTTTCATAACATGTCATACAACTTTAAAATAAAAGAAGTTGATTAAAAATAAACTTGAAAACTTGTAAAGGAAGCTTCTTGGAAATAATGTTTTAAAAATACATTCATGCCATATAAGTTAAAAAAAACATTCTTCATACTTTTGTCGGAAAAGTCAAAAAGTACCTCGTACGACAAAAGATTCCTTTCATACATATCACTAAAAACTCACCGAAGGGTAAAAATGGATTTAAACAATTGTAGGTGGATGGAAATAATATTACATATTGATGAAACATGGATGTGGATGATAAAATACACCCCAGTAAATAATTACGAATAACAATCTCGGATAAAAATGAGATTGTGATATTTCCTTTACCTTAGGTTCGATTTTCTTTGTACGTGTCCGAAGCTCCTCTTCTTTGGAACGCCTCTTTGAATCCTCCACTTAGGGAACTAAGATTGGTCTTTGAAGAAGACCAGGACCTCTAGGATTATTATAGGGAAGTGGAGAGGAGAAAATGGCAGGGGTTGGCCGAGCTTGAGTGCTCAAATTGGTGTGAGGAGGAGGGGGAGGAGGTGCCCTTTTATAAGGGAGGAGAGGGGCACCTTAGGAATATCTCAAAATATTATTTTATATTAAAGTCAAAATCGGTTTATAATGGTTCCAAAGGGTCTTATTTTGAAGCTAAAGTGGGGATGGGTCGAAATCCTATCAACCAATAGGATTTATACAAGTTTAGGGTATTATTTTAACCTTATCAATTAGATTTAACTCTAAGTTAAATAATTTAACTTTTACCGTGTCTTTTTGTTTTCTTTTACTATATGGTTAATACACTTACTATAACATGCCAAACGAACCCCAAATTGTTTATTATTAATATATATATCCTTATCTAAGTTATTTGGCCGAACCTTAGATTTTTAGGAATAAAATAACAATTAATAATATAATATTTGATTTAAAAACTATTTTGTGTCAATTTTGACACTATTTGATATATGATTTTTGTGAAAGTCATAACAGAATTATATGTTCGAAACAAGTTGATTAAATAAACATTAATATATCATAGTAACCTAGAAAATTAGTGGAATTCATAAAAAGTCTCAAATTAAATTTATTTTGGTGTTTATAACATCAATTATGTCAATATTTCATTAATAAGATAATTACTGCATCATCATTGTGTCATAAATAAATTAAATTATTTAATGTCTAAAAATTACAAATAAAATACCATTATGTAGGAAATATTTTTAGATTTCAAATTAATATTTATAGTCGAATTTATATTATGTATAACCCCATATTAAAAATTATTTACTTATTAAACTTTGATTTTAACTATTTTAACCCTTCTTTAAATAAATTAATAATAAATGTCCTAATCTAATCCAAGTGGGACTAAATGGTCATATTTTATTCCTAAGTTTGTTTTTGGTCGAATTACACTTGTCCAATAGAATTAGGACATGTGTTAGGGTAATAGTAATATCATATTTACCCTTAGTTACCCTATTTACTATTAACCGCGGTAAAAAAAAGTAAAAAGTTACTATTCACCAAAAAATTATTTTTATCTCATTGAACCACATTTTACTTACTGATATAAACCATGTCTGTAGGATTTTTGAAATTCCATTCACAGAAGTGGTAAAATTAAGTTTTATGCAAAATTCAGTTTTTAACCTACCACTTAGTGGTTTCACTATTCATCAAAAATTGAAAGTTTTCAGAAAAATACCAAAATTTCACCCTAGGCTAATTTCGATATTCTGAGTCCAAAAATAAAGTCCATTTTGAAAAATAAAATTTATAAAATTTTAAAAAGTGGTTATTACTATTCATAACGGCTAGTTTTAATAGCATATTGTTGTTTAGTAAAACTCGGTATTGCGTACAACGCAAGCTATCGAGGAAGGTCGCGATTGCGTGTAAAGCAAGCCAAGCAAGTGTTGTGTCGAAAAATATTCCTTTGATGATTTATATAACATAAAAGTCTCGGGTGTTACATTCTACCCCCCTTAAAAAGAATTTCGCCCTCGAAATTCGTCACTTTGTAACAAACAGATGAGGATACTTCTCCCTCATCATATCCTCAATCTCCCATGTAGCTTCTTCAATTTTGTGGTTCCTCCATAAAACTTTCACCAATCGAGTGGTCTTGTTTTGTAGGACTTTTTCTCTACGATCCAGAATCTCTATCGGCTGTTCTTCATAAGAAAGATCTTTCTCCAGCGGTACAACTTCTGAGCTGAGTACATGTGAAGGATCTGGTATGTACTTTCTCAGGAGAGATACATGGAACACATCGTGAACTTGAGAGAGATTCGGTGGAAGCGTCAATCGGTAAGATACGTTCCCAACACGATCTAGTATTTCGAAAGGACCAATATATCTAGGGCTCAACTTACCCTTCTTTCCAAATCTCATAACCCTCTTCCAGGGAGATATTCGTAAGAACACTTTATCACCCACTTCAAACTCTAGGTCTTTTCTTCGGTTGTCGGCATAACTTTTCTGTTGACTCTGAGCTGCTCTTATGTGTTGTTGAATAGATCTGACCTTTTCTGCCATTTCATCAACGAGATCAGGTCCTAATAGCTTTCTTTCCGCAACTTCATCCCAGCAAGTAGGAGTCCTGCATTTCTTTCCATAGAGAGCTTCATAAGGAGCCATCTGAATACTGGAGTGAAAGCTATTATTATAAGAAAATTCCACCAAAGGTAGGTGTTGATCCCAACCTCCTTTGAAATCCATAGAGCAAGCTCTCAACATATCTTCTAGGGTTTGAATTGTTCTCTCAGACTGACCGTCTGTCTGGGGATGATAAGCAGTACTGAAACTCAACTCTGTATCCAGAGTATGCTGAAGACTTCGCCAGAACTTTGAGGTAAATCTTGGATCTCGATCAGATATAATAGAAAGTGGTACTCCATGCAATCTTACCACTTCCTTTACATATATCCTGGAAAGCTGATCTAGAGAGAAATCCTCTCTAATAGCAATGAAGTGTGCAGACTTTGTAAGATGATCAACTATGACCCAGATAGCATTATTGCCTTTGGATGTTTTAGGAAGTCCTGTGAAAAAGTCCATAGTGATGTTTTCCCATTTCCATTCGGGTATGGGTAATGGTTGTAACATCCCCTTAGACTTTTGTCTCTCAGCTTTAACTTGTTGACAAACCAAGCATCGAGAGACATATTCAGCAACATCTCTTTTCATGCCATCCCACCAGAAGTACTCTTTCAGGTACCTATACATCTTCGTGCTTCCAGGATGAATAGAGAATGATGAACTATGAGCCTCATCCAGCAGCTCCTTCTTTAATTCGGGGATGGGAGGAACACAAACCCGATTCCTGAACTTTATTATCCCATCACAATCAAGGTTGAATTCAGGAACATTTCTCACCTTCTTTTGTAACTCGACATCTTCTTTCTGTGCCTCTTTAATCTTCACATGTATAGATGGTTGAACATTCATTTGAGAAAGAAAAGATTTTTCCCCTTCCATTATAATTCCAAGATCCATCCTTCGTAAATCCATAAATATTGGATCTTTTGTGATCCTTATCATGGATAAACTAGCATGGTCTTGTCGACTTAATGCATCTTCCACCTTGTTTGCTTTCCCAGGGTGGTAATGGATTGAGAAGTCGTAATCCTTAATCAGCTCCAACCATCTTCTTTGACGCATATTCAACTCCTTTTGTGTGAAAATATACTTTAAACTTTTATGATCAGTATAAATATCACACCTTTCACCATAAAGGCAATGCCTCCAAATCTTTAATGCAAAGATTACCGCAGCCAACTCCAAATCATGTGTTGGGTAATTTTGCTCATGGATTTTCAACTGTCGTGAGGTATAAGATATCACCATATCATTTTGAATAAGAACACACCCCAATCCCTTCTTGGATGCATCACTGTAGATCACAAACCTTTCTCCACTACAAGGTAGTGTGAGCACAGGTGCACTGGATAACCTTCTTTTCAACTCCTTGAAATTCTCTTCACATTCCTCTGTCCAGACAAACTTAACTCCTTTCCGAGTCAACTTGGTGAGTGGATTAGATAATCGTGAAAAATCTTTTACAAAACGTTGATAATATCCAGCCAAACCAAGAAAACTTCGGATCTCAGTTACTGTTGTTGGTCTTGACCATCTTTCAATAACCTCTGTTTTTTCTGGATCCACAGATATCCCCTATTTTGAGATTATGTGACCCAAAAATGCAACTTTTTGAAGCCAAAATTCACACTTGGTAAATTTGGCATAAAGCTTCTCCTTTCTCAGGGTGTTCAATATAATTCTCAAGTGATCTTCATGCTCTTCCTTGATCTTTGAATAGACAAGAATATCGTCTATAAAGACTACCACAAATTGATCAAGATAGTCTCTAAAGACTCTATTCATTAGATCCATGAAGATAGCAGGGGCATTAGTAAGACCAAATGGCATCACTATAAATTCATAGTGTCCATACCTTGTACAGAAAGCCGTCTTTGGTATATCCTCCCTTTTGACCCTTAATTTATGATACCCTGAACAAAGATCAATCTTGGAAAAGTATTGAGCTCCACGTAGTTGGTCAAATAAGTCATCAATGCGTGGGAGAGGATATTTGTTCTTGATAGTGATCTTGTTAAGTTCTCGATAATCAATGCAGAGTCTCATTGATCCATCTTTCTTCTTAACAAATAGAACAAGTGCTCCCCAAGGTGACGCACTAGGGCGTATGAATCCCTTATCAATATTCTATTGGAGTTGCTTCTTCAATTCCTGCAACTCAATTGGGGCCATTCTATAAGGTGTCTTTGAAATAGGAAAAGCACCCGGTACGAGTTCTATTGAAAACTCAACTTCACGATTTGGTGGAAGACCCGGTAATTCCTCCAGAAAGACATCATCAAACTCCCGTACAATGGGAATATTCTTAATCGTGAGTTTCTCACCAACCATTTGAGATAAATAACCTTCATTTAGTGGAATCAAGACCCATAAGATGGAAGGAATTTCCACTGGAAGGTTATGTTCATCCTTGCATTGATAGACGATTGTAGATTGATCTGGAATATGAAATGTGACTTCCCTTGTTTGGCAATTGATATGATCTCCATGTAGAGAAAGACAATCCATGCCAAGAATCACATCAAATTCCACTAAAGGAAGGATCACAAGATTTGCAGGAAGCACTTTCCCACAAACTTCGATCGGAGAAGAATTATAAACTTTTGATGCGACTGTTGTGCCATTAGGTGTTGTCACAGCTAACTCAACATCTAATTGTTGAGGTAATACGGTGATACCCTTAGAAAATTCTTTAGAAATAAAAGAGTTGGTGGATCCAGAATCAAATAAAACATTTGCTACTTTAGAGTGGATGGTAAGTGTACCTTTCACCACTTCGTTATCGTACTCCACATCGCTGATAGAAATTGCATGTGACTTTCCTTTGTCTTTAGCCTTAAGATTTTGTTGACGTCGACCATCATCATCAACCCTTGGATTTGGGCATTGATTGGCATAATGCCCCATCTCCTTTCACTTGAAACATTGAAGTGTAGTAGGTTCATTCTGTGTATCCCTTCCTTTGTTTGCATCATTAGACATCTTCTTCCCATTATCACGGCATTCAAATGCCCGATGACCTTCCTTTCCACATTTAAAACATTTACTTGTCCCTTTAATACAACTCCCTCCATGTTTCTTTCCACACTTTGAGCATAAGGGAAATCTCATCTTCTTTTCAGTGTGCTCTTTAGATTTTCCTTTGAATTCCATCTTCCTCTTCTTATCAAACCCATGTGACTGATGGGTTACTCCAATCTCCCTCTCGACTTTGAGATCACATCGAACGATTTCCTCGTAGCTATTGAAGTCCCTTATGGATAACGCCCTTCGAAGACTTGGTTTTAAGACACTAAAGAATCGATCGATCTTACTCTCAGGTTGGATAATAATACCAGAAGCGTACCTTGCAAGTCTTGTAAAATTTGCTTCATAGGTACCAACAGATTCATCATCCCTTTGCTTCAGTTCAAGAAAATCTGTCTCCATCTTTGTTCGGAGAATACGAGGGAAGTACTTATTGAAAAATAAGTTCTTGAACTCGTCCCATTCCATAGACTCAATTTCATCCCTTTGCCTCGTATTCTTAATAAGATTCCACCATTGATCAGCATCTCCTTCCAAACGATACACTGCTAGGATGACTTTATCATGCTCAGAACATTGAAGAACTGAAAATATCTTTTCAGTAGTACTAATCCATTGTTCAGCAACTAATGGATCAGTAGACCCTCTGAAAGAAGGTGGACGCTGCCTCATGAAGGATTCAATAGAATGTTGCTCCTTCCTTTGCTCGTTTGGAAGTCCTGCATGATTCATAGCTTGAGAAAGTTGTGTGAACATGGCTACAAGATTTTGCATTCCAGCTCCCATATCGTTTGGTTGCTCAGGGGGACAACCATTGCATTTCCCATCGCATTCCGCATTAACACGGTTCCTTCGGGTTCCTGCCATTGACTAAAACCAAGAAGAATAGTGTGAGAAACACTAATTATAATAGGAAAACCACATAATTCAAGAATAAAATTTTCATGCTTAAGGTATTATCCTAGGTTATTCAAGGCCATTTCTAAAACAATAAGATTGTGTTCTATGCTTAGACTTATCCTTAGGGTTCTTACTAAGGCTTTCACATCCTAGTTTCCAAAGGTTGACTATACCGTTCCTCTGATACCAACTATAACGACCCATACTTTACATACATTGTTAATACTTCAAAATTGAAGCACACTTATTACAACATATGACAAAACCACAAAGGACCGTATAGGTATAGTGTCTTTAGAAACAGGGAAACATAAACAACTGGTTCATAAATCTTCTATAGTGTCTCCCATTTATTTCATCATATCTAGGGTCCCATTTAGAATATTCTACTTAATATCCATCTTCCTGACCTGGAGAAAGGAAAACATAAAAGGGTGAGCTCAAATGCTCAGCAAGGGCAAATAAAGGAAATAAAAATCATATCATATCTTTTTGAAAATCATAACCTGCAAAAGAGATCATAATATCTTAACATGGAATAAATCATAGAAGTGAAAATGAGATCCCCATAATCATAACATGAAACTTGAAACTTTGTGGCATGCACACATAATCATGGAAAATCATTTCTTGTTAGTCATGACTCATTGCCAAGACTATCTTAGTGGACAAAGTCCCTTTCTGAACCGAGTCACCCTCGTTCCAGTCCTGTTTCACTGAACCGGTATAACCTACCGTTCCAGCCATGTCTATCTCATGAGATATAAAACCTTTACCCAATGCATTGGAGGGAGATATAGGTCCCACCCATCTTATAATTAATCCTTTCTTATGTGTGCCACATAATCATAAAACGTACATCATCGCATAACACATGTAACAAAAATGGGATTCTTGAAACATCATGACATCATAAATCAATTCATATAAGATAAAGGAATTCATAAAAATAATTCCATCACAACATGATCAAATCAATGTAATAATAGGGATAAAAACAGAACCCTTTATTATCTTAGATGGAAAATAATTTTGATAAAACACTTGAACTCCATTCTTGAGGAAAATATCCTTTCTTCTTCAAAAACATTTTTCCTTTCATAATATGTCATACAACTTTAAAATAAAATAAGTTGATTAAAAATAAACTTGAAAACTTGTAAAGGAATCTTCTTGTAAATAATGTTTTAAAAATCCATTCATGCCGTATAAGTTAAAAAAAACATTCTTCATACTTTTTTCGGAAAATTCAAAAAGTACCTCGTACGACAAAAGATTCCTTTCATACATATCACTAAAAACTCACCGAAGGGTAAAAATGGATTTAAACAATTGTAGGTGGATGGAAATAATATTACATATTGATGAAACATGGATGTGGATGATAAAATACACCCCAGTAAATACTTACGAATAAACAATCTCGGATAAAAATGAGATTGTGATATTTCCCTTACCTTAGGTCCGATTTTCTTTGTACGTGTCCGAAGATCCTCTTCTTTGGAACGCCTCTTTGAATCCTCCACTTAGGGAACTAAGATTGGTCTTTGAAGAAGACCAGGACCTCTAGGATTATTCTAGGGAAGTGGAGAGGAGAAAATGGCAGGGGTTGGCCGAGCTTGAGTGCTCAAATTGGTGTGAGGAGGAGGGGGAAGAGGTGCCCTTTTATAAGGGAGGAGAGGGGCACCTTAGGAATATCTCAAAATATTATTTTATATTAAAGTCAAAATCGGTTTATAATGGTTCCAAATGGTCTTATTTCGAAGCTAAAGTGGGGATGGGTCTAAATACTATCAACCAATAGGATTTAGACAAGTTTAGGGTATTATTTTAACCTTATCAATTAGATTTAACTCTAAGTTAAATAATTTAACTTTTACCGTGTCTTTTGTTTTCTTTTACTATATGGTTAATACACTTACTATAACATGCCAAAAGAACCCCAAATTGATTATTATTAATATATATATCCTTATCTAAGTTATTTGGCCGAACCTTAGATTTTTAGGAATAAAATAACAATTAATAATATAATATTTGATTTAAAAACTATTTTGTGTCAATTTTGACACTATTTGATATATGATTTTTGTGAAAGTCATAACAGAATTATATGTTCGAAACAAGTTGATTAAATCGACATTAATATATCATAGTAACCTAGAAAATTAGTGTAATTCATAAAAAGTCTCAAATTACATTTATTTTGGTGTTTATAACATCAATTATACCAATATTTCATTAATAAGATAATTACTGCATCATCATTGTGTCATAAATAAATTAAATTATTTAATGTCTAAAAATTACAAATAAAATACCATTATGTAGGAAATCTTTTTAGATTTATAATGAATATTTATAGTCGAATTTATCTTATGTATAACCCCATATTAAAAATGATTTACTTATTAAACTTTGATTTTAACTATTTTAACCCTTCTTTAAATAAATTAATAATAAATGTCCTAATCTAATCCAAGTGGGCCTAAATGGTCATATTTTATTCCTAAGTTTGTTTTTGGTCGAATTACACTTGTCCAATAGAATTAGGACTTGTGTTAGGGTAATAGTAATATCATATTTACCCTTAGTTACCCTATTTACTATTAACCGCGGTAAAAAAAGTAAAAAGTTACTATTCACCGAAAAATTATTTTTATCTCATTGAACCACATTTTACTTACTGATATAAACCGTGTCTGTAGGATTTTTGAAATTCCATTCACAGAAGTGGTAAAATTAAGTTTTATGCAAAATTCAGTTTTTAACCTACCACTTAGTGGTTTCACTATTCATCAAAAATTGAAAGTTTTCAGAAAAATTCTAAAATTTCACCCTAGGCTAATTTCGATATTCTGAGTCCAAAAATGAAGTCCATTTTGAAAAATAAAATTTATAAAATTTCAAAAAGTGGTTATTACTATTCATAACGGCTAGTTTTAATAGCATATTGTTGTTTAGTGAAACTCGGTATTGCGTACAACGCAAGCTATCGAGGAAGGTCGCGATTGCGTGTAAAGCAAGCCAAGCAAGTGTTGTGTAGAAAAAGATTCCTTTGATGATTTATATAACATAAAAGTCTCGGGTGTTACAATTATTCCTCTAAGACTTCAACTTGGGTGTTTCTTCTCACATTATTTACACAAAGGAAACTAAATTCACTTTCCTCTATGCACTCTATTACCCAAAATCTTAGTGAACAATCTTCTTCTCTTATTTGGTGAGTCTGAAAGTTGGTTAAGGTATACATTGTTAATCATGTTTCTTGAAAACTGATTAGGAACAATCACAATATCCTTCACTCTAGTCATCATCTCATTTAAATTCTCATTAAAAAATTATCCATCACATTCAATGTTAACCCGATTTCTTCTGGTTTCCACTATTGACAAAAACCAAAAAACATAGCGTGAGCAACAATTATCATAGTAGAAAACTACATAATAATGAAGAATCAATTATATGATGCCTAAATCATGAAACCTTATTAAATCTATGAAACCTTATGTTTATCCTAGGTCATTCATATTCATCATATATTTAAATCCTTCACTATGGTTTATAAAGAGTTTGTGAATTACCAAAGCATATCCCTTGAGAGTGTGAAACTAGGTGTGAAACAAGGACCTTTGTTTCACACTAGTTCCCAATTGATTCTAGCTCAATAAGATGTTTTCAGGACTGTTACACCTTGGTAAATCTATTCTATAACTACATCCACTTGTAGTATCTAGACACAGATTTTTTTTTGGAAACCACTCTCAAAATCCTTTACCAAAATTCTAGGATATTTCCCTAAATGTTGACTCGTCCTTAGACTTATCCTTAGATACATCCCAAGGAATATCATTAGAATTATCCCTAGGGATATCATTAAAGTTTTTTTTATCCTAGTTTAAATTTATTTACTAAACCTTTACTTTGATACCAACTATAAAGACCCAGGCTTAACATACATGGATATTACATCTTTTTAGATGAATATTCATTACATTACACAAACACATGACCAAGGAACATAATAGTTTAGTGCCTTTGGAAACATGGAACACAATATTCAAGTATGCTGAAATATCTTCAATTTTTCCCAAAAATATCTTCCCATTTAATACTCATACTTAAAACCTTCATTCATAACTTGGTGAAAAGAAACATAATAAAGGGTGAGCTCAAATTCTTAGTTCGGGTAAATAAAAGATATACATAAGTATAACATGAAAATAAGGGTATGAGAACATGAGAATAACATTTTAATATCATACCATGAATATCAAATATCATACACATGAGCCATGGAATAAATATTGGAAGATAATAAGACATTAATCATAAGATAATCAAGAGAATAATCCATGAAATCATAACATAGGAATAAGAATTGGAATTGTGGCAGACACATAAACATATGAAATGATTTACATAATAGTAAAGGATCAATTACAAGGATATCTTAGTGGAATGGGTTCACTCCTCAAACTATTTTAGTAGTCAAGGTTCCCTCCCAAGACCATCCTAGTATTTAAGGTTTACTCCCATACCATCTTAGTAGACACAATTCACTCCCAAGACTATCTTAGTTAAAAAATTCCCTTACTGAACTGAGTTTACTCCCCATTACATCCATGTCTCTATCATGATATATAAATCTTTACTAAATTCATTGGAGGGAGATATAGGTTCCACATATCACATAATGAAATCATATATACATGTTCCACAAGATAATAAAACATTCATCGTATCACGACCCATAAAAAGAGATAGGTTTCAAATACATCATATAATAAACCATTAAATGAAATGGGTATCATAAAAATTTAATCATATCATAACCTATGTAAAAGAGACCGATTTCATAATCATTTCATCACAAAATAACCCATGAAAGGAAGTAGGTTTCATAATCTTTTTATTAGGGTATAACCTGTGGAAGATAAACATGTTTCATAAATAACTTATCATCTTAAACATAAAACATTCAAATAAATAATAAGAATGGTATCCTTATATAATATATTAAGTAAATAATAAACTATTTAAAAGGATTTAATCTTATATGGAGAAAGATTTTAAAAGATCACTTGGAGCATTTCTTAAGAAAAATAGCCTTTCTTTGAAAATCATTTTTTGAATCCATAAATTTTTTTCAAAATCCTTTTCTTTGAAAAACACTTTGAAAACTTATAAAGTAATATTTAAAAATATTTTCAAAAATTTCTTGAATAAAATTTCTTTCCTCTTTGAAAAACTCTTTTTAAATCATAAAATATTTTTAAAATGTTTTTCTTTGAAAATATCCTTGAAAACATATAAATGAATCTTTGAAAACCATTTTAAAACTTTTTAAGACATAAGTTTTTAAAAAAATTACATTATTTAAAAATAAATTTAAAATAAAAATATTTCCAAAATATTTTAAAAAACATTTTATTTTGAAAATATTCTTTAAAACTTATAAAAAAAATCTTTAATGAATGATAGTGGATAATTCTATACTTGATGTATACATAAAAACAAAAGTTTCCTTTCACATTGTTGATGGAAGTCAAAAGATCTTTGATCGAAAAAAAACTAGAATATTCCTTTAAAAACTATATTCTAAAAAGGTAAATCATGGGAAAAATTCCTATAAAAAATCATAGGATAATATTATAAAATTTTTGAATTTTTTTTTATAAAACATGGTTTTGGGAGAAAACAGTTTTACGACTGAAGAGAGAAATAAAGTTGAATTTTCTTAAAAATATATTCTTAATTATATTAGGTACCAATGAGTGGAAAAATTGTAACATTACATTAATATATCATGAATAACCATAGGATAATAAAATTAATGATAATTATTGAGGTATGGATCATAAAATTTCATCAATGGATTTTATAAACAATCCCGATATGTGATGTGATTATAGAAATAAACTGTTACCACTTTGGTAACTTTGAATCAAAATCCCCATGAAATAATAACATTACATGAATCTTACAATATCATGAAAAGAAGAAGATTCAAAATATGAAATGTCAAATGGCAGAGTATATATACCTCATAAAATAATATTTTTGCATAACATAACATGTGTCACAAAGAAGGAAAATTAAGAAAAAATTATATTACTTCTTTGGTATCTCTGAATCCGTAACCCCATCTTATAGAGATCCTCAAATGGATGTGAAAATACTAAAAATTTTAAGTATAAGAATAATAAAGTACATTTATGGTGTAACAAACTAAAATTTCAAAGGGTTAAAAGACTAATTGGTATGAATCATTTCAATAAGGTACACCTTTCATTTTTAGAGTCTACCTAATTAGAACTCCACAGTTAAACATGCTTGTCCTGGAGTAGTGATCAGGATGGGTGACCTTTGGGGAGGTTTCCTAGGGCATGTGAAAGTGAGGAAAAAAACACTATAAAGAACATTTTTTTGGCCTATGGGGACATTGATTATTCTGATGACCCGTTCAGGCATGTGGCTGGGCCCTAGGTAAGGGTCCACATGTCTATGGGGAAACTGGTGGTACTTGGAGGTCCTAAACATGCCAACCATGTTAATGTGGGGTGCATGTACTGTCACCAGGGTCTATTTGTTACATTGGTATCATAGAAAGAACCCATCCTTAAGTGTGGTGGCACTGCCTTGGTTGAGATTTATGGTCCACAACGAGGAAATTATTCTCTAGGGGTGGGGGGTGAATGTAACAACCCAAAATGTTAAAGGGTTAAAATGAAAAATTATATGACTCATGTCAACACGGCGCACCTTTCTTTTTAGGATCCCACCTTATTAGAATTCCATAGTTAAGCATGTTTGGCCTAGAGTAGTGATCAGGATGGGTGATATTCTAGGAAGTTTCCCAGGTTATGTGAAACTGTTGAAAAATAATGTTGGAAAGAACATGTGTTGGCCTGTGGGGATAATCAGTAGTCTCATGACCTATTCGGGCATGTGTGTGGGATCCAGGTAGGGGACCACGTATCTGTGGATAAACTAGTGGTACCTGGTAGCTCAGGACCCAAAAACTATGTTAAGGAGGGGTGTATAAGCTATCAGTACGTCCCAGTTGTTAAACATGGTTAGTATATACACCACATATAAGAAATAGGTGGTTAATATAACATGTGTCTCATAAAAGTAAAAGCGAGACTTAAATCCCTTACCTTAAGTATTGAATCTCATCGTACTTGTTAAAACCACCTGTATAATAAATATAAGTTTATTATAAATTTACAAAAAAATCATATTCATAAATATAATACCATATAGGATTTACTTATGACTTTATATTACCCATTTATTAACAATTTCATGTTAAAGTTATGTTTCGGGTAATAACTTCTTTGTTTTTCGTACATGTTTTAACTCATTATTCATGTTACTATTACTTAGATAATGATCTCATAATATCCAGAATAATAACCATGATATTAATATCACATATATTCAGTATATATGTATTTATTATAATGGATAAAATATATATATAGGAAATGAAATACATCATTCATGGAGACGGTAGGTCGTATGTACGCATGTACACTGTTTCTATTTTTTTTCGTATTGAAAGAAAGAAAATTATTTGGTATATTATCATTAAAGAATCATATTTATTTGATATAAATCAATTTTTTTATTGAAACCATACTTAATACATTCTATGTATAGCATTAACAAATCACATCACCTCGCAAGGTGATAGTCCGCCGTACACACGAACAACATTATCATATTCCCAAAAAATAGAAAGCATGAAGGTATGTGTTATATAATAATTAAAAAATTCATAAATACATCATAAATATAATAAATATAATATATATATCATATATAGATATTATATATATAATTATTTCCAACCTTTAAAGGTGGTAATGGAAAAAAAACGACACCAGTTTGCGAGGCGGTAGTCCACTGTACACATGAAAGATGATTTTGTAGCCTATTTGATGGAAGGGTGTGTGATTTTAGGTCATAAAATTAACAAAAAAATACCAGTATATTGAATATAATTAGGTTATTATATAACCATGATATGAAAAATTAATTGAATGGGTTTTAGGAAGAAATAAAAAAAACATTTGTTGATGAACATTACCTCTTCTTTTGGGTATCTCCTTTTGGTTAACACCAAAGTACTTCCTTGGTTGGATTTTACAAAAATTAGGATTATAGGATTATAATAGGGAATATAAGAAGTGATTTGGGTAGGTATTGTACAATAAAAATGGCTTTATAGGTGTGAAGAATGGGGGAGAGTGAGTGCCCTTTTATAGTTGAGTAGGGGTGACATTATTGTAAATAATCAAAAGTATTTACTATTGGGAGGTCAATGTTACCTCAAGTTGCTCAAAAACTAATAATTTAAGGTTTTTAGGGATTATATGTTCTATGAACACCCACACAAAACATTTATTCAAATGTTTTAAACATTTTGTTTCTTAACTCTTAAGTTTCCTTATTTTACCATTTTTGTTTTTCATTATGTTAACTAGTTTTCTAACCTAAGTAATTTATTATTTAAGAATAACTTAGATTGATACTTATTAGATAATTTTAATCAATGATTATAAATATTATATCTAATTTATAAATTATAAACCCTATGTGTGTTGGAAATTAACTTTAACACAAGCGCATGTAATGCGCAAAACACCGCTTCAACCGTAATCATGCTAACCTAGTTTTTTTATTTAATGATCAATATAATCATTATAATAGAAAAATTGGTCCATTAATGGACCATATATGATATTTATTAGTATTTAAAAATAATTTCTAAAAATATAGACGTTTTAGTAATTTTAAATTAATTAATAAAATAACATTTATTATAAAATGACATTAATGTCAAATTTGACATTATTCATTTAATTTAAATTAAAAAAAAATTAATAAAATAATGGAAATTTAATTCATAAGGTTAAAAACTATTTAAAATTATATATTAATCTAAAAATAACAATGTAACACAATAATTAATTAAATTTACTTAACTTTTAATGTTTTAAGTATCATTTGATTTATTTAATTATTAACTAAATAATTCAGGTGTTGGCATTTCTTAAACAATTAATGTAATTATTGCATATCTAAAAATTTAAAATAAATTATCATGATATAAAAAACCATTTATATTTTAAAATAATTTTTATAATTTAACTTATGTAGTTTTTTTCCTATTCCAAATATTTATAGAAATAAAAATAAAGAAAGGTACATTTTTTTTGTCTTTTTATTTACTTAATTTACTATATGGGTCACTTTCATGTACACATATCCCAAAAACTCATAAAATTAAATCCTAATGTCAAAAGGGTCTAAATATGTCCCTAAAATGGGTTTTTGAAAAGTTTTGGGTTATTATCACACCTTATATTCTAAGTTTAACCACTAAGTAATCTTGTTTTTATCTTAATCACTATAATTAATTTTAATTTATTTCACTAATCACTTTGGTAAAAAACTAAGTTTTATTTTTTAGAAATTAAAAATTTTTATTATTAAAAATATGGAATCTATTTTTACAAATTCAATTCACATAAGTGGAATAAATTAATTTAAAATTAATCTCAAAGTCGTGATGAGAAAGCCGAGTTTTAAAGCTAAAAAAAGATCAAAAGTTTACAAATTTTTTATATTTAATTTCAAAATTAAATTTATTCGAATGACATAAATTAGATTAATATATGTATATTTGAACTATTTTAACTTTAAAACCAAATAAAAATACAGTTAAACATTATAAATTATTCAAACTAAAAGGCAATTTTCAATTAGAATTCAGTTTTTTCACTATTCATGAAAAATGAAACTTCTCAGAAAAATACAAAAAATTCAACCTATGTTATTTTTATTTTTTAAAATAAGTTTTCTAATATTAATGAAATTTAATTTTAAATTATTTTCTCCAAGCATGATTAACCAACTTTTAGAAAAGATACTATTTTTCAGAAAACATTTATGTTTTTTTTGAGTGATTCTTATTTTATTTATAATTGATAGATAAATAATAAACTTGTAAAGACTATATATTTTCATAAGTTAGTTAATACTATTCATTCCCTTTATTCCAATAGATAGGTGATAACTATCATATTAAATAATAATATGAATAATATATTGTAGTTCAGTAAAACTCAGTCTTGCATATAACAAAAGCTATCGAAAGAACTCAGTTTTGTGTGTAACATAATCCAAACATAGTGTTGTGTGTACTACAAGATAAAATCAATGTTTCATTTAGCATAAGATTAATTTGGTGTGGCGTATAAAGCTATATTAACTTGGTGTAGAATACAACACAAACCTTCAAGGATTTTTAATTTATTCTAAAAAAACAATTCATAAAAACTCGATGTGTTACACCCCTGAAAGAATAATATATAATTAAATAAATAATAAACCATGCGTATTAGAAAACATGCTTCTTATTTCATATAAACAAATATTGTTTACATTATTTTCTCAAGAGCTAAATGTGATAAAATACACATCTTATGATGAGTTTATCCAATATTTAAGTATCCATGTTATCAATTTAGCAACTCATATTATCCCTTACTTGAAAAAAAACTTTGAATTTCAATTATCTTTATCTTTTGAAATTTTTTATATTTACAACACTTGTAAATCATATAGTTTATATCATATATCTATCAGAATATTATAATTAATAATTATTCAAGGAAACCTTTTGTCTCACCAAGTCATTTATCATATTCAATCATATTGAATATCATTTGATTTAGACAATAATATTGAGTATACAAAACTAAAATTAACATACCCAATCATATTGAGTAAATGAGGGGAGACTAAGATTCCTTTATTCATTTTTCATCTAATTACTTTGAATCTTTAAATGAATCACTCCATTCTTCCATAATCATGTTGATCCACCTATTAAAAAATTTAAATACGTTCTTACTAAGGAATGATCTATTATAACACATAAAATTTTCCTTAAGAAATTTTCTTAAATCACCAATCTTACTAAAGAACTTTTCCTAAGTTACTAGTCTTAGGACTAGCTTACATTAAGCTTCTCCTTTCAAGGATTGATCATAAAGTTTATCATGATGATGATGATGATATTTATCTACAACATAAGCTTTTATTAGATAATTATAATGTATTATTAAAAATTTAATAAGGACTTTTATTAAATGGTCTCCCACAAAAATGATGTCCCCTTTTTAAAAATTCATCATACTTTTTAGTGGACCAAGATCCATATTTTATTAGGAAAATGACCTTTCTTTGGCACTAAACTCACCAATTAGTTATTTTAGCAGGGCATTATCCCAATAATATCATATATGACTCTTGGATATTTGAGTAGACTACTCTTTATCCAATCCATCATACAAATATACCCAACTCTATTCCTCTAGTATCCCAACCCTTGGGGTTTCCCATATAGTGTAACACAAAGAAAATGTAAAAAATGAGATACTCACAAGAAAATCCAAGGGCACTAATATTTATCATAAAACTATCCAAGGATAATCTATCATCACCCATTACTTTCTTTCCCTACATAAGATAATCCAGAGTCACCCCGCTTTAGCATGAAACTACCCCGTTGGATGATCAAGGTCTTGACAAGTGCCGCTTTGGAAGGAATCTAACACCTAGTATTTGAAGGGGATTTTATCTCACCATATTATCTCAAGTTATTCCTTTTTTATGTATGCATACTTCTAGTGATTTATTTTAGAATCCTATTCCTTCCTCCTAATAAATATGTTCAAACCATATTTACGTGTAACTCTTTACACAACCCATAAGTTTGTGTTACTTACCCAAAAATAGAAGTAAAACATTTTCATACATATATTAATACATAATATTAATAAGGTATATTAAAAATTCATGTAAAGGCATAGAGTTATATTAGATTGACAATATGCACACGAGTAAGCCTAGAAAAACAGATATCTAACTCCATTCACTAGTCTAGACAAGGTACAAGCCTCCAACTAGGTAGCTAGTCTGACCCCAAGTCCCTCTACCTGGTGATAATTTACTCAATATTGAATCAAATTCATCATAACTTTAACACATAATTTGTAAAAAAATTATTGAAAAAATAAATTTAATCTAATAGCTTTAATTAAAAACTGAGTTTAAGGTTGATGAAAAACTAAATTCATTATCGAGACATTCCTAGCATGTAATTCAAGGTTCTATCCTATATTCACTTTAAAATTTGAAACTATATCATACAAAATATTCTCATTTATTAAACAATTTACTAATAATTAATATATAGTGGAATAAAATTTTAAATAAATAAAAAATATAAATATTTAAACACGAGATAAAATGTAATGACTCAAACATTTATGAATAAAATTCCCTTTATTTTAATTAAATGTATTATGGATATAGAAAAAAAATGAAATAATTTTGTTTTACTATATCCAATTGGATTTAAATGATCATTAAGTATCCTTACCATTGATAATGTAGCCATTAAATAGTGATCATATGACTAATATAAATATAGGGTTTTAACAAATCCTTTTGGCACAAACAAAGAAAGTGATGACCTCAACCAGTAGGATCGTACCCTATGAAGCCCATTTACCAGAGATTTTGAGGGAGATATCATTTCTAGGATTTTACCTAGACCAATCCCAAGCCTATATCCAATAACTTAAACATGATAGAAACTATTTATATGAGAAGTTCAAGATTATCAAGATCACGACCCAAACCATGTTCACCGAACGAACCCATGAAAGCCCCATCATAACACAACTTACTCTTAGGGAGTATGATGGTGTAATAAATGGATATGTAACAAGACCATATCATTATTATTATGTGAATCATTTTTTTATAGAATAATGAATATACTTTCATTTTGTTATTGTTACTTTATAAATGTTTTTTAAAGCACAAATAATATTTTTGGTTAATATTCAAATTCAATTAAGAAATATATTTTGATGAATTAATGGATTTTTAAATTAAATAATAATAAAATATTATTATTTAATTATTTTTATTAAATATAAATGATCCTACAATTTTTATGAAGTGAAATGTAATTTTTATTAAGGTTTAAAAACTATTTTTGTCAAAACCCATCAATTTTAAATAAATGTCAGTTTTTTATTATAAAAGTGAAAATTATCATATTTAGAAAATTATTTAGATAAAATTAATATTATTTTTTTAATAAGGACATATAAATTATCCAACAATGAATTTTTCATAATTTTCTGAGAGTCAAATTTTTGGGTAAAAATTAAATACCGTATAAATATATAATGTGTTTTATGACATCATAATGACCCAATAGTGATGTAATAAAGTACTATAAAAGGTATATTCGAAAAATATATGTTTTTTCCTTTAAAATAATGTAATTTTAGGTTTATTTGATTTATTTTATAGAGCCTTAGTGAATCCTCCAAGACATATAAAATATTTTAAGATTTTAAAATCATTTCTTTAAAAGTGTGACTCATATCCACATAATCATGGGAAATATTTTAATATATTCAGCCCTTAGTCCTATAAAATCATTTATACCAGTCCTATTTTCTATAAACCATGGTAAAAAACCATGGGATAGTTTATGGGTTTGAATATTTTTTTGCGTAGTTTCCAAAACCAAAATAATAAAGAAATCCTCAACCTTTCCTATATAAACCCACCCAAGCTCCCATTTATCTTAACTAAAGATCTTTGAAGTTACATAACCCTATGAAACCTACTCCCTATAGTCATACCAATACGTTCCCAATCTCCCAATAATCCTCCCCCAAGCCTTTGGGATCACACACCCAAGTAAGGGATTCCTCTCCTTCTCTTTGAATTCAATCACCTTCTTTGAGAGTAGTTCTTTTAATTTTAATTGATTGCATTTAAATTAATTTTTAATCATTACCTTAATATAAAATTTATGATATTTAAATTATGTATCATTTATACTCTCCCATTTGGACTCTTACCTAATCCTTTACTATGCTGAAATTCCGTAAGGGATTTATCTCTTCTCATTTCCATTCAAGAATTTCTTTTATATTATGAATCTAAATTCCATTTCATATATTGGGATGTTATGATAAATGATCCCATTACTATCCATTTCATGTATAAATGATGAGATACCCCTTTATCTCTCATAAACCCATTTTATGAATTTCTATTTGACATCGTTATGATACCGAAATTGCACCAAGATCATCCATGCCAAAATCATCATGTAGTGAATACCATGCCAATTTCTCTATCAAGGGTATTCACCTTTATGATCATGTACTTATTGATTGTGGAATTACATGTTGGTATTCTACATTAATTTTTCATGGAATAAATTATGTTTTTTAATGAATCCATTTTGTATGATCTATGTGGAACACTTATACAAGAAAAGGAAATGATTATGAAGGGTGTGCTCTGATAACGCTCCAATGCATTGGGTAATGTTTAGTATTATGATGCGCCATGTAAAAAGAGGGTTTAATCATGATAATTCATGTAAAATCAGGGTTTAACCATGCTAATTCATGTGAAATTAGTGTTTACTCATGTTAATACACGTGTAATGAGCCTTGGCTCATACTAATATCATGTTGTATGTTGTTGCCACATTTTCATGTTATAAATATCATGATATATCATGCCTTTATGTTCATGTTTCTTTTGTGATCCATTGATATTCCTATTTAATAACATGTATTTTCTTCCTCATGTTATTCCATGTTTCTTCCCTTATTGGGCTTTATAACTCACCCTTTTCTTATGTATGTCCTTAGGTTATCCCATACATTTCTAAGTACGAAGGAATGTTGTGGTCATGTAAAATAAGTTTTCAATAAATATGTATACTTCATGTTTTAAGTTGTTATGTAATGTTACTAAGTCTCAAAGACACTATAACTCTCAATATTCCGAGTTTTATTAAGTGAAACTTTATGTAATAAATCATGTTTAAATATGAAATAAAGAGCAGGGTTGTTATAGTTGGTATCAAAGGACATGTTTAGTTATTTTGGGATTAGGATTAGAAAACTATAGTGAAATCCTTAGGGATAAGATTAAGTATAAGAAAAGTATCCCTAAATTTTTTTAAGTATAAAGTAAGTAATTTATCAAGAAAATACATCCCTGTCTGGATACGAACAAGTAGAGGTGGCTCTGGCACAGATGTATCTAGGGGTAAAACCTAAAAACACCACTTGGAGCTAAACATGAATGGGAACTGGTGCACAACAACGGGACTTTAATCACTCTTGTTTCAAAAATTGTGGGGGAAATTCTTTGGTAAATTCATAATCTTAGTATGGACAATTATTAAGGGAACAAAAAATTCCCCTAAGAATATATGTTAGAAAGTAGATCATGGATAACATTGACCGAAGATTAGAAATTCATAAGTTAAGGACATAAATGTAATTTATAAGTTATCCCTTTTTTTCATTGGATTACCCTTTATGTGTTTATTAGGTTAAAATTTTTACCTCTAATGTTTTCCTTTTATTCTAGCCAATGGATGATAATAGGAGGAATCGGGCTAACAACCAATGGAAAGATTAATGTGATGACTATTCTAATGAGATTCCTAATCCAATGGGAGGGAGAATCACAAAATTTGTCATGATAATATCTCAATTAACTATAGTTTTGAATAGAAACTAGGATCAAGAAGAACGTCCAACCCTCCCCCCAAAAAATATCAAGTCACAATCGAGAGCTTCATGAGACAAAGGCCACCTAATTTCAATGGATCATCTGATCCCTCAATCAAAAAACAATGGATCAAATCCATTGAGAAAATATTCTCCATCCTTCAATGCTATGAAAAAGAGAAGGTTCTTTTGGATACTTATCATATGGAAGTTAAATCATATCAATGGTGGACATTGATAAAAAATACAAATCTAGATAAAGAGATAGAGGTGATGGAATGGAATGATTTTCGGAAATTTTTTTTGATAAATATTTTCCCCAAACCCTCTAACATAATATGGAAAGGGACTTCCTTTCCCTCAAGAAAAAAGATGAAGAATCCATCAGAGTGTATGAGGTAAACTTCACAAGACTTGTACGATATGTCCTTGGTTTTTTCATCACCCCATAATGAAAAGTTGACTCCTTTTTTGGTGGAATAAATACTAGGATATGAAAATCCTTGGAAATCCATGAATTTGATAACTATGAAAAAATTGTATGATTTTACCTTAAAGTCAATATGAAGATCAATGAATATCAAGGGTATCATGGTTATACTAAGAGAAAATTGGACTTTAATTCTGGAAGTCCGATGTATAAATCCAATGGTTCTAAGAAATTACAGTACCCCTCTTATCAAAAGTGTGGAAAGAAGCACCCTATAAATTGCTTAAGGGAATCAAGAAAATGCTATAGGTGTGGAAGAGAAGGGAACCAGACTAATAATTTCCAATAGGAGAAACCCCTTAATGTGATAGAGGAAAGGAATTTTCCAATCGAACCTCAATGCATTGTTCATTGCTACAACAACAAGGAACTAGGGAACTTTTTGAACCAATGCTCTAAGACAAGGGTAATTAAAGGTAACCAAAAACCTACAAGGCAGTAAGGGAAATCTTTTTCCATCACTACCACTAAATTGAATCCTGAAAATGAAGTGGTGATAGGTATGATGGTTATTCATTCAAGAATAGTGACATAGTTTTTGATTCTAGTTCTATGAATTCTTTTATATCCCGAAAGTTTAGTATAATAATCCAAACACCACCATAAATCAATAAAGTAGAGATGTCATTGAAAATGGAAAATGGGGAAATTATTTCATCCTATGTATATATGTAACACCCCAGGTTTAAAAGTAAGTTTTATGTTTTGTCAATGTTCCAAAAATGAATTAAAATACATAAAATTATAAACATATAAATATACGTAATATGCACTTTATTTATACAAAAACCAGAGAAAATCCTTGACACACAAGGACTAACCCATTAAACCCAATGGTATCGATAATAAAACAATTGGAAGACCACCGAGAAAAACAACGATGCCGATCAGGTAGTTCTCATATTTTGGATTTGATAGAATCATAAAAGTTATAGAAAGAACAATAACAACTAAAAGAAGGAACATATAAAACCATTTCCTAAAGTAGTGGCGTGAGCGTCGCAATATTATTATTTTTTCTGCGTGTTTGAATGACCCTTAGACATTGATATTTATAGAGTTTGTATCCGACTGCTATAAAAACTATCCGTTTTAATTTTTAAAATTAAAATTGAGAAATGGCGTATGATAATCGTTGATATAAAATAAATAAATATTGATTTGAATATTTTAACTCTTAATTGATACGAAATAAACAAACTTTGTGTATTTAATAAATTTTCTTATATATATATGTAAAGAATGTTTTTTGAATTCAAATGATTATATTAAATTTTTGGAAATTATATTATTAAATATTTAAAATTACGATATTAATATGAGTATAATATATATATATAAGAATATCCTTTTAAATTATAAAATGAAACGATATAAGATAAAACAATATAAATTATTTTATTTTATTTTTTTTAAATGAAAGAAATGATATAAAAGAATAATAATAAATGAAATGTTAAAATTTGGAGATGAAATCAAGATTTGAGGGTTCTCTTTTCATGAGGGTCATGTCTTCCTTTTCCTTGGGGTCGAGCGTAGATCTCGCGGTTAGGAGTACAAGCATGACCGGGAGCCAAGGTGATGGGGAGGATTCATGTTCATCGAGTTTGAGCGGTGGTCAAGGCACATCCAAGATTCTTGCTTAAAGGATTCTAGTTAGAGATGGTTTCAGACCAAGATTGGTTGTTGGAATTCTACTGTGTTTGGGGTTTATGATTTCAGGCATTGGGTAAGAGATCTGTATCACAGTTAGGGTTTTGATTTTTTTTATGTGGTGAAATGACCTCTGATTTGTCCAAAACTGCAAGTAGGTGTTATTTAATTGTTTTCATGTTATCTGAATCTTCTGGAATCGACTTAATAGTATCTTGTTTTTTCAGTTTCATCCATTTTTTTTCACGTGATGATTTTTGTTCCTATCATAGTTTGTCCCAATTCTATATATATATATATATATCAAATCGACATCACTTTATTTAATGCTATGTTTTCAATAATTTCTGAAAAATTGTCCCGATTCATCAATGCGTACACCGCAAGTATAAGAGAATCGAACTCCTTTTGATTAGTTATATATAATATATGATTTACCCCATTTTGGATGGGGATTAACACTAAGCTATTTTTAATTTTATTTGACGTATTCTGGATTCGATCTTTGAAAATGTTCCTCATTGTTTGAACGACACCCACTCATTTATTTAGAGGCTAGCCTTGGAACTGCCCCCACCATCTTTTTGGGTATATATAAGGTGGTGACGAGAGTTTTTGGGAGTCATTAGAGTCTCTTAGGTAGAGGGGAAAAGGCTCTATTTTATGTTTTTCCCTTTTGAGAGGAAGTGAATATGAGAAATCTGATTTTATAAAACTCTAGCATGCAACTTTATATTCTGCTGCAAGTAATTAAATGTTCATAAGGTAAGGGTTTATTATTTTTCAAATACATTCTATTTAATTTCTATTTATATTTCTATAAGGTAGATTATATAGATTTTAATCATTTTTATGATTTTGATTTATGTTTGTGAAAGGTATTTTATGAAGAAAAATTATATTTCTTATAATTCTAATTTTAAAAAAAATTATATTAGAATTTTGTTTTAAAATTGTCCTGCCTTATGTTCATAAATTCTTATTTGGTAAGGGAAATTATGTTTTTATGTTATTTGAATTTCTTTTTGACAAAAATGTTTTTTGAATAACTTATTATGATGTTCTAAATTATTTTGTAAAGGAAATTCATTTTCAAACAAGTGTTTATATATGAATTTATTTACTTTATTTTCAATATACATGTATGAAATATTTTTCATACCTCATAATTTATTTCAATGTCATGTAAGAATTATTTTTATGGCTTATGAAATACCAACATGCATATGTATGTACATTTATCCAACTAAGTATAAACAAAATTGTAACAATTAATGTATGAGTGTGTATGTATTTAATCCAAGATTTAATATGATTTCATAATTAATTTTGTAAATGAATATTTTTCATTTATCGACATTATTCTTAACCATGTATTTAAATTGTAATTAAAGAGTGATGTATGTTCCATGTCAATATGCATACATAAATATATACATATATGTATATGTATATATAGATGGATGAAATGGTGATTTTATGGTCAATTTATCATCATGTTTAAAAACGCACCTAAGACATCATAACATTTTATTAATCAAATTTTCACATATACATGGCCATGTGTTATGCATTACATCGACACCTATTACATTTATAATAATTTCATGTTTTAATTTAAATTTTTTTGAAGGATTTGTCCCGAAATTAATAAAGACATGGATATCATAGAATTTTTTTAAATGTTTTCCTTTATAATTGTATGTTGAGAAATTTATTAATTATTATGGTTAAGTTAAGAAAATTGAATTTTTCATATGAGAATCAAAGGTGATTTGTGAAAGAAAGAATAATTATATGTAAAGTCTAGTTGATAAAAGTTTTGGTAGTAACCAAAATTGAAAATGATGAAATGGAAATATAATATATATATATATATACACATATATAAGTATGGATGTGTATTTTAATACATTGACAGGTTTAAAAGTAAAAACTCAAGTGAAAAATACTAATATATATATATATATATATATATTTATACATGTAAAGCAAACTTTAAATGTTAAAAAAAATCCTGGTGCTTGTTCATTGTAAAAATAGAAGGTCATTGGGGAGTGAACCCATATTTCGCTAAGTGGGTAGGCCCAAGACAACCTTCAGTGAATAAAGTTGCCTCTAAATAATGTTTTATTTTCATGAAGTCTGCTTAATATTTTCCAAAGAAAATCACTAGATTATTTTTAAAGTGATTTCAAAGCATGACTATCTTCACAACAAAGATATTTTATTAAAGCATAAATATGTTAGTATTTTAACAATATTTTTATCTGAGTTCTCCAAAATAATTTCAATGTTATTTAACCAAAGGTTATTTTCAAAAGTTCAATTTCTTGAAAAGTAAATCAACGGTTTTAAAACCCCTTATTTGGCAATTAAATTCTCACCCTTTGTTTTAAAAATGATTTTTTTCACAGGTATCTTAGACGTTTAATTACAGATGTCACCGCTTTTGGAGACAGTATGCATAGAATCATAGTGTACAATTGATTTTATTTTCTTCAAAATCAGATAAAATAAGAAATGTATTCTAATATCTCCAGAAACTAGACCGGTAAAAGGTACTCATTGTATAAAGTGTTGTATAATTGTTCAGTTTCTTTTATGAAGAAAAAATTTACACATCATTTTTCAAGCACCGAGTCCAGAAGAGCTGGCTCAGGGTGTTATAATTGGTATCAGAGGCATGGTCTAGATAACTCTAGAAAATTAGAACCCTTTGATAGATTGAGTATCATTTCTTATTCAAAAATTATTCTTTATAATTTTTAGATGGAAGGAAAAAGAATTCAAACAAGTCACTTAGGCCTTCCGAATGAATTACTTTCTATGATCATGGAAAGATCATGCAATGAAGAATCTGAGCCCTACAAATCCATGTGGCTTTCATGTAATCAAATTTACAATTTATTAGGCACTCCTGATATACTTTGTTTTCATTGCGGTTCTGGTTTTTTCTTTAAAGACATAAAACATATTCAACATCGCTTCTATAGACGCCAAGGGGTATATTGAGAAGGAATTTTTAGGTGCTTTTCCATGTATGAGCAGCCGGAATCAATATCATCTTTTTATAGAGTAGCTAAAGAAGGGAATCTTTGCACAACTTATATGTGTCAAATTTTAATCTTTTGCTTCACAGGAAGAATTTACGAGGACTTTGAAACTTTTAAATACGGTGCAATGAGACTTTATTATAGGAATCAAATTCAAGATGAACTTCTTAGATACTATTTTGATTATAATTCCTTGAGAACTGTCTTCCGGTGCCTACATCCATACAACCCCTCTTTCACAAGTTGTGTTTGGGCAAAGGAGGTGGAGGATATCGAATCCAGTTTGAACTTTAATCTCATAGGAAGATATGGTAACTATGGAAGAAAACTTTACAGACCTTGGGGACATCATGTGAGACTTAGAATAGATGATAATTAGGAGTGATAAGTGTAAATGAATAGTGAGGGAACAATTCAATTAAGTGGGGGATAATGCAACACCCCAGGTTTAAAATTAAGTTTTATGTTTTGTCAATGTTCTAAAAATGAAATAAAATACATAAACTTATGAATGTAGAAATATACATAATAAGGAATTTATTTATACAAAAACCAGAGTACATCCTTGACACACAAAAACTAACCCATTAAACCCACTACTATCGATAATAAAAAAATTAGAAGACCACTGAGAAATACAATGATGCCGATCAGGTAGTTCTCATCTTTTGGATCTGATAGAAGCAGAAAAGTTATAGCAAGAACAATAACAACTAAAATAAGTATAAGAGGAACATATAAAACCATTTCTGAAAGCAGTGGAATGAGCATTGTAATATTTTTTTTGTGTGTGTTTGAACGACCCTTAAACATTGATATTTATAGAGTTTGTATTCGACCGCTATAAAAACTATCTGTTATAATTTTTAAAATTAAAATTGAGAAATGGAGTATGATAATCATTGATATAAAATAAATAAATATTGATTTTAATATTTTAACTCTTAATTGATACGAAATAAACAAACTTTGTGTATTTAATAAATTTTCTTATATATATATATAAATAATGTTTTCTATAATTCAAATGATTATATTAAATTTTTGGAAATTATATTATGAAATATTTAAAATTACGATATTAATATGAGTGATATATATATATATATAATAATAATAATAATAATATCCTTTTAAATTATAAAATGAAACTATATAAGATAAAACAATATAAATTGTTTTATTTTATTTTTTTAAAAATGAAAGAAATGATATTAAAAAAATAATAAATGAAATGTTAAAATTTGGAGATGAAATCAAGTTTTGAGGGTTCTATTTTCACGAGGGTCATATCTTCCTTTTCCTTGGGGTCGAGAGTAGATCACGCGGTCGGGAATACGAGCATGATTTGGAGCCATGGCGACGGTGAGGGTTCATCTTCATCGAGTTTGAGCTGCGGTCAAGGCACATCAGAGAGTCTAGCTTGAAGGATTCTAGTTAGCGATGGTTTCAGACCAAGATCAGTTGTTGGAATTATACTGCATTTGGAGTTTATAATTTCAGGCATTGGGTAAGATATCTGTATCACAGTTAGGGTTTCGATTTTTGGTTATGTGGTCCAAACCAGATTTCAGGAGGAAATGACCTTTTATTTGTTCAAAACTACAAGTAGGTGTTATTTAATTGTTTTATTGTTATCTAAATCTTTTGGAATTGGATTAATAATATCTTTTTTTGTCAGTTTCATCCATTTTTCTCACTTGATGATTGTTGTTCTTATCATAGTTTGTCCTGGTTATATATATATATATATATATATATATATATATATATATATATATTCTCAAATCAAAATAACTTCATTTAATGCTTTGTTGTCAATAATTTCTAAAAAATTGTCCCGATTCATCAACGCGTACACCGAAAGCATAAGAGAATTGAACTCCTCTTGATTAGTTATATATAATATATGATTTTCCCCATTTTGGATGGGGATTTACATCGAACTGTTTTTAATTTTATTTGATATATTCTGGATTCGATCTTTGAAAATGTTCCTCATTTGTTGAACGACAACCACTCATTTATTTAGGGGCTGGCCTTAAAAATGCCTCCACTATATTTTTGGGTATATATAAGGAGGTGCTGAGAGTTTTTGGGAGTCATTAGAGTCTCTGAGTTAGAGGGGAGAAGCCTCTATTTTATGTTTTTACCTTTTGGGAGGAAGTGAATATGAGAAATATGATTTTCTAAAACTCTAGCATGCAACATTAGATTCTTCTACAAGTAATTAAAAGTCCATAAGGTAAGGGTTTATTATTTTTCAAATACATTTTGTGTAATTTCTATTTTTATTTCCATAAGGTATATTATATATATTTTAATCATTTTCATGATTTTGATTTATGTTTGTGAAAGGTATTTTATAAATCAAAATTATATTTATTATAATTATAATTGTTTTAAAAAAATTATATTAGAATTTTGTTTTAAAATTCTCCTACCTTATGTTCATAAATTCTTATTTGGTAAGGGAAATTATTTTTTTATGTAATTTGAATTTCTTGTTGAAAAAACTTTCTTTTTGAATAACTTATTGTGATGTTTTAAATTATTTTTTAAAGGAAATTCATTTTCAAACAAGTGTTTATATATGAAATTATTTAGTTTATTTTCAATATACATGTATGAAATATTTTTCATACCTCATAATTTATTTCAATGTCATGTAAGAATTATTTTTATGGATTATGAAATACCAACATGCATATGTATGTATATTTATCCAACTAAGTATAAAAAAATTGTTTCAATTAATGTATGAGTGTGTATGTATTTAATCCAAGATTTAATCTGATTTCATAATTAATTTTGTAAATGAATATTTTTCATTTATCAACGTTATTATCAACCATGTATTTAAATTTTAATTAACGAGTGATGTATGTTCCATGTCAATATGCATACATAAATATATACATATATGTATATGTATAATAGATGGATAAAATGGTGATTTTATGGTCAATTTATCATCAAGTTTAAAAAACACACCTTGAACATCATAAATTTTTATTAATCACATTTGCACATATACATGGCCATGTGTTATGAATTACAACGACACCTGTTACATTTATAATAAGTTCATGTTTTAATTTAATTTTTTTGAAGGCTTTGTCCTGAAATTAATAAAGACATGGATATCATAGAAATTGTTTTAAATATTTTCCTTTATAATTGTATGTAGAGAAATTTATTAATTATTATGTTTAAGTTAAGAAAATTGAATTTCTCATATGAGCATAAAAGGTGATTCTTGAAAGGAAGAATAATTATATGTAAAGTCTAGTTGATAAAAGTTTTTGTAGTAACAAAATTTGAAAATTATGAAATGGAAATTATAATATATATATATATACATATATTAGTTTGGATGTGTATTTTAATACATTGACATGTTTAAAAGTAAAAACTCCGGTGAAAAATACTAATATATATATATACATGTAAAGAAAACATTAAAAGTTTAAAAAAAATCCCGGTTCCTGTTCGTTGTAAAAATCGAAGGTCATTGGGGGAGTGAACCCATACTTCGCTAAGTGGGTAGGCCCAAGGCAACCTTCAGTGAATAATGTTTCCTCTAAATAATGTTTTATTTTCATGAAGTCTGCTTAATATTTTCAAAATAAAATCACTCGATTAGTTTTAAAGTGATTTCAAAGCCTGAATATCTTCAAAACAAAGATATTTTATTAAATCATAAATATGTTATTGTTTTAACAATATTTTCATATGATTTCTCAAAAATAATTTCAATGTTATTTAACCAATGGTTATTTTCAAAAGTTCGACTTCTTGAAAAGTAAATCAACGGTTTTAAAAACCCCTTATTGGGCAATTAAATGCTCACCATTTGTTTTAAAAATGATTTTTTTCACAGGTATCTTAGAAATTTAATTATAGATGTCACCGCTTTTGAATACAATACGCAAGAAAGCTTAGTAGACAGCTGATTTTGTTTTCTTCCAAATATGATGAAATTGGAAATGTATTCTAATATCTCCAGAACCTAGACCAGTAAAAGGTCCTCATTGTATAATGTTTTGAGTAATTGTTCAGTTTCTTTTCTGAAGAAAAAATTTACATATCATTTTTCAAGCACTGAGTCCAGAAGAGCGGGCTCGGGGTGTTATAATTGATATCAAAGGCACAGTCTAGATAACTCTGGAAAATTAGAACCCTTCGATAGATTGAGTATCCTTTCTTAGTCAAAAATTCTTCTTTATAATTTTTAAATGGAAGGAAAAAGAACTCAAACAAGTCTCTTAGGACTTCCGGATTAATTACTTGCTATGATCATGGAGAGATCATGCAAAGAATAATCTGAGCCCTACGAATCCATGCGGCTTTCATGTAAACGACTTTACAATTTATCAATCACGCCTAATATACTTTGTTTTCATCGCGGTTCTAGTTTTTTCTTTGAAGACATCAAATAGATTCAACATTTCTTCTATAAACTCCAAGGGGCATATTACGAAGGACTTTTTAGGTGTTTTACCATGTTTGAGCAGCCAGAATCAATATTAGCTTTTTATAGAGTAGCTAAAGAAGGGAATCTTCACACAGCTTATATGTGTCAACTTTTAAGCTTTTTCTTCACATGAAGAATTTACGATGACTTTTAAACTTTTGAAGACGGCGCAATGAGACTTTCTTATAGGAATAAAATTCAAGAATAAATTCTTAGATACTATTTTGATTATCATTCCTTGAGAACTGTCTTCCGGTGCCTACATCCATACAACCTCTCTTTCACAAGTTGTGTTTGGAAGAAGGAGGTGAAGGATATTGAAGCCACTTTGAACTTTAATCTTATATGAAGATATGGTAACTATGGAAGACAACTATACAGACCTTGGGGACATCATGTGAGACTTAGAATAAATGGGAATTAGGAGTGATAAGTTTAAATGAATTGTGAGGGTGCAATTCAATTAAGTGGGGGAGAATGGAACACTCTAGGTTTAAAAGTAACTTTTATACTTTTTCAATGTTCTAAAAATGAAATAAAATACATAAACTTATGAATGTAGAAATATACATAATAATCACTTTATTTATACAAAAACCAGAGTACATCCTTGACATACAAGATCTAACCCATTAAACCCACTACTATCGATAATAAAACAATTGGAAGACCACCGAGAAACACAACGATGATGATCGGGTAGTTCTCATCTTTTGGATCTGATATAAGCAGAAAAGTTATAGAAAGAAAAATAACAACAAAAATAAGAATAAGAGGAACATATAAAACCATTTCCGAAAGCAGTGGCATGAGTGTCACAATATTTTTTTTTGTGTGTTTGAACGACCCTTAGGCATTGATATTTATAGAGTTTGTATTTGACCGCTATAAAAACTATCCATTATAATTTTTAAAATTAAAATTGAGAAATTACGTATGATAATCATTGATATAAAATAAATAAATATTGATTGAATATTCTAACTCTTAATTGATATGAAATAAAAAAAACTTTGTGTATTTAATAAATTTTCTTATATATATATATAAAGAATGTTTTTTAGCATTCAAATGATTATATTAAATTTTTGGAAATTATATTATGAAATATTTAAAATTACGATGTTAATATGAGTATAATATATATATATATATATATATATATATATATAAAAGAGTATCCTTTTAAATTATAAAATGAAACGATATAAGATAAAACAATATAAATTGTTTTATTTTATTTTTTTAAATGAAAGAAATGATATAAAAAATAATAATAAATGAAATGTTAAAATTTAGAGATGAAATCGAGTTTTGAGGGTTTTGTTTTCATGAGGGTTGCGTCTTCATTTTCCTCAGGGTCGAGCGTAGATCACGCGGTCAGGAATACGAGCATGATCGGGATCCAAGGTGATGATGAGGGTTCATCTTTTTCGAGTTTGAGCGGCGGTCAAGGCACATCTGAGAGTCTAGCTTGAAGGATTCCAGTTAGCGATGGTTTTAGACCAAGATTGTTTGTTGGAATTCTAAAGCATTTGGGGTTTATGATTTCAGGCACTGGGTAAGAGATCTGTATCTCGGTTAGGGTTTTGATTTTTGTTTATGTGGTCCAAACCAGATTTCAGGAGGAAATGACTTCTGATTTGTCCGAAACAAAAAGTAGGTGTTATTTAATTGTTTTCTTGTTATCTGAATCCTATGGAATTGGCTTAATAGAATCCTGTTTTGTCAGTTTCATCCATTTTTTTTCACTCAATGATTGTTTTTCCTATCATAGTTTGTACCGGTTATATATATATATATATATATATATTCTCAAATCGACATCACTTCATTTAATGCTTTGTTGTCAATAATTTCTGAAAAGTTGTCCCGATTCATCAATGCGTACACCACAAGCATAAGAGAGTTGAACTCCTCTTGATTAGTTATATATAATATATGATTTTCCCCATTTTGGATGGGGATTGACATCGAACTATTTTTAATTTTCTTTGATGTATTCGATTCGATCTTTGAAAATGTTCCTCATTGGTTGAATGACACACACTCATTTATTTATAGGCTGGCCTTGAAACTGCCTCCACCATATTTTTGGGTATATATAAGGAGGTGACGAGAGTTTTTGGGAGTCATTAGAGTCTCTTACGTAGAGGGGAAAGGCCTCAATTTTATGTTTTTTCCTTTTGAGAGGAAGTGAATATGGGAAATCTGATTTTCTAAAACTCTAGCATGAAACTTTAGATTCTGCTGCAAGTAATTAAAAGTCCATAAGGTAAGGGTTTATTATTTTTCCAATACATTCTATGTAATTTTTATTTATATTTACCTAAGGTAGATTATATAGATTTTAATCATTTTCATGATTTTGATTTATGTTTGTGAAAGGTATTTTATGAATCAAAATTATATTTATTATAATTCTAATTTAAAAAAATATATATATTAGAATTTTGTTTTAAAATTCTCCTGCCTTATGTTCATAAATTCTTATTTGGTAAGGGAAATTATGTTTTTATGTTATTTGAGTTTCTTTTTGACAATCCTTTTTTTAAATAACTTATTGTGATGTTCTAAATTATTTTGTAAAGGAAATTTATTTTCAAACAAGTGTTTATATATGTAATTATTTAGTTTATTTTCAATATACATGTATGAAATATTTTTCATACCTCATAATTTATTTCAATGTCATGTAAGAATTATTTTTATGGCTTATGAAATACCAACATGAATATGTAAGTATATTTATCCAACTAAGTATAAACAAAATTGTAACAATTAATGTATGAGTGTGTATGTATTCAATCCATGATTTAATCTGATTTCATAATTAATTTTGTAAATGAATATTTTTTATTTATCGATGTTTTTCTCAACCATGTATTTAAATTTTAATTAATGAGTGATGTATGTTCCAAGTCAATATGCATACATAAAAATATACAAATATGTATATGTATATATAGATGGATGAAATGGTGATTTTATGGTCAATTTATCATTATGTTTAAAAAAGGCACCTAGTACATCATAACATTTTATTAATCACATTTGCACATATACATGGCCATGTGTTATGCATTACATTGACACCTGTTACATTTATAATAAGTTCATGTTTTAATTTAAATTTTTTTTGAAGGCTTTGTCCCAAAATTAATAAAGACATGGATATCATAGAAATTGTTTTAAATGTTTTCCTTTATAATTGTATGTAGGGAAATTTATTAATTATTATGGTTAATCTAAGAAAATTGAATTTCTCATATGAGCATCAAAGGTGATTCGTGAAAGAAAGAATAATTATATGTAAAGTCTAGTTGATAAAAGTTTTGGTAGTAACCAAACTTGAAAATGATGAAATGGAAATTATAATATATATATATATACACATATAAATATGGATGTGTATTTTAATACATTGACATGTTTAAAAGTAAAAACTCCAGTGACAATACTAATATATATATATATATATATGTAAATAAAACTTTAATTTTTTTAAAAAAAACCCGGTTCTTGTTCGTTGTAAAAATAGAAGTTCATTAGGGAGTTAACCCATCCTTCGCTAAGTGGGTAGGCCCAAGACAACCTTCAATGAATAAAGTTGCCTCTAAATAATGTTTTGTTTTCATGAAGTTTTCTTATTATTTTCCAAAGAAAATCACTGGATTAGTTTTAAAGTGATTTCTAAGTATGACTATCTTTAAAACAAAGATATTTTATTAAAGCATAAATATGTTAGTATTTTAATAATATTTTCATCTGTGTTCTCAAAAATAATTTCAATGTTATTTAACCAAAGGTTATTTTCAAAAGTTCAATTTCTTGAAAAGTAAATCAATGGTTTTAAAACCCCTTATTGTGCAATTAAATTCTCACCCTTTGTTTTAAAAACGATTTTTCATAGGTATCTTAGACGTTTAATTACAGATGTCACTGATTTTGGAGACAGTACGCGCAAAAGCGTAGTGGGAATTTGATTTTGTTTTCTTCCAAATATGATAAAATAGAAAATGTATTCTAATATCTTCAGAACCTAGACTGGTAAAAGGTCCTCATTGTATAAAGTGTTGTGTAATTGTTCGGTTTCTTTTATGAAGAAAAAATTTACACATCATTTTTTCAAGCACCGAGTCACGAAGAGAGT
Source organism: Viscum album (assembly GCA_963277665.1). Taxonomy (NCBI): domain Eukaryota; kingdom Viridiplantae; phylum Streptophyta; class Magnoliopsida; order Santalales; family Viscaceae; genus Viscum; species Viscum album. The sequence goes on from OY728146.1 coordinate 1,227,274,650, forward strand.
GCTCGAGGCGTTATAATATAACTCTTCCCCCATCACAATTTTTGGATTGAAATTCATGATGAACCTCATCATAATCCCTCGGGTATAATTTAATGTAATTATTGGCATTGATTGGATTTCCCTATATAGAGCCAACATGAATTGCCACGAGAGGGAAATCACTCTCTATATGGTGAATTGACCCCCGATTCTATACAAGTCTAAGGTGGAGGATGAATATTATTTAGCACCATCATCTCAAGCATGGATATTAATTCCTTATGAGCATGTATATCTTTCTTAGATGATTGAGTCTATAGAAAGAGCCATCCTTGAAGACATGCATATTGTGAGGGAATTCTTTGATGTGTTTTCTAAGAAATTGTCTGGTCTTCCTCCAAGAAGATATGTTTAATTATTGATTGATCTTATACCTGAGGGATTTCTAATAATCAAGAATATGTATAGAATGGATTTTTTGGAGCTTGAGGAGCTAAACAAACAACTAAAAAATAATTTGGATAAAGGGTTTATATGCCCAATTGCTTCACCACGGGGCGCACCGGTCCTCTTCATCAAGAATAAGGATGGGTCAATTCACATTTTCATCGATTGTCATGAGCTAGAAAAAATCAAGATAAAGAAACATTATCCTTTTACACAAATTTATGACTTGTTCAATTAACTATGTGGAGAACAATACTTCTACAATATGGATCTACGGTCGGGATATTACCAAGTTAGGGTGAAGGAGGATATCCCCAAGACTGCTTTTTGTACAAGGTATGAGCATTATGAGTTCATAGTGATTCCATTCAGACTCAATAATTATCTATAAATCTTCATGGACTTAATTAATAGATTATTCATAGATTACCTATAAAAATTTGTGGTAGTATTTATAGATGATATTCTAATATAATCCAAAACCAAGGAGTAGCATGAGGATCATCTAAGCACTACACTAGAGACCTTGCAAAATGAGAAGCTCTATGAAAAGTATAGAAAGTATGATTTATAGTTGAAGTAAGTTTCATTCTTGGTGAATATCATCACAAACAATGGGATATCTATGAATAATTCCTAAAAAAATAAATTTAGGGATGGAAGAGGTAGATATCTGTGATGGATATCTATAGATTCCTAGGGTTAGTTGGATATTATCGCTGATTTGTGAGAAATTTATCATGATTTTCAAACCCTCTTACCAAGATAACCCAGAAGCGATTTAAGTTTTCTTGGAATGATGAACATGAATAAAGATTCATGGATTTGAAGAAGAGTCTTGTCACTACTCGTGTGCTCACACTACCCACAAGTGGGGAGGTTTTCGTAATCTTTAGTGATGTTTCAAAGAAGGGTCTGAGCTATATGTTGATGCAAAATGACAAATTCATTTCCTATGCCTCAAGGAATTTGAAAATTCATGAGAAAAACTATCCCACACATGATCTTGAGTTGGTAGTTGTGATATTTGCATTGAAAATTTAGCATAATTAACTATTTGGGGAGAAGTGTGAAACATATATGAATCAAAAAAGTCTCAAATATATATTCAAACAGAAAGAGATGAATTTGTGCCAATGAAGATGGTTAGAGCTCATCAAGGATTATGACTGCTCAATCCATTACCACCCTAGAAAAGAAAACAAGGTGGAGGATGACCTAATTAGAAAGGACCCAACAATTCTATCATTTATTTGAATTGAAAAGGCTCTAATATTCTTAGATTTGATGAAGATGGACATGAGAATCATAAATAAGGGAACATCATCAATCCTTTCACAACTAATTTCTCAATCGTATATTTTGGAAAGGTTAAAGGATGATAAAAAAAGATGATGTGGGAATTTAGAATAAAGTGGAAACTATCATAAAAGGGAAATCCTTGGAGTTCAATGTTAATGAAGAAGGAATTGTGAGATTTAGGAAAATACTATGTGTTACATAAAATTTAGAGTTAAATAAAGAACTTTTGGATGATGCATATAGTTTGAATTTCTCCATTCACCCAGGAAAAATGAATATGTATCAAGATCTCTAGGAGCGCTATTGGTGGGATAAAATGAAGAAGGAGATCACTAAATATACATCAAAGTCCCTCATATGTTATTAATTTAAGGCTGAGAGGAAGAAGTCTAAGGGGATGATGAAACCATTACCCATACCAACATGGAAATGGAAAAACATCACCATAGACTTTGTCACCGAACTTCTGAAGACATCTAAAGGAAACAATGATATTTGGGTTTTTGTGGACTATCTTACAAAGACTGCACACATCATTGCAATTTTATAGGATTTCTCACTAGATCAATTGGTATAGATATACATCAGAGAAGTGGTAAGGTTGTATGGATTACCAATATCAATTATTTCTGATCAAGATCTAAGATTTACCTCTAAGTTCTAGAAGAGTCTCCAATATGCTCTGAACACTGAGTCAGAATTCAACATGACCTATCACCCTCAAATTGATAGCCAATCTGAGCAGACTATCCAGACACTTGAGGAAATGTTGAGAGCATGCTCAATGGACTTCAAAGGTAGATGCGACCAACATATTATTTTGGTGGAGTTATCTTACAACAACAGTTTCCACTCAAGTATCCAAATTCATCCTTATAAAGACCTTTATGGGAAGAGGTGCATAACACCATTACATTGGGATAAAGTTGGGGAATGAAAACTTCTCGGTCTGGAAATTGTCAAAGAAATGGTGGATAAGTTTAAGACAATACAGAATCACATCAAAGTTGCTCACAGTTGAAAAAAGAGATATGACGACAATGATAAATGAGACCTAGAGTTTGATGTTGGATACATGGTATTCCTCCATATATCTCCATGTAAGAGAATTATGAGATTTGGGAAGAAGGGAAAGCTTAGTACAAGATAAATAAACCCTTTTGAGATCCTTGATCGCATCAGGGTAGTGGCCTATTGACTAGCACTCCCACCGAACCTGTCTCAAGTACATGATGTATTCTATGCATCACTCTTGAGGAAGTACATACCAGAATCATCACATGTACTCAATCTAGAGGTGGTACAATTAGATAATGACCTATCCTATGAAGAGAATACAATAAAGTTATTAGACCATACAGAAAAAGTTCTATGAAGTAAGATAATGCCCCTCGTCAAAGTGTTGTGGAGAAACCCGAATATTGAAGAGGCAATGTGGGAACTGGAGGAAGTGATGAGGTAGAGTTACCCCCATCTGTTTTAGTGTGGGAAAAGGAAATTTCAAGGCCAAAATTACTTAAGGAGGGAAGGTTGTAATGACCCAAAAATTTAGAATAACCTTCCATTTATTTTAATTAAATGTCTTATGGATATACAAAACACATGCACTCCTTTTTTTATTATATAAAATTGGATTTAAATGACCATTAAGTATCCTTACCGTTGATAATGTATCCGTTGAACATTGATCAAATGACTAGTATAAATATAGGGTTTTAATAAATCCTTTTGGCACATACAAAGGAAGGGATAACCTCAACTAGTAGAATCATGCCCTATAAAGCCCATTTATCAGAGCTTATGAGGGAGATAGAATTTCTATGATTTTACCTAGACTAATCCCAAGCTATGATCCAACAACTTAAGAATGATTGAAACTGTTTAAAGAAGTTCAAGCTCATCGAGATCACGGCCCAAACCATGTTCACCGAATGAACCCATGAAAGCCCCACCATCACACACCTTAATCTTAGGGAATATGCTGGTATAATAAAGAGATATGTAACAAGGACATATCATTATGATTATTTGAATTATTTTTGTATAGAATAATGAATATACTTTCATTATATTATTGTTACTTTGTAAATGATTTTTAAAGCACAAATAGTTTTTTTGGTTAATATTCAAATTCAATTAAGAAATATATTTTCATTAATTAATTTATTTTTTAATAAAATAATAATAAAATATTATTATCAAATTACTTTTATTAAATATAAATGATAATATAATTTTTATGATGTCAAATTTAATTTTTATTAAGGTTTGAAAACTGTTTTTGTCAAAACCCTTCAATTTTCAATAAATGTCAATTTTTTATTTTAAAAGTAAAAATTCACATATTTAGACAATTATTTAGATAAAATTAATATTATTTTTGGAATCATGACATCTAAATTTTCCAATAGTGAATTTTTAATAATTTTCGGAGAGTTGAATTTTTTGGTAAAAATTAAATACCGTATAAATATATAATGTGTTTTATAACATCGTAATGACCCAATAGTGATGTAATAAAGTACTATAAAAGCTATATTCGTACAAATATATATTTTTGAATTAAAATAATGTAGTTTTAGGTTTATTTGACCTATTTTATAAAGCCTTTGTGAATCCTCCAAGACATATAAAATATTTTAAGATTTTAAAATCATTTCCTTAAATCTGTGACTCACCTCCACATAAGCAAGGGAAATATTTTAATATATTCCGACATTATCCCTATAAAATAATTTATTCCACTCCAATTTTTGAGAAACCATGGGAAAAACCATGGGATGGTCTATGGTTTCAATATTTTATGTGTAGTGTCCAAAACCAAAATAATAAATAAATCCCCACCCTTTCCTATATAAACCCACCCAAGATCCCATTTATCTTCACTAAAGATCTTTTAATTTAGAAAAAACTCTTACCCATACTCCCTAGAGTTCTTCCAAGTCACCCCCAAGCTCCCAAGAAGCCTCCCCCAAGCCTTTGGGATCACACATCCAAGTAAGGGATTCCTCTCCTCCTCTTTGAATTCAAGCACCTTCTTTGAGAGTAGTTCTTTTAATTTCAATTTCATGCATTTAAATTAGTTTATAATAATTAAATTACTTTCCAATTGATATTATTTCAATTAGTAATCATTTATCCTTCCCCATTTGGACCCTTACCTAAGCTGTTACTATGCTGAAATTTTGTAATGGATTTCTCTCTTCTCATTTCCATTAAAGAATTTCTTTTATATTATAAATCTAAATTCCATTTCATATGTTGGGATGTTATGGTACATGATACCATTACTGTACATTTAATGTATAAATTATGAGATACTCCTTTTGATCTCATCAACCTATTTTATGATTTTCTATTTGACATCGTTATGGTGCCAAAATTGCACCACAGTTTTCCATGCCAAAATCATCGTGTAGTGAATACCATACCCATTTCACTATCAAGGGTATTTACCTTTATGACCAGGTACTTATTGATTGGGGTATTACATTTAGGTATTACACATTCATTTTTCATGGAATAAATTATGATGTTTAATGAATCTATGTTGTATGATCTATGTGGCACACTTATACATGAAAATGAAATGATTATGAAGGGTGTGCCTTGATAGTGCTCCAATGCATTGAGTAATGTTTAGTATCATGATACTCCATGTGTAATAAGGGTTTAATCATTCTAATTCATGTGCAATGAGGGTTTACTCATGATAATTTATGTGTAATGAAGTTTTACTCATGTTAATACATGTATAATGAGCCTTGGATTATGCTAATATCATGTTGTATTTTGTTGCCACATTTCCATGTTATGAATATCATGCTATATCATGCCTTTATGTTCATGTTTATTTTGCATTTCATTGATATGAATCTTGACTAACATGTATTATCTTACTCATTTTATGCCATATTTATTCCCTTATCGTGATTTATAGCTTACCCTTTTCTTATGTATGTCCTCAGGTTATCCCATGAATTTCTAAGTATGATGGAATGTTGTGGTCATGTAAAATAAGTTTTCAATAAAGATGTGTACTTCATGTTTTAAGTTTTTATGTAATGTTTCTAAGCCCCAAATAAACTAGAAATATCAATATTTTTAGTTGTATTAAGTGAAATTTTATGTAATAAATCATGTTTAAATATGAAATAAAGAGAAGGGTTGTTATATAAACATTTATTAACAATTCATAAATCAAATATAATTATAAAACCTTTTATAATTTCATCTTTATTATTATAAACATTCTATAATTTTGAATTAAAACATTATATATTTATTCCAATATTAACTCCTTGATATTAATCATCATATGTAATTTAAAATTTAAATATATGATATTATATGAATTATAAACAATTTATAATGTAATTTCTATTATGTAAACATTTTACATAATCTAAATATCATATACTTAATTATTCTTTAAACATTGATAATACCAATCATAAAAACATTTTTGATGTGTCTTAAATAACATCCAAATAATCCACCCATTTATTTTAAAAAATTAAAAATAATTAATTGTGAACAAATCAGAATTTGAATATAAATATTTTATATTTTGGCCTTATTTCATAATTTATAACTGTTTATGTAACACTCCAAGAATTTACAATATTTTCCATTTAGAATAAATTTAATTTTTGTAACTATATTAATTTATATGAAAAACAAGTTAAGATTATGTTATAATAAGCATAGAGTTTATCTTTCTCTACACGGAACACTGATATTAGCTTGTGTTACATGCAAGATTGACTTTTCTTGATGTCTTGCGTAACACGTAAGATCGAGTTTTACCGAACAATAACATATTATTAAAAATATTATTATTTAATATAATAAGATACAACCTAGATGTTAAATTTATGTTTATAAATAGTATTAACTAACTTGTAAAAATATATGTTTTAATTCATTGGTTACAAATTAATTAGAAATGAATATAAGAACCAATTGAATATAAAGGGAATGTTTTTATAAAAAAACTATTTCTATGATCACAAAGTAGTTTTATCCAAATAAATTAAATTGATTACAATTATTGAGTGATATTAATATAATATATACATATATATTATATTCAATTAAATATTTTTGACATTCATATAATAGATTTGATAAGCATAAGATAAGAACAAACCCAATATTACACATAAAAACCTATATTTTTATAATGGAAATTTTACCACATTTTATTGGTGAACCTACATTAAATATGAATTTTGAAACTTTTATCAATTTAATGTGGAAAAATAAACTTCATTTTTGAAAAAGAAATTAAAATTAGGTTAGGGTTATTTTTGGTATTTTTCTGTGAAGTTTCATTTTTTGATGAATAGTGAAAAATATTGAATTTTGATTTAAAACTTCATTTTCATCTAATTTATTTATATGTTTATATTAAATTTTTTATTGGTTTTAAATATTAATTATATCAATTTTACATATATTTTTTCAATTTAGGAAATTTTAATCAATTTTACATTTAAATTTGATGTGAAAACTTAGTAAACTTTTGAATGTTTTTACTTTAAAAACTCGCATTGTCATCTCGTATGCATGATTAATTTTAAATTAGTTTATAAAAATTATGTGATTTTAATTTATATAAATGGATTAAATATTTTTAATAATAATTATTTATAATTTATAAAAAGTCAAACTTATTTTTTTACAAAAAATATTAGTGAAAGTGATTAAAATCAATTACAGCGATTGGGTGAAAAATTAGCTTAACAAGGGACTGAACCATAAAATTAAGTGCCAAAATGTTCAAGAAACTTGTAAAAATCCATTTTATGGAACTATTTATATCATATGATATATTTTATCTAATTTGGTTCTTTATTGGATCTAATTTTCATACAAAAACATGGGTGGAATTCCCTTTTCAAAAATTTACAAGAATACCACTCCTCCTCCACTATAAAAAGGCACTCAAGCCTCAAAATTATTCACACCTATAAAGAAACTTTTTATTGAACATTATATTCCAAAATATCTCCTAAAAATTACTCTATTCAACCTATAATCCTAACATTTTTCACAAATACATCCAAGGAATCCCTTTGGTGCAAACCAAAAGGAGTTACCCGAATAAGAGGTAACATCCTTCCCCAAGATCATTTGTTTTATTTTTATTCTCCACACCCTAAAATATTCTTATTCTATGATTATATAATAAAAAAATTATCCTAAATATACTTAGGTTTTTTATTCTAAGTTTTCAACCTTCAAATACACACACTTTGATCTAATGGGTAATGAAGATACCATTTATGTGTATAATAAACTACTACCTCACAAAATGATGTCATTAATTTTTCCTTTACTACCTATCATAGTTGGAAATTATGATGGAAATGATATTTATATATGATATATATGATATTTATAATTTCTTTATTCTTCTTTAATTTTTATATAACACATACCCTCACGATTTCTATTTTTTTGAATACGATAACATCGTTTGTGGATGTGTGGACTACCGCCTCCTCAAAGTGATATGATTCATTCACAATATAAATGGAACGTATAATGGATGGCTTAAATTAAACATATGTAACATAAATGAAATAATTACCTATATATAAACATAATATATCATTTTAATTATTACCCTTCCCACACACTAAAAAGTGATAACATCGGTCATGGACGTGTGGACTACCGCATCCCCGACACAATGTGATTTCTTTTACATCATAAGAATTATATATATAAGTATATTTGATTAAATAACATGGTATTTATGATATAATGATAATTTTGGAAAATATAGTGTTACTTACCTTATTTCCATAATGATCATTGAAAAATGAGAACTTTACTCATGCGTATGTATGGCCTACCGTCTCCATGATTGTAACGTTGGTTCATTTTTCATAACCATATTTAATGACTAGTTTTAAATGTATAATCAATGTATAAATATGATAATTAATTAAGTATTATTATTCTGGATATGTTTATATAACTAACCTTTGACCATAGTTGACCTACCAAAGTCATTTTTGACACATTAACTAAATATGGTCAAAACACCCAATGTAAATTTAATAATTTAATTTTTTGTATACAAAATTATAATAAGTAAATTAAAAGTAATAATAAAAGTGAAAAATATTACGAAGAAAGTAAATAATTAAAATAAGTTTTTTATTTAAGAATATAAATACACGCGTGACAGGTCAGACTCAAGGTAATGGATTTTGTTTCAATTTACATTCCATCATGACTTATTTTTTGTTATGCACTAATTCAATTTTATATATGGAATATGTACTGACCTTTTACATGTTATTTCATAAATATTCTTATTCTAATGATATTATAAATTTCATTTAATGTTATTCATTCATGGGGATTATCATTCAAATGTTTCAAAGTGGTATGGAACACTTTGGAATGTTTAAATATTATTTTCCTCAAGAATGTTATTAATGATATATCAATGGAATTTATATTAATCAAAATCAACAACACTTGTTGTTACTTATGCTATACTGGGGAATTATTGATAAATACATATCTTCTACTCCATACGAATATTTGATAAGTCACATTGTCAAATCTATTATACGATATATGAGGAATGCTTTGGACAACTACAACATGGGCGGGGGATGATTATAGATAGCCCCTCAATGAATCGATAGTCTCACGAGACAAATTAGTTGGAAAATTTATATGGGTTTTTACCTGATATGGTAAACCATCTTTTCAAAGGTCTTGATGGTAAAGGTACCATGTTCCTAGGAAACATGGTGTCCAATAATTAAAAATCCCCTTCATTTAGACTCATTTGTTATCCATGAGTTTTTTTCTTTGACATATCTATGGATGCATTCTATTCTCAGTTTATTGATTAAGTGGGATGTGTTTCAATTTCTTACCATTCCATATTGATTTGTCCTTATCTAGTTATTTTAATGGCATGTGTTATCAGTTATTTACCTTTCCATATTGATTTATTCTTATTGATTCATTATTTCATCCACTTTACTTACCCTTACTGAGCATCTAGGCTCACCCTTATTATGTTTCTTTTCCCCATGTTATGAATAGGAATCCTTTGAATGAGTTTCAAGGATGATGAGTTTTTACTTATTTTATGATTTATTTTATTTTAACAATGTATTATGGGTATAATTTATGTAATCTAGTTTTCCAAAACTGCTAAAATAATTTGTCCTTCAGGATTTGATTCCATATAATCATGCCAATGTAATAAAACAATACACTAGCTCTGGGTTTCTAGGGTCAGGGTATTACAATTGGTATCAAAGGAAGTTTAGAAGTAACCTTGGAAACTAGATTTAGAAAACATATATTAGGGAACATAACCATAAGATATACTTTTATGATAAGTACAGAAGAACATCCTATAATTTTGTTAAGGTAGAGATTATGTGGGTATTCTTAGAAATACATCCCTATTTGGATACTACAAGTGGGAGTGGTTCTGGAATAAATGTATCTAGGGGTAACAACTCTAAAAGTGAGTGTCAGGACTGACTCAACATAACTTGGTACACTACAACACGCCTTTATGTTCACTTGGTTTGACACTCCCAAGGGATACTCTTAGGATAATTAATATTTTCTTTGAAAACCATTATGAAGGATTTGAAAGTAAATATATCCTCAAAGAAACCATGTTTATTATTATGAGATTATTTATGGAATTTTTTTTCAATTTATGATTAGTGTTTCAATAGTTTTGGGATTATACATTATGTCATGTAATGTTATGATCTAATCTAGTAGATGCCATTCTTTAGAAATGACACCTAGAAGGAATAATGGTATCACTACTCATGGAAAATGTAGAGATTTCCCTACTGAGAAAACCAATACATCTGGTATTGGAATGGATAAAATGATGTCTATATCATGGTAGCTTAATCAAGTTATGAAAAATAACCTTACCCGAATGGAGAAACATATTCCATAGTGATGATATCCTATGTTGGATTGATTTATGTGACATAGGACCCCATCATTTAGTGGGACTACTGACCCAATGGTGGATGAGTAATGGATTAAGTCTTTTGAGAAGATATTCATGGAATTGGGATGTGGTGAAAAGGTAAAGGTTACAATTTTAGTACATTTTTTGAATAGTGATGTGGATCAATGGTGGTATTTGATCCAGAATACTAGGGAGGAAGAAGAAATAGAACTCATGGAATATAGATCTTTTAAGGTGATGTTCTTTGATAAATACTTCCATCATGAGAAAAAAACTAACATGAATTAAAAGTTCATTAGTTTAAAGAAAAAGGAGGAAGAAAGTGTTACAGATTATAAATCTACCTTTACTAGGTTAGCAAGGTATACGAAAGATTTAATATGCAACATGGAATGAAATATTGATCATTTCTTTGATGGACTTAAGCCAAGTCTCTGAAGGGCGTTGGTGTCTCAAACAGTTTATTCATATGATGTAATATTTTTATGTGCTATAAAGATAGATAAATAATTCTACAAGTCCTATGGCTTCAAAGGGAAGAAAGATAAAAATAGAAAGGAAGAGAAAATGAAAGATAAAGGGAAGAAGAGAAATAATGATTTTCACACATGTGATAATTGTGGAAATAATTACCCTGGTAAATTATTTAAAGGATTGGGATATTGTTATAAGTGCAGAGAAAAGGGTCACTGGGAAAAATAATGAAAAGCAAAGAAGTAAAAAAGCTACTTTTTGGTGTTAAAAATATAAGAAGATGAGACACTATACAAATGAATGGCCCAAGTGTCAAGAGAATATACCTCATAATAAGCTAAAGGGTCAAGGTCAAGCATATTTTATTGACATGACTGAATTGGAATAATTAATGAAATTCTGTATTTAGATCTAATAAGTGTGTTGTAAAAATATTTTATTTATGATGTTCTCATCATATGATTTATGAAATATATAGGTATTATACTACAATACTTTTTCATTAAGGATTTTAGATCAAATGCTGAATGGTACCAAGAAAATGTAATAATTAGAAATTAAAAAATTTCAGAAAACACATAGTTGAGGGAAAGATAACCATTAATATGTTCCTAATGTTAAGACAATGATTTTTGGATAAATAAATGATTGGTTTTGAAAAAATATTTCAGATAAGTGATGAATACCTAGGAACTGAGTAATGATTTATTGAAAAAGTGGGTTATTCTATCATTTATTGAGTTGACATCATTTTTGGATTTAAGGAATATATCCAATAATATATGTTCTATTTAAGGAATAATAAGCATGCATGTTTTCAATAAGGTTTTATGGTAATTAAATTTATTACCATATTCACATGTTTGGTATGTGATGATTGAAATCCAATTCATGTTATTTGAAAAGTTAATTTTGGAAATTCAGTGAGTTTCCTTCTAAAGTGTTGGTTCATAATATTTTAGATAAGTTAAGTATTTATGAAATAGTTTAATTTGATATTTATATAAGGTTTTAGAGGTTAATGTATTACTTCACCATATGATGCATCTTGTGCTAAGAAAATAAGTAGAAATAGTTCAAGGAACAACTGAAGGATAAGATTATGTTTATGAAATATAAACTTATATTTACTTATATTCTTATAGAGTGAAATAATTCCTCAACTATAGAAAAAATGGTCTTGAAAAAAAATGTTGTCTTATTATCATCATTTTAGATGATATTAATGACCTTTTTAATAATAGTGGTTTATGGATTTGGGGTCAACAGCTTTTAGTTGAACATGTTCTCTATCAATCACCACCAGAACTTAATTTTTAGATTTTTCTTCCATACCCATGTTTCCATTTCCCATATATGTTCCATAATAGGGAACCTAGTTATGTGACCGTTGTAATTATATTTCTATCTTATTAAGAATATGTGTTATTAACCCTATTAATGATGTGGGTTTTTCAAAAATAATTTATTTTGAAATATCAAAACCTTTTTTACTGAGATCAATTTTTAATTGCGAGGATTCAATTTATTTAATGTGGGGAGAATGTAACACCACAAGACTTTAAAATATTTTAATTTTAGAATAAATTTAATTATTTTTCTAGATTAATTTATAAGAAACACCTAGTTAATATTATGTTACATGAAAAATAAATTTTATATTTATCTACATAGAACACTAAGGTTAGCTTGTGTTACATGAAATACTGACTCTCCTCAATGTCTTGCGTAACACATAAGGTCGAGTTTTACCGAAAAATAATATATTATTAAAAATATTATTATTTAATATAATAAGATACAACCTACTCATTAAATGTATAGTTATGAATAGGATTAATGAACTTTTGAAAATATATGGTTGAATTAATTAGTTACAAATTAATTATAAATGAATATAAGAACCAATTGAATATAAAGGGAATGTTTTTATAAAAATATATTTTTATGCTCATGAAGTCATTTTATCCTAATAAATTAAATTAATTATAATTATTGAGTGATATTAATGTAATATATATATATATATATATATATTATATTCAATAAAATATTTTTTACATTCATCTAATATATTTTATAAGCATAAGATAAGAACAAACCCAATATTACACACAAAAACCCATATTTTTATAAAGGTAATTTTACCACATTTTAATGGAGCACCTACATTAAATCTAAATTTTGAAAATTTTATGAATTTAATATAAAATAATAAAATTCATTTTTAATTAGAAATTTTAAAATTATGATAGGGTGAATTTTTGGTATTTTTCTGTGAAGTTTTATTTTTTGATGAATAGTGAAGAATATTGAATTTTAATTTAAAACCTCCTTTTTATCTAATTTATTTATAAGTTTAAATTACATTTTTATTGGTTTTAAATATTAATTAGATCAATTATAATTATATTTATCAAATTTAGGTGATTGCAATCAATTTAACATTGAAATTGGACATAAAAACTTGACAAAATTGTGAATGTTTTTACTTTAAAAACCCCCAATGTCATCCCATCTACATGATTAATTATAAATTAATTTATGCCACTATATGATTTGAATTTGGAAAAATAGATTCCATATTTTTAATAAGAATCAATTTTTAATGTAACTAATGTAAAATTAGTTCTTTACAAAAAATATTAGTGAAAGTTATTAAATTAATTACAGTGATTAGGAGAAAAATTAGTTTAACAAAGAACTAAAACTTAAACTTAAGGGACAAAATGAACTAGACACTTGTCCAAAATAAGTTTTATATAAATATTTAGAACCTATAATAAATTTTCTCAAATTTGGTTTATTATTGGATCCAATTTTCATAGAAAAAACGTGGGTGGAATTCACTTTTCAAAAATTTATAAGAATGCCACTCCTCCATTATAAAAGACGCTCACCTCTCCCACTTATTCACACCTCTCAAGCCAATTTTTCTTGACCAATATACACCCAAATATCTCCTAAAAATACCTCCCCTAAACCTAGAATCACCACATTAGCCATAAATACATCCAAGGAATCCCTTCTGTGCAAACCAAAAAGAGTTACCCGAATAAGAAGTAACATCCTTCCTCAAGATCTTTTGTTTTATTTTCATTATCCACCCTATAAAATCTTATTTTTCCATGATTATATAATAAAAACGGTATCCTAAATATATATAGTTGTTTTTACTCTAAGGTTTATACCTAAACGTATAGAAACTTCCATCTAATGGGTAATGAACATACCGTTTATGTGTACAACGAACTACTGCTTCACAAAACAATGTCATTCATTTTTCCTTTACCACATCTCATGGTTGGGTATTATGATTGAAATTACATATATATATTATATATATAATTATTTTATGCTTATTTGAATTTTATATAATACATACCCTTATTATTTACATTTTGTGTAAATAATATAACATTGTTTGTAGACGTATGGACTACTGCCTCCTCAAAGTGATGTGATTCGTTCACACTATACATGGAACATATAAAGGATGGTTTTAATTAAATATATGTAACATAAATGAAATATATATGATATTCATGACATAATTACCTTTATGGAAACATAATATATCATTTTATTTATTACCCTTTTCACACAATAAAAAGTGATAATGTCGGTCATGGACTTGTGGACTACCGCCTCCATGAAACAAAATCAAAACCTAATTGAACAATGAAAATATAGGTAAACTGATGGATCATGGACTTGACACCACTACCACACCCCAATCCCCTATCCACCCTTTACCCCAACTGAGTGTGGTGGGGCATAAGAATTCTATAAATAATTATATATTATTAAATAACATGTTATTTATGATATAATGATCATTTTGGAAATATAGTGTTAATTACATTTTTTCCATAACAATCACTAAAAAATGGGAATGTTACTCATACACATGTACGACCTACTATGTCCATGATTGTAATGTTGGTTAATTTTTCATAACCATATTTCATGATTGGTTTTAAAATTATAATTGATGTAAAAATATGATAATTATGTCATGATTATTATTATTTATATTTTTATATAATGATACTTTGACCAAATTTGACCTACCGA
This sequence comes from Viscum album, assembly GCA_963277665.1. Lineage (NCBI taxonomy): Eukaryota > Viridiplantae > Streptophyta > Magnoliopsida > Santalales > Viscaceae > Viscum > Viscum album. The sequence continues at coordinate 1,227,289,918 of OY728146.1, forward strand.
ATCCATTTTTGACACATAAAACGAATATGGTCAAAACAACCAATGTAAATATAGTTTGATTAAGTATTTGTATAAAACATTGTAATAAGTGAATTAAAAGTAATAATAAAGTTAAAAAAGGTTATGAAGAAAGTGAATAATTAATATAAGTTTATTATTCAAGAATATAAAGACACACGTAAAAAGTCAGTCTCAAGGTAAGATATTTCATATCAATTTACATTCCATTGATACTTATTTGTTGTTATACACCAATTCGCTTTTATATATGGTGTATATACTACCCTTTTACATGTTATATCATTAATTTATTTATTCTCATGATATTATATGTTTCATTTCATGTTATTTATTCTTGGGGATTACGATACAAATGTTTCAAAGTGGTATGAGGCACTTTGGATTGTTTAAAGATTATTTCCCTCAAGAATGTTTTTAACAATATTTTAATGATATTTCCATTCATCAACCTCAAAACCCATTTTTATTACTTATCCACCATTAGGGAATTATTTTTAAGTCCATATCTTCTACTCTATATGTATATTTGATAAGGAACATTATTAAATAGATTATTAGATATATGAGTAATGCTTTGTACTGGTACAACACCGAAGGGGACCATTTATAGGTAGCCACTAGATACATCAGTAGTCCCATGAGATGAATAAATTAGCCAAATTAGATGGGTTTTACCCAATATGCTAAAACGTCTTGTGAAAGGTCTTAATGATAAAGGTATAATGTACTTAGGAAACATGGTATCTAATAATTAAGCATTTCCCTCTTTTAGACTCAGTTTCTATTTATACATGATATTTTTTATTTGACATATCTATGGATTCATATTATTATAAGTTTATTGATCAATTTTCATGTGTTTCATTTTCTTAACTTTCCATATATATTATTCCTTATTTCGTTATTTTAATGTCATGTTATATCCATTATTTACCTTTCCATGTTGATTTATTCTTATCGATTCATTATTACTTTGACATTACTTAACCTTAATGAGAATCTGTGATCACCCTTATTATGTTTCTTTTACCTAGGTTATAAAGAGGAATCCTTTTAATTATTTTCAAGGATTATTAATTTTTTTTACTTATGTTATGATTTATTTTATTTTCCCAATGTATTATGGGTATCATGTATATAATCTAGTTTTCCAAAACTACTAAAATGACCAGTCCTTTATGATTTGATTCCTTATAATCATGTCAATGTAATAAAATAATGCACCTTCTCCATGATTCTGGGGTTGGGGTTTTACACTATAAATTATTACTTATAGTTTTTAAACAATCACTTTTGATTCTAGGTCATATGTTATACTATATAATTGGGTTAAAAGGCGTTTCAAATATTAACATTTAAAATTTGGAAATAAATTTTTTCATAAATTTTTTTAATTAATTATAAGTAATTTATAATTAATTAATTTATAAACCTTTTATAAATTGAAATATCCTAAAATACCTTTCATAATTATATATAAACATTTTATAAACCATTAAAAAAATTAATAATTTAAAAACATTTTTTAAAACATTTTATGTTTACCCTTATGATAAATCCATATTATAAATAAGGGCATACTCCATACACCATTACATTGTCCATTAGGAATAACATTTATGTTATTAATTTATTCATAAATTTTTATTTACCCCCTTTATTGATTTTTTATGAAAATTTCCAAATTGTTGTGAAATATTCATGTTTTAAAATTAAATATAATTTTTGAGCATTATTTGAATTAATCCATATTCAAGTTAGTTTAATTTTTTAATCATAACTCTCATAATATTGATCCAAATTGTTTACTTATTGTTTTTAGGGCCCCTTATTCAATTTTTAACACATCATTATCAGGAACATTTGTCCAATTAGTCCATTTGAATGGTCATATGGTGCACAAAAGAAGGACCAAAGAATCTATGAAGAAACTGGACCATCCATGAAGATTCGATTTCTGGACTCAATCCAAAAGTCCAAAATCATTGATTCTCCACAAAAATTTGGGTGACAATATAATTCATCTTGGATAAAAATTTAAAATCCCAAATCCATAAAAGGGGCCCTAATGATTCTATGAAGTCCAGCCCACCATTCTGTCTGAGAATTAAAACCAGCACACAATTATAGAATTTTATCCTAATATAGACATCAATAAGATATGATATTCTTCAGTGTGAAATCCAATACATATATTTAAGACTTTGTATAATATATTATTTGGATGTTATGGCATCTTCCTATTCAAAAATCGATTCACATTATAGCCTTTGAAAAACTGTTGATAAAAATGGATAATTGCCCATTGTTTAGTAAAATAAACATAACTTTGGATAAAAAAGTCCAATGAACTCAAAAATTTAATATTATACATAAAAAATAAATATATAAAACTTTTAATAATATAATATCTCAACATTCAGTTGTTTGGATGGACAAATTGGAGTTCCAAGTGGAGGGGAATATTTGGAAAGCAAAAAGTCCACTAACTTGGGATATAAATACATCACCCTCTTCTCCTTGCATAGAGATGGAATTTCATAGAAAATGTGGATAGGTTAACATGAACAAGGCTCTAAAAAATTATTGGGAGGATCTGAAATACTCAAGTTTCTACTTGAGATACTATTACTCCATGCTTCTTTTGATTTACTTTTTCATTTTTCTTCATTTATAATCTCGTAAGTGTTTGTATTTGTAATTATATTTTAATGCATGTTTATTTTTCATTATATATTATTATAATCCACATATATTTTTTAATATTAATTTTCTTAAAATGGTTCAAATAAAGTTTAAAATCACTCCCTTCTTTCGCTTTCTCATTCAATATAAATTGTGATTTTACCTCTCTTCACATTTCGTGTGTGTATTCAGCGCAACACTATTTCATTGCACCGTTCATTTAATTTTATTTTAAAAACATAACTATAAACCATATATAATCATATTACTATCAATATTAATGGATGAGTGAATATACCATTGGGGTGAGTAATAATTTTGGGATTTTAAGTGATTGAGAGATTTTGCTCATTGAGTATTATTTAGGTTAACATTGTGTATGTTAAACATAAAATGTCATGGATTAATGACATGTTTTGTTTAATTTGTGGATTACATGGATTATTGGAACCATAAATACACTAAAAAAAACAAGTTTTGACTGATTATAACCCTACGTTAATTTAAGTCTTGGATTAAGGCCTTAACACTTGGGAATTCCGATCAAAGTCATCTTGTGAAGTGGGTGTTAATTTAATGAAATATAAAGCAAAGCTCAAGGATATCACAAACTTAACTACCTAATTATGAACTCATCCAATAATTATTAAATTTTTAAATCAATATTTACTAATCAATAATTTTATCTAATATCTACAAACAAACCCCCCCATTAAAAATACAAATTAATCAAAAGAAATCAACTATAAAAAGTTTCATCACCAAGGATTAGAACTGAGTGTCTCTATACACATTATGAAATCACCAAACCCTTGAATGGTCTATAGTAAAAAATCATCCACACTTCACCCATGCGTAGAGGTAAGTCACTTATTACCTTCACGTGGATTAAAAATAATGCGCTGCATAAAGGTTATATGAATATTACCTTTAAACAACTCATTTTTCATAAGGGTACAAAAGATATTACCATTACATGAATGATTCACATAAGGGAATGTCAAAATTTACCTTTAAAAAACCTTTAGGTACCACTGTATAGGGGTACTATATTCATGAAAACCATTTTCATAAAGGTAACAAAGATGTCACCGTTATAAAGACCTTCTCAGTAAGGGTATGACCTTTATGGAAACTTCACCGTATAAAAGTAAATTACCCAATTAAAATTACGTAACCATTTTCATGTAAGGGTAAGATCAAGTGACCCTTAATTAAGGGTTAATATAGGTTAATTATAAATCCCAACTGCGTAAGGGTTAACTTTTTTTCTAGATCTTTATAAACCTAGAAAATGATGATCTATTTTGTGATTGTTATTTATTTTAATGCCAAATTTCATAAATCTGAATGATGAGTTCCCTTTTATACCACTTTTAGGTTTCATATAAATCTAATAACACTTATTAGACACAATAAAAGTAATTAGAAACGAAATCCAAATATCTCCCAAAAAGATAAATGAAACATGTGATAAAATTAAAATGAAGATTAGATATAAACATCTATACATTAGATCAAAGATCCACTGAAAAATTTACTATATTATTTTGATATGTTTTATAAAGATCACCAAAGTGAAAAAAAATCATCCAACCTCCATAGGTATCTATAGTCTGATTTCAATCATTCAACGTCCATATGAGATTTATCCTTCCTCCACTACCTGCTAGAGCATCTAATGAAAAGAAAAATAATAAAGAGAGAAATATGTCAAGGAGTATTGGACAAGTATGAGGATATGAATCCACACTCATACACTTATATATCATGACAATGGTTTGTAAATCCACAAGGAAAACCCTCAAGCTGTAGCATTAACTCAAGTGTTCATAACACACAAGTGAATTATTTGACCAATAAATGTATTGGTCATATGAATTCTATACCAACTAACTTCTCATCTTATGAAATGGTTACTTGAATGATAGAATACATAGTATAAACACAAAATAATAATAGTTTTTTGTAATTTCATATTGCATAAAATAATACACCCTTATGTTCATGTAAATCATAATTTTCATATATTATATATATCATATATATAAGAGGATATAGGGAATATCTCCATAAAATAACACACAAAATTATTAAATATGAGAAATATTTTATTAATATTAATATGGGAGTTCTCATTAAAATACATTAACCAAAATTGCAAGATTAATCGAAGGCTCTAAAAGAGATAAAAATACCTAACTAGCAGTACATATATTTTAATAAATAATTATTTGTTTTATCCTAATCCTCAATGAAATTTACTAATTTTTAAATATATTTGTGATAATGGATATCAAATTTATACTATTGATAGAGGTACTGGATACCTCTATATAATAATCATTAATAATGAGTAAAAATTGATTCAAGATAAATTTTCAAGACCCCCTTTAGGTTTTACTATGTCAATATATGTGTAATTGAATCAAATATGGTAGATTGAAAGTTTATATACCATGATGCATTTATTATATTATATAGACATTTGGGTTATCCTAGATCAATAATGATGATGAAAATAATTAAATTGATGTGTGGCCATCCATTTTTTGATAAAAAGGTTCATACACCTGAAGATTTGTCACATGTTTCATGCTTTTAAGTCAAATTGATTATAAGAACTTCAAAATTGAAAACTAAGATTGAATACCCATGATTTTAGAAATAATTAATGGTGGCATATATGGTACAATTAATCCACCATGTGTTACATTTAGATATTTTATTATCTTGAATTATACACCAACTAAATGGTCCCATGTGTGCTTATCATCAACTCACAACCTGGTGTTCACGATGTTTCTTACCCAAATAATAAGGTTAGGGTCATAACTCCAAGATTATTCAATAAACCATATTTAGTTTGATAGTGAATGATCATGACATGCTTTTAATAATTATTACATGTCTATTGGAATAAGTGTTGAACATTATGTAGCTCATGTTAACACTCAAAATGGTTAGCTGGATCATTTATAGTGTGATTATAACTTATCATTAGATCACTTATTATGAAATCAAAATTTCCTAGTTCGACAGGGAGATATGAAATTTTTTATGAAATAATACTAATTCAAATAATACCATCAAAATATCGTGATTTTCCCCTTTTAAATTAAATTATAGTTAGAGACCAAATATTTCACATTTAAGAACATTTAGTTGTACTATATATGTGCCAATATAACCCAAAAAATGAACATAAATTTGACTTCAAAGAAGAATGGGGATTTACATTAGTTTTTAATATCTATTGATCATAATGTATCTTGAGACAATGATAGGATATGTATTTATAAAAATATTTATTGGTTTTCTTTTTGATGAAAAAAGTTTCCTATATTAAAGGAAGAAAATCAATCAAAAAAATATTATGGAAACAACTTAATTATTTCATCTTGAACTATCTAAAAGTGTGAGTAAACTAAAATTTCAAAAGATTTTTAATTTTAAAAATTTTGAAAATCAATTTCTCGATAAATTCAATGGTTCAAAATGGGTTAAAAAGTCATACATAATCAATGAAAATTCACTAGTCATAATAGATGTCCCCAAAGGACAATCTAATGGTACTATCAACAGTGATTTCAATTAATTTCAAAATTTTATAGGGACACTAGTTTAAAAGATAAAAATATACATAAAATTAAAGGGAAACAACCCATGGTAGTTGAAGAAATAAATTTACATAAGGATAATGGACATTTTACCGACCAGGAAATTACTCGAGAAACCAATATACCAAGAGTACATTATCATGATCAAGATGACATTTCAATAAATTTTACTAACACCTAAAATTATTAGAATCAAGTGGAAACCCTTATTGATGACTCATTTTCATGAAATTTGGAACTTTATATTATTAATGAGGATCAAGATCCTATAATAGTTGTTGAATATCATGATAGAAAGGATTGGGATAAATGGAAAGTTGAAATCCAATTTAAATTAGACTCTCACTCTAAACAAAATATTTTTGGATCTATTGTGAAAACCCCAAAAGGTATTAAACCCATTGGATATAACTGGGTATTTGTGAGACAGTGTATCAGACCCCCTCCATTGGTACTCCTCCTGGATCAGTAGTAAAGAGAAGGAGTGACCCCCAATCCCTGACTCTAATAGTCCCCATGATGGTGACTAGAACCAAGGGTATAAAACACACAATAGGAAGATTTACCATTATAATATAATTTTAATGATAAGAGATAATATGAGAACCAATAATCAATGCCACATCATATAAATAAACCAAGATCCCATATAATAAAATTCAAAAATGCATGATATGAAATACATGAAAGTATCTAATATAAATATAACATCCCTTCCCTCTTCATTCTCTTGAGAATTTGGTAGGATGTTACTTGGCCTTAATAAACATCCCTAAGGTTCCAAACGCTGGTAATAAATAATAAGGGATTCATTTACAGATGGGGGAAATATTTTACCTTTTTAAAATAAAACAACCAAACTAAACATCCCATAATAAAATAAAACTACATGATTCATGATAAAAATGTTAAAAAAATAAAAGTAAAACCATTTATATCAAATTTCAACTAGAAAAATGTACCACAGTGGAAGACTACAATATCAAAGTATACAGCGGAAGATAAAACCAAAAAAACCAAAAAGTCTCCCAAAAACAATCCAAGATTCCAACATGCTCCATGCTCTAAATCCACAAAAACAACATAAGTATCATGGAGTAATGATAATTATGTGTGATACTTTAACTTTTCTTGTGTCCTGATAAATGGAATCTGAAAAATCACCAAAGTGCCAAATTAGGAGTGATTAGTAAAACTTAGTAGGTTTTCACAAAATGACTTCCCTACTCATGCCACTAGGATAGAAAATGTTATCATATTTATATAAAATAGTTTATATAAATAAATTTATAAAAATTGTTTATATCCAAATATAAAAAAGTTCCATAGTAACATAGTTTTCTCAAAAAATAACAAGTTCCAAGTAAAGAAACCAAACAATGTTCTAAAACAATTTCACACATTTCATTTGGCATATACCATTCCAATCCAAAAATACACACATAAAACCATTCATACTTTGTTATGGAAGTTGCATACTCATGGGTGGTTTCTAATTGATCTAACAAGTCATCACAAGGTAATTAAATCCCATGTTCCATTACACCTTTGGAACCGAGCACCAAGTCATATTTCAAACAAGTCTCATAAATGCAACATGAACATACACAAACCCATTAGGCCAAACCATTACGAAATAATCATGACAAAACTATTTCAATAAAACAAAAATTTTAATTTAAAACCTTTCCAAAAATTGTTTTTGATGAGTCAAACCAAGAAACTATTTTAAAATCAACATTTTAAAAACCATTTAACAACTAATTTAGCACAAAAATTCCATAACTCACACAATTCCACAACACATACTTAAATAAGGTTTCTACCATGATTTGTACAAAATTTCCATAATAAATTTCAGTAAATTAAAAAAATTTAAAACTAAGCCTTAAATTTTCAAATAGAAGATTCGATAGTGAATCCACATACCTTGGAAAACATGGAGAAAATAGAAAACAACACAAAAAAATCCATGAAAACAGGTCGAATCTCCAGAAACCCACATTAGATATCCTCCTCTATCATCAAAAAAAGCCAAATGTAATCATATTTTGCATAAAATACCTTATATATATCCAGAATGAACATAGATATAAGAAACCAAGAGAGAGGGAGAAGCAGATCTAGGGAAAACCATCAAGAACAACCAAGAATGATCACTTATCATGATAGAATAACTTCAATGCACCAAGAAACTCCTGTGTATCACTTCAAAATCTGCAAGGAAATATTACCTAGACTTTGAGAGGAATAAATACTGAGTTAGGTTCAGTTTGGGGCAAGAAAGATGGGTTAAAAGACAAAACCAACATAGATCCACTTTTTGTGGATCTAATTTTTAAACCATGCACAATTAGTCGCACAATTAGTAAAATTGTGCACTAACCATGATTTAGAAATTAGATCAAGGATGAACCCCACACTATTATCTCACATGGTTTCCAAACCATGCACTAACCATGCCAAATTTCCCTATCTCAAGTTTCACGTTTTCTCCTAGGCGGCTACACAGTTTGGACAAACTGGGTGCCTACCCATGCGCCTTCCCCTTAGCCTCTGTCTCATTATGAATGGTTTCTTGTAGGTGTTTCATGGTTTCCCCTAACTGTTCAAAACCTATAAAAACTTATAAAAGTCCCAAAACATTCCAAGATTCTTCAAAACTATCATAAACTTAACCCAAACAATTTATATACTAAAAAAGAATAAAATAAGGGTTAATTACTTGAAATTGGGTGTGCTAAATTCTCCCCACCATTGGCCTTTACGTCTAAAAAAAGTAGAAAATCATCACTATCCTGAAAGAGTTTAGAACATTGATTTATCATTTCTTTCTTACATTCCCAAGTCTCTTTCGAAATCTGACCATGTTTCCACAAAACCCGCATTAGAATGATGATTTTCCACACAAGACTCTCTCTTGCCTATCAAAAATCTGCACTGGGATATGTAACAATAAAGCATCCAAATATAGTTCAATTTGATCCCATAAAATCACATGGTCAGGATTAGACTGATACCTTTTCGATTTAGATACATGAAACACATTATGCACCACACTAAACCATGGTGGTAATGCAAACCAATATTCTACCTCACCAACCCATTCAAGTATCTCAAAAGGGACTATATATCAAGAAGATAACATAACCTCATTCCCAAAATGTTTATGTTTAATCCTTACAGAGATAATAAAAAATATATGATCACTCAATGTGAACTATAACAATCCTTGATCTACATAATATTTATGAATACTCTAATCCATCTCCATATGTTTTCTCATCAATTGAATCTTCTCCATTATTTCTGGGAAAAGGCTCATCCCAACCAGTGAAGTCTCACATATTTACACCCAACAAAGTAGAGAATGACAAGGACACCCATATAACGCTTTAAAAGGAGACATATGTATTGAGCTTGATAACTATTGTTATATGAAAAATCTACTAACCGAACATGTTCTTCCTAGAAGCCACCAAAATCTATTACACAAGACCACAACATGTCTTACAACATTTTTATCATACACTTATATTATCCATCCATCTAAGGATGATACACTATACTCATTGTAAACTGAGTCCCAAACGTTTTCTGTAAGTTTTTTTTGGAAATGAGACGTAAACCTCAGATCTCTTTTTGACAATATCAAAACTGGTATGCCATGTCTCTTTACCACTTATCAAATATAAATTCTTAACAAGTCCTCCACCATATGATATTCACGAATAGGGATGAAATGAGCTGAATTTGTGAGCCGATCCACTATCACCCATATGGAATCGTGTTTCTGAACTATTCTTGGGAGACTTGTTACAAAATCCATAGGTATCTTCTCTCATTTCCTCATAGGAATAGGTGTCTTCTCTCATTTCAACATACCTACTAGTCTATGATTCTATACCTTAACTTGATGACAAGTTAAGCATCTTGAAACAAACTTAGAAACTTTACTTTGCACACCAATCCACCAAAACTACGCTTTTAACGCCTTATAAATCTTCTATATTCCAGGATGAACAACCCATCTTGAATGGTGGTTGTAACACCCCAAGATTTTTACAAGATATATTTTTTTAATTTATTTGATGTATTATTTTGTAAAATACACCAAGATAAGATTATGATACATGAAATACTATCTTATCTTGTTGTATACACAACACTATACTTGGATTGTGTTACACACAATTTCAAGTTCTTTTGATAGAATTTATTTCACGCAAGACCGAGTTTAAGCGAACAACTAAATATTATTATGTTATCTTATAACCTAGTCATTATAATGGTGGGTATGAAAAATATTAACTAAATTATTAAAATATTATTAATTCTTTTGTGACTAATTTATTATAAATAAAAATAATACCCTTTTTAAATAAAAGGAAATGTTTTTCTAAAAAACTATTTAAATGAAAATAAGCGAGTTTATGAAATAATAAAATCACTATTGATGGATTTAATTAATTAAATATATAAGTAATATATCAAATATAATGTTTTAAATTCAACTTATATGATTTATATACATGATATAAGAATAAATTCAATTTTTTAGATAAAAGAAGTATTTTTCAAAAAATGCAGTTTTACTGCCTTTTGATGGATCACCGATTTTAAATCTAGTTTTTAACAATTTTTTATATTTTATTTTAAAAAATAAACTTATTATTTTTAATTTTGATATAAAAATTTACTTTGGATGAATTTTTGTTATTTTTATGATAAGTTTTATGTTTTTATAAATAGTAAAAATATACTAAATTTTAATTAAAAATAACTTTTTCATTGAAATAATTTATATGGTTAAATTATATTATTTAATTATTTTAAAGTATAAACAGAATATATTTTTATCATTTAATATAATTTTGGTAATTGAAATTAATTTTACCATGAATTTAGATGTAGAAACATTCCAATCTTTTGCAATATTTTAACTTTTAAAACCCTTTTTTATTCCCACAATGGGATTAATTTTAAATTAATTACTAAAACTTCTATGTTTTTAATTTTTAAAAATGGATTCCATATTTTTAATAAGTGGTTCCAAATTATGTAAATATATTTCTTTTATTTTTGGGCACTATGAATAGTAACTTTAGTAATTTTTATTAATACGGTAAAAAGGTAAATTGTATAATTAAGGGTAAATATAATATTATAAAATTACTATAACACTTTTAATAATATAATTGAATGAGTTATTTTAGACCCAAATAATCCTTGTGTATAAATAGTACCATTTTGAAGCCACTTTGATTAGATTAGGACATTTAATATATTTTATTTAAAGAAAAGTTAAATACATATTACTCAAATTTTAATAAATTTATAATTTTTAAAATAAGGTTATAAAGAATATATATTTGACTATAAATACTTAATTGAAAAACAAAATGTTTTTCTATATCTTGGTAATTTAATTTTAATTTTTAGGAAATAAATAATTACTTTAAAGGCTTATACAATGATGATGTCGAAATTATTTAACTGATGAAAAACCAAAAAAATAATTTTTATTAAAATATTAATAACCATTAAAAGAACAAAAAACTTGAAAAAAATCTTATTAGTTGAATTTAAATAAACCATAATCATACAAGGGTATAGTTATTTACCATTTGGAGCCATATGGAAAGGATTATGATACTTATAATATTTTATTTAAAATGATGTTAAAGTTGTCACATTCATGTTTTAATAAGTATAACATTTTTAATATATAATTTTGCAGAAGATATGTTCAACTATAAGTATTATTATGAAATAAATAGGATTTATCTTAATTATACTATTTTATTTTTAATTTTTATTCAAAAAATAAGTGTATTAAATAATTACACAAAATTGATTTTGAAATTATGTTATTAATGGAGATTACAAGTAAATGTTATTAAAAATATTAAAATAAATATAATTTGGGATAATTAATATATAAAATTACTTTTATAGATTAACTCTAACCCTTAGGGATATAATAAAATATTTTTTTTGCGGATAAAATCTTATCTTGATATTTTTAAAAATCAATAAATTGAATAGTGTCAAAATTGACACTTGATTATTTATCAAAATATAGTATTATTAAATTATTTAAAAATAATAAAACATTTTTAAAAATTTGTAATAATTATTATATGGTGTAAATTTATCTAATTTATTCATTTATGGTCTAATTGACGTCAAATAAGTAAATATTTCACCCTTATAATATTGAAATATTTATTACCTTAGTTAAAAATTAAATATAATAACTAAGTATTAATTAAAAGAATAAGGTTTAAATTGACATCAAATATGGAATAAAATTTACTCATTGATGATATTACCACCTTATCTCATATAATATTATAAAACATTGCATTTTTGAGGTTTTTTGATTTGTTTTTATTTTATTATAAATTAATATTTTTGGAGATTCCAAATGTTCCCCTCACCTCAATTATAAAAGGATACATCATCCCTCACAACTTAACTTCTCTTTGAGCCTTAAATATAGAATATACCCTAAAAATTTCAATTATAAACTTCATTTTTTACATTCTATAGGCTTTGGTATTCTCAAAAGACAAACTCTAGTGTCTTTAAGAGGATATTTGGAGGGAGATCGTCGAAGAAAAGGTAATATCCTCTACTAATTATTTCAAACTTATTTCTTATTATACTTCCTATACCTAAGTTTTATCAATTATAAAGTAATAAATATATTATAAAATATATTCCTAGATATTATTATGATTATGGAACAACCATATTCCACCTTATATCCATCTTACGAAAAATAAAATCACCACGTATGCGTACGTATGACATACCGTCTCCACACCGTGGTGTAATATGTTTTTTCACCACCACCTTACATGGATAGGTATAATGATGGAAATAATAAATATATATTATAATTATAACAATATGTTGATTATAGAACAATATATATAACATCCACTTACATATCATTTCACAATTATGGGAATGAAATCATCACTCATGCGTACATATGACCTACCGTCTCCACAATACGATGCGATTAATTCTAGATGATATTAATTAAATAATGATTATATAAATGTATATAATTAATAAATATTATAAATATTATGTTAATATAATTTTTAATGATATAATTATTACCTAAGAAGAATAGCTAGAACTTATTCAACAAAACATGCATAAGAAAATGAAGCAGTTAACACCTAAAAGAAGAGTAATAATGATATATTATTAAACAGGTATTAATATGATCATATATGATATCATAAATGTAAATATGGTTCTAGAATAAGTCAATGAAATTATTTAAATCACTATACACGAGGTTCAAATACATACAAAGGATATCATACCTAAGGTAAGGGATAATTTTGAAATCTCATTATTATCTGAGATTGTTTATACATAAGTATTTATTGGATATTATTTATCATCCATGTATTTGTTTTAAAAAAATGATTTCATAAATTGTTTTACTATTCTCATATGGAATTTTAAAGTCATTTTTACCCAGTTTTTGACTTTTTACTACATGGTTTGAAAGTAATCTTTCCTTTATTTTCCATACAAGGTACTTTTTGAATTTTACAGCAAAAGTACAAGAAGAATGTTTTTTAACTAATACAACATGAATGGATTCTTATGATTTCATAACAAATTATTTCCATGAATCTTACCTTATAATATTTCAAGTATATTTTATAATAACTTCTTTTCTTTTAAAATTTCATGGTATTTTAAGAAAATAAAATGTTTTTTAAAAAGAAAGGTTATTTTCCTCAATAATTAATTTTAAGTGTCCTATAAAAATTATTTTCCATCTAAGATGGAATTATTTAATAGGGTTATGTTCCAAGTATACTATCCCTATTATTCATATGGTTTTATTGTGTTTATGAAGGAATGATATTTATTAAATCCATTTTTTACAAGGATTATGTTATGAATGATGTTTAATAAACCCATTTTATTCCTTGGGTTATGCTATGATGAATGATTTATGTTTTTGCAGCACACTTGAGAATGATTTCATTATAAGATGGGTGGGACCTATATCTCCCTGCAATGCATTGGGTAAAAGTTTATAACCCATGAGATTGACAATAATGGAATGATAAATCATCTCGATTCAGTAATGCCTGGATAGAATGTTAAGTAAACCCAATTCAGTAATACAAGGTTGGAACGAGGAGTGAACTCTATCCAATAAAGGAATTTTTCCACTATGATGGTCTTGGAAATGATCCTTGGCTAACATGGAAATGATTTTCTATGATTATGTGTTTTCCACAATTACATGTTTTATTACATAGTTATTTTCTCATGGATCACGTTCCTTTATTATTTATGCCATATGAACTAACAAGATTTATTTCATGACTCAATATTTTGATATATGTTATACGTGGTATGATTTTCAAAAGTTATGTTCTTGTTTTTACATTCTCATGTTCATGTTTTGTTTGATATTTTACTTGTTTACCCTTACTGAGTATTTGAGATCACCCTTTTCAAATTTTTTCTTTTCCATAGGTTATAAAGAAAGGTTTTAGGTAGGGAAACCATAGGGGTTATTGGATATGTTGAATATCTTTCACCAAATTAGAATAATGCATTCCAAGTTTCCAAATGCACTAAACTAATATGGTATTTGGGCATCTAGTTGTGTAATTTATGAAGTATTCCACAAAATTAATGTAATGTTCATGTACATCAATATTGGTTCGTTAGAGTGGTAATAATGAATAATTTGTTCATGAGAATCCATAGGTATGACCATCCATTTTTTGAACCACAACACTAAACTCTCATCCAGCCTCCAGCCCTCAATGGTCTCCCCACTATTGAGTTTTGACCTCATATCCATGTAGTCTGCATCAGATGTTTGTGCCTATTTAACCATCTCTACCAAATTAAGAACACACAAAACTAGAAATAAGGACACAACTTCACACCAGTATTCACATTCTAAGTGCATGTTGGTGAGGAACAACATCAACTACCACTCATATGAAGATTCTTTTTCCATCTGAGTATATGAATTTCTACTTACTACATCTGCCACCAAATTTCCCTTTCCTAGTGTATACATCAAGTCAAATTAAAACATTTTTAGGTACTTCATCCATCTTCTTTGTCTCATATTCAAATCTCATTGTGAGAAAATATGTTTCAAGATTTTATGGTATTTGAACAGAGTAAATTTTTCCCCAAAGAGATAATGACACCAAGTATTCAAAGCATTGATTATGGAAGATAACTCCAAATCGTGTGTTGGGTAGTTATTATCATGAATCCTTAACTACCTTGAGCCATAATTAATAACTCAATCTCCCTTCATGGGAACACATCCTAACCCGGATCCTGAAGCATCATAATACACCATATACCCTTGTCCCGATTCTAGAAAAAACTAGATTGGTGGTGATGTAAGGAGAAGTTTAATCTCCGGTAAAGAATTATAAAATTCTTAATTCAATTGGAATGGAAAATTATTATTTTTCAAAGATTTAATAGGATAATATAGTCATGAAAAATCATGAACAAAGAATCAGTAATAACCAACTAGACCAAGGAAACTTCATATATTGAAGATAATATTTTGTGGTTGACAAGAGATAATGACCTATAACTTTTATAGATCTAAAGAAACAACTTTTTAAGAGATTAAATGGGAAAATAAACATACCTATTATATAAAAAAATCACACTTTGATATTTTGGAATACAAATAATGATCCCTCAAGATTCCGACCACTATCTCCAAGTGTTGTTCATGCTTCAACCCTTGTCCTTGAATACACCAATATGTCCTACCAAAACACCACAAAAAAGAATCTAGATATTGCTAAAATATTCAATTAATCAATTACATAAATATAACTGGCGAATTCATAAGACTTAAAGGTATTACCACATATTCATAATGGCCATATCTACTCCTGAAAGCTATCTTGTAATATCCTCCTTCTCCACAATTAGTGATATCCTAATCTCAAGAAAATATTAGAGAACCATTGAGGTACCCAAAATTGATTGAATAGATTATCAATGTATGGAAGTGGATACATATTTGTTATAGTAACTTGGTTAAGGTTATGATAATACACACACAACCAAAGAGTTCCATCCCCCTTTTTGATAAACAACATCGGTGCTGCCCACAGAGACATGATCGAACAAATGAACCCTTTTATTTCCATCTCTTCCAACTGTAATTTCAACTCCATTAATTTTTTTGGTTTCATTTGATAATATATAAGGGAAATAGTATTGTTTTCCATAAAGAGATCAATTATAAACTCCACTTCTATCATAGGTGGAAACCCTGATAAATTATTGGGAAACACATATGGAAACTAATAAACCACTACTGGAAAACTGGTATTCTCAATATATTCCATAAATTTCATAGACAACCCCACCAACTAGTATGAGATCATTACAATTACTAGTTTCAAAAATCCTTTTTCACCTACCTTTATACTTTTTTATCCTTTAAAGAGATGCTCGATGACATCCTTAGTTGTAAAAAAGACTCTTCATGTATAAAAGTTGATATTATCCTTGAACATAGTCAACCAATCCATACCCAGGATTATATCATAGAAATCCATCTCAAGAAATAAGGTATCCCATTTTAGTTCGACTCCATAAACAGTTATAAAACATGTTCTAGACATAAAGGCTAGACACTCTCTTTTGTAATGTCTTGGATTTTATGTGTATTATTTTTAAATATTATATGGATTATTTTTGAGACCAGATGCTGATATGATGTGTAATTCTGAGGCCTGATGTGTTTAGAACAACTATTTGAAATATATTAAATATATTAAAAATATTAAATAACATTAATGTGTGTTTTTCATAGAAAAGTGGAATAACTTATAAATTTGTGCTTGGATCAGAAATATGAGGGCACCGTTGAACTCAGAACATGAGGTTTACATTAGGTGTGACTAAACATTAGTCAGCACAGGTATTTTGTAGAAATTTCATCAAATGAACTATAATGAATAAAATTAATTAATAAAATTATTTTATTACATTTATGTTGATGAAATGACTAATAATCATTAAATATATTGTTATTTCAGAATCCCAAGGTTAGCCGCATAACCCTAAAGACATTGGAGGACCGTTGAAGAGAGAGATAGAGCTTTGTAGAATCCTCAAAGGTGAATGATGATGGATCATGGATTGAAGATCAATGTGCCTCAGATTATATGGATCTTTCCAATGACAATGATGATGGATTATTTTTTTAACAATAAAAATGAATCAAGGCAGAGCATGTGTTATATTTGGATTTCTTCCCTGTTCTTTAATTCTATAATGAACATGGACCAATCAATGAATATATTGATCCACAGTTCAATTTTATTGTGGGTTGAGTTATTTTTTAGGGTTTATTAGGAAATTATATTGGAAATTTTATTATTCAATTGTCTTTCTAATGGAAACAAACCAGAATTGACATGAACATCAGTCAAGGTTCATTCCTCTTGATTGATTGTTATTTTCTCCACCATTCATCATTTATTACATGCATTCTTTTTCTGGACCATAATTAAATGATTTATCAATGAATTAATTATTTAGAATGTGTTTCTTGGTGCAATAATACAATATTATAGATTTGGGATTGGTAGGACTCAATAGAGGTGCGACGACGGTAGTGGTGAATGAATCAGACCAGTTTAGAAACCCCTAATTTTCGAGTGTGATGTGTGGAAGATTATTTAGACAAATGATTTCATTTTCTAATGAGATTAGATGCCAAAGTGTGTTAGTTTTTGACAAAGATTCTGGTATGAGGTAGATCCACAAATCCCAGTGAGATTAGAGATGGATTTTAAGGCAATAGTGGCACGGGCGGAAGTGGGAGGAATAATAAGGGTTCCTAAAAAAACCTGATACACACGGTGTGTATTTCTTGTCCACACGGTGTGTAAACCCCCATTTGGATGACTCGACATGTACTTGGGGAAGTAAAAAAGCATAGGGTGGAATACATGGGGTGCCTACATGATGTGTGTTCACCCACATGACAAGGTCAGAATTATATACATGGGATACCCCATATACTAGGACACAAGCTACCCCGTGTATTGGTACATGGAAAAAGATACATGAGATGATGTCATGTACTGGTACACAGTTGAAGTACATGGGTGGGCCCCCGGATATAGGGACACAGTGTGTAACCCCTCTATATGTTGTGTACACTTATTCTATATGGAAACAATTTGAATGACATGGTCCATTTACACTAGTCGGAATTTCGGTTAAGGTACACGATGTGTAACCCTTCTACATTCCATGTACTATTTCTTACATGCCTTAGAGCCCTTATCCTCAGTGAATTGTACAAGTTTTATTGGGATTATTTTCCATTATTCTTTCACTGAAGGTAGGTATGAATCATTTCCTACTCTAAGGACTACTATCCCTTTAGTGGGACTTCCTAGATAGAGTTATTGGAATTCTTTTAAGAGTCCCAAGTGAGATCCTATATTCATCTCTATTCCCTAGATGGATTTCTTGGTATTGATGTGACCAACACTACCCAGGCATCAATCCTCTAATTATTAGGGTTAATCCAGATTGATTTTATTGGTATCACCCCATGGCCTTAGCATTGATACTCATATGTGTATCCTATTATATTCAAATATTTCAGTGTGTATTCTCTCTCATGATGATACCCAATGATCAGTACCTCTAATACGAATGTCTTTAGTTCAATCAGACTCAAGAGCGCATTCTCAGGGATGAGTTCTTTGCAGAATCTTTGAGCTGAAATCCTAGGGCTAGTATACTATGGTTGTCCATTACCTCTAAACTATGTGTCTTTGTTGATTATATTTGGATATTCTTGTTATATGTGTTGTAGACATATACCTGTGTAGAGATGACTATAATTTCTTTTATTGTATGCTTTGTGCTTTTAGGGTGTCCTATTGAGTATTTTTATACTCACCCCTACATGGGATTTTCCCACATGTGTCATGTCTTGTGCATATTATCGACCTTTTGATATATTCCTAGGAATACCAAGACCATACGACACTTAGTTGGATAAAAAAGATCGAGGTGTGTTCCTGCGGCTTTCATACAATAGTCCCAATACTTTTACTTTCAGGTTGGACTTATGTTATAGAATCTTTATGGTGGGATTGTATTTGGACCTTTTTTTTACTTTATTTACTTCCTTTTTTACTTTGGTTGTGCGATATATATGTATTCATTCATTGGATATTTAGTTGTTTTTACATTTCAACATTTTTTTGGGCTTGGAGATACGTGTGTGTAGGTACTTAGTAAATGCATCCCATGTTAGTGATATGACTACTCAGTTCTAGTCACCATCCCTTTTCCTATAATATATGGTCTTTGGAGTTGTTTCATGGTCCCCACTAGGATGGGTCATGAAATTGTGGTATCATAGGGGTTCAGTTCTACTTTAGGACTAGGAGTCTGTGAGATTAGTTTGGGGAAATAGAGTTAAGTGTTTTGAGTTCAGCTTTTTGGCCAAGGAATCTAGTGTTGGTGTGGTGGATGATGTATCCATACACTAGAACTATGATAACCTTATTTTCAACTTGAAACATGAAAACATTGGTTACAGGAAAAAAATGGTACATGCATCATATATGAATGAGTTTTGGATCCATGTCCTTCTCGAGTTAGCTCTCCAGATATACTCATTTATCGTGGTACATCTTGTTTGTTTTAGGATTCCTTTGTAATGTATACAAACTAGGATTCAATAGAAATATCATGACGATGACCCCCTTACTTATAATGATTAGATACATAGACCATCTCTTGATATGTTACCTCTAGGTGGTGCACTAGCCATACCACCACCTGTAGAGAAGCACGTTGTATCTACACTACCAGCAGATGTGGTGGGTAGGTTGAGCCTGATTCATGAGTTTTAGAGGCACATATACATCATGTTTCAAGGTGATCTAGACCCACAGGTGGCTGAGGATTATCTTGAAGTGGTGACCCATGTTTTTCATCTAGTAAGGACACCAGCAGATTAGATGGTGGTCCTGGCAGTGAGCCTTCTTCTTAGCTCAGTAGGGAGATGGTGGGGTTTAGTAACCCCATATTATGATGAGGTGACTCTTTCATGGAAAGAGTTCAAGTGTCTATTTAGCAAGGATTTCTCACCAGCTACACTGAGGGATGTACATGTCCAGGGTATTTTACAACTCTAGTAGAGAAACATGGTAGTAGATGAGTATTCATCGAGGTTTACCAACCTCTCTAAGTTCTTGATGGATATGGTTTGAGACTAGTTTTTCATGGCTCAAAACTTAGAGTGAGGTTTTCATAGGGACATCCAAGCATGAATTATCCCTCTATGCATTCCTACCCATACTTCAGTGCTAGAGTGAGATTTGGTGGTTGAGAGTTTCTTGGATTAGTAGATACATCTGGTGGTTTTTAACAGTGGGGAAGTAGGAGGAAGACCTTGGTAATAGGAAGATGACATTAGTATTAGTGATTTTTATGTGGGAGATTTTTTTAAGAGGAGGTATCAGGATATATGATTTATCATACAAGGCTCCCATAGTGGGTCTTGTCATCCCATAGAGAGGCAATGCCACTCATGTGATAATAGGGTAAATCTCGCTCAAGATTGTCTGACCCATCGTATAACTAATCGAGAAATTGTGGATGGGCCACTGAGGAAAATACAGTGGTAGTATTAGGTAGTTCCATAGGGTTTAGGATGCGATAGAGGAGTTGGTAGAGTAGTAGGAGTTGGTCAATGTTTTGACTTGTTACCACCACCCCCAGGTGGTTCACACCAGGCTCAGGGAGCTAGAGGATAGGGGTGGGGTCAACTTTAGGTGGTTAAGGCTTATGACCTAGGGACTCTAGAAATGATTCAAGGTACAATATGTGTTTTTTAAACCTTATTTGTAGTATTGATAGACATAAGTGCTATTTTTTCTTTTCTTTCCACATATCTTGTTTGAGATGTAGAGATTCTAGTTAAACCGTTGACTCAAACCTTATGCTTGGATACTCTTACTAGAAAAGGCCTAGTGATCATGCAATTATTCCGACATCGTGACTTGAATCTTGGAGGTGAGAGTTGTGTGTCTATAGAAATGGAACCAAGTTTTATTTTTTTTGGTGAAAAGGATACCCAAGAAGTGTAATATGGAATCGTGCATAGGAGGGTGCAAAAAATTACTCATCATTTAGATAGACTGACCCTTGGCATAATGGATGTTATGAGTTTCCAGTTTCCTGCAGCGGTGGAGGAGTACGGGGATGTCTTCCTCAAAGATATTTTAGGTTTACCTCCCCATTGAGAGATATAACTCTACATTGATCTAAACCCTGGGATGACTTTGATATCTTTACCAACATGTCATATGGCTCCCATAGATATTTTTGAGCTGAGGTTGCATTTGGAGGACCTATAGAGGGAGGGCTTTGTTAGAAACAATTTTTCACCATAGGTAGCCCCAATTTTGTTTTTCAAAAAGGTATATGGGAGCTTGAGGTAGTGTGTGGACTACAAAATCTTAAATTGGGTGACTGTGAAGAAAAAGTATCCAATTATAAGGACCGATGACCTATTTGATCAACTGAGAGGGGAATGATGTTTCTCGAAGGTTGAACTCAAATCTGGCTATCATCAGCTATGATTATGAGATGATGATATACTAAAGATGAAATTCATATGTCTCTACGGTCACTATGAGTACCTCATGATCCCCTTTGTCATAGAGAACTCATCAGTAGTGTTCACGGGACTCATGAACTAGATATTTCATCATTTTTCGACCAGTTCATGGAATTATTCATTGATTATATCCTTGTGTACTCAAAATACGAAGAGGAGCACACGAGACACTTAAGTATGGTTATGGATGTACTATAGGAGCACAAGATTTATAGAAATATCTCAAAGTGCCTATTCTATATTCCAGTGATCCACATTCTGAGAAAAATTATCTCAGTAGATGGAGTAGTAGTGGACCCAACCAGGGTTAAGGTAGTGTTAGTTTGGGAGCCACCTAAGATTATTATGGAGGTGTGAAGATTCCTTGGGTTGGTAGGGTATTACCATAGATTCATACCTGATTTCCCTATATTATTCATGCCCATGAAATCTTTGAATCTAAATGGAAAACATTTAATGTGGATAGAAAAGTTCCAGTAGGCTTTTTATTAGTTGAGTTAGAGTTCAATGAGAGCTCCCACCTTGAGATTACTGGAGGATGGTGTTAATTACATAGTGTTTTGTGATGCATCAGGAATCAAGATTGGTTGTGTTTTGATGTAGAGGGAAGAGGTGATGTCCTATGGTTCACTCCATTTGAAACCACATGAGTTGAACTATGTGACCCATGATCTTAAGTTAGCAGCGATAGTCTTCTCTTTGAAGGTGTGGAAAAACTACCTGATGGGAAATTTATTTATCATATATTATAATCACAAGAGTCTCAAGTATATATTCTCTCAAAAGGATCTCAACTTGAGATAGAGGCGATGGCTAGAGTTCCTCCAGGATTATGATTTGGAAATTGTCTATACTCATGGGAAGGGGAATGTAGTAGCTGATTCTCTCAAAAGGAGATCTTGTTCATAGTTGTTAAGAGAGGTGTTGGAGCAGTTTCCCTTGTTATTATTATTCTTTGTGGATGCAGATGGATCATATTATCTCCAGTCGATGGTAGTTACCCCTAATATTTTGTAGCTAGTCATGGATTCACAACTTGGGGATATCAACTGTGAGACCCTACATGCTCATATATTCACAGAGGATACTCCCAATAGATATTCTAAATGTGGGGAGAATGTTGTTATTTTCAGAGGACGCATGATGTTTCTAGTGGAGTTACGAGAGGAGGTTATGAAAGAGTTTTGTAAATATCATTTGGAGGTACATACAGGTGTGGAAAAATGTATCAGGACCTTTGATGTTAGTTTTGGTTTCCATGAATGAAGAAAAGAGTTGTAGAGTTTGTCTCTTGATGCA
This sequence comes from Viscum album, assembly GCA_963277665.1. Classification (NCBI taxonomy): domain Eukaryota; kingdom Viridiplantae; phylum Streptophyta; class Magnoliopsida; order Santalales; family Viscaceae; genus Viscum; species Viscum album. The sequence continues at coordinate 1,227,313,261 of OY728146.1, forward strand.
TTAATTTCTAGAAAGTTAAGGCTGAGAACCAAGTTCCAGTGGGTTTATCTCAACCCCTTGAGGTTTTTAAATGGATGTGGGATAGGATATCTATGTACTTCATGATGGGATTTCCACATACATCTAGGGAACATGATTCCATCTGGGTGATCATAGACCGAATCCCCAAGTCATCCCATTTCCTAGCTATATGAGAGCAGTGTATAACAAAGAGATTAAGATTCCTCTACATAAAGGAGATATTCAGACTCTATGGATCCCCATTGATAATCTTTTCTGACCATGATGCTCAATTTACATCCTGATTATGGAAGGGATTATAGGAGGTGTTTGGGACTCAGTTACGCTTGAGCACAACATTTCACCCCCAAACTGATGGGCAGACTGAGTGGACCATTCAAGTTATGGAGGACATTCTTTTAGCTTTCATGTTGGATTTTTTCCATTTTTGGGAGGATCATCTTCCATTGGTGGAGTTTTCATACAACAAAAACAACCATTCCACCATCAGTATGGCACTATTCGAGGCTTTTTATGGGAAACTCTACGAGTCACCACTTTATTAGACTGACCTGGGAGAGTCTATACTCATGGGCCTAGAGTTGGTGCAAGCTACAACAAAAAAGATCCAGATCAAATAGGAGTAGATGAAGAGTACATAGATCCATGAGATGACTTATGATGATAGGTGATGGAGGCCTTTAGAGTTTGAGGAAGGAGACGATGTGTTCCTACGAGTTTCACCTCAATGTGGATTATATAGATTTAGTAGAGGTGGTAAGCTATCTCTGTGGTTAATTGAACCTTTCTAGATACTTCATAGAGTTATTGAGGTGGAATAACACTTAGATATAACTCTACAGTTATATTGGGTTCACGATGTCTTCCACATTTCAAATATGAGGAGGTACATGCGTGACCCACTGCAAGTTATCAATTGGGGATAGATGGACATTGAGGATGGTGAAACAATTTATGAGTACCTAGTAGAGATTGAGGATTATTTGGAGAGGATACTTCATGGGTGATCAATTCCTTTGGTGCATGTCTGATGGTAGCACATGAATCTTAAGGATAAAACATAAGAGAAGGAGGCTCAAATTCATGTTCTTTACCCTCATCTTTTTGAGGACCATTGTTTTGTATTTTTGGGGAAATAGATACCCAAGGTGGGGAGACTGTAATGTATCAGATTTTTTGTGAATTATTTTTAAATATTATATAGATTATTTTTGAGACCAAGAATTGAGACTACGTGAAATTATGAGGACCAGTGTTCCAGGAACAAATGTTTGAAATATATTAAATATATTAAATATCATGCTTGAGCGGTTTTCCTAAAAAGTGGAATAACTTCTAAAGGGGTTCCTGGATCAGAAATCCTAGGGCACCTTTGAACTCAAAATGGGAGGTTTACCTTAGGCACGACTTAACATTAGTCGATGTGGGTCGTTTGTAGAAAATTATTCATGGTCACTGGAATGAATAAAATAATTTAACAAAATAATTTTATTACATTTGAGTTGACACAATGACTAAAAGTTTAAAAATATATTGTTATATAAGAATCCTATGGTTATCTGCATAACCCTAGAGATACTGGAGGACCATTAGAGATAGAGATATTTGGAGAATCCTCCCTGGAAAACGATTATGGATCATGGATCGACGATAGATGCACCTCATATTCGGTGTATATCACCAAAGATGATGACAAAAGATTGGTCTTCATCATAGATCAAACCTAATCAAGGTAGGGCATGTGTTTTATTTGTATTTATTCCCTGTTATATAATTCTATTATGAATTCAAACTAATCAACAAACATATTGATCTGTGGTTCTATCATTTTGAAGGATGGGTAATTTTGAGGTGTTTATTGGGAGATTATCTTTGAGATTTGATTATTCAATTTTCATTATAATAGAAATAAAACAAGATTAATATGAACATCAATTGATCTTTGTTCCTATTTATTGATTGTGCTTTTATCTCCCCATTTTTCATTCATCTTGGGAATTCTTCATTTATCTTTTAGTTTGATGTTTTACTGATGAATCGACCATTACACACCAGTTTCTTGGAATAATGATATGATATTGTTGATCTGAGATTGGTATGATGCAACAGAGGTGTGACATCAGTAGTGGTGAACAAATCAAACTAATTTAGAAACCCTCTATTTTTGAGCAAGATGCATGAAAGATGATTCAAATGAAAAATTTCTTTTTTCCGATCAGATTCAATGGTCGGAGAGAATTTCTCATCAATAGAAATTCTCGACCAAGGTAAATCCATGAATCCTGGTGAGATTAGAGCTGGATTTCAAGGAGATGGTGGCATGGGTGCGAGCGAGAATAATAAGAAGGGTTTCTAGAAAAAATTGATACATAGGGTGTATAGTCCTTAACTACATAGCATGTAACCCCCCTTTGGATGAGTTGGTGTGTACTTGGGAAAGTACAAAAACATAGGGTGGAATACATGGGTGCCTACATGGAATGTGTTTCCCCAAATGAAAAGGCTTGGATTATGTATGTGGGCAACCTCATGTACTGGTTCATGAGCACAGATACACGGGATGATGCCGTGTATTGGCACACAGATGGAGTACACAAGCATGACCCCGAATACAGGGACACGACGTGTAACCCCTTTACATGACATGTACTCTTTTTCTATACAAACATGATTTGAATGACATAGGACATTTACATAGACAAGAACTGAGGAAAAAGGACATGTCATGTAACCCTTTTAAACATCATGTACTCTTTTCTTACATGGTTTAGAGACCTTTTAATCAGTGACTTGGACAAGTTTCATTAGGGTTCGTTCCCATTATCCTTTCCCTGAAGGTAGGTATTAATAATTTACTAATCCTAAGACTATGATACCTTCAGTGGGAATTTCTAGATAGAGTCATTGGAATCCCTCCGAGAGTCCCACAATGAGATCCTCTATTCATCTCTATGCCCTAGGTGGAGTTCTTAGTATCGACGTGACCAATGCTACCCAAGCACCGATCCTCTACTTAGTAGGGTTAATCTAGATTGAGTTTTTTGGTATCATCCCATAGAATTAGTAGTGATCCTCATCTATTTATCATATTCTTTTTAGATCTTTCAATGTGTATTCTCTTTCATTGTAAGACCCGATGAGTAGTACCTCTCAGAAAGACATCACTAGTGCTATCAAACTCAGGAGTGCGTTCTCCCGGATGAGTGATTTTTGGAATCTTTGAGCTGAAATCATAGGGATAGTATACTATAGTTGTCTCTTACCTCTAGACTGTGTGTATTTGTTGAGTATATCTGGATATTATTTAAACATGTTCTATAGATATATACTTGTGTAGATATTCTTTTACTTTTCTTTGTTGTATTCTTTGTGGTTTTAGGGTGTCCTACTAAGTATTTTAATACTCACCCCTACATAATATTTTCCCAAACATGTCGTGTATTTTGTAGATGATCGACCTTTTGATAGAGTCCTAGGTGGACTAGGACCAGACGAAACTTAGTGAGATCGGACAGATCGAGGTGTGTTCCTGCGGATTTTAGATAGAAGTCCCGATAATCTTACTTTTAGGTTGGACTTGTCTTATAGACTCTTTGTGGTGGGATTATATTTGGGACCATTTAATTTATTTACTTATTTTCATGCTCTAGTTTCTAGATATAGATGTATTCATGCTTTGGTTGTTCAATTGTTCTTTACATTTCATAATTTTTTGGGCTTGGATATGTGTGTGTTTGTATAGGTACTTAAGAAATTCCTACCATATTAGTGATATTTATACTCGGTGATAGTCACAAGTCTTGGAATATTGGATAAAGGCTTGGGGATTCATGGAATGAGCCCCACTAGGATAGGTTGTGTCATCTTTGACCAAGATGAGTTTGAAGTTTTATCACACAAGGCATCATCTCAACTTTTAAACTCAACAAATCAACAGCACGAGAAGAAATAAAGGAATGAGATTCACCTGTATAAAACAAATCTTTCATAAGGGTAGAATTAAAAATAATCATACCTCGCACTGTAGAGGGTCTAGAATGATCATCCATAATAACCTACTTAAATCCATATATTTTCTTATCAAAAAAAAATTTGTTCTTTGTTTCCCTGTTGAGATTGTCCTTACTGAGGAGTCATGGTATTCTTAGAATCACCATGGATAGTTTTTTTTCTACTGATGATATTGATTCTTATATCATCAATCTATAGAGGCATATAACTCCTATAACACCTAATAAGTGTCTCAAACACCCGACCTTGAAGCACTATAACAATAGCACTGAAGGTGCCCCATTTTTTTGAAATTGTGGAATGCTCTAGGTGTTTTTTATACTATAAAATTATGTTGTCGAAGGAACCACAATGGAAACATTTATCATTTCTCTTGGGTCTTGGAGGAAGATTTTTCGATCCATCTATTTGATTTTGATTCGTTCTCCCACCTTGGAAATAGGTTTCCCTCTTCCACTTTCTCCCAACATTAGAGTTTCCACCATTTCCCATGGGTATCAACATACTTCCTCCTACCATAGATCCAAAGATGTAACTATCTACTACTATTAATATATTGACCATATCTATATAATCCATAATACATAGCATGAAAATCTTTAAGAAAATATCATGCCTCATCCCTGATTCAGAGATGCGTGCCTTAAAGGATGCACTAGAAGAAACTTCAGGTTCAAAATTGCTAGAATTTTTACCTATACCCATGGTTCAAAACCGTGGGTATAGCCCAAAAAACCATGGGTATAGACTATACCCATGGTTCTATAAACCATAAGCAACCGAGATGTCGGTATAGACCTATACCCACAGTTCCTAAACCATCGGGTTAGGAAAGTTAAATGGACCCACCTATACCCACAGTTTTACCAAACCATGGGTATAAGTCCTTATTTTAAAAAATAAATCTACTAGGATTTGAACCCTGCACCTACAGCCTACAAAAAAATGACTTTACCACTATCCTACAACATTTTTTATGTTATTATATACAAATATATATATATATATATAAATATCTATATGTAAAAAAATTAATTTATGTTAAATAATTTATTATTATTATTATTATTATGGAATATTAATGGGTCAACCTATACCCACAATTTGACAAAACTGTGGGTATAAGTTTTCTTGTGATTTTTTTTCCTGCACAATATATTGGAACAGTTTATAGAAACTATGGGTATATGGGTGACCTATACCCATAGTTTTTTGAACCATGGGTATAGGTTCTTCCTGCAGATTTTTTTTCTCACAAAACCTATACCCTTGGTTTTGGGAGAACTTTGGGTATAGGTTCACCCTAAGAATCCTATACCCATGGTTCTCCCAAAATCATGGGTATATGTTCCCTTTTACCCAAAGTTTTGATATAATTATGGATATAGGTTTGTCCTAACTTTTTTTCCTACTGTGGATATTGGGGAGACCTATACCCATGGTTTTTTCCAAAATTGTGGGTATAGGGTCATTTTATAATAGTGAAAAGCAGAATAAATTCATGAATTTAGATGTATATTATGTCACAGTGAGGCTCTCCTACTTCAAGATGAATAAGTCCTTTGTTCTTGAAATTTTTAACGTATAGGGAAAAAATAGTTTGTTAAACAATTCCTCAAAATCCTACCATGAAAGGTCATGGTCTAATTTTTCCTAAATAGATAAATCCCACAATTGTAATGCAAGATATTCCATCATATACATAACAATATTGACTTTCATATTTTATGGTGTGCCAAGGAAATAAAAGATGCAGTTCATCCTGTTCAGCCACACATCCGCCTTCTTTGGTTCCGAATCACTCTGAAATATGGGTGGATTTTTTTTGGAATTGGAAGGAACGATCCACTTACCTTGGATAATACATCCTATTACCATTTTCTATAGTCTATAATGCTCTTACAATACTTTAAACTAGCTTTTGGTTCACCTGTGGCTTAGGTGTAACCACATTCTCAATAACTTCTTCCAGTTGGTTTCTATGATCCCTACCAGGTTCCATTTTATAGAAACAAAACAACACCATAAGTCTCAATATATATTAACTAAAGGCTTAAAATTTTAATTTCTACCACAAAATAATATCACAATAATGCTTTTCCAAAATCAACCTTTTCCATGTTCAACCATTTTTGAAAAATATCACTTGTTTTTGAAAATCAAACCATTTTCAAAATACCATAACCATACTATTTTCAAAATCTTCCATTTAAAAATTGTTCAACATTTTTCAAAAATCAACACATTGCACAAAATCATTACTCAAAACTAAATATGAACTCCTAGTAGGAATTCATTTCTGTTATGCATGTCATGCTCGTCTCATTTGTTAAACTCATGAAAATGAGATTCCAAATCCTATAAGAGAATCCAAAACACTTATGTAACCAACTCCTTGGTAACTTGAAGTTTGACATAAAAAGTTTATCTATATCTTTTTATGATCTACATTTAAAGTCCCAATAATCCAAATCCATTACATGATCCCAACTCAAGAATAAACCTGAATGAATTTCAACTCCGAGACCAACATCACTGATGACCACTTGTTCTGCAAATATTTTTGGAAGGACCAATACTGATACCACTTGTTTCAAAATGATATTTGGAAGGAACAATACTGATACTACTTGTAACATACCTACTATCCTCATTGTCTTAAGAAGGTGGGAGGACATTACTTAGCCTTAAGAGACATCCCCAAGGTGCCAAAGGCTAGAAATAAATTCCAAGAGCTTCATTAATAGATGAGAGGTGATTTTAACTTTTTAAAATAAAACAACCAAACTAAACATACCATAACAAAATACAACTACCTGATGAATGATAACAATGTAAAACAACTCAAAGTAAAATCATTGATATCAAATATCAACTAGAATAATATACCACAATAGAAAACTACAATATCAAAGTATACAATAGAAGACAAAACAAAAAATACCAAAAATAATCCAAAGATAAACTCCAAGATCCCAACACGCTCAATGCTCCAATACACCAAAATATCCTAAGTATCACGAAGTACTACTAAAAATGTGTGATACTTTACCTTTGCCTATGTCCCAATAAACGCCATCTGCAAAAGCACCAAATTTATAAAGTAGGTACGAGTAATGAAACTTAGTAGGTTTTCCCCAAATGAATTCCCTACTCATTCCACTAGGATAGAAAATGTTTTCATATTTATATAAATAATTTTTTTTAAAAAAATTATATACAAATATAAACAAGTTTCACAGTAAAATATTTTTCTTAAAACAATAAAAAGTTCTAAGGAAAGAAACCAAAAATTTTTATAAAACCATTTCAGAAATTCGATTTGGAATATCCCATTCCAAAAAAAATCCACACATCCAAACATGCTTGATTCATTATAACAGGTCCATAAACATGAGTGGTTTCTCTTCGATCTACCAAGTTATCACAAGGTAATTAAATCGAATTTTCCATTACAAATTTGGTACCAAGCACCAATTCATATTTCAACCGAGCCTTGTAAATTCTATATGAACACACACAAACCCATTAAGTAAAACCATGTCAAAATCATCATGCAAAAACCATTTCAATAAAACAAACATTTTTACTGAAAAACATTCCATAAAACCTATTCCATGAATCAAACCAATAAAATATTTTAAAATCAACATTTTAAAAAGAATTTAATAAAAAATTTAGAACAACAATTCCATAACTCCCATAATTCCACAACCCACCACTAAATAATGTTTCTATCACACTTTTCACACACTTTTCAAAATTAATTTCAATAAATTAAAACAATTTTAAACTAAGCCTTCAATTTATTAATAGAGGAGTCGATAGTGAGGACACCTACCTAAAAAAACTTGGACAAAACAAAAAACAACATGAAAAACATTTATGAAAACAGGTCGAATATATAAAAACCCACATTAGATCTCCTCCCCTATTATAAAAAAATCCATATATAATAATATTTGGAATCAACTACCTTATCTCTATCCAAAAAATACATAGATATAAGGAACCTAGATAGAGGGAGAAGTAGATCTATGGAAAATCATCAGGAATAACCAAGAATGATGACTTACCACGATAACCAGGATTCAACACACCAAGAAACACATTCAAACTGATACTAAATTAATGGGGAATTATTCCCTATCCTTTTAGAGGTTGAAATATTGAGTTTGGTTTAGTTTGGGGAAATAAAGAGGTGTTAAAAAAACTGAACTAGATCCACATTTTGTGGATCTAGTTTTTAAACCATGCATGGTTAGTTGCATGGTTAGTCATACCATGTTCTAATCATGTGTTAGCCACTATCTTAAGGATGAACCACACATGGTTGTCTCATACTGTTTCCAAACTATATGAAAACTATTCCAAATCCAACTATCTCAAGTTTTAGAGTTTCTCCTAGGCAGCCACATGGTTGGTAAAAACCATGCGCCTGCCTATGCGACTTCCCCTTGGCCTCTGTCTCATTGTGCATGATTTCATGTAGGTGTTATATGGTTTCCCCAAACCACGCACCACTCATGAACCCATATAAAATCCCCAAAACATTACAAACTTCTTTAAAACCCTCCCAAACTTCACCCAAAAAATTTATATACTTAAAAAAGATTAAAATAAGGTCTACTTACTTGAAATTAGGGGGTGATACAATAAAACACCAATGAGACTTAGGCAATAACTTCAATAGTAACTCAAAATCCAAGATATTAGGGTCTATCTCAGTCACTAAATCCCTCTTGATCACCTAACATATAGTTTATGTATATGTAGGGTGAGAATAACATGTATACTTTATAGGATCATACCCAAGGTCTCTCATGAAAATGTGAAAAGAGTGTACTAATGTTTCAGTAAGAAAATAGAAGAAAAAATAGGAACCTATAAAGGTCAACCGTCCAATCCCAACCCCAACAAGGCTCACTCACCAAATAACACATCCAAGTTTGTAAAATAATATGAAGGGAATATAGATAAAGGCACTATGTACCTACTTCCTCATTGAGTTGAATCTATTATACCCCATCATCAATTGTGTTGTGATTTTATCCCTTCCATGCCTAAAAATCACATATCCATCCATATCTGATGTGGGTCAAACAAAAAATATACCTATCCTAACCTCCTGCTGGTTCCAACATCTCATGTTGACATCGATCAATATCCACACATCAGATACCACAATTGTATAATCATCCATACCATCACATATCCAATAAAAACCTCATAACCAAGGTAGTAGGGTATCATGAATGGGAATAACATCAACCTTGTTCCCTCCTCCCACCAAAAAACCCCCCAGCACATATCACATCCTATCATCACTAGGAATCAACACCAAATATTCCATCACCAATCGATACTCACCACCAATTGGGTACTCACTCTATATACAACTATAGAAGGAAGAGTGGGGAAGAGGGGAAAATGGGACATCTTTTCCCTCACAAACTTAGATGTTGGGTAAAACACCCCCTAAAACATTTGGGTGTCAGTACATTGTACTCAACGTGGGTGGGGAGTGTATAGAAATAACATAAAAATACAAGGATAATAGATAACACACAATTCACAGTGAAATGTTTCACATTCAACACCACTACCATAACTCACAACACCACCACATCAAATGATATCACCCAACACCAACTATTTACATCATTAAATGTAACTCATCACACAAAATATCCACACACAACCCATAATTTCCTATTTATCTATAGATTTAACCAATTTCCATATTATCCATTTACTAATCATAATTTTTTTATTAATCCATTTAACCCCATATCCAATTCCATCCACTCTAACCAACACCCATATTTATTCTCATATATGTTCGACCCATTTTCAACATTCAATCCATTAATCAATTACCAAATATTGAATTTCATCCCACACATATTTAATTTTATCCTATTACATTTGCATTTCATCATTACCAAACTCATTCCATAGATATCAAGAAACAATAACAATTCCAGCACACAATATACCAACCACCTCACTATAACCACCATCACATTCCATGAAAAATACATCACCACAACCTAATCATCACACAACAAAAACCAACAACCATCTACTATAAACTTTCCCTTGAAATATTCCATGACAATCCACTTTTAGCCCCACTACCCAACACATTTTTTTCATCTAAACTGATCACCTCTCTCATCGCACATCCCCACAAGGGCCACCCAAATGTAAGGGAGAACAAAAAAACACACCAACACACATAAAAACATATTTCATCTCCCATTTCAATTTAAAGAGATATTTTATAAAATTTTATCATCTCTTTCATGGGTGTTTTCAGAAAAATTATAAACTCACACACAATTGGTTCTTAGAAAAATATAAGTGATTAAACTTTTATGAATGGTGAGTTCAATAAATCAGTCAATCAAAATAAGGGTTCCTATTTCATAGCCACTACATCCCACATATCACAACATCTTTCTTGTTTCAAGGAAAGTTCAAGTGGAAATAACAAGGGAAACATGTAAACACATGCAAACTCATTCCTTTCCCTTTAATTTCAAATAATATGGTTCATTAATTTATTAGGTCTATACTTAATATCCCCACAAAGGAAAAAAATCATGATAATCCCATAATTTTACAAAATAAAGAGATATCTAGGATCCCCTACCACAATTTGAAATTAATGAATCACCACACTAGACAATATGAGGCATAAAAATTTACCAAGCTTAACCCATGAAAAGGAATCCTAAATCATCCTATATCACATCAACATCTCATAAAAAAATACATCCCCAATATACCTCAATTAAAAATGATATAGCCACTAAGAATTCCCCAAATAAGAACGGAAAGAAACTGATAAGAAAATATGATAAATCACCTTATATTTTCAATACTCAATCTGCCCAAGACAATAATAAAATAAATGAAGTAAGGGGATGTAATTCATTCCAAAATCATCTAAATACTTCTAAAAAATTGATAGGAATGAATGAATAATAATGTAAATTTAATTATTGATCAAAATTTTAGCTAGGTTTGGAAAAACACCATTGATGGTGTGACAAGGTCCTCCACACCATGAAATTCTTGATTTAAAACTCCACCAAAATTCAAATCACCAGATACTGTGAAACCAAAAATAATTTTTAATGGTATTTTTTCTCCCAATATACTAATTTTCTTTTTTTTTTGTTGTTGGAGGTGTTCAGGGGAGGTTCCAGGAGTTTTTGGTGGGAGATATCAGTGCAAAAAAACTGTTGTAGGAAATACATATTGTGTAAGTGTATTACACAACGTGAAAGTTGGTTTCCTAGATTTTACAGGTACAGTTCATGAAATGTATATTTTATGGGTTAAATAATAAAAATGAGACACATTTTTTGATGAAACCAAACCCCGAGGATTACACAATGTGAGAGGGGATTACACATCGTGTAAATCCTCAATGTAGTGTTGTTTTAAAAGTTCTTTTTGTATGAGTTTTCATTCATTAATTTTTGTATTATTCTTTTACTAATTTTAGAAAAAACCCTAGGTTCCATGAGGAGTTCTTAAATCCCTATTCCTTCCTCTTTGATCCATTTTTCTTGTTGGTTGTTTATTGGAAATCCATGGTATGCCCTTCCTTCTTCTTAGGTGGTTTCATTCCATTATTGTTTATAGTTTCAATGCGATGGTGAAGTTTGGTTTGGGTTGTGTGTTTGAGATGAATTTTTATGGATATTTGGGCATGGCATAGGTTGATCTAATATCCATTTATTTTTTTTGGGTTAAGGGTGTTCTTCTTTTCTCAACAGTGCACAAAAAGTTGGAAAGATTCCTTAAGGTTTGAATTCCCTCATTTGTATTTATTGTGTATCATGAGGGAGGGGTTTAATTTTTTTATATATGTATTATGGAATTTTTGACTTAAAAAAATATAAATAATTGGTTAAATTGAATATAAAATGGATAAATGGGGTTTGATTCATATTATTTTAATGTTTTGATGTTATTTTTGATATTATGGATTGTACGGGTTTGGTGCCCCACTGAAAATGGTGTCCATTGGGGGATTTGTTTTCACTGTATAGATGTGATGTGATTGTTTCTTTGGTTGTGATTGTTTTTATATCACCCTAAAATAAAAATTGATTAACAACTTATATTTGGATAATGAATTGGTTGCCTCAGAAATATGTCTTGTGTGATAACACCCCTAAAATAAAGTGAAATGTGATAAAACCCCCCTTGTAAATCTGTAAAATAATATTTTTGTGTAGTGATGTGTGGCCATTATTGTGAGACAACAATGTGTGGTTGGGGAATGTGGGCAATATGGTTTGGTGGCCATGCTTTTTGGGTGGATATGTGGTTTTTTTTCACGATTTTTGTGGTGCCTAGATGGTTTGGTGGCCATGATTTTTGGGTAGTGAGGTGGTTTGTGGGCCATTATTTTGGGATGTAAAGGTGGTTTGTTTGGATGTGATTTTGGGGTGGTAAGGTGGTGGTTGCTTTTTGATAGATTCCCGAGTGGTGATGGAATAAATAAATAATTGTTTAATAATGGTTGGAATGGATTGGGTTGGGTTGGTTAATGGAATGGAAATAGTCAATGGATAAATAAATGATGGGTTGTGTGGTTAAATTTGTTTGAAGATAAATAATGAAATAAATGGGGTGATTAAATGAAATTGGTTGGAAATGTGAAATGAGGGTTGTGTCTTGATGTGTGCTATTATGAATTTAGAGGTGGCAACAAAAGTTACGGTGTTATGATTTAGTTGGTTTGTTTATGAACCCATAGGTTTGTCTTGAGTGTTTGATATTATATATATACTTGTATATTCTTTTTAATTATATACGCACCCTACCCATGTAAAGAACTATGTGCTGACACCTGTATGGTCACACGGGGGGGGGGGGGGGGGTGTTCTTCCCACATCTGGTGAGGAGTACGGATGGATGGGTACCATCTCTTTCCTGCTATCTCTTCCAAAAAATTTAGGTATTGCAGAGACTATGATGACCAAAGGTCTATTAGTGCATTATATGGTGGTTATGATAGCCCTAGTGTCTTCAGGAAAGGTGTGATGTGGCTGTGCTTGTGGGGTGGTGAGCCCATGTGTCTTTAGGTGAGGTGTGACTTGGCCGTTCTTATGGAGAGACAAGATCATGTGTCTTCGGGTGAGGTGTGATGTGGTTTTGGTTATAGGGAAGTGATCCCAGGTGTCTTCAGGTGAGGTGTGTTATGACCATGCTTGTAGGGCGGTGTGATATGCATAAGAGATGGGAGTTCCATGACCACAAAGTTGGGTGTGAGAGTAGTATACTAGTGGGAAAGCTATTTAGGGTAACCTTATCGATGTGATTCATATCATATTACATTACTTATCTTGCATTATTTGGCGAGCATTCCTTGTGGAGGTTATGTTTGGTTACTATACCTGTATAAGTGTTGTTTGGTTATGCTGTTTTCTCATAGGTGCATTAGTATGCTTCTTTCAAATTTTCACGAGAGATTTTTGTTTTTCCCACTGAGTATACTTGTATGACCACCCTATGTATATAAAACTATTTTCAGGTTTCCAGGAGAATTATATAAACTGTGCTAGAAATTTCTAGCTCAAAGATTTGGCTAGCTACTATGTTTTTGCCTTAGCTTTTCTTTTGGGTATTTACTTTGGATGATTTTTATCTGTATTAGTTTGATTTACACATTCATTATGGGATGGTTTTTGGTTTATATATATATATATATGTCATGGAGATGATTGTGGTTGATTCATCATATCTCCAGATATAGTTTTCTTTTATATTTAAATGCCTCCCATATTGTGATATTTTTATACCCTCATTGCTAGTCTACAACCTGGGACCTACTGTAGGTGGGACTTAGGTGTTATTATCTATCTCCCTTGTCACGAACCGTCCCCTGAGGCCCATTCCATGACTACCCCAAGCCCTCCTTCCATAGGCCAGGGGCTGACGACTAGCACCAAAGGCATAATTCCCTAAAACTGGGAAGTCATTGCCTTTATAACCTGTAAACACACACACAAGAAAGTACACAGCTGGACGAAACACCAAGTAAGATATATAACAAAAGAGTGTTTAAAGTAAAAGGGGCCAGAATACAAGCCCAACTAGAAAGTACAAGTACAACAGTGATACAATACAACTGAAATATAAGGGAAGACAACTACTGGATCATCCTCTGGGGTTCCTACCTGAAGGGTAGGTACAGATCACCTCCTCATCACTCCACGTCTGACCATCTCCTCCGTGTACCGAATCACCGTATGGTCCACCTCCAAGAACCATCCAGTCCTGGTACTCTCAGCCTCAGTCATCATTTTCCATCGTTTTCATCCAACACAACAAGGTGCAGACATAGCCCCTATAGGGGTGAGTATAATGATACTCAGTAGGGACCCCGAGACCCTCAAGGTCTCACATAATCCAACAAGGATAAACCAAAAAGAATGAAATCAATATATAACCCTACTTAGGTATATTCCCATACATATACCTAAGTTATCAAGTGATCCATCTCAGTCATGAGGAAAACACAGAAAAACCGACTCAGCTCAAACTGGGATTTTATTCTAGGGGGTAGTATCAAGTAACATCCCCAGTCATATTGTCGAAACCTCATCTATTGGAGAAATACTTCTCTATAGAGTATAGTGGGCCTTCCGTGACACCAAACGTGCTTCCCACTAACCTTGGACTTTTGAGGTATTCCTCCTGTTGAGTACCATGGATCTGCCACATCACCAAGCGCGCTCCCCACCGTGGGTCTGCCGTGTCACCAAGCACGCTCCCCCTCATATCCTGCTGAGGTAATCCTCTTGTAGAGTACCATGGGTCTGCCATGACACCAAGGCGCTCCCCACTATGGTTCTGACGTGACACTAAGGCACTCCCCACTAGGCTAGTTGAGTCACTCTGAGTCGAAACAGTCAGCAGTCGTCAGGTCTCAACCAACTACTAGGTTTCTGAACTACAATTGCTTGTCTCCAGGAGGATCTACACCATGATCTACTGTTCAATACTCCAACTGTCACTAATTCCCATGAATAAGTATCTCAAAGGTCCTCCATGTCATAAGGGTCTCAACGCAACAGACTGTGCGTCAAAAAAACGCCAGGTCTGTGAGTTATTAGCCTTTTAGTTTTGAGGTCCCCGTTGGATTCGTGCTCGATCCAATCTGACCGTTTCCTATCTAAATCCAAAACTCCACTACATTATACTCAAAGGGAATGTCTCACTCTAAGATTTCCAACACCACTGAAGGTTTGTCAAAATGGATGACCAGTGCCAAAGTTATGGCCAAAAGACCGTAAAGGGTCGTAGTGGGCTCGGGTCCTGTCCGACCCGGTTGGACTGGCCCGACCCGACCCGGCCTGACCCTTTGGGTGGTCCGGCCTATTGGGTTTAGCCTGACCCACTGGGTCTGGCTCAGTAGGTCACGAGGGGCCTTGGAGAGCTGTGAGGGAAGCTCGGCCACAGAGGGTACCGCAAGGGCACGAGGCCGCAGGGTGTCTTAGAGGGCCGCGAGCGGCATGAGTCGGGGCGGCTCGGAGGGCCACGACCGACGCGGCCGGCGGGTGGCACGAATGGTGAGCTGCATGTCTGGCGAGGGTGGTGTGGCCAGCTGGGGGTGCGGCTAGGGTGGCTCGGCCAGCGGGCGATGCGACCGGCGAGGGCGGCGCTGCCGGGGATGCTCGGCCGACGGGTGGCATGGTTTGGGCAGCTCGGCCGGCGGGTGGAGCGTTCGTGGTGGCTCGGATGGTGGGAGGTGTGACCGGTTGGCGACATGGCCTAGGGGGCTCGGCCAGTGGTTGGCCGAACCAGGGTGCGGGGATGGTTCGGCCCGAGGTGACACGACACGGCCAGGGAGCGCAACCGGTTCGGTCGAGAGGCCGGAGCGCCGCGGGGGCAGCGTGGGTCTTGGTGGCCACGGTTGGTGGCATCGTTACCTTCGTCTCCTTTGTCCTCTTCATCATCTTCCTCTATATCGAAGAGTACACAAAGAAGAACTATGGAGGGGTCAGGCCATGTTGGTTTGGCCTGCACCCTCTGAGTTAGGGTGGTAGCATTTGGCTCAATAAGAAAGAAGATCGATGAACTTAAAACTTTATAACATCTGCAATGACTCTTTCCCAAACCACAAATAAATCAAGGATATTATTTTCAATAAAATAAACCCCCTACCTTGATTGTTGACATTGGAATGGGAAGAAGTACGGACGTCGATTCCCCGTAGATGAGGACTTCCCACGTCAGAAGAAGTCTCGAGGAAGAAGGTCGAAGGAGGTCAGCGTTCTTCATTCGGAGAATAAGTTCTTCATTAGAGAGCTTTTCTCTCAAACTCCTCCTCTCCCCAATTCCACCAAAATCCAATATGTGCCAAAATAATAGATTATGCAATATATTATTTTGTTGGTAGAATTCAGAAAGCTTAATTAATTATGGTGGATGGCATAATTAATCAAGATAAGGGTTGGCATTAATTAAAGGGGGTGGTGGAACCATTAAGTGGGGAGCTCAAGAGTTTTCTCCCCACTTAATAGGGATTTTCAAGAGGTTTTAACCTCGGGTGGTCCCCACCACCATTTCCTCTCATGGGAGGTTAGTTCAGGTGGTCTCCACCACTATAAAATCTCATGGGAGGTTTATTTCGGGTGGTCCCCACCTGAAATATCCACATGGAAGCTAAAAAAATGAAATTTATTTTATTTTATTATTTCCATGAAAAACCCAAAAACTAACTTTCATCCTCGACCATCTGTTGTAAAGGTGAAAGTTTTCTTAAGCGAATACCGACGCTGCGAGTTCCACAATGCCATCAGATTTCAATTCCAAGCATCGATTCAAAAGTTGGAAAAAAACCACTTGCACATTTATAGAACGTACCCAAAAAAAAGTTCATAAATTCATTCCGGGCCTCGGAATCATGCGCCGTCAATTTTCATGGACTCATAAAATTCCCATATATTTAAAAAAAATTACATGGAAATTTTGGGTCTTTATATTCTCCCCACCTTGGGGATCTACATCCCCATAATCCAAAACTCAAACTAGGTAAAAAAGTGGGGGTACTGAGCACACATATGAGCCTCCCGCTCCCTTGTGCTCTCCTGGAGGTTCCCGTGCTGCCAGCGTATTCACACCAAAGGTATCGACCATCTACGAAGGACTCGCTCCTGTCGATCCTCAATATCTACTAGAACCTCCATAAAAGTCACCCCATCATCGACGTCCTGCTCTCCATGGTCGATGATGTGAGATGGGTCGTGCACATATCTCCTCAGCTGGTATACATGGAAGAAGTCGTGCACTCGGTGCAACTGAGGTGGAAGAGATAAGCAGTATGCCACCTCTCCAACTCTGCTGAGGACCTGAAAAGGTCTGATTAACCTCAGAGATAGCTTTCCACCTCGGCCAAATCTACGCAAACCTCATCGAGTTGAGACCCATAGAAAGACGTGGTTTCCATCCTCAAACTCTAGAGGTCTCCGTCTCTTGTCGGAATACGACTTATTCCTACTTTGTGCAGTCTTCATCCGCTCTTGAATGACCTGTACGTTCTCTGTGGTAGCCCTTACCATCTCTGGTCCCACTAGTGTTGATTCACCTGGGTCAGTCCAGCACAAGGGTGATCTGCAAGTTCGCCCGTATAATGCCTCAAAAGGTTCCATCCCAATGGTGGAGTGATAGCTGTTGTTGTACAAAAACTCCACCAAAGGCAAGTGATCCTTCCATCTATGACCAAAGTTGAGGACACAAGCACGCAACATGTCCTCGAGGGTATGAATAGTCTGCTCAGTCAGTGGATGGAAGGCAATGATCAAACGAAGCTGCATCCCAAAAGCCTCCTGCAACCCCTTCCATAGCCAGGAAGTAAATCATGTGTCACAATTAGAGACAATCGTCAAAGGTAATCCATGTAGTCACACAATCTTCTACACATAGAGGCATCCCAAGATCTCTACTGAACCCTGATCTCTGATTGGTTGCAAGTGGGACGACATGGTGAGTCGGTCAACGATCACCCAAATAGAGTATGTCCCCCGGATGTACGTGGAAGTCCTGTCATGAAGTCCATGGATATCCCATCCCACTTCCACTCTAGGACCTCTAAAGGCTGATCCAATCCTGTTGGTACCTGATTCTCTACCTTCATTTGCTGACAAGTGAGGCATTGAGAGACAAACTCTGCAACTGCTTTCTTCATTCCCAGCCACCAGTGCTGCCATTGGAGGTCCTAGTACATTTTTGCCACTCCTGGATGTACCGCTAGAGGGGATGTGTGCAACTCCCTCAACACTTCCTCCTGAAGTGACACAGGTACCATGGTACGTCCTCTGAAGAGGATGACATGCTCCCCATCTTCAGAAAATCCATTAGGTGCCTGCCCTTTGGATATCTGAGCACATCGATCCTCGCAGTCATCATCCCCACACTACACCTCCCTGACTCACTAAAGAAGTGGGGGAGTAACTGTAAGATATTGTAGAAAAGCTGATCCATCTCTATCCACAAAGGATATTTGTAAAGCGGCCATCTGCTCCATCGCCTCACCTAGCAGCTGTATACCAGATCTCCTACTGAGTGCACCTACAAAAATGTTCCCCTTCCCAGGAGTATAGACTATCTCAAAGTCATAGTCCTAGAGGAACTCAAGCCAGTGTCGTTGTCTCAGGTTCAGGTCCTTCTGGGAGAAGATATACTTGAGACTCTTATGATCAGAGTACACGATAAAACACTCGCCCATCAGATAGTGCTGCCACATCTTCAAGGTGAAGACCACTGCTGCTAACTCCAGGTCATGGGTTTCATAGTTTTTCTCATTTTTTATGAGCTATATAGAACCATATGTGATCACTGCTCACTCCTTCATTAGGACACATCCAAGTACGGTCCCTAATGTGTTGCAGTAAACTACATACCCTACGCCCTCCTCTGAAAGCCTCAATATGGGGGCACTAGTCAGCCTCTGCCTCAGCTCTTGAAAACTCTGCTGGCATATCCCCAACCACACGAAGGGTTGACACTTCTTCATCAAGGCAGATAGTGATGCTGAAACTCTGGATAAGTATGACACAACCCTCCGGTAATAACCGGCCAAACCCAGGAAACTTTGTACCTCCGTCACACTCCTGGGTGGCTCCCAAGAAAGTACCACCTCAATCCTTGATGGATCTAATACAATTCCAGCCTCCGACATGAAAGAAATTGAACCTCTCAGATCCAGAACTAGCACTTCGAGATCTTACCATAAAGCTGGTGCTCTCGGAGTGTGTCCAGTACTACCCGCAAATGATAGGCATGCTCCTCCTCAATAGTCGAGTAGATCAGAATGTCGTCGATGAAGACTATGACAAAGTAATCAAGGTATGGATGAAAGATATTATTCATGAGTCCCATGAACACTACTGGAGAGTTGTTTATGAAAAATGGAATAATCAAGAACTCATAGTGGCCATACCAACACCTGAAGGCTGTCTTCTTCACATCCTCATCTTGTACTCTGAGCTGGTGATAACCTGATCTGAGGTCTATCTTCGAGAACCATCGTGCTACCTTCAGCTGATCAAAGGGGTATTCAATCCTTGAGAGTGGGTACTTGTTCTTCACAGTCACCTCATTCAGGCGCTGATAGTCATCACAAAGCCTCAAGCTCCCATCCACCTTCTTGGCGAACATAATCGAGGCTGCCTAGGGAGAAACACTAGGCTGAATGAATCCCTTCCCCTACAAGTCCTCCAACTATACCTGCAGCTCACGAAGCTCCATGGGAGCCATCTGATATGATGGTGTAGATATTGGTTTCATCTCAGGGTAAAATTCAATGTAAAATTCCACCTTTCTACGTGGAGGTAGACCTAATACATCATCAGGAAAACATTCGTGTACTGGTCCAACACTATAGGATAACTCAGACTCTCCACATCAACAGCTTTGAGGGTAAGGCTAGCCAACTAATGAGTAATCGGATGCACTCTCTTCTGGGTAAGTCCATCATGCACTACAAAGGCTCCCTTCTCACCAGTGAAGGTAAACCTGGTCCCATACGTGCGGACACACCACACTTTTCACTTAATACCATCTATCTGAGTATGGACTATATATAACCAGTCTATACCCAAGATGATGTCGTAAGGCCTCAACACCGCTACTAGGAGATCCTAGCCGAATCTCTTGCCTCCTAGAGTAAGCTATCACTACTGACACCAATGTGTAATCGTCGAATCTACTCTCATAGAAGTATTTAGCTATAAGGATTGAGCCAACAGATCCATCAGAATCTCCGAGCTTCGAACGAGGGTAGTGGAAATAAGAGAATGACTGGCACCTGTGTCTATAAGTACTGCAGCTATGGTGGAGTAGACACAGATCGTACCTCGAATCATCTCTGGAGTGATATGATCATAAGCCTCAGCTACCTGGAGATGAGATCTCCCCTATCCACATGCTTTCTACGGTTGGGGTGGACCTCCTGGTGGTGGTGGCAGTAATATCTTGAATCGTCTCCCACTGCCAGCTGCACGACCAGCTCCTCTGCCACATCCACCTACTCCCTGTGGACCACCTCGATCGAATCTATGTCTCTACCAGGGTGGTCCTTCCATTGTCTGCTGATCATCCGAATAGAAGGTCAAACAGTCACGAGCCATGTGACCCTACCCGCCGCATGTGAAACACCGCCCACCCCTGGCATGTCTGTCTTCACTTCTGGTGCCCCGCACAGTCAATCCCGTGTCATGAAATCATCCACCTGTAGGTCTGGTCCTCTTAGACCTCTGTGACATCTGTCTACTATCAGCTGCAGAAGACTCCGCTTCGTGATGACTAGTATTGGGGCTTTCTGCTGGTGACTACTCAGTAAGGAAACTCTCCACCAAGAGGGCTCTCTTTAACACCCCCGCCTGTATCGGGATGCTAAGTGAGATCACTGAAGCCCTAATCTCCCACCCGAGTCCCTACTCAAAGGTCCAGGCCCTGAAGAATGGGCCCCACACCATATCTGTGGAGTAGCGTGAGAGGTCAGTTAACCTCGCTAAGTACTGAGCTACAATCATGTTGCCTTGCTGCAGATGAAGTAGCTTCTGTATGCTCACTACGCAAAGAGTTTTTGGGACAAACTCTACCTGAAATAGGCTCTCAAAGTCTTCCCAGAGAAGCGTCACCATGTCATGGACCTAGAGCATCAAGCTCCACCATCTGCCTGCTGCATCCTGTAGAAGGCTGGCGGCAAAGATCACCATTAGATCGGATGGTGTCCCTACGAGTCAGAAGACTCTCACCAATGCCTCTAGCCAATCCTCAGCCACCTGTGGGTCCATATCTCACCTGAACATGGGTGGCCTCTAGCACTGGAACTCGTACAATGCGCTCAAGTGGCATGCGCCATCTGCTGAAGGGCTGGTGGCATCAGTGGCGCAACGGGGAGTGGTACCGCTGGTGCCTCTGCTGGAAAAGGGCCTTATACCGAGGCCTCGTCGCTCGGTGGTATATCTGTGCATACAAATCTTGGAACTCCAGCGGGCCGTCTGCATGGAAGCATCCTGAAAAAAATGTGTGATTCGGTTAAAAGTTATACCTGGTGAGATGACTTAAAGAAAACTTTTGAAACACACACACAATCAGTGTTTTCATGCACTGAGTTGGAAATCAGAAGTCAAGGTCCTGGTTTATGGATACTTCATCCACCGCACCAACACTGGAATCCCTAAACTGAAAACCACACTCACTACACTTAACACTATTGCTTTACAGAAAAGATCAGAGTCCTAAGTTCTGCGGTAGAACCAACTCCTATGATACCTATTTGTCATGACCCATCCCCCGGGGCCCATGCCGTGACTACCCCAAGCCCGACTTCCATAGGCCAGGAGCTGGCGACTAGCAATAAAGGAATAATTCCCTAAAACTGGGAAGACATTGCCTTTATAACCTGTAAACACACACACAAGAAAACACACAGCTGGACGAAACACCAAGTAAACTATATAACAAAATAGTTCTGAAAGTAGAAGGGGCTAGAATACAAGCCCATCTAGAAATTACAAGTAAAACAGTGATACAATACAAATGAAAGATTAGGGAAGACAACCAGTGGATCATCCTCTGGGGTTCCTACCTGAAGGGTAGGTACATATCGACTCCTCAGCAATCCACGTACGACCGTCTCCTATGTGTACCAACTCTCCATATGGTCCACCTACAGGTACCATCCAGTCCTGGTACTCTCAGCCTCAGTCAATGTTTTTCGTCGTCTGCATCCAACACAACAAGTTTCAGGCATAGCCTGTGCAGGGGTGAGTATAACGATACTCAGTAGGGACCCTGAGACCCTCAAGGTCTCAAAAAATACACCAAGGATAAACCAAAAATAATGAAATAAATAGATAACCCTACTTAGGTATATGCCCACACATATACCTAAGTTATCAAGTGATCCATCACAATCATGAGGAAAACACAGAAAAACCGACTCAGCTCAAACCAAGATTTTATTCTAGGGGTAGTATCAAGTAACATCCCCAGTCACATTGTTGAAACCTTGGATGCTGGAGAAATCCTACTCTGTCGAGTACAGTGGGACTGCCGCGACACCAAGCACACTTCTCACTAACCTTGGACTGCTGAGGTACTCCTCCTATCGAGTACTGTGGATCTGCCACGTTACTAAGTGTGCTCCCCACCGTGGGTCTGCCATATCACCAATCATGCTCCCCCTCATAGCCTACTGAGGTACTCCTCCTATTGAGTATCATGGGTATGCTGCGACACCAAGACGATCTCCACTGTGGGTCTTCCGTGACACCAAGGTGCTCCCCACTGGGCTAGTCGAGTCACTCCGTGTCAAAACGGTTAGCAGTGGTTAGGTCTAAGCGAGCTACTAGGTCTTTACACTATGCTCGCTTGTCTTTGGGAGGATCCGCTCCACGAGATATTGGTCGATACTCCAACTATCAATAAGTCCCACGAAGAATTATCTCAAAGGACCACCACATCATAGGGGTCTCAACGCAATAGACAACATGTCAAAAGGACGCCCGGTCTGTGAGTTATTAGCCTTTTAGTCCCGGGGCCCGGTTGGATTCGTGCTTGATCCAATCTGATCATTTACCATCTTAATCCAAAAATCCAGTGGAGTATACTCAAAGGGACCATCTCGCTCCAAGATTTCCAGCGCCATTTATGGTTCGTCAAATGGACGACCGGTGCCAAAGTTATGGTCAAAAGAGCATAAAGGGTCATAGTGGGCCCGGGTCCGGTCAGACCCGGGCTGACCTGGTTCGGGTCGACCTGGCCTGACCTATTGGGCCGCCCGACCAGTTGGGTTTGGCCTGACCCACTGGGTCCCGCCCAGCAGGTCGCGAGGGGCCGCCGAGAGCCGCAAGGGCGGCTCGGCTGTGGAGGGTGCTGTGAGGGAACACGGCCATGGGGCGGCTCGGAGGGCCACGCGCGGCACAGCTGGTGGGCGGCGTGGCTGATGGGTGGCTCTACCGATGAGGGCGGCGCAACTGGAGGGTGGCACGGCCGGTGGGCGGCGCGGCCGGGGTGGCTCGGCCGGCGGGCGGCGCAGCCGGGGTGGCTCGATCGGTGGGTGGCGTGACCAGGGTGGCTCGACCAGCGGGCGGTACGACCGGGGTGGCTCGGCTGGCGAGTGGCGTAAGCCGGGGTGCGGGGCTGGTTCGGCCCGGGGGGCGCGGTGCGACGAGGGTGCACAGCCGATTCGGTCGGGTGGCTGGAGCGCCGCAGGGGCGGTGTGGGTCATGGGTGGCAGGGCCGTTGCCTTCGTCACCTTCATCGTCTTCGTCGCCTCCCTCTATTTCGAAGAGTACAGAAAGGAGAATGACGGAGGGGTTGGGCCTTGTTGGTTTGGCCCACACCCTCCACGTTAGGGTGGTAGCATTTGGCTCAAAAAGAAATAAGATCAATGAACTTCATCCATTATGATCTCCACAACGGTTCTTTTCCAAACCGCAAAGAAATCAAGGATAGTATTATCATGAAAATAAACCAACTACCATGATCGTTTACATTGGCGTGGGAAGAAGTATGGACATCAATTCTCCATAGATGAGGATGTCCCACGTCGGAAGAAGTCTCGAGGAAGAAGGTCGAAGGAGGTCGGCGTTCTTCATTCAGAGAATAAGTTCTTCGTTGGAGAGCTTTTCTCTCAAACTCCACCTCTCACCAATTCCACCAAAATGCAATGTGTGCCAAAATAATAGATTATGAAATATTTTATTTTGTTTTAAGAATTCAAAAATCTTAATTAAATATGGTGGATGGCATAATTAATCAAGAGAAGTGTTGGCATTAATTAAAGGGGGTGGTGTCACCATTAAGTGGGGAGCTCAAGAGTTTTCTCCCCACTTAATAGGGAGTTTCAAGAGGTTTTAACCTCAGGTGGTCCACACCACCATTTCCTCTCATGGGAGGTTAGTTCAGGTGGTCCCCACAACCATAACCTCTCATGGGAGGTTTAGTTCGGTTGGTCCCCACCTGAAATATCCACCTAGAAGCTCAAAATAAAAAAAATGAAGTTTATTTTATTTTATTATTTCCACGAAAAACCCAAAAAATAACTTTCACCCTCGACCATCTTCCATCGAGGTGAAAGTTTTCTTAAGAGAATACCGACACTGCGAGTTCAATGGTGCCCTCAGATTTCAATTCTGAGCAGCAGTTCAAATGTTAGAAAAAACCCGCTTGCACGTTTGTTGAACGTACCCGAAAAAAAGTTCAGAAATTCATTCCGTGCACTCCGGGCCTCGGAATCACGCGCCGTTAATTTTCACGGACTCGTAAAAGTACCATATATTTAAAAAAAATTACATGGAAATTTTGGGTCTTTACATACCTTCATTGTGGTATTTTGGTGGTAAGGGGTCATGATAGAGTGGTATCAGAGGTGATGGTTTAGAGATATGGTGGAGTTCAGAGTTAGGAACAAGGAGGAATTCATGGGTTGGTATAGAAATAGTTCCAGTTGACCTTGGTGTGTGAAATAGGATAGGAAGTCCAGATAGGGAAAGTAACTTTAGGTCCCACCCGTGATCCAGTGCACATACTCTGAGATTATTGAATGACCAAGTAATATGGACCTTCTTATAGTGTAGATACCTAGGAAAGGTACATGCATTATGATGACTTGTGTTTTTTTTAATTGGTTTTTTTGGGAATGTTAATATGATCACCATAGGGTTGATCTAGTATAGGAGGATGATCAATGTCATAGGACATTGTGTGCTTTCCAATGGAAAGCTTTGGGAAAGTATGTGAGTAGTGTTTGAAACATGTAGAAAAAGATATGAATGGAGGAGTTTGAGATTGCTTTCAGTTTAAACCAGTTTATAATGAAGTATTGGGTCCCTTTGGTAGTCAGTCAGATGCAAGGAGTTGTGCATCAGTGGTGGACATTTTACCTTGTTGAGGGGAAGGAGGTATATGTTTTGTGGTTTGAATTCCATAAGGATTTCAGGGTAGAGTTCCTTTCATCAACCATGAAGGTAATTAAGAGGCAAGAGCTTCTTTTTCTTCACCAAGGGAGCATGTCAATGTGGGATATGGGAATCAGGTTCAAGTAACTTCTTCATTTTCTCCTAGATATTTTTCTAGATTAGGATTCTCATATGATATGTCTTGAGGAGGCCCTCTATCCTACTATACAATATGTAGTTACTCCTTTTACGTTTCCAATTTATTTGGAGGTTTAGAATAAGGAAGAGGTGATTGAGTGGATGTACTTGTGAGTAGGCTTTCAATGTGATAGGAACCATCAAGGTTCTTTAAAAGAAGTGTTTTTAGTGGAAAGTTTCAGAAACCAGGACCATCGAGGTTTTGACCAGTAGGGAGTTAACCTCAGTAGTTTTCTTTCTGGCCTTCTGGGGATAGAGACTTCCAATATTTTCCTAGGAGATTTGTTATATTGTGTTTTTTTGTGGGTTTCATGGAAATTTCTAAAACTAGTGACTATTAGTTTCCCAAGCTCAGTTTGTTTGAGGTGTAAAGGTACAATGCTAGCCTCAATATCGATTTCCAGTGAGACCATTTCAGCAGCAGGAGAATCAATTTTTTTGCTCTGAAAAGGGGAGATGGAGTAGTTATAGGCTGACCTAATGATGTTCCTAATGTTCAGGTACTGTGACCCAAGAATGGCTGTGGAGGTGGTCATTATAAGTGAGGTATAGGAACTGATCATAGTCAGTTGTATGCAGTGGAGGTAGCAGTTCTAGAGGGTCCAATGATTTTCATATGTGCAATCTATTTGTTTAGTACTCTTGTTTGTTCTTTGTTTGATTCAGAAGATTCACACTCCTTTGTTTCACCCACTCTATTCCATGATATGGGACTATACGTAGTGAGGATTACCATGCCCCAAGTGTTGACTACACCGGTTAAAGGACATACTAACTTGTTTGATGTGTTCTAGGGGTGTAGACTGATGATGGGGTTGCATCAGTCCCGTGGGGATATTTTATTAATACAAACAAATCCATATGATGTCATATTCTATATTTAATAGTTTTATTACTTATGTGATATTATTAAATTCTTCTTAAGGAGAGTTGTGTTTTTGAATGAGGATGGCTAATTTGTGGTTTTCGTTGGTGAGAAGAGTTTTCATATGGGTAGTCAGCATGTGGAGACCCTTATTTCCTTATTGGATGAGTTTTTAGTGGAATCAATGGATGCTAATATGGTTGAGGTTACCAGGGTATTTGGGGAGAACCTGGATGTTTCTACTGAGGAGGTTGTGATTCCACCCCTTGATGTGATGTTGATTTTGGGATAAACTTTTATCCTAACGCTTCTTTGATTTTCATGTCTCCTTATTATATGGAACTATATGAGTTGTGGGAGTTTAGGATTTAGAAAGATGATCCGATGAAACAAGGGTTATATCCAGACCAGTGTGTTTTCATGGGGTGATCTAGTGTTGTTTTCAAATCATGAAAATGGTTGTCTAAGGATGCACATAAACTATCAGAGGTTTAATCAGATGATGGTCAAAAATAGTTACTCTGTTCCAAGGATAGATGATATTTTTAAACATATGAGAGGGAAAGTTGTTTTTCTAAGGTCGATCTGCAGTCTGGATATCACTAATTGAGGGTGAAGGAGGGAGATATCCTGAATACTTCCTTCAGATTCAAGTATGGGTACTTCGAGTTTGTAGTAATTCCATTCGGTGTTACGAATGCACCATATGTGTTCATGGGGCTTATGAAATATATGTTCCATTAGTTCCTAGATATATTATTCATCATATTCATCAATGATATCTTGTTCCACTCTAATTAATAAGAGTAGAATGCTGAGAATCTCATAAATATCTTGCATGTTCTTTGATTCCACTAGCTCTATGGAAAGTTGTCCAAGTGTAACTTTTAGAAATGAGAGGTTAATTTCTTGGGCATGTGGTGTCTCATCAGGGTGTGGTAGTATACCCATTGAAGGTTGAAGCAGTGTTTTCTTGTGAATCACCCAAGAACATGGTATAGGTTAATAGCTTTATTGGTCTCGTAGGATATTATCAGAGGTTTGTGCCCAATTTTTATCAAGTTTAATCCTCGTTAACAACATTGACTAGGAAGGATCAGGATTTTGTGCGGAATGATTAGTGTAAGGAGGTATTAAATTACATGAAGGTGAATTTGGTCAGTGCTCTAGTGCTTCATCTATTGGAGGAGGTTGGGTTATTTGAGGTGTTTTGTGGCACTTTTCGTCTAGGCTTGATATACGTGTTGATGTAGGAACATGTAATGATCTCTTATGGGTCTAGGAAATTATCTCCCCATGGGAATAAATATTCCACCCATGATTTTAAGATAACTGCATTTGTGTTATCATTGAATTTGTGGCAGAATTACCACATTGGGGAGTGCTTTGTGGTTTTTATAGATCACAAGATCTTGAGGTATGTATTTTACAAGGATGATATGAACTTTTAGCAGCATAGGTTGATGGATTTTGTTTAGGAATATGATTTTTAGATATCGTACACCTCAGTAAAGTTTAATTTTGTGGCTAACACTTTTACCAAGAAGTCATGGAAGGGTGTTGTTCGAGAGTCTGGGGATACTTGGAGAGTAATAGAGGAGTTGGTATCCTTATACTTATTTGTAAGACTGGATGGTGGTAGAGGATGCTTGTTTTAGATGATAGTGTAGTATTATATAATGAAGTAGGTGTAGGAGTATTAGTAGGGAGACTCAGATTTTGAGGTGATATGAAATCATATTGGCCATGATGATTCTCCAAAGGGATGGTCAGATGATGGTTGGAACTGGGTGTTGTTTTGTGGGAGGTCTTTTGTTCCGGTGGTGATGAATGGGATATTCCTCCATGTGTTTCATAACTAATCTTTATAGGTACACCCATGCTTTTATAAGATGAATTGTGGCTTGAAGATACAAATTTGGTGGCTCGATATGAAATGGGTAGAGGTAGATTTTTTGGAAAAGTGCTTGGTTTTACTGTAGGTAAAGTCTAAGCATCATGTTCTTGGCGGTTTTTTGTAGCCTTTGGATATTCACAAGTAGAAATGGGATGTAATATTTATGGATTTCATCACAGGGTTACCCAATGCTCAGGTAGTCTATGATGATATCTAGGTGATTGTGGATCAGTTAAAGAAATCATCCTACTTCTAAGTGATCAAGCAGTCGAGCATAGTGGATTCTTTAGCTAAGAGGTACGTGGATGAGGTGGTGTGGTTTCATAGAGTTATGAGGTCCATTTTATCAGATCGGGATGCACATTTTACCTCAAGATTCTGGAGGGGAATTCAGTATGCTTTTGGCACTCAGTTATGCCTCAGCACTACTTTCTACCCCTAGAAAGATGTCCTGATGGAATGGACTATCCAAACATTTGAGGATATGTTGTGGGTATGCATCTTGGGATTTGGTGAATCTTGGGTATGAAACCTGAATTTTTTGGATATTTCTTATAATAATAGCTATCAATATTCTATTTACATGACCCCATTTGAGAATTTGTAAGGGAGACTATGTCATTCCCCATTTTATCAGATAGAGGTTGGGGAGACAACTATTTTTGGTTCCGATGTGGTGTAATGTATGATAGAGAAATTTCAACTTGTTCATGAGAGGATGAAAGAAGCGTAGGACTGGAATAATTCTTATGTCAATTGCAGGATGAGGCCCTTGGAGTTTGAGGTTAGGTAACATTTGTTTTTTAAGGTTTCCCCTCAATGTGGGCAGTAGAGGTCTGGTAGATAGATTAAGATTTCTCTCAGGTTTGTTGGGCCCTTTGAGGTGTTTGGGTGAGTTGGAAAGGTGGCATATCGATTGTCATTACCATCATGTTTGGAAAGTATCCATGACTTATTCCATGTCTCTCGGCCTATTTGGAATCTTCATGATGACTCCCATGTCATTTAATGGGTAGAGTTGGATATTGAGGATGACACAAAATTTGTGGAAAAATCAGTAGATATTCAGGATCATCAATAGAAGGTTTTGTATGGAAAAACATTTCTTTGGTTCAGGTGTTTTGGAGGCATGGTGTCTTGAAGAACAGTAATTGGGAGTGAGATAGATATATTAATTCCCAGTACCTAGAGTTTTTTTGAGTTTTCCCTTGCTCTGTTTTAATTTTTGATGTGATGTTTTGATCATTTTGTTTTATAAGATGAGATGCTTTCCTTAGTTTGCGATGTGTATGGTGTGATGTATGATTAATTAATAACATATTAAAATGGTGGGACCTAATTCCTAATCAAGATGCATTAACTGTGATGTGATTAAAACAGTTCTAGTGAGTCAGTGCCGCCCATAGTGGATAGTATCTTAACATGGAGGACGAAATTCCCAGATTTAGGTGTTTGAAATGGTGTAGTTTTTTGTTCATGAAATGTTTGTGTGGCAATGTGGTTCTGTGAGAGGAGGAGTCTTGTGGTTGTGTGAGAGGAGGAATCTTTTGGTTGTAGTGATGTGGTTTTTCTATGTGTTTTGTAGTCATTTGGGTTGGTATGTTGATCTGGTTGTAGCGTTTGAGGTATGGAAAGATCCTTGAGAGGTATCTCGCAGGGTGGTTGTTCAGACCCTTTTTTGTATGGGATTGGTTTTGGATTCTTGAGGGTGAGAATCATTTGATAGGTATTTGATGTAATGGTATATTCCCTCCCAGTCTGTTACTTTTCTATTTTTGGTTGTTGGAGGTGTTGGTGAAAGGTTCCAGGAGTCTTTAGTGGAAGCTGGAGGAAAGAAGAACTGCTACAGGAAATATACGTTGTGTATGTGTATGACACGACATGAAATTTGGGTTCATATATTGTCTAGGGCTGGTTCAAAATGTGTTGATTCTCTACGGTAAACAATAAAAAGGTGATATATTTTTTGGTGAAACCAAACCCTGAGGATTACATGATGTGATAGGGGATTACATGTTGTGTAAATCCCTAATGTAGTGTAGTTTTAAAAGTTCTTTCTAGATTAATTTTCATTCCTTTGGGCATGGATTCTTCTTCCTCTCATTTTGGGGGAACCCGAGTCACCCAAGGAGTTCTTCAATCTCTCACCCCCTCTTTTATCTATTGGTCCTGATGGTTGTTCTTTGGAAATCCATGGTTGGCCCTTCTTTCTTCTTAGTTGATTTCCTTCCATTATTATTTGGAGTTTCACTATGGTGGTTTGGTTTGGTTTGGGTTGTGTTGTTGATATGTTGATGGATATTTGGGTGTGGTGTAGGTTGATCCATGATCTCATGGTTCAGTTGTGGTTTGTGGGCATTCTTATTCACCCTTCTACGCGTAGCAAGTTGTAAAGCTTCCTTGACCCAGGGATTCCCTCATTTCTCTTTATTGTGTATCATGTGGGAGGGGTTTAATTTTTTTTATCTATTGATTATGGTTGTTCCATATTACTAGAAGATAAATAATTTTTTAAATTAAATTGAAAAGGGTTAAATATGGTTTTATTCACATGATTTTACAAATTTTATTTTATTTGTGATATTATGGATTGTATGGGATTGACACCCTATTGAAAATGGTGGTCGTTAGGGGATTTTTTTGCGTTGGATATATGTGCTGTGAATGATTATTTTATTGTGATTGTTGTTATATCACTCTAAAATTTAAATTAATTAACCACTTATATTTTTCTAATGGAGTGGTTTCCTTGAGATTGTGGATTGTGTGATAACAAACCTAAAATAAAGTAAAATGTGATAAAAGACCCCCTTTTAAATATGTAAAATGGTCTTTTTGTGTTGTGACATGTGGCTGTGCTTTTGGGAGGAAGATGTGTGTTTGGGTAATGTGGGGAAAATGGTTTGGTGGATGTTATTTTGGGGAAGTGAGGTGGTTTTTAGTCCATGCTTTGGGGTGGAGAGGTGGTTTGTTTAGCTATGCTTTTGGGGATGCAAGGTGGTGGTTTCATTGTGCTAGATTCCCAAGTAGTAATGGAATAGAGAAATATTTTTTTAATAATGTTTGGAATTTTTTTGGGATGGTTTGGTTAATATAATGGAAATGTTCAATGGATAAATAAATGATTGGTTTTTTGGTTAAATGTGGATGATGCTAAATAATGAAATGAATGGGGTGATTAAATGAAATTGGATAGAAATGTGAAATGAGGTTTTTGGTTTGATGTGTGGTGTTATGCATTTAGAGGGGACATAAAAAGTGATTGTGTTGTGAGTTGGTTGGTTTTTTTTGTGAACCCATAGGTTGGGATTGAGTATTTGATATTATATATATACTTGTATATTATTGTGATTTCTATACGCACCCTACCCACATAGAGCACTATGTGACAACACCCACATAGTCAAAAAAGGGGTGTTTTTACCAAAATCCGATGAGGAGTAAGGATGGATGAGTACCTAATCTTTCCTACTCGCTCCTACAGGAAAGGTAGGTATTATACACTGTGTAATGGCTGGAGGTCTATTAGTGCATTTGATGGTGGTTGTGACAACCTAGGTGTTATCAGGTGAGGTGTGACATGGTCATGATTGTGGGGTGGTGGGCCCAAGCATCTTTAGACGTGGTTTTTTGTGTTTGTTCTTGTGGGGAGGTGAGTCTAGGTGTCTTTGGGTGAGGTGTTATGTGGTGTTCTTATAGGACAATGAGCCATGGTGTCTTTGGTTAAGGTGTATTGTGACCATGATTGTGGGGTGGTGGGGTATATGAAAGAGATATGAGTGCTTGGATGTACGACATTGGGTGTGAGAGAGGAATTCCAATGGGAAAGAGGTGAGGGTTACCCTTATCTATGTGATTCTTATTATATTATATTACTTTTCTTGCATTATTTGTTGAGCATGCCTTGGTGAGGATGGGTTTGGTTAGTATACCTATAAAGGTGCCGTTTGTTTTTTTTTGTTTTCTCATAGCTTCATAAGTATGATTCTTTCACATGTACATGATAGATTTTGGTTTTTCCTATTTAGAATACTTTTATGCTCACCCTACGTATATAAAATAGTTTTCAGGTTTCTATGAGAATTACATGGACCATACTGGACATTACTAGCTTAGAACATTGGATAGATGTTGTGTCACTACCTTAGATTTTCTTTTGGGTATTTACTTTGGAGACTTTTTATCTATATCATTTTTATTTACACATTCATTGTGGGATGGTTTTTGGTTTTCTTATATATATATATATATATCATGGAGTTGATTTTGGTTTATTCATCTTATTTCCCAATCTTGTTTTCTTATAGAGGGAAATTCCCCCCATATTGTGAGATTTTTATATCCTTAGTGTTAGTCGCCAACACGGGGCCTACTAAAGGTGGGACTCGGGGGTAATTATCTCTCTCCCTTCATTATTGTATCTTTTGTGTGAGGGGGTCGTGACAATATTTGTTCCATGAACGTGGCTATTCACATCGTGAATCATCCTAAAAAAGAACCACCAAAATTCAACCCTCAAAGATTAACACCATGAATTTCCCTTCACATAGTGAGCCACACTTGGGAAGATACATATAAATTCAATATAGAAACCTTCAGGCTGTGAACCATGGTTTATTTTGTGAAGTTACCACACAAGGGTCATTCACACTCTGAATCATTGTTCATTCCCTGGACTACCCTTCTCTATTTGAAAATTCAGGTTCAAATCATCCTTACCTCCCTAAAAAATCCTCATAAAACCTCTATCATGTGAAACCACACAACATAATAGGACAAAATTTATAGACCATTACATTAAATACCTATCAAATAATTCTCATCCCCAATAATCAAAATAAAACATAGGAAGGAAGGATAAAGGGGAAGATCCGAACAACCATCCTGTGAGATACCTCTTGGGAATATTGTTATATCCAAAACACAACAAGTAACCTAAGAATAATTAGTAATGGGAATGAAATAAAGATAAATAAAGTTTAAGGGGTGCTAAAAAAATACCATAATAACACCCAAAAAATACACCCTTTAGAAATTTACATCTCAAAAAAGATTTTTTTTACTAATATTCTCTAGGGATGGGTTGATTTACAAATCCAAATCAATCATTCTAAAGCAAAATCCACTAGAAAAATAACTTCTAAGATATATTCCCATTAAAAAAATATTATACCCGTTAAAAGAAACCACTCCCCAACTTATGGAAGGGACAACCCTATTAAGGGGAATATTTATTCCGCACTCACCAAATTTGATTTTGGGATCCTACCACATTAATAGACCACTAAAATATTGAAAACCACTAAAATTAGTAACCAAGTGAAATGGATCTTATACAAGGCCTTCATTAAGGAGAGATCAACCTAATTAATAATGAAGGAGAACCACACCAATCACTCTCTCTCACCTCAACATCACAAATACCAGCAACCAAACCTTCACCACTACACCAAAATCACAACTTCCCATTTCTACCAAGTCAACCAACCACAATAACCATTGATCATCACATACCACCACCTAAACTAACCATAATAATTTTCATCTAAGTCCATATATATCATAATAAAGGAAACACAACCAACTACATCAGACTAGTAACAAAACAAAACTATTAATCAAATTTTCATCATTCTTATCTTAAGAATTATGTGTGGACAATAATACATCATTAATAGTTTCCATATTTATTAATAAACTCTTTAATTATAAATTTAAATGATTAACCTATTTATTCAAGGTGATTTTACAACTACTAAAACAAAAAAATCATAACACCAAAGAACTTCATGGAAAACAATCACTTCATACTGATTATAATAAAAATAATAATCACTCTAAGGTAAAAGGGCATTAGGGAAAACATTTTGGTTGACTATCTTTTAGCATACGTATTTTTTTTGGGGAAATAGGTTTTCAACAAAACATGGTATCACTTCAAATAAATCAACCATCAAGAAATATTTCAGAAAAAAAATTATACTTCTCTGAGTTACATTTCAGAAAATTCAATGAAACTTTGAACTTTAATAATATCACTTAGCCAGTATTTAAAACAAGAATTAAAAATTTTCACATATTGAGTTCCTTTTCATTATGTTTAAATATATCAATCAAATATTCCTCCAAACATTGTACCAAATAAGTGATGTGCTTTCAGACTACAAAATGGAAACTATAAAGTATTTATTTTCATGTTTTATGATGGTTAGACTCATGTTAATGATTATATAACCAATGAAACATACTTTAATTTTATTAAAGGGTGGAATTTAATCACTACCTTATTCAATTATAACATTATATACACACAACATTCTTGGGAGAACATGTCACAATGCTTTACGCAACCACTAGACTTTAATATTTCTTCCACATTAAACAATTCATGTATTTCCCTCACACATGATCATCTAAATTTAAAAAATTTCACATGGAATAAAATTAATGTTTCTTGAAACATTTCTGTGACAAAAAACCCTAGAAAATTTTAAAAATAATAAATAGTTCCATTTAGGTAAAGGTTTCCAATTTATTAATGGATCATTACTAAGCATGTTTGTATTTTTCTAGTTTTTTCCTTGATGTTTTCTTCCCTTTGGAATCATGGAATCATTATGTCCTTTCTTCATTATTTCTTTAATGAATTTTCCCTTTCTTGTAATGGATCTCCTATTTTCCCATTTTTAAAATAGGTTTTATTTATTTTATGTTAATTAAATGGGGATTTACTGTTATAATATTAAAAAAAATATATTTCAACAACAATAAGGTAATTAAATTTAAGATGAAACATGTTATAGGGAGCATGATATCAACAAATAATATAAAAAATAAAACCACATCTTATGGGAGGTTCTCTAAGTATGTTTCATGTCTAGTGATTGTATAGTTATCAAATGCTTATAATGATCACAACATAATATTTGCATCACATCGCTTAGTTTATTAATTTCCTATCATGATATTATTTCATCACTTATTCTCTACATGTTTTCCTTTCATGTATTATACTTAATCAAATTACATCATAATAAATCATTAGAAATTTCAATTCATAACATTCAAAACTTATCATTATTAACATGAAATGAAAAATATGTCTTATAAGTTAGCATGCGAACATAAAAATTTATTTTTAGTGTTTTTTAATAATGTTTAGTACATCATTTATCAATTTAAATAATGTTTCATTATTTTTTAAAATATAATATGAATTAGTCATGAATAAATATGTGCCTCTAAGTCATAGAAACTAAATAATAAGGATTAATAACCCTTAATATACCCTTTAATTAAATGAATCATATTTACAATTTGTATTTAATTCTAATCGATTTATATTAGAAAATGGAATAATATTAAGGAATACCAAAATATAAAGTATGATGCTTAAAAAATACTTTCAAAATCAAAATTTCCCATCAAGGCACATTGATTCTCGCTCAAATTCACCCAAGAAAAGAATGTAGGGTGGTCCTTGTAGTTTAGCTTGGGTTGTCGAATCCTCAAAGACCTAAGAAGAAACCTATAGACACGTACATTATATGGACTGTTTTTGGATATGAAGTGGCCAAATTGGGTTGGTTTTTAGATGGGTTTAAAGGAACTCTAAGATACTTAAGTGAATTCAATTTAAAAGAATGAGTTGATCCTAGGTTATCACTCAGGGTGGATTAGACATATTTCCTTTTCAATGATTTCAATTTCTTATATTTGAGATGGGTTCATTTAAGAAGATAAAACAACATCATCACTTACTGGTTTAATGCATACACCCTTTAATACTAATCACCTATACACTTTAAGGATCAAAGTTTTGATCACTTCAAGGTAAATATTCGTATTAGCACATGAAGTGTGTGGCATTAAATTCAACAAGGACGATGGATTTTAAAAATCATCAAATAAAAATCTCAATTAAAGAAGTGGTTATACATTAATGGGGTGATAAATAACATCCAATCCATCCCATTGATACTCCCTTGGTTCAACCCATAAGTGAGTTAGCCCTCCATTGATGCTATGGTTTCAATGGAAGCGGGAAGTAGACTCATGAGGGAGGAAATGTAGAAGTAAAAAAAACACAATAAAATAACGATCACTCCACCGTTGTGTGATAATATCACAAGATTTGGTATGAAAAAGTTCACACCTTGAAACAAAAGTATCAAAGTGATAAGGATAATAACAGAATAATAAGAGAATAATAACTTTTATTAAGAAACAAGGATGAATTAAAACAACTTACATGTGGAAGACAAATTTGAGACAACAAAACCGCAACATAACATTACAATGAAAGAAAGATAAAATATTCCTCAATCCTCAAAAAACACTGCCTTAAATAGGAATTTTTGAGACCTTGGGTCGATCTTACAACAGTAAAAGTCTCCTCAATTAATTTTGGTAGGCCACAGGTGGGTGGAAAGTAAGGGAGAGTTGATTTTTCCACCCTTGACCCGAGGTGGCAGACAACTTTCCTTCACCGAACAGACACGCTTGGAAGACCTTCTATATGACAGAATCAGAGTAGTACATAGAAGAAGAAAATGGATATCAGTATGTATTATAACTGTATGTAAACTTTGGGACCATTTGGAGTTGAGGAGTCCTATATATGATCATATTAGTGGGCTGTTTTTCTTGGCCGTAGAATCTGGCCCAGAATTTTATCTCTAACTTGGGACGACTAAATGGACACCATGGAGGCCGAATTATCATTGGATCATGAAGAGGGATTTGTTCCTATACATGTATCCTATCATTCCAAGAAATTTGGGATTAATTGGTCCTGTATGTTGGGACCCACATTCTCATCAGTGGGCTGGTGTCTAATCTGCCTTCTCCAGAATTGCTTCCTTTCATTGCCAAATATCTCCATCATCCTTTATAAATCTTTCATTGATCCTTTAATGAAAAATGTTCATATTGAAGTGAATATCCAGATAAAAATAATATAAAATTAAAATATGTATAATTAGATTCCTTAAAATTAGATGAATCATTGGGTACTTCAAATGATGTTAAAAAATGTACCACATAATAGTGTCTTTTAAGAAGGTATTACAATCATAATGTGAAATGATGTTCAAAGTGTAAAATGCACTAAAATGGTGTTTATGAATAATAAATAACATGAATATTATGTATATTAACAATGAATATTAGCCTCATTTAGTGGCTAATCACACCCCCCAACTTGAGTTTTTCTAGTCCCGAGCAAAATATATTCATCAAAAATGAAATTCGAATTCACTTTTCCAAATTTTTTTTAATACACAATGATCACCAAAAACCCTTACACAAAAAAATCATGAAACCCATCAAAATAATTTAATACAAGATAGTTTCATAAGCAGATCCCAATCCCAAGCCCATTCCTTTGTTCAAATTCATTGCCATATTTCATCCAATATCAATTAAGTATGAGGATGTGTTGTGCATCACAATAGACATGGGGGTTCATCTTTATTCAAGGGGGAAATTACGGAAGCACTAGGTGGAATCAAATTTCAATATTAAGATGATTATTCAATTTTTTTTGTATTATATATATTTTTTTGTTTTTTTTGTTTTTTTTTCAATTTTTCCATGGTAATTGAAATTGAACTCAAAAGAGTCAACCCCTATAGCGAGACTTTGCCGATGACTCCCAGGCCCAAAGACCTTAGGGAACCAAGTGAATACCACATACTCCAGCATCATCTCAAGTTAACTCAGTCAAAAACAAATTCAAATTACCAAAAATAGAGATAAAATTACTAACTCTGGGCCATACAACTATGGAGTCACGATCCCCAAGTGCCGAAAGCCACACATTAGGTCATTTCATTTCTCTACGCGCAAATTTGTTATTTTTTTTATTTTTTTATTGAATACTCATACTAAAACTAAAATGATCACCAAACCTATGCTATTTATTTGGGGGACCCCATGAACTCAAACTAATACCCCACTATCCAAAGGACGTGCATTGTGATCTTTTTTTATTTGGATGAAAATATAAAGGATGAAATATCACATTGGACAGCCACACTTTCCAAAATCTATTCTCATGAAATTATACAAGGATTAAAATCAGAATCTGTGCATGCTAAATTATTTGATATTCAGTTTCAAAGTGTGCAATGTATATTACCATGTTCAAAGTTAAAGGAATTTTTCCATACATTTACACTTTTTTTTAAATCATTCATTTTTTTGACACAAAAGCATTTTTTATTTTATCTCCCCCCCCAACTTAAAATAACACTGTTCCCAGTGTTTTAAAAAAAGAAAATTTAGAAGGGGGTAGAGGTAAATAATGAAAGTTAAAAAAGGAAATTGAAAATGAGGATCATGGAATGAAGTCACCTAGTGGTTGAAGTTGAAATTCTTGCTGCTTTATTTTAATCCTTTGATATCCATGTCACTTGCAGAGTTCCCTAGTAGAAAAAGGAAAAAAACAAAAAAAACAAAACAATATATATATATATATATATATAATAAGGAAAGTAAAATATAAGTATATATATAAAAATTATATAATAAGGAAGCACAAAAAGTCATAGGTCAGTGGTAAGCGTGCGCCGTTGTCTCCCTTCGGTCCTGGGTTCGAATCCCCATGGCTTTGCTGGTTGTGATGGGGTTTGACCCACGACCCATGACGTGTCCCTTTTTATTATTATTATATTTATATATATTTTTTTTATTTTTATTTTAATCCTACAAACACATTAAAATAAAACAACTGATGATACATTGTCTTCGTCTTAAATTTCTAGGTAAGGCATTACTCAAGGATCACACCACGTGACACAGATGAATATGGTGATCCCCTTTAATACCCATCCATACTCATAATAGAAGAACAAGTCAACAGTCTATTTTTTATTTTTAAATATCAAAATTATTAATTAATCCTATTTAAAATATAAATTTGATTAAAACAAAAAAAATGATTAGAAACTTGAAAAACATGGGTTGCCTCCCATGCAGTGCTTTGTTTAACGTCGTTAGCCCGACATGGATCCTAAATCTATCAATTTTTTCCTGGTTCATAGGTTGGCTCAGTTAACTCAACCTCTATTTCCTGTTTATTGAATGATTCAATGAATGGTTTTAACCTTTGACCATTGACCTTGAAAATGTAACCACTTGTGGGATCTTGAATCTCTACTGCCCCATAGGGGTACACATGATGCACTATGAAAGGACCTGACCATCTAGACCTTAACTTTCCTGGGTGTAAATGAAGTTTTGAACTATACAAGAGCACAAGTTTTCCTAGTTCAAAATGTTTGACCTTGATATTCCTAGATTGGAAGGATTGAACTCTAGATTTACTGATCCTTGAATTTTCATAAGCCTCCATCCTTAGTTCCTCTAGTTCATTGAGATCTAATTTCTTTTTTGTTCCGGCCAATGAGAGGTCACAATCCGTTTTCTTAATTTCCCAAAAGGCCTTATGCTCAATTTTAACAGGTAAATGGCATGATTTTACATAAACCAACCTATATGGGGACATTCCTAGGATGGTTTTAAATTCTGTACGATATGCCCAAAGAGAATCTAAGAGTTTCTCAGACCAATCTTTCCTAGAGGGGTTGACAGTTATTTTAAGAATTTTCTTAATCTCTATATTTTCTAACTCAGCTTGACCATTGGTTTGAGGATGGTATGTAGTGGAAACTTTATGAGAAATACCATACTTATACATGAGTGAAGAGAATGGGCGATTGCAGAAATGGGTTCCTCGATCACTAATTATAGCCCTAGGAATTCCAAATCGAGAAAATATGTGCTCTTTCAGAAATCGGATCACAACATGATGGTCATTAGACTTGGTGGGAATGGATTCAACCCATTTTGAGACATAATCAACAGCTAAAAGGATATAGAGGTATCCCTTAGAGTTTGGGAAGGGTCCCATGAAATCAATTCCCCAACAATCAAAGATTTCAATGACCAGAATGGGAGTGAGGGTAATTTGATTCCTTTTGGTAATGGATCCTAATTTTTGACATTGAGGACAACTTTGGCAGAGTTTATAGGAATCATTAGTGAGGTTAGGCCAGTAGAAACCACTTTGCAGGACCTTTTTAGCGGTTTTCTTTGTGGCAAAGTGGCCTCCACATGCCTCCGCATGACATAATCTTAGAATGGACTCTTTCTCAGACTTAAGAACACATCTCCTAATGATTTGATCAGGAAAGAACTTGAATAGGTAAGGATCATCAAACACATAGTGTTTGACATCAAAAAGAAACTTCCTTCGAGCTTGTGTCCCTAGGAATTTTGGAATTACTCCTGTAACTAAGATATTGACTATGTCAGCATACCAAGGGCAATCACTCACAGAGTATAGGTGTTCATCAGGAAATGAATCCAACACAGAAAGGTGATTTGAGTTGTATTTGAATTCCATCCCATAGAGGTGATCAGCTACAACATTTTCAATTCCATTTTTATCCTTGATTGTGAGGTCAAATTATTGTAAGAGAAGAACCCACCTAATCAGTCTAGCCTTAGCATCTTGTTTTTGGAAGAGGTATTTTAGTGCAGAATGGTCAGTGAACACAGTGATGGGGGATCCTAAGAGGTAGGACCTAAACTTATCTAAGGAAAACACAATAGCAAGTAACTTCTTTTCAGTGGTGGTGTAGTTGATTTGGGCATCATTTAAGGATTTTCTTGCATAAGAAATGACATAAATAGTTTTATCATAACGTTGTCCTAACACAACTCCTACAACAAAGTCACTGGAATCGCACATAAGTTCAAAATGAAGGTTCCAATTTGGAGATTTCATAATGGGAGGAGAGGTGAGAGAGGATTTGAGGTTTGAGAATGAACCCTCATAGCTTTCTGTCCAAACAAATGGAGAATCCTTTACAAGGAGAGCACAAAGGGGATGGGATATTGAACTAAAGTCCTTGACGAATCTTCTATAGAAACCAGCAAGTCCTAAAAAAGACCTCACTTCCTTGACAATTTTGGGTGATGGAAGGTGACGAATGATGTCAACCTTGGCTTTATCAACTTCAATCCCCCTACCTGAGACCAGATGGCCTAGAACTAGTCCCTCTTTAAACATGAAATGACATTTTTCCTATTTTAGGACCAGATTCTTTTCTTCACATCTTGACAAGACTCTCTCCACATTCTACAGACATCCCTCAAATGTATCCCCAAACACAGAGAAGTCATCCATAAAGACCTCAAGAAAATCCCCTACCATGTCTGAGAAGATTCCCATCATGCACCGCTGGAAGGTTCCAGGAGAATTGCATAAACCAAAGGGCATGCATTTGAAGGCAAAGGTGCCGAATGGACATGTGAATGTAGTCTTCCCTTGATCCTCTAGGGAGACCTCAATTTGATTATACCCTGAGTACCCATCTAATAAACAGTAGAAGGCATGACCTGCCACTCTCTCAAGGACTTGGTCAATGAATGGTAAGGGGAAATGGTCCTTCTTGGTGAATGAGTTTAGCTTCCTATAGTCAATGCAGACCCTCCATCCATTACTCACCCTTGTTGGAAGAATCTCTCCATCATCATTGGTTATCACTGTGATTCCAGACATTTTTGGAACCACTTGAATTGGGCTCACCCACTCACTCTCAGCTATGGGATAGATGATACCAGCTTTTAACAATTTTAGAAGTTCCTTCCTTACTACCTCCATGAGATTAGGATTGAGTCGTAGTTGAGGTTGACAACATGGATTTGAATCAGATTCTAGAACTATCCTATGTGTCCCGATAAGTGGGATAATCCCAGGAATATCAGACAGGGTCCAACCAATGGATTTCTTATGTTTCCTATGGACATCTAGAAGCATCCTCTCATGATTGGATTCAAGAGAAGAAGAAATGACAATAGGATGTGTTTGATTGTCCCCTAGGAAAGAATAATTGAGTGTAGCGGGAATTTCCTTCAATTCAAGATCAAGTTGGTTCGGAATTTCAGCAGAAGATTGGGACATTGGATCAAGTTCAATTTATTTTTTTAGAGTTTCAGATAGGATTGATTCCCCACATGTAGAATTTTTAGCTACTATATTGGCTTGATTAGATTTAGGGAAGGAAGTTTGAAAGTTTTCACTAATTGTTGGACCTAAGACTTCATCATAAGAGCAATTTGAAAATGATTCAAGCCAAGGAGATAAACTTCCTTCATGTGAGCAAAGGAAATCAATCTCATACTGACTTAAACATTCATCAAATATTCCTTGATGTTCTATGGATTCATTATCAATTCTTCCTATCATGTTTACTTTATGATTGTCCTCATCATCCCCTATTTATGATCTTGGATTATAGATGTTCAAGTCTAGACTCATGTTTCCAAAGGTGATGGTCATGTTCCCATTTCGGACTCAGATAATAGAGTTGATTGTTGCAAGGAAGGGAAGACCAAGGATGATTGGGGTTTGTTCCTTATTTCCTATGTTTGGATGGTTTTAAAGGACAATGAAATCAGTAGGGTAGATGAAGTTTTCAACCTTTACCAGAAAATCCTTTAAAATACCCTTTGGAACCCTAATGCTATGATCAGTAAGTTGAAGTGTGACATATGTGGTTTGGAGTTCTTCTAGGCCTAACTGGCAGTACACAGCATATAGGATGATATTGACACTAGCACCTATATCACACAAGGCCTTGACAACTTTTCTTTCTCCTAGTTCAACATTGATGTAATGGAAACCTGGTTCTTTCAACTTAGGAGGAATGGTCCCTTGAATGGTGGTACTCACATTAGCAGCCAAAAGGACTTTATTTTTATGTGAAAATTTTCTTTTAAAAGTGCACAAGTCCTTAAGTTACTTTGAGTAGTCAGGTATGGTTTGGATGGAATCGATAAGTGGAATGTTCAACTTGACTTGTGAGAAGATTTCCCTCAATGTTTCACTCAGTTCAGGCTTGGTTTTCCCCCTCATGCATTGAGGAAATGGTGCAGGTTGTGGGGTTGTTTGTTGAAGAGTTGTTTCTTTCACATTGTTATCAGTTTCCTCAGTTTGATCTTGTTGTTCATTTGAATTTTCATTCAAGTTTGAATCTTCAGGTGGGTTTTGAATTAGTTTTTCAGGTTTCTCAAATGATTTTCCACTTATTAAAATAGTCACAGCCTTTAGTTGTTCATGAGTTGTTTGATCACAACTTGAATCTCCCCTTGAATTTGAGGATGGCACCGCCTGAGTAGGCATGGGTGCCTTTCCAGTTTTGATGGTTTTAAGTTCTTGTTTTAGGGAAGAGACTTCTGAGTTCATCCTCTCCATTTATTTTCACAGTTGTTCTAATAGGCTTTGTGGAACAGTTTGGGTTGGTGCTTGAGAAGATTGGTTTATCCCAGGGGGATATTTTGGAGGTGGGATGGTTTGTTGAAAATGGACCGGTGGTTGTTGGTATTGGATAGGTTGGGTTTGGAACTGGTTATGGGATTGGTGGTTCTGATAGTGGTAAGTATTTTGTCCCTGTAGTTGGCTAGGTTGTTGGTTATCTTTCCAGAGGAAGCTTGGGTGGTCATTATACCTTGGGTTGAAGTTGTTTTGGTATTGAGGCTTTTGAAAGTTCAAGGAATTTACTTCCACTGGGGTTCCTCATAAAAGAACATCTTTGATGGATGGAATGGTTGGGAAGTTGTCTGTCTTATGGTCATGATTGTCACAAATTGTGCAAACAGGGTCAACAGTTTGGATTTCATGGACTTTCCTAAGGTCTATCTCTTCAACCTTCCTAGAGAGTGCTGCGAGTTTAGCCCTAAGGATTTCCTCTTCTCTAAGTGTATGAATTACAGTAGTTCTTTGTTCCTTTTTAGAATAAG
The DNA here is from genome assembly GCA_963277665.1 of Viscum album. NCBI lineage: Eukaryota > Viridiplantae > Streptophyta > Magnoliopsida > Santalales > Viscaceae > Viscum > Viscum album. Next base: position 1,227,357,506 of record OY728146.1, read on the forward strand.
GTTAAGTTCCCCATGTTTGTTTTTGTTCAAAAAGGCTTTATAGATACTCGTAAGCATCATTTGGGGCTTTGTTTTTAAAGGTTCCATTACACATCATGTCAATGAATTGTTTGTTCCCCAGACCCAACCCTTCATAGAAAATTATCACTTATTCAGGAATAGAAAAAACATGGTTTGGAACCATGTTTATAGTGTCTTTGAACCTCTCCCATGTTTCATAGAATGACTCTCCCTCTTTTTCAAAAAAGTTTTGGATACTCTTTTTAAGTGAAATTGTTTTGTGGTGGGGAAAGTATTTTTTGTAGAATTCTCTTTGAAGTTGGTACCAAGAGTTTATGGATTATGGTCTTAAATTGTTTAGCCAATTTTTAGCTTGATCCTTTAAAGAAAAAGGAAATAGCCTCATCTTAGCTGATTCTAGTTGATGTTGGGGACACATGGTTTCTACAATGTCATTGAACTCTTTAATGTGAAGGTAGGGCATCTCGGACTCCATTCCATGGAATGTGGGAAGGTGGTTTAGGACATGGGGTTTAAATATGTAGTTGGAATATCCTAGGGAATTATGTATAATACATGAAGGGGAATTGGTCCAGGAAGGTGTGAGGTAGTCATTCATGGTTTGATCCATTGCATTCCCCAAGTTTGGGGCTACCTCATTTGGGTTTCCATTTTGGTTCCCACCCGGGTTTATGACTTGGTTTCTTTAAATAATTTCCATTGAAATGGGATCAATTTTGGACTCTAGAGTATTAGGAAGATTAGGATATAATGGAATGAGTTCCCTTGGTTTACTTGACTCCCCAACCCCAGGACTATCCACCCTAACTAGACGGTTTGATTGATCATGGGTGTAGGCAGACATGCGCCAAAAGAAAAAAATGAGAAAGGGAAAAGATAAGAGAATTTGGATGAGAAATTAAGAAATGGAGGAGAATAGAATGGGTGTTTAGATGACTTAATTGGGTCCCCTACAACGGCACCAAAATTTTATTCTCTCTCAAATTTACCCAAGAGAAGAAGGTAGGACAGTCCTTGTAGTTTAGCTTGGGTTGTCGAATCCTCAGAGACCTAAGAAGAAACCTATAGACACATACATTCTATGGAATGTTTTTGGCTATGAAGTGGCAAACTTGGGTTTGTTTTTAAATGGGTTTAAATGAACTCTAATAGACTTAATTTATTCAATTTAAAATAATGAGTTGATCCTAGGTTATCACTCGGGGTGGATTGGACATATTTCCTTTTCAATGATTTAAATTTCTTATATTTGAGATGGGTTCATTTAAGAAGATAAAACAATATCATCACTTACTAGTTTAATGCATACACCCTTTAATACTAATCACCTATACATTTTAAGGATCAAAGTTTTTGATCACTTCAAGGTAAAGGTTCATATTAGCACATGAACTGTGTGGCCTTAAATTCAACAAGGACGATGGAGTTTAAAAATCATCAAATAAAAATCTCAATTAAAGAAGTGATTATACATTAATGGGGTGATAAATAACATCCAATCCAGCACCTTGATACTCCTTTGGATCAACCCATAAGTGTGTTAGCCCTCCATTTATGCTATGGTTTCAATGGTAGTGGAAAGTATACTCATGAGGGAGGAAATAGAGAAGTAAAAAAAACACAATAAAATAACGATCACTCCACCGTTGTGTGATAATATCACAAGATTTAGTATGAAAAAGTTCACACCTTGAAACAATAGTATCAAATTGATAAGGATAAGAACATAATAATGAGAGAAGAAGAACTTTTATTAAGAAACAAGGATGAATTAAAACAACTTACATGTGGAAGACAAATTTGAGACAACAAAACCGCAACATAACATTACAATGAAAGAAAGCTCAAAGATTCCTCAAACCTCAAAAAACACTACCTTAAATTGTCATTTTTGAGCCCTTGGGTCGAGCATCCAACAGTACAAGTCTCCTAAATTAATTGTGGTAGGCCATAGGTGGGTGGAAAGTAAGGGAGAGTTGATTTTTCCACCCTTGACCTGAGGTGGCAGCCATCTTTCCTTTACCGAACAGATACGCTTAGAAGACCTTCTATATTGCCGAATCAGAGTGGTCCATAGAAGAAGAAAATGGAGAACCGTATGTTTTCTAACCATCTGTAAAATGTGGGCCTATTTGGAGTTGTGGAGTCCGAGATATGATCATATTAGTGGGATGTTTTTCTGGGCCGCAGAATTTGGCCCAGAATTTTATCTCTAACTTGGGCCGCCTAAATGGACACCATGGAGGCCTAATTAGCATTGGATCTTGAAGAGATATTTTTTCCTATACATATCTTATAGAATCCCACGAAATTTGGGATTCATTGGCCCTGTATGTTGGGCCCCACATTCTCATCAGTGGGATGATGTCCAATCTGCCTTCTCCAGAATTGCTTCCTTTCATTGCCAAATATCTCCATCATACTTTATGAATCTTTCATTGATCCTTTAATGAAAAATGTTCATATTGAATGAATATCTAGTTAAAAAGAATATAAAATTAAAATATTTATAATTAGATTCCTTAAAATTAGATGAATCATTGGGTACTTCAAATGATGTTAAAAAATGTACCACATAATAGTGCATTTTAAGAAGGTATTACAATCATAATGTGAAATGATGTTCAAAGTGTAAAATGCACTAAAATGGTGTTTATGAATAATAAATAACATGAATATTATGTATATTAACAATGAATATTAGCCTCATTTAGTGGCTAATCACACATTAAATTTAGAAAAAGGATGTCATGATTTTTGTTCATGGTAATTATGATCTTTTGGACATGGTTCTTCATTAATGAAAACAAATTAACATACAACTTATATCAATTTTCAATTACTAACATTCTCTCACAATTTTTTCAATAAATTTTTTTAAATTTTGAAACTAACATGGTAGTTTAAAGAAAACTAATCATCCAATTATTTAATAACTAGTAATGAAGGATTTTTTAACCAGTATGAATCGGTTTAAAATTAATTCATTTTAATCATAGGGAATACATCATATCAATACACTTTAGTTCAATTAAACACTCTAAACATATTCATAAATCAAATCCTTAATTTTACTATGAAAAGGGTTTAGGAACCCTATGGTATTTTAATCACTTAAATCATGCTTGAAAATATCTTAAAACGAAACATCAGTTTTAAAACATGAAAATACTTCCTTGAAACCCATGAATAAAAATATTTATAAGAAACCCAAAACATTTATATGGTTAAAATTATAAATTATATTTCAAAAAATAATTAATTGAAACTCTTAAAGTTTATTTTAAATCATGAGGTTAATTTTTTTTTATAAAACACTCTAAACTAGTTACAATATCACTCTAAATATAATTATAACCATCATTTAATGGAAACTTATCACATATTAGGGAACATAACTCATTATGATTTAAAGTATGTCAAGTGATCATTACTAAATATTTTAACCATCTTATCTTATCATGCAATGATAGGTATTAACATTCCAACCATCACTACAATAAAAATGTAATCATGATTTTATCTTACTTTTTTTATTAATATAATGAATCCCTATCATGATATTTTTCAATTCAATATAAATAATCATAGCATCAACAACAAGGGATTAAAATAACACATATCATGCTCTATAAAATATGATCTTGAAATAATTTACTTAATCAAGCTTAAAGATCTACCAGGTTTGTTAACAAATCTTCAATTACTAAGAGAACACCCAAGTAAACACTACAAAAATATTTTAACATATCCAATTATCATTTAATATAAGAGATTGTCATTAATTATTATAGTTTAAAGTTAACACTAAATTAAATTTCTCAAATAATAAAAGCACTTACATCAACATAAACAAATATGTCATAAGAAAAAAATCAAGATAACCCATACACCACACTTTGATATTACCTTCTTTGTGAGGCCCTAACTAACCCACACAACATTAAAAAATGTTGCAAAAAAAATGCATCATGGTAGTGAAGTTTCCCCTCTCTTCATTTTCTTAAATCCATAATATACATTACTGACATAAGAAAAACCCATAATCCCAATAACATGGAATTCATTCTAATTCATTTAGTTTGGTTCATTTAATTCTCAAAATCACCCCATTTAATCATAAGAACAAATTTCCATGATGCATGTACCTATCATAAGTCTCTACCCTATATGCAGTACCACTTCACTTTGTCATTTGGTAGACACAAAGTCTTTTCATTATATCATGGGGCACCTAAAATCTTATATCCTAGTAAGTTTCCCTGGCCTATTTCACACACCAAGATCAAATAGAACAATTGAACCACCAACCCATGTCATCCTCATAGTCCCTAATTCCATTCTATATATTATATCATAACCATCATCATTGATACCACTCTTTCATGACTCCCCCTCCACTGGTACCCCTCTTGGACTGGTATTGAAGAGAAAAAGTGACCCCTGAAGCCTACCCCCAATAGTCCCTAGGGTAGTTACTAGAACCTAGGGTATAAAATACACAGTTGGATGAATTTCCATCATAATATAATTTTAATTATAAGAGATAAGATGAGAAAAACTGATAAACACAACATCATATAAATAAACCAATACCCCATAAAATAAAATACCATAATGGATGATATGAAATACATGAAAGTATCCATTATAAAACACCAAAGATCCCTAAGAAACAATACCAAAATCAAATCTAGTTCTAATCTAACACGATCAATATCAATAATAATAACTCTCATGATAACTTTAAATATAGTTTATATATATGTAGGGTGAGCATAACATGTATACCCAGTAGGATCATAACCAAGGTCTCTAATGAAAATGTGAAAAGAGCATACTAATTCTTCGGTGAATAAACAGAAGAAAAAACAAGAACCTAAACAAGTTAAATATCCAATATTAACCTCATAGATGCACACTCACTAAATAAAAAATTCAATGTAGTAAAATAATATCAAGGAAATATTGATAAAGGCACCCCTCATCATCTTCCTCACTAAGTTGTCACTTTTACACCCCAAAACAAAACTTCATACACTCTTATCCCTTCCATAAATAATAATAAAATATCTATTCATATTCGATGTGGGTTATAATACAACCCTAACTATCCTAACCTCCCATAGGGTCTAATATCGCATACTGGAATTAGAAAATATCCATATATCACATACCAAATTTGTATAATCATCCATACTATCATATATTTAATCAAAACCTTATAAACTAGGTAGTAGGGTATCATGCATGTGGATGAAATCAACCCCATTCCATCTTATAACAACACACAACCCCCATTACATATCACATACTCTCATCACCAATAATTTCCACCACCTATGCCATTATTGGCTGGTACTCACCACTAACTTGGTACCACCACCTTATAAAACTACCAAAGGAAGATTAGGGAAGAGGGGGCATTCATCCATCCATTCCATCACCAACCTATATGTTGGGGAAAACACCCCAAAAAATATTTGGGTTCTAGTACATAGTACTCAACATGGGTAGGGGGATTATATAAATAACATGAAAATACATGGATAGAATACGACACACAATAACCAACATAAGGGTTCACATTCAACACCAATATCATACCCCAAAAAACTAGCACATCACCTCATAACATCCACCACCAACCACGACCACCAATAAATGAATCTCACCACACAAAAAAGCTACAAAAAAAACCAAAATTTCCTATTTATTTATAGATTTAACCAATTTATAGATTCAACTATTTACTAACCATGATTTGTTTATTAATCCATTTAAATCTATATTTAACTCCATAAACTATAACCAACACTCATATTTATTCCCATACATGTTTAACCCATTATTCAACATTTAATTCATTATTCAATTACCATATATTGAATTTTAGTCAAAACTTATTTAATTCAAGATCATACCATTGTTATTTCATCATTACCAAACTCATTCCATATCTACTAGTTAAATATAACAACAACACCAAAAAAAATCCAATCTCCTCACCATAAACACCATAATATCCTATGCCAAATTCATCACCATAACCTAATCACCACATAAAAATAACTATCAACCATCCACTATAAACCAAACCTAAATATGTCTTATGATAACCCATCCATAACCCCAATGCCTAATACATTTTTCATTTTAACCAAACACCACCATAAATACACAACCCACAAGGGACACAAAAATTCAAGGGAAAACACAACAATACACCAACACACATAGAAATGATTTCATCACTAAATTCAATTTAAATAGATCTTTCATAACATTTCATAATCTATTGCATGATCATTTTCACAAAAATTACAAATTCTCACAAAAATGATTCATAGCCATATATAATTACTTAACATTTTGTTAATGGTGAGTTAAATGAATCAATAAAAATAGGGGTCCATATTTTGTAGCCTCCACAAAACACATATCACACCAATCTTCATGTTTCAAGGATAGTTCATGTCACACCCCGACTTTATTAATTATTTTATTTTATTATTTTCTTGGATTTGGATAGTTTTTTCGGAGTTTGGGTTGAGTCCTAGTTTAAAATTTTGAGTTTTTATTGAAAAAATGTGTGTTTTGGGTTTGACAACATCTGGTGCATGGGAAGAACATGGTTTGGAAACCATGCGGATTCACCCAGGCAACTGTGTCTCCTTTCCATCTTCAAAAAATAAAAATAATAATTAAATGAGTAATAAAATTAGAGTTAAAATAAAATAAGAAAAATTAAAAATAAAAATACAAGTTTTATTTTAATAATAATAATACTGGTTATATTAATTGGGAATATCATTATTATTATTCTAATTACATTATTATTAATATCATTATATTATATTATTATTATTATTATTATTATTTATCATTATGTTATTATTATTATTATTATTATTGGGAGTTTTGGTGGGCTTTAGACCAGTGCATGAGCACTGCATGGTTAGCGGAGACTGTGCAGTCATCCCAGGTGCCCATGTGGCAGCTTCTAGAGTGGACAAAAGCTACCACATGATTTGTATATAGTCACTTGAGTCGTTTTTAGACTATGTAGTTACCCCGTATTAAAATGAATGAAATGAATAAAACAAAACAAAATTTTTATAATTATTATTATGGATTTTATAAATAATATAATTATTATGAATGTTAATTATTATTATAAAGAATTTTAAAATTATTATTATTAAAGTTGTTATTATTATTATTAAGAATATTATCATTACAATTATTATTAAACTTATTATTAATAGTATTAATATAATATTTTTAGGTTAATATTTTGTTTTAGGGTTTCTTTTATTTATTTTTATTTCTTCCCACTCTCCCCCCTTTCTCTTCTCCATGTAGCCCCTCCTTCACTTTAATAGTTCAGTACACCACCCCCTCCCCTATGCACACCTCCCCTACTCATGACCTTTTTCTGAACCCCCTTGTTGGCGCAACACTCCTCTGACCACCCCCTTTCCAACACGACACTTATTTGGTGCGACCCCCTGCTACTACACATCTCCAGTATGACTCCCCTTGGACGAATCCCCTATGGCGTTTCCCCCTCCAGCACGAACTCCATCCGGCGGGCCACCCCTACTGGCACAACCCCTACCTGCACGTCTCCCCTTCCGGTGCAACTTCCCCTCCCTCCGGTATACCCTTCCCCCTTCTTCTCTTCTCCTATGGTCATGGTGATGTAGGGTTGTTTTTTTACCTTAGCTTTTGTTAGGGGTTTTGTTCATTAAGTGTTTCGCATGGTAGTTCTAGGGTTTTGGTTCTTGATAATAATTGTTTGGTGTGAAAATTGATGTTTTAATCCCTATTTTTTGATCACTAGAATTGTCTTGGTAAATATCTCACACCAAGTATTTGATTAAATTCCTCGTTGGCCTTTGCATGTGGCTTAAAATTTTTAGAAGTAATTTATTGATGCTTGAGTCATTTCAATGAATTTTTAAACATTATTAACAACTTTATAACAAACTTAATTGTTTTATTATGGTGTTTTTATATTTTTATAACATGTTAAAAATAGGGTTTTAAGTGATTCTTCACTTATGTTAAAGTGTTTTAGCATGTGTTATTAGATAATAACTAGTTTGGCACTTTTATAAGAAATTATTTGTCTTGAAAATGTAGTGTGAATGTTTCAAGAGGATTATATAAATGTTTTGATGATGAAAATTCATCATTTACACTACTTTAAAAAAAGTGTATTTTATATGTTGATAAATTTTGGTTTTGTGAAAAGCTTAAAGGCCTGTTTGGTAGCTTTGTGAAATTAGTGAAAATGTTTATTTTGAAAAACTATGTTGGATGAATATCATTCCTTATGATATTTAATGGGTGGTATGTCAACACTGTGGAATCCTTGTGACCCATTATTAGAGGTCCTCAGTATGGAATCCTAGTGTTCTTTTTGTTCTATGGAATGTGAGTCGGTCCTTGGAGGGCACAGGGTGATGCATGTTGTTGATGCATTATTATATATACATGTGATTGGATTCTCGGTTGGCATCAGTTGGATCACCCCCATTATATAAATGATACTTGGGAACCTAGAATATTAAGATAATTTTCTAAGAATGATTTCTCCCCTGGTAGTTTACATACTGACCAGTGGCCCATAGTAAGTAGATATATATTTGGGTTTATTAATATAGGATTTTCCATTGGGTTGACATGAGTTAGGGTGGATGAGCATATTGAGTATTTTTGATTTCATAATGTGTGTAATGATACTAGGGATAGGGTCACATGTATTAGTATCTTCTGGATTATTCTTGATCTCCTGGGTTCACCTATGTCTATTGGATTTAGTCACTTGCAGCATTGTTGAGATACTTGTATAATTATTTCTATTGCCCTTGTTGTGTGATTATTATGGTACCTTATTGTACATTGTTTTTATTGGAAAGATATGTGTTGATTTTAATAAGCCTTTTGGAATTTTTTTTCAAAGAAAAGTATTTCATCATCTTTTGCTTAGATTGAAAATATAGACACACTTTTCCCTTGAAAATGCTAATGTCTCACTAATGGTATGATCTTGGTTTTAGAAATAATAATGGGAAATGGGCCATATTTTTTTTAAGTAAATTGTGTATAAAACATACTTTTATATATTTTAGTTCAGAATTGAGATTGATTTTTATTTTATTTTAATGGAAGTGAAATGGGAAATTGAATATCGGGCTAGCCTACTGAATTTTAATACTCACGTCTATAGTTTATTTTATATTTTAGTCCTTGTTCATGTTTCATCTTAGGTTTGTTCACTTTGGTCGATGGTTGAACGTTGAGTTGGAGAGTGACTTGCAGGGTCACATGGAGTTAGTGGTTATTCAATTCGATTAGTATAGTTGTGTAGTTTAGTTGTATTTTTAGTTTCCTATTTAAAAGATATTCTATTTAGTTTTATATATATGTTGAGTTGGATTGTATATTCTTCTATTTATTTTTATTTATTTTTTTGGGATAAATCATTACCTATTTGTACTCTGTTGATGCCCTTGGTGCTTGTCGCCAGCCCGGGAGGATCAGGAATGACTCTCAGGCCTTGCTGCTGATCGACTCAGGTCACCAGTTTAGGGTCGAACCGGGTTGGTTCATGACAAAATGGTATCATAGTAGGTTGGATTATAGCATACCTTGATTTTTAGAGAACACTTTTATATTTTTGAATGTCAAGGTAGATGGAGTAGGATTATTGAGACTCAAGGGGTAGGTGCAGGAAGAGATTCGTGAACTCTTACTCATTTTGATCCTCAGATTTTCATGGGAAGTCTAGTCTTATTAGTTTCTTTGGTCTTCAATGATTGTTTGGTGATTGGGATATTATAAGGGGAGTTGGTCAAATGGAATCCATAAGATCACTAGACCTAGAAATCCATGTGAATCTAAGGACATGGTCCTAGAAGGCTTTCCGTGTCGGTGCTGTGTTTGGCATATAGACACCAACCATATGGTCAAGTCACCCTTCGACACTAATTCCCTTTTTAGTTGTTTTTTGGGTCTCCTTTTAATTATGAAAATTTTCGTGAAAACCCTTATGTTGGATTTTTGAAAAGTGGGTTTTAATGGAATGGTTGGATTTTGAAAATTTGAAAATTTGAAAATGATTTTTCATGATTTACTCAAAGATAGGTTTTGGAATGTTGGGTTTTTGTGAAACAAATCTTAGGTTAAAGAAAAAATGGTTTAATGGGATTGGATTTCCTTAATCTAAACATATTGTTTTTTGAAATAAAATGTTTAAAAAGCATGGGATATTTTGAAAATAATGTCTTGATTAAAAGTGTTTTAATCATATAAAATTTGTTTTAGAAAATATTTGATTGAAATGGAATGGTGGATGGCTGCCTGGGGTGGCACAGAAACATGCATGTGAGTGAGACTCTAAGGAATCCTAATGAAAAGTGTTCAACCAACCATTTTTGTTTTAAATTAAATATGTTTTCAAAAGGAAAGTTTTGATGCTATAATGGATTGTTTTCTTGTGTTAAAATATTGTCACCTATGTGGTGTTTGATCTTGAGAATTTTTATTATTGAATTGGACTTGATTTGGTTCTTGACTTTTTCTTGTCCAGTGGTTGTCCCCATGGAGCTCCGATGGGTGATCGTAGAGTGGTTGCGGGTGATTCCCCATTAGCATGATTTCCTATTGATCAATCTAAGGATTATATGCTTGAGTTCCTGAAGTTGGATCCACCTCTCTTTTATGGTTAACCAAACCCTCCCGTAACGAAGGAGTGGATGAGAAATATCAAAAGAAACTTTATCCTTATTGAGTTTCCCAATTCTATAATGGTTAAGTTTTCAACTTTGATTCTTGAAGGTTCACCTTGGATGTGGTAGAAGTTAGTGTCTTGGAACAAGCTTCGTGAAGAGCTTACTTGAGAGTTTTTCAAGGCTTTTTTCATTTTTCAGTAACTATATAAGAAAGAAAGGGTGAGAAAGAGGATAAATATGGGTTTTCTATAGCAGGGTGATGGATTCGTGATGGGGTATTTCCATCTATTTATAGATTTAGTACCTTATGATCCAGGGTATGATACAAACGACTCCATGAAGGCTCTACATTTAAGGGTTGGGCTTCATCCCAACCTATAGTCTAAGGTTTCAGAGCTCAATATGATTTTGTTTACCAATGTGGTGAGGAAATATTTTCATGTTGAAGCTGTGGTGGAGGGAGTGCACGAGATAGTCCTCCCTCCTTCAATCCCTAAGAGCAGTAGGGAAAATTCTGGTAAGGAGATGAGGAAGTGGTTGAAAATTGATGGAGTGGGTTGTGGAATCAAAAGGCCTCAGGATATTTCATCAAACTCTTCGGACTAAGAGATCCTCTTATGTTATCAGTGTGGAAAGATGGTCAAAAAAAATCCTTCATGTTCAAATGATTCAAATCCCTACTAAGCTTGTGGATTCTTGGGTCACTAGTGGTGATTCTGTCGGGTCATTTCTAGATAGCATTGGAGAGGAAATCCTCAGAAGTGATGTGATGTTGGAAATTTGTTTGAAGTTTCTTTTTTATAAGTTTCCTTATAGTGTAAGGGGTCTTTTATCATGGTGTTTTTTCATGGTGGAAATGTAAGTGATGTTGTGAGTCTCCTTATGAATTCCTATTTCCAATGAAATTGTGGTTTCATTTATAGAATTATGGTCTTTCTCTTTAATCTAATAGGGTGATGGATGTACCAATTAGAGAACTAGAAGCTCCTAACTACGAGGTAGTAAATAATTCATACATCAAATCTCTAACCATAGGTCCTAGAGTGAATCTAGTGCCTATTAAAAAACCCTAGAGGTTTAAGGAGTCTAGTTAAGTTTTTTCATCCACTATTGTAACGAAGTAGTTTATATCAAGATTTTGGACTGCCCATGTGAGATATGTGTGATATTGGTTTCTAGTTGTTTATGAGGGTCATGTTTTGGGACGTCGATGGTTGTCGTTTAGTGTTTGATTCATTGGGTACCTTCTCTCTCACCCCATGTGGTAAGGGTTTTTGGCATGTGTGGGAGAGGACCATTTCTGGTACATGTTGAATTTCTATTTGGCCGTTCTTAGTCAGTTCTTAATGGTGGGGATACCCACTTCGGGTGTCATTGAGTTTTCTCTTAGAATTTTATCAGATGCTAGTTAAATTATAATGGTAGGGAGTCTATTCAGGCCTCCCCTCTATTGGTGATCTATTTCAGGCAATGGGGTTAAGTTCTGTTGGTGGTCAGTGGAATTTCCTCAGATTAAGAGGTTGGATCATGTTGATGTGGAATCATTAGGTGCCGATCAATTATATGGAAATTGTTGTGGCTTTCTAGGAGTGGAAAGTGTTATGGTGGGGAGAATTTTCACACCCTGAACTTTGCAATTACTTTATTTTATTGTTTTATTGTCTTTGGATAGCTTTTTCAGAGTTTGGGTTGAGTGTCAGTTTAAATTTTTGAGTTTTTGTATAAAAATGTGTGTTTTTGGTTTGTTGGCATCTGGAGCACAGGCAGAGCATGGTATGGAAACTGTGCGGCTTCACCCAAAAAACCGCACAACCTACCCGTCTTCAAAAAACTAAAATAATAATTAAATGATTAATAAAATGAGAGTTAAAATAAAATAAGAAAAAGTAAAAATAAAATTAAAAGTTTTAATAATAATAATAATAATGATAATATTAATTGGAAATATTATTATTATTATCCTCATTACATTATTATTAATATAATTATATTATATTATTATTATTGTTGTTTTTATTATTATGTTATAATTATTATTATAATTATAATAATAATAATTATTATTATTATTAATGGGAGTTTTGGTGGGTTTTAGACCAGTGCACGGGTGACGCATGGTTAGTGGAGACCATGTCGTCAGCCTAGGTACCTGTGTAGCAGCTTCTGGAGTTGAAAAAAGCTATAACATGGTTTGCGCATGGTTTCTTGATCCATGAACTAACCATGCAGTTTCCCTGTATTCAAATGAATGAAATGAATAAAATAAAACAAAATTTTTATAATTATTATTATTGATTTAATAAATAATACGATTTTTATGAATGTTAATTATTATTATTAAAGTTGTTATTATTATTATTAAGAATATTATCATTACAATTATTATTAAACTTATTATTAATAGTATTACAATAATTTTTTTAGGTTAATATTTTTTTTAGGGTTTCTTTTATTTATTTTTTTATTTCTTCCCTCTATCTCCCCCTTTCTCTTCTCCACACATCCCCCTCCTCGCCTTACCAGTTCGGTGTGCCACCTCCTCCCCTATGCGCACCTCCCCTGCTCACGACCTCTGGATGACCCCCTTGCTAGCGCGACACTCCTCTGACCGCCCCCCTTTCCGGTGTGGCACTTCTTCAACGAGACCCCCCTATTGCTGTGTTTCTCCAACATGACCCCCCTTGGATGGATACCCTCTAGTACCTCCCCTGCTGATGCGACCTCCATTTAGCACGCCGCCTTTTCCAGTGCAACCCCCATCTGGTGGGCCTCCCCTTTCAGCGCGACCTCCCCTCCCTACGGTATACCCTTCTCCCTTCTTCTCTTCTAATATGGTCATGATGACCTATGTTTGTGTTTTTCCATTTTATTTTTGTTATAGTTTTTGTTCATTGAGAATTTATCTTGGCAAGATTAGGGTTTTGGAACCCTCGTTGAGTGAATTTGGGTTTGCATTGTCGTTGCATCATTGTTTTGGGGTATGAATTCCCACACACTTTCCTTTTTTAATTTGAGATTGATTTATTTCATGATTTTTCACACCCTTTATATGAGATAAATGTTTTTGTGAAATATTTAGAATAATTGTTTGGTTTGAAAATTGATGTTTTAGTCCCAATTTTTTGATCACTAGAATTGTCTTGGTAGATAGCGCACACCAAGTGTTTGATTAAATGACCAATTGACCTTTGCATGTAGTTTAAAATTTTTATAAGTAATTTATTGATACTTGAGTCATTTCAATGACTTTTTAAACATTATTAAAATAATCATAATACCCTAAATTATCTTATTATGATGTTTTTATATTTTTAGAACATGTTAAAAATAGGTTTGAAATGATTCTTCACTTATGTTAAATTGTTTTGGCATGTGTTATCAGCAAATGAACGATTTGGAACTTTTATTAGAAATGGTTTGTCTTGAAAATGTAGTGTGAATGTTTCAAGAGGATTATAGAAATGTTTTGATACTTCAAATGGAGTGTTTAAACCCCTTTATAAAAAGTGGATTTTATATGTTGATAAATGTTGGTTTTTCGAAAATCTTAAAGGCCCATTTGGAAGCTTTGTGAAATTAGTGAAGATGTTTATTTTAAAAACCTCCGTTGAATGACTATCATACCGTCTGATATTTAATGTTTGGAATTTCCTCACTTTATAATCATAGCGACCCATTATTGGAGGTCCTTGATATGTAGTCCTAGTGTTTTATTTGTTCCATGGCATGTGAATCGGTCCTTGGAGTTCCACAACATGATGACTATTTTTGATTCATTATAATATATACATGTGATTAGTTTCTAAAAAGGAATTGGTAAACTCACCCCCATTATATACATGAGACATGAGAACCTAGCATATTGATAGGACTTTATAAAAATGATTGTTGTACTGGTATTTGACGTACTAACCACTGGACCATAGTAGGTGGATATATATTTGGGTTTATTAATATGAGATTTTCCCTCGATATGTCCTAAGTTAGGGTAGCCGAGCATATGGAGTGTTTTTGATTTAATCATGAGATTTTCCATCAATATATTTGGGTTTATTACTATGAGATTTTCCTTTGTGCAGTGCTTTTATTGGAAAGTGATGTGTTGATTTCAATAAGTATTTTGGAAATTATTTTCAAAGAAATTTGTTTCATCATATTTTGTGCAGATTGAAAATATAGACACACTTTTCCCTTAAAAATGATAATGTATCACTAATGGTATGATCCTAGTTTTGTAAATAAAAATGGGTAATGGGTTGTACTTTGTTTTGATGTAAAATTTGTATAAAAGAATAGTTTTATGCATTTTATTTCAAACATGAGATTTATGTTTCTTTTATTTTTAAGGAAGTGCATTATGAAATAGAATATTGAGCCAGCCTACTGATTTTTAATACTTACACCCATAGTTTGTTTTCTGTTTTAGTTCTTGTGTAGGTTTCAGCTTGGGTTCATTCTCATTGGGTGACAGTTGATTATTGATATGTAGAATGACCTGATGGGTCACATGGGGTTAGTGGTTGTTCAGTTCAGTTAGTCTAGTTGTGTAGTTCAGTTGTATTTTCAGTTTCTAGATTAAAAGTTATTTTGTTCAGTTATATATATATATATATATATATATGTTGTTATACCTTTCATCTTTGATTTTTTTTGTTTTCTTTATTTATTTATAGTGTGAAATTGTTCCTGATTTATACTCTATTGATTCCCCTAGTTCTTGTCGCTAGCCCTGGAGGATCGGGAACACCTCTCAGGCCTTATTGTGGATCAGCTTGGGTGACTGGTTCAGGGTCATCCCAGGTTGGTTTGTGATAGGTCAAGGGGAAATAACAATGGAAATAAATAAACACATGAAGAATCATCCCTTACCCTTAAATTTTTAAAAATTTAGTGCATTATATTATTAGGTCCATCCTTACTACCCCCAAAGGAAAAACAATATTCTTGATCCCATAATTACACAAAATAAAAAGAGAGATAGGATCCCCAACCTCAATCTTAGATTTCAGAATCTCCACTCCAGACAAAGTTTGAAATAAATTATTACAAAATAGACCCCACTTGAAAAATCCTATATTATCATAGATCATATAAATATCTCATAAAAATCATAGCCCTAACACACCTCAATTTGAGATGAGATAGCTGTTGAGAATCTACCAAATAAGAAATAGAAGAAACCGAGAAGAAAATATGATAACTCATCTCAGATCCCCAACATTCAATCTTTTAAAGAAAATAATAAAATATATGAAGAAGGGGGTTGTAATTCCTCCCAAATCACTTAAATATCACCCAAAAATTGAGAATAATGAAATTAGAATGATAAAAATACAAGGGGAACTCATATTTATAGCCATGGATGGGAAACCATTATTTGAGGAGTAAAAAAGTCATTTAGGATGTGAAATCCTTCAGTTAGAACTCCATCAAAATCAAGTCTCCAGATCCCATGAAACCAGAAATCATTCATGCCATGATAAGGGAATTCATGTTATGAATCATCCTAATATAGAACCACCAAAATTTGGACCTCCAAGATTCATGTCATGAATTTCCCTTAATTCCATGAACCAAACTTGGACATACATATAGAAATTCCATTCCAGAACTTTCATGTCATAGACCATTGTTCATGTTGTGAATCTTCTGAACATGGGTTTTCATGCCATGAATCATTGTTCATGTTATGAAACACCCTTCTCTAACTAGAATTTTTAACGATCTTCATTTATATGAGTTGTTAATTCCTCAGGAAATTTGATTTTTTTTTGGTGATGGGTTTTTTTTGAGAAATGGGAGTTAGGTCGGTGTTCTGAGTGTTTAGAAGTCCTTAAAATATGTTTTTGGTTGATGTTTGAGGATACTTAGAGGACTTAGGTTTTTGAGAGAGTGTTGGAAGAGTGGTTGGGTGTTTGGGTTGGTGAAAATTGTAGCACTAGTCCATTAACAATGTGATGGGTGGAAGTCACACCATTAATGACCCTCACATGGGGTCTAGGACCCTTACATGGGGTCTAGGACCCTTACACGACCATTCATAATGTGAAGTAGGGATTCATGCTATGAATGTAACCCTTTAATAGGTGAGCAGGTAAACTTACACATTGTCACGGATTATCTCGATCTTTTCATCTTTCGGATGCCCAAACTAGCCCACGATGGGGACCAAAGGGCATTCCTAATCCCCACATACTAGCACAAGTGTCTGGGGATCAATGAAATACCACTAGTGAATGATTTTACCCTTTTATCAGAGTCAAAGAATAACATAAAAAATAGTATGACCCATTTTAATATTGGAAATCAGTGCCAAATTAGATATACACAAATAAACTATAAATAATTAAATAAAATTAAATAAACAATCCCTCCACTCATCCACAATCTCCCTCCAATGTAAAGAAAACCGAAGTCACCTCCAGTTCCCTCCTAGCCTCCCATAGATATAGCTACTCTCTGATCACATAAAGTAATAAAAGGACTAATTTTCGAAGATAAATCATTTAAAGGGTCACACTATAGACATTATATAAAATTAAAATCTGGTCATATGAAACCATGAAAAAGGAACCACATGCCAAATTTAATAAAATAAAAAATTCACCTCATATAAATTAATGCTCTTAAGGGAAGCAAAAAGATTGATAAGAGCCTACAAATGAAATGATAGATCTCTATGTGATAAATAATAGTAGGCAATCCAAATAGAAACCACACACTAATTATAAAATTTAAAAGAAATATCCATTTAGTGATAGTATAAAATACATTAATAAATTATGGGGGTTTCATGATTAATTATACATTGAAACCAATAACACATCAAATTAGGTTTATAAACATTCCTATTTATTTTTATTAAATGAAAATAATAACTTTAAAAAATTTATTTAAAAATCACACATTCTATATTAAATAACCTCTTATTTAGTTTTAAAAGTTCCTTTAAACCATTTCTTAAAATGCTTCAGAAAAACCAACACAAGATGTATGAAGCAAGAGATCAAGAAAAGAGGCACTATGTAATATATGAGGAAATAAATAAAAGTATAAAATCACATGTTCCATACACATAAAGTAGTGAGGGGATATCAAAAAATCCAAGAGTGTACCCCTAAGTGAATCTAACAACCAAAGGAATACAGGTCATGGGATATACCTCAGTTCCTAAAGTGAGATAGTCCTAGACCTTTCTCAATGGACCAACCTATTCGCCTATGTTGCATCATATCACAAACCACCCAACTAGCCTACACCCAATCTCATCAGAATGACACACCTCATCTAGCACTATCACTGACTAGAGAGGACACTAGTGGTTTTTAACTATCTAGTTTAGCATATGTCTAGACTTCCACTTAGCTACCTGGGTTCCTAGGACCAAAGTAAAGTAAGGGTGATAAGAAAACAATGATAACAATCGATGATAAGCATAAATAATAAACAAGGAGCAGTAAAATCACCATAAAGAATATAAAATAAATCACCCTCACCTCTAGCTCCCTATCAATAAATAACCCTGATTGCATAATTATCACACAATATTAAGTACAAAGCACACCCCGAGGGATAAAATCCATCTCAGTGAAAACCAAATGGGCTTTGAGTGGAGCTTGAAAAAATTCACACATTTGGAGAATCTCTTAAAGGTTCAAAATAGACATTTTAAATAAAATTTAGAATGCCAAAGAGAAAAACCCTTTTTTGAGTTTTACTCACATACACTTATACAAATTAATATAATTATTTATCTCATTTCACAAATTCACATATTCTCATGTGATTTTTTCCATGTACACACGCACACACACACACACACATATATTTTTACTCATGTATATTTATAGAGCCATCATGTGTGTGTGTTTGTGTTTGTGTGTGTGTATCAAGAGAGAATTTATAAAACTCTTATTTTCTTCAAAACCCAATTTCTAAATAAGTTTATGATAATTTGAATTTCAAGTTCCATTTTGTTGGACTCCTCATGTACTAATCATGTTTTAAAGATCACAAATACTATTCAACATGGTTAAATCCTATAAATTATATCAAATCATGTGTATTAATTTTTAAAGTATTATCATGCTTTAATAAGATCCATTAAAGATATTAATTGCTCCACATTCAGTTTAATTACTTTATGCTATCTTTTGACTCACTTTATATTTATTTCTCTGACAAACGATTAAGTCTAATACATTCTATGATCACCATTGCTTAATTATGAATACAATTATCTTAAAAATTCTAGGACACCGTGAGTCTGCCACTAGTTATGTCTTTATGGCACCGTGAAGCAGACACAGTAAAGCAGACACCGTAAACATTGAGACACCGTGACCATGAGACACCATGACCATGAGACACTGTGACCGCGAGACACCGAAAATCAAACACAGTGACATAGACACCGTAAACATTGAGACATCATAACCATGAGACACCATGACTGTGAGACACCGTGAAGCAGACACAGTGAAGCAGACACCATAAACATTGAGACACTATGACCATGAGACACCGTGACCATGAGACACCGTGACTGCGAGACACTGTGACCATGAGACACCGTGACATTCAGACACCATGACCAATCCAAACACCTTGTGAAGGAGACATAGTTTCCATGACATACTGTGACACTGTTTCCTAATATGTTTTGTCATTTTTCAATTTAATCTCTAACGGTCATATTTGAAGATATTAATGAATTGACATAATTAATGTTTCTTTGTAGACATATCATCTGACAGTACGTGGTATGAGGTGTAGAATAAATGCAACCTGTCAGCCCCAACACATGCTTTCCAAGATAAAAGAAAAGTACTGCCCAGAAATAAGACATACATGAGAAGGAAAATCAAGCGAGCATGAGCACCATAACGAAGAACACACTGAGAGAAAAATTTTCAAAGAAAGGCCTATTGCATGCAACTCGACACTGCTAAAGAACAAACGAAGCATATTTGAAGCCTATAGAATATCTTTGCAATGTCAAACCTCACAAAGAACACAAACAAAATCACAACACTCTATTTTATAGATAGGGACTCGAATTCTACATTTTCTTCATCTCAGAAGTCCAGAGCTACAAAGACCAACACTCAGAGAACTTCTAAAACTATCTCAATATTTCTGCTATATTGTGTATCTTTTTATTTACTTTCAAGAAGTTTGTGTTTCTATATAATAACACACTCTGTGTCCCACATAAAACTTAAGGATACAAGATATCCTTACTCAAACACTCATTTACCCTTGTTTATACCCACATATAAGTGTGGAAGAGGTCCTTGTGTGGCTTGGTAGTTTTTACCCATGAAGAATTGTGAAAGGGGTCCCTGTGTGGCCTGGACAGTCCTGCGTACTGTTGTTAACCCCGATCCAGGGTGTGGTTCAAATTTTATTTATATAAACTTCTCGGTGGTAGGTGATCACCAAGTGAAGTGGATTAGGTCTTGGCTTGAGACTGAACCACTTGTTTCATATCCGCTGTGCTGCTTAATTTAGTTTTCTCTATTTTACTGCTTTTCTTCATAACTCAGAAATCACTAAATTCAATTTGATAGTTAGTCTTGGAAAGAAGTTATAACTATCTTGTCTTAGTTTAATAACTTCAAAAGTAGTTTTAATAATTAATATTAAGAGTACTGAGAACTAATCAATCTTTTAAAAAGTTATTTAAACAGTTAAACTCTTATAACAATATAACCTTGATTAATTGGGATGTATCTAATATTTTGGGGAAAACCCTTTTAGAAATATTTTTTAGAGAAATTTTTATAGTAACTCAATTCACCCCTCCCTTTTGAGTAATCTACTCCGACCAACATTTGGTATCAAAGGTGTTTATTAGGACTCTGTTTAATCTTATTCAACTATTATTGTAGTTGAACCTTAAGGATCTGTAAATTTCTGTTAATTCTAAATTTATAGATCTTTTAAATTAATAATTTATTATGGATAACAGATTGGAAGGTGTTGCAACCAACATACCACCATTCTTTAATAGAACCAATTATGCTCAATGGAAAATTAAAATGAAAATACATTTAGAGAGTATGGATTTTGAAATTTGGTCATCCATTATAGATGAATATAATATTACTTATATTGATAGGATCACATGGGATGAACCTATCAAAACTACCTACAATAACAACTACAAAGCTATGAATGCTTTATACTGCTCCTTAGGAGATGAGGAATTCAATATAATTTATGCTTTTAAAACTGCCCATGAAATTTGGGATACCCCATCTGTCCCACATGAAGGAACATCTAGTGTAAAAGAAATGATACTTAATACTTATACTATTAAATATGATAATTTTAAAATGAAACCTGATGAACCTATCTCTGACATGTATCTTAGGTTCAATGAGATTGTAAACACAATGATTTCTCTTGGAAGAGAAGTCACTGCCAAGGAATAGATCACGAGAATTCTTAGATGTCTGTCTGACAGATGGAGGGGAACCTCTGTCTCTATTAGAGAATCATGAAACATCAGTAAAATACTTGTAGAAGATCTCATTGGGAAACTAATGATGTATGGGGAAGAGTTGAAAGTAAAAAAGGAGGAGGAAGATGAGCCAAAGAGGAAATCTATTGCATTCAAGACCACCACCTCTAAGCACAAAGACAAAGGGAAACTGGAAGATTATGTAGAAAGTTCCAGTGATGAAAAATCATCATCCGATAGTGATGAAGAAATGGATCAATTAGCAAGAAGGTTTAAAATATTTTACAACAAGAAGAAATTTTTCAGAAAGCCTAACTTCAAGGGAAAATATAACCAAAAAGGAAATTGGAAGAAGGACTGGAAAAGAAGTGAAAAGACTGATGAAATTGTCTGCTATGAATGTAAGCACAAAGGACATATCAAGGATGACTATCCAAAGCTAAAATAAAAAAAGAAATACGAGGAAAAGGAAATGAAGTATAAAAAGGAAATGAAAGCAACCTGGGGGGTGCTTCTAAGGATAGTTCAAGTGACTCAGAGACATCACATGATAAACAGGCTAACAAAGACAATATGTGTTTTATGAAAAACACATCTGAGGTAACACTGGACTCTCATGTACATGATTCATACTATTCTAGAGATGAGAGTGACTCTGAAAATATGACTAATGAAGAAATGTTTGAATACTATAACATACTTGAGGAAACATGCAATGAACTAAAAGACAAATATAAATCATTAAAGAAACAGAATGCTCTTACCATAATTTTTAAATCTGAACTCACTACTAAAAAAGAGAAAAATGTTCAACCACTCAAAGAAAACAATGAACTAAGAATTTCTAATGAGCAATTAAAGAGTGACCAAGAAAAGTTTACCAATGTGAAAAATACCCTTACTCAAATGCTATGAAAAAATTTTCTCATAAATACAACACTGGAATTGGTTATCAACCTGGAAAAATAAATCTAGGTAGAAAAAATTTTGTTTCAAAATCTAGGACATACAGTTTTACTCCCAGTTCATAACACAAATCATCTAGTTCAAGTCATGATACATATTCTACTATTTCAAGTTTTTTTTGACCGAATAGATTATATTTTTCAAATAATCCACATAATGCTTATAGGAAACCTATGAGGAAAATATGGGTTCATAAAGCACTTATCATTAATATTAATGGACCCAAACAAGTATGGGTACCAAAATCTGTTTTTGATTAATCTTTTTGAAGGAAAGCTATTTAAAGAGTTCCTGTAAAAGTCTATGCTACTTGGACTGTGGATGTTCAAGGAACATGACTGGAGACTACTCATGCTTCAAGAACCTGATAAAAGTAGATGGAGGACATGTCACATTTGGTGACAATGAAAAAGGAAAGATTTTTTGCCTCAGCCAAATTGGTAACTCTAACTCAGTTTTAATTTCTAAAGTACTATTTATTGATGGATTAAAATAAAATCAGATCAATATCTCAAAATTATGTGATGATGGATTTCATTTTAGATTTGAAAATGATGCTTGAAATGTCTTTAATTCTAAAGGTGAATTAGTATTTTCTGCATTAAGAAGTGAAAATGTTTACTCTGTTTACTTATATTCTTTAACTTCTCAAAATGTTTCATGTTTAAGTGTATTTCATAAAGAGTCTTGGCTTTTCCATAGGAGACTAGGACACTGTAATGTTCACTCCCTTATAAAGATAACTAGGAAAATCTTAGTTAAATACTTACCCAAACTAGAGTTTCGAAATGACAAAGTGTGTAATCCTTGTCAAAAGGGAAAACAACACAATATTTCCTTCAAACCAAAGAAATAATTGTCAAATTCTCAACCTCTAGAACTGCTTCACATGGATTTGTTTGGACCATCTACATTTTCTAGTTTAAATGGGAAGCACTATGTTTATATTCTTGTAGATGACTTATCTAGATATACTTGGACCTTCTTTATGGCTCACAAAAGTAAAGACTTCTCTTATTTTAATAAATATTCCAAGTCTGTAGAAAATATTAGTGGACTTAGAATTAAATCCTTAAGAAGTGATCATGGTCGTGAGTTTGAAAATCAAGATTTTGAATCCTTTTGCTCAAAAAATGGTTATAGTAACAATTTCTCTACCCCTAGAACAACTCAACAAAATGGAGTTGTGGAGAGAAGAAATAGAACCCTGTAAGAGATTTCTAGAACAATGCTTAGTGAGTATGACCTACCTATTTATTTTTGGTCTGAAGCTATCAATACAACATGCTACATAATCAATAGAGTGTTGATCCGGCCTATTCTTAAAAGGACTCCTTATGAGTTATGGAATAATATAAAACCCAAGGTTAACTACTTCAAAGTTTTTGGTTGCAAAGTCTATATCCTTAATACTAAAGAAAATATTGACAAATTTGAATCCAAAAGTGATGAAGGTATCTTTTTTAGGATATTACTTGTCTAGTAAATCCTATAGAGTGTACAATAAAAGAACTAAATTTGTGGAATAATCTGTTCATGCCAAATTTGATGAAATAGATCCACATGAGCCTAGAACCATTCTAGAGAACCTGGAGGATGATGTATCAAATCATAACATTAATCCAAAATCTTCAAACCATTCTAGGAAAGAATATGTGAAAACTTCCAGTTCCAGAAATTCCTTAGAATCAAGTCACAATGAACCTAAATCTATTGATGAACCTAAAATCACTAGTCCCTCATTTTCTAGAGTAGTTAGAACTCTTAAGAACCATCCCTTAGATGCTATTGTAGGATACATAGACAAAGGAACTCAGACTAGAGATTCTCTTAGAAATCAGGTTGAACATCAATCCTTCTTGTTACAACTTAAACCTAAAAGCATTAATGATGCTATTAATGATGAATTTTGGGCGATGGCTATGCAAGAAGAGCTTAATTAGTTTGAAAGGAACAAAGTTTGTAAACTTGTTGAATGAAATAAGGACACTTTCACTATAGGCACTAAATGGGTGCTCATAAATAAGGTAGACGAAGATGGTAACATAGTTAGAAACAAAGCCAAATTAGTTGCACAAGGCTATAGTCAAGAAAAAGGAATTGATTATGAAGAGACTTTTGAACCAGTAGTTAGACTTGAATCCATCAGAATCTTGCTTTCCTATGTTGTACATATGAATATCAAACAATATCAAATGGATGTTAAAAGTGCATTCTGAAATGGGTATATAGCTGAGGATGTTTTTGTGGAACAACACCCTAGTTTTACAAACCACCATTTTCCAAATCATATTTTTAAATTGTCAAAAGATTCATATGGTTTAAAGAAAGCTCCAAGAGCTTGGTATGATTGGTTGAGTATTTTTCTTATTTCTAAAGGTTTTACAAAAGGAATAGTTGATCCAACTATTTTTATAAAATGAATTTCTAATGATGTTTTAGTTGTTCAAATCTATGTAGATGATATTATTTTTGGATCTTCAAAAAATTCTTTATGTGTTAATTTTTTTAAAATGATGCAAAATGAATTTGAATTGAGTTTAATGGGTGAACTGAAATTCTTTCTTGGATTTAAAATCTTTTAAAATAATGATTGAATTATTTTAACTCAAAGTAAATATACTAGAGATCTTCTAAAACGTTTTGGATTGGATAACACTAAAAGTAGTGACACTCCCATGAGTACCACTTGTAAGTTGGATCTTGATGAAGATGGAAAATCTGTTGATCAAACTACTTATAGAGGAATGATTGGAAGTTTACTCTACTTAACGGCTAGTCATCCCAACATTATGTTTAATGTGTGTATGTGTGCTCATTTTCAAGGAAATCCTAAGGAATCTCATTTAAATTTTGTAAAGATAATTTTCAAATACCTCAAGCATACACCCAGTCTAGGAACATTCTATCCTAGAGGAAAATTATTTGAATTAGTTAGTTATTCTGATGCTGAATTTGGTGGCTATAAGTTAGATAGAAAAAGAACCTCTAGAACATGTCATTTTTAGGCAAGTCACTAGTATCATGGTGTGGTAAGAAACAAAATTCTGTTGCATTATCTACTGCAGAAGCTGAATACATAGCTACTGGAAGTTGTTGTCCACAAATTTTGTAGATGAAACACACATTACTATATTATGGATATCAATTCCGGCATGTACCTATAAACTATGACAACACAAGTGCTATTAAGATCTCGAAAAATCCTGTTCCACATTCTAGGACAAAGCATATTGATGTAAGACATCACTTTTTGAGAGATCATTATAAAAAAGGTGATATCACTTTGGAATTCATTGGTACTGAGTATCAGCTTGCTGATATATTCACCAGACCATTAACTTCTGAAAGAATAGACTACATCATAAATGAACTAGGAATGATAAACCTCAAGTAGATATCTTACTATTCGATATCTTACTGTTTCATATCTTACTATTTGATATCTTACTATTTTATACTTTATTGTTTCATGATTACGATTTCTAAGTTAGTGTTTCATGATTACTGTCTCACCATAATGCTCAGTTACTGTCTCACCGTAATGCTAAATTACTATCTCACCGTAATGATCAGTTACTATCTCACTGTAATGACCATACGCGGTCTCATTGTAAAAATTCTTTATGATTTTTTTTTGTAAAAACCCGTATTGTGGTAATTATCCTTTTCACCTTTTTGTTTTCCCGTACTTTTACTTTTGGAAAATTTAGAATTCCTAAATGATAAAATAAAGAAAGTATCACTCGATTCTTCACTCGGGCTTTCTTCTATTCACTCATTTCGAATCCTTCTTCAACCCTACAACCCTTTTCTCTCTCTGAAACCTTTTTTGGATTCCCAGGATGAAGATCCCTTCATCATTGACTCCTAAGAAGCATAGCTCAAACAAGAAAAAGATTTCAAACAAAGATAGCACCCAAAGGACCTCTAAATCCAAATCTAGTAAATCGAGTTTTCATACCTGAGAAAGAGGTTTACCTAAATGAATTATATCTAGTAAGCCTTTGGTTTTGAAAGTTTTAGAATAGCAAGGCCGATTAGAGTGGTTTTTGAAGGAAGAAAAACCTATCTATCCTAAGTTGGTAGCTCAATTTTATCAATATGTTCAGTTATACTTTGAGTCTGAAGATGGATATGTCGTGAGAAGCTGGATCAATGGACAGAGATGCTCATTATCTTTGTGGTTATGGGCTGCAAGCCTTAAGATACCTCATGAAGGCATCTGTGAATATTATCAGAGAGGACCCCCACCTTCAACCAAATTCTTTGATCTAGAGGATGCTTTGAAATCCTTAACTGGAAATTGCACCTAGAAGAGAGCCATTGATGATGAACTAGATGGAGAATCAAGGCTTCTGTTTAAGTTTATACAAAATATAGTTAGTACTAGAAAAGGTGATTTTTCTATTTTGAGATATCAGGATGTGTTTCTAATCCACCTTATGAAAAATGGGTATAAGATCAACCTGTGAAAGACACCATATGTGTGAGCTAATCAAAGTTACATCCAAGTAAACTTCCCTATATTACTCTTGGATAATATCATCCATGCTTCTTTCCAAAGTTATGGTTGGACCTAATGAGGAAGTAATTAAGGACTGTGAATTATGCCTCTTAAAATACACTATCAAGTGAATGAAGATAAATTAGAATCCTTGGAAAAAGGAATGGGTGGAAGACAATAATAGAATTTATGAGAAATTAAATCCAGTGGAACATCCCTCAAGACCAATAAATATTTCTAATACTGGTTTGGAACCAGATGAGATTGTCGAGTACCCTTCTAAAGTAGAATATGAGGCTACTGTGCCTCCTAAAGAAACTGTTTCTGTTGAGGAAGACAATCCTCGAGTTCCTCATGAAGTTCTTGAAGAAGAATGCCTGCTCCTAAAGATGCTATTAATTTGGTAGATCAACCCGAGATTGAAACAGAATCTGTTACCAAAGAGAATGAAAAAATTCCATGGAAGAACATATAGTGGAAGAGCTACCTGTTATGCAAGAAGCTAACCTTGATGAACTCCCAATGGAATAATATATTCCTGAAATTATCCCTTCGGCTGAAGAGAGGATGGAGCTAGATTTTCAGTTGGCTAGACAGGAAATGATTGAGGAACTACGAGTTTATTTTTTGGAATTAGATCAACAACCTAAGCCTCTTAGTCCTGAGAAGGATGCAACCGTTGAGGGGGATCAACCCCTAAACCTGAAATCTGCTAAGGTACCAAATCTGGTTATTTAAATTCCTATAGCCGCTCAATATAAGTTCCCCATATTCTATGATTTGGATGAATCTCATCAAGTCTCAGCAAAAGGCCTTGACATTTCCTCTTTGTTCTAGTTGAAACCAGTCTCATATTTTTCCCCTACAAAGGAACCTGAAACTATATCAGTACCTATTTCTAAACGTTTATCAGAAAAATCTTCCTTGGTGAGTAAGGATGATCTAAAGAAATTTTGTGCTACCCTCTTATCTGGATTTGAGAAACTCCTGAATAAACAACCACTTCCTGTGACCAATTTAAGTGAGAGAGATGCCTCACTATTGTTGGAAAATATAATATGGCAGATTCAACCTAAAATGGTTCATGAGATTCAGGAAGTCAGAGTTGAAAACCAGATACTTAGTGATGAAGTGAAGACTCTGAGAGGTATGATTGAGGACATGCAGAAAGAGATGCACAAGAGATCATAACTTGTTTCTCCTCCTATAGAACCTACTGTTACTCGTAACCCATAGGTTGTTGTGTCTCAGATTCATCATTATCTATCTTCCTTAGATGAAAAGGCTGCTGAAAGAAACAAACAATTCTTGAAGGAGATGAGAGAGCTTGTTGTAAATCTTAACAAAATCACTGATGAATATACGGGGTGTCTTAAAAAAGTGCTAAACCAACTGAAATATCTCACCACTACTTTCAATGATTCTAAAGCATCTGGTCAATACTATAAACCCTCTTTAGATAGTGATTTGCTCAGAACAGTAGTCAAAGAAGAGCTTTCGAATGTACTCAGTGGTTTCAATGTAGTTTCTCTCTCAGAAGTTATCAAGAATAGTGACTGAGTTCTTGATCTAGTCTAAATCCACTCAAAAATTACTAATGATGCTCTGCAAGAGATTTCCAAGAAAGTGGATTTCTATTTCAACTGAATCTTATCAAATACTGATATGAAAAATCATTTCAAGTATCTTGTGGAAAATATGAGAATTCATCCTATAACTCAAGCTTTCAAGACCCAAGTCCAAAAGATCACATAGTTTACTCTATTATTGGAAAAGTTTATGGAAAATAAGGATGATTTTGAGAAATACATGCAGTATAGTGGGGAGATCATTACAGATTTCATTAAGATTCTGAGGCCTTGCCTTCATGTACAGAGTACAAACGTTGTTGATCCTGCAGCTGCACCTCTGAGATCTGGACTGCCTACCTTCACCTATGCCATATCCTCCACTACTATGTCTGTCAGCCAAGAAATAAGTCGGATCAGGCCTGCGATCCTTGATCAACAACTGCCTCATCTTATTCCACTCCTACTCTGGCTTAATCTGTTTTTGAAGGTCTTCTTTTACCTTCTCTATCAACTACCTCACTCCCTTATTCTACCTTGACCCCTTCTCCTATGGCTTCCTCTTCTGCTACTGCTGCTAAAGGCAAAGAGAAGGCCGTCCCATGAAGAAGCACAATGATTACTACTTTTTATAGGGATGCTATTTCTTTTTTTTCACTTTTCTTTTTGTACTGAACCTTATTTTCTTTAATGACATGTGTAATTTTCATGACTTCTCTTATTCTATCTTTTTGATAATCCCAAAGGGGGAGAAATCTCTATATGTTATATGTTATAAATTTAGCTCTATATCTATTGAATCAAATATACACTTTAACTTTATATGATTTGTGATCATCAAAAAGGGGGAGATTGTTGGACTCCTCATGTACTAATCATGTTTTAATGATCACAAATCCTATTCAACCTAGTTAAATCCTGTAAATTATATCAAATAATGTGTATTAATGTTTAAAGTATTATCATGCCTTATGAAGATCCATTCAGGATCTTAATTTCTCTACATTCAGTTTAATTACTTTATATTATCTTTTGACTCACTGTACAATGATTTCTCTAACAAATGATTAAGTCTAATCCATTTTATGATCATCATTTAATAAGTCTGAATACAATTATCTTGAAAAGTATAAGACATCATGAGTCTACCACTGGTTATGTCTTTCTGGCACCATGAAGAAGACACAATGAAGCAGGCACCGTAAACATTGAGACACCGTGACCATGAGAAGCTGTGACCGCAAGACACAATGAAGCAGACACAGTAACACAAACACCGTAAACATTGAGACACCGTGACCATGAGACACCATGACCGTGAGACACCGTGAAGCAGAAACAGTGAAGTAGACACCACAAAAATCGAGACACCATGACCAAGAGACACCGTGACCATGAGACACCGTGACAACGAGACACTGTGACCATGAGACACCGTGACATTCAGACACCATGACCAATCCAAAAACTGTGTGAAGGAGACACCTTTTCCATGACATAATTTGACACCGTTTCCAAAAATGTTTTGTTATTTTTCAATTTAATATCTAACGGTCATATTTGAAGATATTAATGCACTAAAATAATTAATGTTTATTTGTAGACATATCATCTGATAGTACGAGGTACAAGGTGAAGAATACATGCAACCTGTCGGCCCCAACACATGATTTCTAAGATAAAAGAAAAGTGCTGCCCAGAAATAAGACATACACGAGAAAGAAAATCAAGCGGGTGTGAGAACCATAACAAAGAACACACTTAGAGAAAATTTTTCAAAGAAAGGCCTATTGCATGAAACTCGACACTGCTGAAGAACACAAGAAGCATATTTGAAGCCTAGAGAACATCTTTGCACTGTCAAACCTCACGAAGAACACAAGATGAATCACAACACTCTGTTTTACAGACGAGGACTCGAATTCTGAATCTTCTTCATCTCAGAAGTCCAAAGCTGCAAAGACCAACACTCAAAGAACTTCTAAACCTATATGAATCCATCTGCTTTGTTGTGTATCTTTTTATTAACTTTTGAGAAATGTGTGTTTCTGTACAATAACACACTCTGTCTCCCGCATCAAACTGAAGGATACAAGATATCCTTACTCAAACACTCATTAACCCTTGTGTATACCCACAGATAAGTGTGGAAGAGGTCCCTGTGTGGCCTGGTAGTTTGTACCCATGAATAACTATGGAAGAGGTCCCTATGTGGCCTGGACAATCCTGCGTACCGTTGTTAACCCCAATCCAGGGTGTGGATCAAAGTTTATTTTTATAAACTGCTTGGTGGTAGGTGATCACCAAGTGGAGTGGATTAGGTCTCGGCTTGAGACTTAATCACTTGTTTCATATCCACTATGCTGCTTAATTTAGTTTTCTCTATTTTTCTACTTTTCTTTATAACTCAGAAATCACTAAATTCACTTTGATAGTTAGTCTTGTAATGAAGTTATAACTGTCTTGTCTTAGTAGAATAACTTCAAAAGTAGTTTTAATAATTAATATTAAGATTACTGAGAACTAATCAATCTTATAAGATGTTATTTAAATAGTCAAACACTTATAATAGTATAACCTTGATTAACTGGGCTGTATCTAATCTTTTGGAAAAAAACCTTTTAGAAATAATTTTTATAGAATTTTTTATAGTTACTCAATTAAACCCTCCCCTCTTGAGTAATCTACTCTGACCAACACATTTAAAAATATATTTCCAAATATATATATACATACATATATTAAATTTTTTTAAAAAATCCATTTGAAAACCCCTTTGAAAAAGTAATTTAAATCTTACTTAAAGATGAAAAAGGGCCAAACAAATCTCTTCATTTTATTTTCAGACCCAAATATGGTCAAAACACTTGAAATATCCCAATTTAATTTTAAAAAATATTTGAATAATTTTAGAATACTTATCATTATCTAAAATGAAGAACATCATTAAACGATAATCAAATCAAATTTAATAATTATACATAGCCTTAATTAATTAAATAAAAACAATAAAAACATAAAGAAATAAAACCTGGGAAAACCTAAATAAAATCAAGTGAAACCAATAAAAAAAGATATATAACATGTCTCATTCAATTGTTTACACCAAACGGGGTATAATGAACCCACAAAAACCCTAAAATCAAAGAGAACATAAAAAAAATCCAACCCAAAACCCCTGTGGTTAAACCAAACCAAAATTATGATAAGTAAAGTTAAAATTGCATGAATAAAGAGGAAGGAGGGTAGTTAATTCCATATCTAGGAGGAATTGACCAAGAACTATGAGAAATATAGAGAAAATACTTGAGAAAGAGGCACCTAGGAGAGGGGGGTGCATGCACCATGGGGTTCGGCTCGGGGGGGGGGTGGCACACAAGTAAGGAAGTGGGGATGGGGTAATGTGAGTTGGGATAGACAAGTGGAGGGGGGTTTCATGATTGAGAGGGTGTGGGGGAAAAATTATATAGAGAAAAAAAAAACGAGAAAAAGGAATAAATAAGAAAAATAATAAAAAACTAAATTAAATTATTTTTTAAAAATTTGGGTGTGGTGCATGGTTTTCCCACATGGTTTAATAAACTGTGCGAAAACTATGATTCCTATAAGAGGCACTCAAAAAAACCTCACATGGTTACTCTTAAGACTCTGCACATTTTAGTATATCTTGTGATAACCATGTAAAATGGAATTTCCCAGAGATAGAACCTACCACACAGTTTCCACATGATTTTTAAAACCCTGATGGTCAATTGTATGCCCCTTTTAAACTTGAAAAATTTAAAAACTTCCCACATAAAATTTCTAAAAACTATCAACAACATAAAATAATATTAAATAATATAAAATAAATTAATAAATGAATATTACAGTGTGATAATGCTCCCAACCATAAATCTTTTTCCCTAAAAATCCATTGCCAAAGGATAAAAGATGGCTATAAAACACCAACTAGAAAGATTCCTCAAAGTCAATAAAGAGCATGATGAAGTAACAACTAATATATCCAAGTGTAAACCAAGAACAAATAGGTACATAGGGTCTAACAAATACTAAGTCTTATCTAAGTCTCCCCACTATTTAGACTTCATCTAAGATGGTGGTTCAACACACACTCTCTTTGAGGGACATAATACCACCATAGACACACTTCCACTGAATAATCAAATAAAATAAAAAATAAATTCCAAGATCTCTAAAAAAAAAGAACCAACATGGGCCTCTGACCAATGTAACCATGCTCAAATGGTTTAATCAAAAACATGATCTCATAATGAACCACAAAAGAATCAACAATACTAGGTTCTCAACTGCAAGTAGGTCATCTGTCCTAATTACCCAAGAACTGAACTAGAATCACCCATGAACAAACCACTAAGAACAACTCTCAATTTACCAGATCTGATATAAAACTCATAGAAAACATGGCCATCACTGAGGTATAATCACTTAAAAACAAATAACCTCACATAAGAATCCATATAGAACCACCTATAGGATGATCACATCAAAATACCTCAAAGGATCTAACTGATTCCAAATCATCAAAGAGGAAACTAATCAAACCAAAAACCAAATAATCATCCAAATAATAAAATATCCACAAATTCCTACAATTAACCTAGGACACAATTTAAAAATAAGGGCATAATTACAGAAACCTAGTGACAAATATATGTGAAATAAGGAATCGAGCCTTACTAATCGATTTCGATTCTAGGTAGGGAAACCAACTAGAATAACTACAACTAATAAGAAAACGAATTACTCTATTGTTCCTCCTAGAAACAACCTATCTATCTTGTCTATAATTTATCTAGGTGGCATAATTCAAATAACATAAAACACAAACTCAACTAGTTCATGTCACAAATAACCATCCAACAATTACCAATGAACAAAGGGAGAAAGCCAAAATAATAAATCAATAAAACAAAACACTTCCCAAGATCCCATTTAAAAAATGATCCATTTTCAAAAAAATCATCTTCCAAAATTTCAAACACTCATTTCAAAATAGAAACCTCAATTCCATTTTCAAATTTTTTTTAAAAATGATATCAAATCCCCTTTTAATAATCATACACTTCATAAAACATTTTTAAATACAATTTCAAGATGAAAATACTTTAAATTTTTTAAAATGAAATAAATAATTTTCAAAACATTTTCCATAAATTATCCATTAAAACCACTTAAAAAATCACTTAATTTTTATAAATTCATTAAAAATTAATGAACCTTTTTTTCACCCCAAAATAATTTTCATTTCCAAAATTTTTTTCCAAAAAATGAACATAATCCAAAAGCACAAAAAAATTCCAAACCACATGTCAAAATATCACATGAATTCTTAAGTTTACCCCTATTACTGGTTATTACCCAAGGAAGTGTAAATATAAAAACTAAATGGGATTTGTAAACATGATTTACTTAGATACATTTCTAACCACTATAGGAAAAGACAATTTAATGATGGATTTCAAAACTGCCACTAAATATTTTGTCATTTTTTTCACAGTGGTTTTGAAAATCATCGCTAAATGTATTTTAATTTTTTTATATTTGTATTTATGTTTTGTGATTTTTTTGAAAAAAATAACACTAAATCTGATTTTTTAATTTTTTTAATTTATTTTGAGGGGTGGATTATAAAAACTACAGCTAAATTGATGGAAAAAATATTAAATATTTTATTATGATTTATTATTAATAATAATTATTTATTATTTATAATCATTTATTTTTCTATTATTTATAATTTTATTTAATTATTGTTTTTATTTATTAATTATTTATAATTATCAGTTAGTAATTATTTGAAACTTAAATTAATTCTTAGATAAGTTGACAATCAGACTTCAGCATCAAATAACATTAACTTTTGATCTGAGTGTCTATTTTAGCTCTAAAAATAGTAAAATAGAAGCTTATAAAATGAAATAAAAATTAATTAGATAATAATTCAGTGATAATTAATAGAATAAAATTTATTACTATTTTAAGAGAAGTTTAAAATCGGACTACAACTTGAAATGGCCATAACTTTTGATTCGGGGGTCCGTTTGAGCTTTATAACATATAAAGTTGAATCTTTTGAATATATATATATATATATATATCTGTGTGTGTGTTATAATGACATTGAAGAAATTTTTTAATTATTTTTTAAGGAAAAAAAGGACCATAGGACCTAAAAAAATGAGTTTTTTATTCAGATACCATGATTTTTGAATATTCGATGTGATTTCACCTTCAATTAGGACTGTATTCAAATGATTATTAGGCCAAAAAGATCTTATTAAATAGATTTATATTCCTATTAATTTTATGGTATTTAAATTATTTTGGTTTAAACTCTTTTGGTGATTTATTATCCATTATATATATATATTAGTATTCATTTATATACATTCATGTATATTTATTTACAATTTTTATATATTATCACCCCTTAACCCTAATTTTATTTTTTTTCTATTTATTCCATGGTGGTTTATTTTTTGTGTAGAGGTTAAGGTTGATTCCCTGATGAGAATTTTTTAGTTTTGGAGGTTTTAGGTTGTTTTTGGCCCTATGTACGATTAGTGTTCACAGTTTTGGGAGAAACTCTATAGCTGGTGGAGGTATAGGGTGTTTCCAGTTCATTTTTTCCTTTCATGGTTTGTTTGGCATGGTCTGTGCATGTATTTTCCCAAATTGTGAGAGCCAAAGGAGCAGCAGTGTGGCTTGTTTGTGGTGTCCGAGGTAAGGCATATGACTTGAGCACGATTAGTAGAAACCATATAGAAAGCATGCAAGGGGTTTTGTTATTTTTTCAGAACTGATTTACATAATTGGTACATAGTTTCCCAAACTGTGAGGCTAGTCCATGTGAGTGCCCCCTCATTCTAGTTGGGTGCACATGGTTTGGATAACCATACGACCAAACTGTGCGACTTACCTAGATTCTTAAAATATTGAATTTTAATCTTTTCACATCTTATGTTTTGACCCCAATTCAACCCATCTCCTTCTTTCTCAACCTAAGAGCACAAACGGGGCTCCCAAACCCTCCTTCCTTTTCTCTTATTTCACCATTGATGATCTTCTAATATTCCTAGGTAAGTTTATTTTGGTTTTTGGTAAATTGTCTCCTCTTCTTCCCTCCCTCTCTTAGTTTCTTGGTTTTTCTTGGTAGGGTTCTATTTTGGATGAACCCTTGGGGTAGAGAGAAGTGGTTGGGTCGTTTTTATTTTGATTTTAGTGTGAGAAGTTTTTCTCTTGGGATCAATTTTTCATTCTCATATAGTTTCATCGCATTCGCACACCATTGAGGTGGGTGTTTCCATCCATTTCCTTTTCCGAACATGCCATTTGATGTTTTGGATTTTCTAATTAATTCCTAAATGTGTTGATCATGTTTTTGATGTGTTTATATTATTTCTAATTGTGTTTTTATTTTTTCAATTTGATAAAAATGTGTTTTCAAAATACTTTCTATAATTATGTCTATATGTATATACATTCAAGGTGTTTGATAAAATGTGAATTAGCATTTTTAAATGAATTTGGGTACTTTGGGATTGTGTTTGGACTTGGTTGGGTTTTAGTAATTATGTTTTCTTGCGAATTGATCTTTGGGTGTTGCTGTGTTTCCCCATTATGGTTTGTGCTCATGTGTGGATCCTTGGGAAGGGTTTTAATATTAATTGCAATTATTTATTTGGTCTTTTGGTATTTTTATAGTCATCCATATATATTCCAATGGATGTGTTCATATCCATATGTGCATGGGGTGAACATATAGATACTTACATGCATATAAATGGTTAATCCATAAATATGTTCATCCCGAGAACCCCAATTTTCAAAATACCCACATATTTTTTTTGATATCTCTTCCACCGTAACTTCCAAAAATTTTTTCTAAAAATATCTAATGTCTTCCACATGGATCTTAGTTTCCAAAATGAATTTAAATGAGGTTTTAAAATAGTTTTTATAAATCATAGACCCTTTAGAAACTTGAGGTTTAATTTGGCAGCTAAATGACTTAAAGGTCCATTTGGAATCTTTTGAACATAAATGATGTTTTCACCTTGGTTTTGGAAATGATTTTTGTTATTCAGAGTAGAGTACTCAATATGGGGGTGAATTGAGTATCTATAAAAATTTCTGTTTAAAAATTATTCTTAAAAATGTTTCCCAATAAATTTAAATGCATCCCAGTTAATCAAAGTAATATGGTTAGGAAAGTTTGACTGTTTAAATAAATTCTCAGAAGATTGATTAATTCTCACTAATCTTAATATTAGTTATCAATATTACTTTTTCGAAAACAATTTTAAATTCTTTCCAATATTATCTATCAAAGTAAATTTAGTGATTTCTGAATTATACAGTAAAACAGATTAAAATAAATTAAACAACACAGTGGTTATAAAACAAGTGGTTTAGTCTCAAGCTGAGACCTAATCTGCTCCACTTTGTGATCACCTGTCACCAAGCAGTTTATATTAATAAACTTGATCCACACCCTAGATCGGGGTAAAAAATAGTACACAGGACTATCCAGGTGACACGACCTCTTCCACAGTTATTCATGGGCATGAACTATCAGGTCACACAGGGACCTCTTCCACACTTATCCATGGGAATAAAAAGGGGTAAAAAGATGTGAGAGGAAGGTATCTTGTATCCTCTAATTTAATACAAGAGACAATTTGTTTTTTATACAGACATACACACACTTCATGAAATATAAAAATAATACACAATAGAGAAAAAATGATGAGATAAGGTTAGAAGTGATCTGAGTGTTAGTCTATGCATCTCTGGTCTTCTAAGATGAAGCAGATGCAGGAATCAAGTCCTCTTGTGGAAAATAGAGTATCGCAAGTTAGCTAGATATGGCTCATGTTCTTCATGGATTTGATAGTGTGAATAATTTTCTCAACTCTAGGATTCTAGTATTCTTCATGTGTTCTTTGGCAGGGTCGAGCTGCATTTGTCAGTTCTTCTTTCAAGAATGCTCGTGCTTCTTCATTATCACACACAAACTTGTTTCTTTATTTTCTCTTTTTTCTTCTGGCCACGCTGTTTTTTTTATTCTTAGAATGCATGTGTTTGATCCAATAGGATGCATTTATTCTTTACCTTATAATGTAAGGTGACATGTCTACCAAGAAACATTAATTATGTCAGTGTGTTTAAAATCTTGAAATATGACCATTAGAAATTAAATTGAAAAATGAAAAAATAGATTAAGAACGGTGTCACAATTTGTCTGGAAATTGTGTCACATAGAAGTAGCATCTCCATGAAACAATTTCGCCTTATTTGTATTTGAGCGGTGAGACAATTATGATGGCACAGTTGTATAGAGATCTGGAATTGGTAGCACAGATGCGGTGTTAGTATCATGGTGTCTGGTCACAGTATCTGATCATGGTGTCTAGGTCACAATGTCTTGGTCATGATGTCTAGTCATGGTGTCTGGTCATGGTGTTAGGGTCACAGTGTCTGGGTCACAGTGTCTTGTCACGGTGTCTGTTCACGGTGTCTGGGTCACGATGTCTGGTCACGGTATTTGATCACGGTGTCTAGGTCATGGTGTCTGGTCATGGTGTCTGGTCATGGTGTTTGGGTCATAGTGTCTGGGTGATGGTGTCTGGTCATGGTGTCTGGGTCCTTTTCCAGAAAAACATAACTGGTGATAGACTCACTGTTTCTCAGATTTAGCCAAATATTTGTACATAGTCTTAAATAGTGATATTCAAAGAATTAATTAAACTTAATCATTCGTAATATAATTTCATTATAAAAAAAATAGTTTACAATAATTATTTAAGGAAAAAATAGACTAATCATCTATACACATGATTTTAGATAGATTAAATAGGATTAACAAGCTTTACAAAATGTATAGTATTTGTGATCATTAAAACATGATTAACACATAAGGATTCCAACAATATCCCCCTTTTTGATGATCAAAAATCATGTGAGTGATATATCTATTCTTAGGTAATGTGTCTCTTCCTTAGTGCATATATAGAATACATATTTCTCCCCCTTTTGGGATTATAAAAAATAGTAAAGAAGTAAAGAAGAGTATAGATAACAAGAGTTCATAAAGCATTAGATAAAAAAGTGTCATTAAATACAGTAAGCTACAAGAATATAGAAATCATCCCTATCAAAAGATAGTAGTCACTTTTCTTTAGAACTAACTTGTCTTCTCTTTTCCCTTGACATCAGAATCAGAAGAAGAAGTCGTAAGAGCAGAGGTGTAAGTGGAAGAAGGGAGTGAAATAGTGGAAAGAGAAGGCAGAGGGAGGCCTTAAAAAATAGAAGGGACCAAGGTAGGTGTAGTGGAAGACTAAGGAAACTGTTGATCAAGGATAACCATTCTGATCTGACTCAGATCCTGAGAGATAGACATAGATTTAGAGGCATGGGAAGAGGATAAGAAGGTAGGAAAACTAGATCTCAGGGGTGTAGCTACAGGAGACACAATAACAGTACTCTAGACATGAAGATAAGGCCTCAAAATATTGATGAAGTCAGCAATAATCTCTCCACCATACTACATGGCTTTCTCAAGTTCATCCTTGTTCTCCATAAACTTATCCAATAAATGGGTTAAATCTTTGAGCTTTTGGACTTGAGTTTTGAAATCTTGAGTGATAGGAGGGATTCTCATATTCTCTACAAGGTACTTGAAGTGGTTTGTCAAGTCATGCTTCAAGAATATCCTATTGAAGTAGAAGTCGACCTTCTTAGTAATCTCTTCTTGAGAATCATTTGCTATTTTGGAATGAATTATCACCAAATCAAGAACTCTGTCACTATTATTGACAACTTCAAATAGAGATTATTTGTCAAAACCACTAAGAAAAGCCTGTAGTTCTTATTTGACAAATGTTCTAAGTAGATCACCATCCAAATAGGGTTGATAGGATTGTACCAAGGAACAATAATCAGTAGCAGATGAATTAAGGGACTTCAGTTGATTTATAACTTTCTGGAGACAACCCTTATACTCACCAGTCAACTTGTTAAGACCAATTACAAGTTTACACATATCTTGAACAATATTCTTGTTTCTTTCAGCTACTTTTTCAGCCAAGGAGGATAGTTTAGGTTGAATCAGGGAGGAAAATTCTTGTGGAATATGACTAAAAATATCCTCAATAGGATGAGAAACAGGTTCCAATCTTGAGTTCATCACTCTCTGCATTTCTTAAACCATACCTATGAGAGTATTTACTTCATCACTTAACTATTTGTTCTCAACTCTGACTTCTTTAATCTCATGAAGCATCTTGGTTTTAATCTACCATATGATCTTTTTTAACAATAGGGAAACATCTATTTCACTCAAATTGGTTATATGAGCCAATTGGGTATTCATGAGTTTTTAAACTCCAACCAATAGGGTATCTTCAAAAGATTTAAAATCAACTTTACTCAATAAGTTTGAAGGTTCTTTTGAAGGATTATAAATAGAAGTTGAGACAGGATCAAGTTCCTTGGTAACTATAACATCAAGAGAAAACACTGGTTTCAATTGAAACATAGTAGACAGATCGATACCTTTTACTGTGGCTTCCTAGGAGTCATTCACATAAACATAACTAGGGAATTATTACCATGTATCCACTGAGCTTGGATCAAATGGATTAGGGGCTTAAAAAGGTTCTAGATTAGGGTGTTTTTCCCCCTCAACAGGTGAATCTTTATCAGGACTGATAGATTTTGATCCTTGATCTATTTCCAAGATTTCATCCCTAATATCCTCAACCATTTACTTTCTAGAAAATTGAAAGTATTGCTCTATTCTCTCTTGAGTAGATGGAATAATTTCAGTAACAACTTGTTCATTTGGGTGTTCCTCAAGATAAGCTTCTTGCACAAGAGAAATATCTTCATCTATATGATATTCTACATTATCCTTTCATTTACCTTAGAAAAAATATTATTCTTCAGTAGTAGGTTGTTCTTCCAAATCAGAATCTTCTTCAGGAACATGTAGTTCATTCTCAGTTAAGTCTTGGAGAATAGGTTCACTGTCTTTATCATCCATAATAGTTTTCCTTGTAGGTACAACAACCTATTCCTCTTTTCCTCCTCAAAATACTCAACAATCTCATCTAGTTCTAAACTAGGATCAGAAATGTCTTTAGGTCTTGAGGAGTGTTCCACCAGATTAAACTTTTCATAAACCCTATCATTATCTTCCACCAAAGATTTTCTCCATGGATTCCAACTGATTTTCATTATCTTTAATGTAAATTTTGAAAGAAAAAACTTATAGTACTTAATAACTTCTTTATCTGGTCCAACCAATCCTTTTGCATGAAGCATAACTGAGATTAATCTTGAGTAAAGAAGAGAGGTTGACTTGGAGGTTGTCTTGATCATCTCACACATATGGAGTATAACATATTTTCATAGTTTGATCTTATGGAAATTATTCATAAGGTGTATCAAACATAAATCATGATATTTGAGTGTAGAAAAGTCAATTTCTTGGGGATAATCAGATTCTGAACAAATTTAAATAGAAGCCTAGTTTCACCATCTAGCTCAACAACAATGGCTCTTCACTTTGTTTCATTTCTAGTTAAGCTACCCAACACTTATTCCATAACAAATAAATCACTTGGAGGTGGAGGACCTCTATGTTAGTCCTCAAAAATACCCTTATGAGGTATCCTAAGGCATGAAACCCTTAACCTTGAAGAAAAGGTAAAAATCAGGCTATTGATCCAACTTCTCACAACATAGCCATCTTCTGTATCAAAAGAGAATTGAACATACTGATAAAACTGTGCAACTAATTTCTGGTAAATAGGCTTATCCTCCTTTGTGAACCAATCCATCCATCCTTTATCTCTATTTACTTTCAATACCAAATAATTAATTGACAGAATCCACTTAGGGAATATCTCCTTTTCGGGTACCACTATTCTTTCAACCAGATTCAGATTCAAAGGACCTTCGGGTACTAACTTCGAAACTATTTTTATCTTATTCTTTGAACTTCTGTTCTCAGGAGTTGACGAAAATGGGCATTTCATCATGGGAATTCAACAAAGGTTTGAGAGAGAGGGGAAAAAATGAAGGGTTGAGAGAGGTCTTATGGTTTGAGAGAAGAGAGATCGGGTGAATAAGGGAGTGAAACTTCTTTCATTTTATCATTTAGGGATATCAAGTATTGTGGGATCAAAAACAAGGGAAAGTAAAAGTGTAAAATAATTAATTACCATGATATGGGTTATAATATATCAATAAAAAAAATAAAGCATCTTTATAGTGAGACCGTAATCAAATTTCATGGTGAGACCATAACAGGCTTTCACAGTGAGACCGTAACTAGATTTCACAGTGAGACCGTAACTGGATTTCACGGTGAGACCATAACTGTGTGATTTCTAAATTGTTCGACCATATTTTTTGAGATAGTAAGTGCCAGATAGTAACAGTGAGACCGTAAACATTAAACAACAATTCTTAAGATAGTAAAATTATAGAACTGTTAGATAGTGACTTGTGTAACTGTAAACTGTGAAACTATAAGCTATGAAACAATATACTTACTACATAAGATTTATCATTCCCAATTCATGTATGATGTAATCTATTATTTCAGAATTTAATGGTTTGGTGAATATATTATCAAGATGATATTCAGTTCCAAGGAATTCTCAAGTGATGTCACCTTTTTGATAATGATCTCTCAAAAAGTGATGTCTTACATCAACATGTTTTGTCCTAGAGTGTGAAACAAGATTTTTTTGAGATGTTAATAGCACTTGTATTGTCACAATTTATAGTTAGAAGCCTGAATTGATATCCATAATATATTAATGTGTGTTTCATCCAAAAAATTTGTGCACAACAACTACCAGCAACTATATATTCATCTTCTACAGTAGATAATGCAAAAAAGTTTTGTTTCTTACTACACCATGATACTAGTGAATTTCCTAAAAAGTGACATGTTCTAGAGGTACTTTTTCTATCTAAATTACAACCATCGAAGTCAGCATTAGAATAACTCACTAACTCAAATGATTTTCCTCTAGGATAGAACAGTCCTTGATTGGGTGTATACTTGAGGTATTTGAAGATTCTTTTAACAAAATTTAAATGAGATTCCTTAGGGTTTTCTCAAAAAAGAGAACACATACACACACTAAGCATAATGTCAGGTCATCCAGTAGTTAGGTAGAGTAAGCTTCCAATCATTCCTCTATAAGTGGTTTGATCAACAGATTTTCTATCTTCATCAAGATCCAACTTACAAGTAACACTCATTGGAGTGTCACTACTTTTAGTGCTATCCAAACCAAATTTTTTTAGAATATCTCTAGTATATATACTTTGATTTAAAATAATACCATCATTATTTGGAAAGATTTGAAATCCAAGAAAGAATTTGAGTTCACCCATTAAACTAATTTCAAATTCTTTTTTCATTATTTTAGAAAATTCAATACATAAAGAATTTTTTGAAGATCCAAAGATAATGTCATATAAATAGATTTGAACTACTAAAACATCATTGGAAATTAGTTTTATAAAAAGGGTAGGATCGACTATTCCTTTTGTAAAACCTTTGGAAATAATAAATGTACTTAATCTATCATACCAGGCTCTTGGAGCTTGTTTTAAACCGTATAAAGATTTAGATAATTTAAAAATATGATTTGGAAAATGAGGATTTGTAAAACTTGGGGGTTTCTCAACAAGGACATCCTCATCTATATACCCATTTATTAATGCAATTTTAACATCCATTTGATATAGTTTGAAATTCAAATGTGCAGCATAAGCAAGAAAAATTCTGATAGCTTTAAGTCTAGCTATTGGTGGAAAGATTCCTTTATATTTAATTCCTTCTTCTTGACTATATCCTTGTGCAACCAATCTATCCTTGTTTATAACTATATGAACATATTCATCTACTTTATTTCTAAACACCCATTTAGTGCCTATGGTAAATATGTCTTTGGGTCTATCAAAAAGTTTCTAAACTTTTTTCCTTTCAAGCTGATTAAGTTCTTCTTGCATAGCCATCACCCAAAATTCATCATTGATGGCGTCATTAATGTTTTTAGGTTCAAGTTGTGAAAATAATACTTGATGTTCAACTTGATTTTCTAAGAGATGCTCTAGTTTTAGTTCCTTTATCTAAGTCTCCTACAATAATATCTAAAGGATGGTTCTTAAGAGTTCTAATAGCTCTAAAAAAGGACTAGTGATTTCAGGTTCTTCAACAGGTTCATGTTCATTGTGACTTGAATCCAAAGAATTTCCAGAACTGGAAGTTTTCACAGATTCCTTCACAATATGGTTAGAGGATTTTGAATTAATGTCCAGATTTGATACATCATTCTCTAGGTTTTCTAGAGTGGTTTTAGGATCATGTGGATCTGTTTCATCAAATTTGACATGGAAAGATTCTTCCACACATTTAGTTTTTTTGTTAAACACTCTATAGGCTTTACTATATATTGAATATCCTAAAAATATTCCTTCATCACCCTTGGATGAAAATTTGTCAAGATTATCCTTAGTATTAAGGATATAGATTTTTCAACCAAAAACATTGAAGTAGCTTACTTTGGGTTTTCTATTTTTCCATAACTCATATGCAGTTATTTTAAAAATAAGTCTAATCAACACTCTATTGATAATATAGCATGATGTATTTACAACTTCATCCCAAAAATAAATAGGTAATTCATATTCACTAAGAATGGTTCTAGAAATCTCTTGAAAGGTTATATTTCTTCTTTCCACAACTTCATTCTGTTGAGGTGTTCTAGGGGTAGATAAATTACGACTATATCCATTTTTTGATAAAAAGGATTCAAAATCTTGTTTTTCAAACTCATGAACACTATCAATTCTTAAGGATTTAATTCTAAGTCAAATAATATTTTCTACCGTTTTGGAATATTTGGTAAAATGAGAGAAGGCTTCACTTTTGTGAGCCAAAAAGAAAGTCCAACTATATCTAGAAAAGTCATCTATAAGAACATAAATTTAGTGATTCCCATTTAAAATATAAACTCTAGATGGTCCAAACCAATCCTTGTGAACTAGTTCGAGAAGTTGAGAAGTTGAACTTCTTTCTTTGGTTTGAAGGAAATTTTTTGTTTCTTTCCCTTTTTAAAAGGTTTACACACTTTATCATTTGGAAACTCAAGTTTGGGTAGGTATTTGACTAAGATTTTTCTAGTTAACTTTCTAAGGGAG
Organism: Viscum album; assembly: GCA_963277665.1. Taxonomy (NCBI): domain Eukaryota; kingdom Viridiplantae; phylum Streptophyta; class Magnoliopsida; order Santalales; family Viscaceae; genus Viscum; species Viscum album. Next base: position 1,227,402,032 of record OY728146.1, read on the forward strand.
TGGATATTATAGTGTCCTGGTATCTTATGCCAAAGCCAAGACTCTTTGTGAAATACACTTAAACATGAAGCATTTTGAGAGACTAAAGAATCTAAGTTAACAGAATATACATTTTCATTTATTAATGCATAAAATAATAATTCATTTTTAGAATTAAAAACTTTGCAAGCATCATTTTCAAATTTAATATGAAATCCATCATCACATAGTTGTGAAATATTATGCAGACTATATTTCAATCCATCAAAAAAATTACTTTGGAAATCAAAACTAAGTTAGAGTCACCGATTTGGACAAGGCCAATAATATTTCCTTTGGAATTGTCACCAAAGGTGACATGTCCTCCATCAATTTTTGTTAAATTCTTGAAGCATGAATAGTCTCCTATCATGTGTCTTGAACACCCACTATCCAAGTACCATAAGATTTTACAGGATCTCTTTAAGCATCTTTCTGAAAAAAATAGTCAGATAAAAATAGATTTTGGTACCCATACCTGTTTGGGTCTAGTAATATTAGTGACTAGTTCTTTAGAAACCCATATCTACCTCATAGGTTTCCTATAAGCATTATGTAAAGTACTTGAAAAATAAACTCTATTTGGTCTAGAAAAGATTGAAACAGTAAAGAGTGTATCATAACTTGAACTAGCTGAATGTTTTCTAGAGCTAAGAGTAAAGCTGCATGTCCTAGACTTAGAAACAAAATTAGTCCTTCCAAAATTTCTTTTACCAGGTAGATAGACAATTCCAATGGTATATTTAGGAGTAATATGTTTACCTAGAATTTGTACCAAGGTTTCTTTACCATTTTTAAACCTTTCAAGAACCTTTTTCAATTTCTCATGAGATAGTTTTAGTTTATTTTTTTCTTTGAGTAATTGATCATTTTTCTCCCTTTCTATAGTGAGTTCAGATTTAACAGTTGAGGTAAGAGCATGCTATTTCTTTAAAGACTTGTATTTATTTTCTAGTTCATTACATGTCTCTTCAAGCATATTATAGTTTTCAAACATTTCTTCATTAGAAATATTTTCAGAGTCACTCTCATCTCCAGAATAATAAGAATTGTGTACAAGAGATTACAGTGTTACCTCAAATGTGTTTGTCATAAAACAAATATTGGCTTTGTTATCCTGTTCATCATGTGAAGATTCTGAGTCACTTGAACTGTCCTTAGAATCACTCCATGTTTCTTTCATTTCCTTTTTATACTTTCTATATTTGTCCTCATATTTCTTTTTGTACATGATCTTAGTATAGTCAGACTTCATATGTCCCTTTCATTTACACTCATAACAGAATATCTCATCAGACTTGTCACTTATTTTCCAATCTTTCTTCCAAATTCCCTTTTGATCATATTTTCCCTTGAAGTTAGGATTTCTGAAAAATTTATTCTTCTTGTAAAATCTCTTAAACCTTCTGTCTAATTTAGCCATGTTCTCATCACATTCAGGTGATGAATGTTCACTATTGGAACTTTCTATAGAGACTTCCAATTTTCCTTTCTCCTTGTGTTTAGAGGTGGTGGTCTTGAATGCAACTGATTTTCTTTTGGGTTCATCCTCCTCTTCATTATTTAATTTCTACTCCTCTTTATACATAATCAGTTTTCCAATGAGTTATTTTACAAGTAACTTTCTGATGTCACATGATTATCTAATTGAGATAGAGGTTTCTCTCTATCTGTCAGGTAGGCATATGAGAATCATCATGATCTATTCTTTGGTCGTAACTTCTCTTCCAAGAGAAACTATTGTGTTGAAAATTTCATTAAAAATGAGATACATGTCAAAAATAGGATCATCAGGTTTCATTTTAAAGTTATCATATTTAATATTATAAGTATTAAGTCTCATTTCTTTCACACTATAAGTTCCTTCATGTGAAACAGACAAAGTATCCCAAATTTCATGGGCAATTTTACATCGAGAAATTATGTTAAATTCCTCATCCACTAAAGAGAATTATAAATAATTAATGGATTTATAATTTTTATTGTATGAAGTCTTAGTAGGGTCATCCAAAGTGATTCTATCAGTAGAAAGAATCTTTTAATCATCTATAATTAAAGACCAGATTTCAAAACTCATACTTTCTAAATGAATTTTCATTTTAATTTTCCATTGAGCACAAAAAGTTCCATTAAGTAATGGTGGTCTGTTTGTTGCAGCACCTTCCAATATATTATCCATGATAAATAATTACTTTAAAATAGATATAAATTTAGAATTAATAGAAATTTACAGATCTTTAAAGTATAACTAAAATCACAGTTTAATAGGGTCAAAAAAAGAGTCTTAACAACAAGACTCTGATACCAAATGTTGGTCGGAGTATAGTATTCAAGAGGGGGGTGAATTTAATATCTATAAAAATTTCTATTTAAAAAATATTCTTAAAAAGTTTCCCTAATAAATTTAAATATAGCATAGTTAATCAATGTAATACAGTTATGAAAGTTTTACTGTTTAAGTAACTTATCAAAATATTGATTAGTTATCAGTAATCTTAATATTAGTTATCAATATTACTTTTGAAAAACAATTATAACTTCTTTCCAAGATTAAATATCAAATTAAATTTAGTGATTTCTAAATTATACAGTAAAACAGAGTAAACTAAATTAAACAACATAGCGGATATAAAACAAGTGGTTTAGTCTCAAGCCAAGACCTTATCCACTCTACTTGGTGATCAACTAACACTAAGTAATTTATATTAATAAACTTGATCCACACCCTAGATTGGGGTAAACAACAGTACATAGGAATGTCTAGGTCACACGACCTATTCCATAGTTCTTCGTGGGAATGAACTATCAGGTCACACAAGGACCTCTTACACACTTATTCGTGGGAATAAGCAAGGGTAAAAATATGTCAGAGGAAGGATATATTGTATCCTCCAGTTTAATGCAGGAGATAGTGCATGTTTTTATACAGACACACACACACCACTCTAAAGCTAAAAATAATACAGAATAGAGAAAAATGATGAGATAAGGTTATAAGTGCTCTAAGTATTAGTTTATGTAGCTCTGGTCTTATAGGATGATGCAGATGTAGGAATTGAGTACTCTTGCAGAAAACAGAGTATCACAAGTTAGCTAGATATGGCTCATGTTCTTAATAGAGTTTATAGTGTGAATAATGTTCTTGAATCTAGGATCCGAGTTTGCTTCGTGTGTTCATTAGCAGGGTCAAGTTTCATGTGTCGATTCTTCTTTGAAGAATGCTTGTGCTTCTTTATTATCACACACACACTTATTTCTTTATTGTCTCTTTTTGCTTCTGGCCATGATGTTTTTTTATTCTTAAAATGAATGTGTTGGAGCCGACATGATTCATGTATTCTGCACCTCATACCTCGTATTGTCAGGTGATATGTATACAAAGAAACATTAATTATGTTAGTGTATTTAAAAGATTCAAATGTGATCGTTAGAAATTAAATTGAAAAATGAAAAAACAGACTAAGAACCATGTCACTGTTTTTTCAGAAAAGGTTTCTATTAGAAGTAGTGTCTCTATGAAACAATGTCTCCTTCTTTGTCTTTGAGCGGTGATACAGTTATGATGGCATAGTTGTATAGAGATCAGGAACCGATAGCACAGATGCGGTGTTAGGATCACGTTGTCTGGTCACAGTATTTGATCATGGTGTTTAGGTCACAGTGTCAGGGTCACGGTGTTTGGTCATGATGTCTAGTCACAGTGGCTGGGTTACGGTTTCTGGGTCATAGTGTTTGGTCACAATATCTGATCACAATGTTTGGGTCACGGTGTCTGGCCATAGTATCTGATCATGGTGTTTAGGTCAAGGTGTCTAGTCACAGTGTCTGGTCATAGTGTCTGGGTCATAGTGTCTTGGTCATGGTGTCTGGTCATGGTGTCTGGGTCCTTTTCCAGAAAAACATAACCAGTGGCAGACTCACTGTTTCTCAGACTTAGCCAAATATCTTTACACGTACTTAAACAGTTATATTCATAGAATAAATTAAACTTAATCATTCATAAGATAATTTCATTATAAAAAAATAGTTTTCAATAATTATTTAAGTCATAAAGAGACTAATCATTTGTACACATGATTTTAGATAGATTAAATAGGATTAAAAAGCATTAAAAAATGTATAGGATTTGTGATAATTAAAACATGATTAACACATGAGGAATCCAATAATTTTGGATTTATAAATGTTAAGGATCAGTTGTTACCTTGATATGTTTTGGAAAATTAGTTTTGAACCCATATTATGTGTAGGATCAATTAGAACTTGTGAAAGGATCCTTGTAGGATGGTAAATCCTATGGGAATCATTCCGATGAGAGGTCCTTCGCATAATTAGTGTTAGGGTTTGGGTAAGGCATACATGGTGGAATCTATGAGTTATGTTTAATTCTAATCATTTGATAACCTAGTTATTAGCATTTATACTATTATCATGGGATTATTGGAGGTCATATAGAGGGTCAAGTGATGATTTATTTCTATTTTTGATTATATGGATTAATACCCCCTAGATAGAGGATATTCCAGGTGAGATTTACCAATGGTGTGGCTAGTTTAGAGTAGTCAGGTTTATTATTTACTATAGAGGTGCACCATATGCTGATAGTTTGGTCTAAACCGAGTGACTCTTAGGATTGATTCTAGATATGTTTAGGAAATGAATAATATTATACATATGTATGTTCTTTTTTTATTTTACCTCACTTTGGTTACTTATTCTATTAGTGTCAATTTGATTGTACTTGTGTTGCCTCTTTTATCTTTGGATTTATTTGTTATACCATTCTGTTTGTTCATAGTCTTATTCTTTCCTTTATCGTACACTTTATTGGGATTGTTATTTCTACTTTTTATTTTATTTAAAATTATTTTTTAAAAATTAAAGATGATTTTGAACATTTATATGATAAAAAACCTATTTTCCTTAAATGTATTCCAAAATATAATATATGGAATTTTTAGAAAAAATATATATATGGATTCTATGGTTTTTACCAACTGAGATGTTTTATTCTCACACCCTACTTTTTCCACTTGACATCAATAAACTTGAGATATTTCTATGGTCCAATATTGTTCAATAATTCCTTCAAAGAGGGTTGGTTTTATGGATGGTGGTGACCAAGATATTAAATAGAGACCATTTCTGGTTCTATTTTGGTTTCAGTTTTGTTTTAGTTTTTATTTTTGTTCCACTGTATTTGTATCTTGATCCGTTGATGTATTTATTTCATTCATTGATTTATTGATCTACCTTTTTAGTTTGAATACTCTATATCACTTCATTATTTAATTTCTTTTAAGGCCAAATCAATACCAAATGTGTTATCTTTGATTCTCAACACTAGTTTCCAGCCTAGGAGGATTAGGAATGCCTTTTAGGAATAGTCATGGATTGGCTTGGGTGACCGGTTTAGGGTTGGCCTAGGTTGGTTCATATTAAAATGGTATCAGAGGAGCCCTTGTTATTTGGGGAATCAGGTAGTTTGGAGATAATATTGTCGAGACTTGGGAGGTAGGTATGGGAAGAGAGACATGAACTCCTACTTGTCCTGATCCATGAGTTTCTAGGGGTAGTATGAGATTTGAGTATTTTATTTTGAATTCCTTGTTTATTTTGTTGGTGATTGTATGGTTTTTGTGATTTGGGGAAAGAAAATGTAAGTGAACCAGTGTTACACAGTGAACTTGAATGGAGTAATGACCCATGTGGATCCTGAGTTCATGGTTCAAGACACTTCTAGTGGTTGGTTCTTTATCAGGGTATAGTATTTTAAACCATGTGGTCGGGTTATGCATAACAACTACTTTCCCATTTCAAAGGATTCGAATTTGGTAAGGCTATTGGTTGATTTTAGTTTGTGGGAGTGGATTTTTAATTATGTTTTTTGGAAAAGAGTTTTCAAAAGAAAAATTATTTGAATATATTGTTTTATTTTAAAAGCTTGATTTTTTGTTTGATTTGGATTTGAAAATAATTTTAGTATTTGGGAAGTTTCCTTAGAATAAAGTGAATTTTAAATTTAGAATGGAAATGTTTATTTTTGAAAGAGGATTTTGGTTTTTTTTTATTTTTCAATTTATTTTCTTGGTGATTTTATTTGGAAGATCCCTTTCTTGGATGAAATATGGGTTAAGGTTAATTTGGTTTTGGTGTTTTTTATGTTATTATATTATGCCTCCCAAAAAGGTTCCAAAAGTTTCTAGTGAGTCTCTTCCTATATTGGGCCTTAACAAACTCTTAGTGGGGTCGAAGAGTTGATTTATTCTCATATTTTGATGGTTTTACATGGTGATTGAGGTTTATTATAGGTTGTGGAGAGGTTTGAGGAAGTTGAAACTATTTTCAAGTCTTTGGGAACTTCTAAAGACATGAGGGTGTGATATGTTATAGGTTTTTTTGAGGGTCTAAGTTTGGATTAGTGGAATATGATCTTCACATCATCATTGTAATTTGGGATGTATTGGAAATTATTTAATACCACTTTTATCTAATGGTTTTTACTTGAATAGGTGAAGATGAAGAAAGTAGCAGAGCTCTTGGGTATTCAAAAAGGCCAACAGATGGTAAAGGCCTATGTTGATCATTTCAATGATCTAGTTTCTTTTTCTTTGAATATAGCATCAAAGGATCAGCTGAAAGATCCTCTCTTCATCTGTGGTATTAATTTAGAGACAAATATAAAGTTATACCATTTAGAGAATTTCTCTTTAAGAATCTAGTAGATGAGGTGTTCCTAGTCGAGATGGTTCTTGGAGCACATCCTATAATAGTTTGGAAATCTGGCTTCTATTAGCATTCCTAAAGGTTCTCCATATGGTGAAAAGTGTAAACCAGAGGAACCAATTTATAAGGATTCACCCTTATCAGTTCCTGCTTCATGTTCGACAAACAACCCACTTGTGTGCTTTCAGTGTGGTCGGTTTGGGAAATTGAATCCATCTTGTCATGACCCTATGAAGGCTTATTGATGATGTGGCCATTTGTGTCACTTGGGTAAATTCTACAAGCATCATTTCTAGAAGGGGAAGTCTTGGTCGGAGGATACCAACTCTCAACTATGGGGAAGTAGATAGTTCAAGTCACTAAGGCTCCAGTCATAGGCCTTAGAGTAAAGGTTTTCATGTAGTTAGTATTTTCTTGGTGTGGTAGGGGTTGTTGGCCCAGATTTTGTCTCCAGTGTTGGATTGGTGACGCACCCGCACATGTCATTTAATTCATATGGGATATGGCCAGATTAGAATTATTTTTCACCAAACTACATTTTCTAATAAGGAATATTATAGTGATTGTGCAGGGTTAGTCCCATGAGGTTTGAATTGGTTGGTCATAACTATGGCTTTGAATCCTATGTGTTGGAGTCCTCAAAATTTGATTGAGTTTGGGAATAAACTAACACTAATATATTGATGATTAAGATCAGAGATAAATATAGATGGGTTTAGGATCATTTTCAGGGTTTAGGTAAAAGGATAATACTAATCCTAACTTGGTATAGTCTTAAGGTTTAGGCTGCAAAGAAAGAAAAAGTCACTATTTAAATATAGTCAAACCGACTAGATCTATCTAAGTAGAAAATATTCCTTGGTATAGAGATATCTAAAACCTAGATGCAATAATCCTAGTTTCTAAGGAATAAAGTATCATAGGATATTGTTCATAACCTATTACGCTCCAATCAAGTCAAGGTCATTCATTCAAACTCCCCATGGTTAGGGTTGCTCAAAAAAATTAGATAAATAATTGTTGTTTAACATGATTACCATCCTTATGGTTACCAAGTTGGGAATTAAAGATTCATTAAGTTCAAACACCCCTACTCTTGACCCCTACACTAGGTGGTTTATCCACTCATGGTAGAATTGATCAAGAAAGAGTAAAGGATTGAAAAAATAATCAATATACCAATAAAAATTAAGATTAAGCAATTAAAGATCATGAATTCAAGAATAATAAATTTAAAACTCGAATCAATCACAACTTCAACCAAACAGTTACTTGAAATAAGAATAGGGAAGAATGAAACAAAGGTTCATCGTCGATCGATTATTGAAATAGAGAATGCATGTAACTCGTCTTGGTGATATAAAAGAATGAAGAACATTTTCCAAATTTAATCAATAGTTCTTGAATATATGTAAAATAGTAAAAGGAATGGATGCAAGTTGATTTAAGTGAGAAGTAAAAAGAAATAACGAGAGAAAAATGGTAGGAAATGAGAGAAGTGTGTAACCTTCTATTCACTGTGCACCTTCTGGAGGTAAATAATCGGGATATTACATGACGTGTAATGGGTATTCACATCATGTAATTCTAATCCAAGATTTTATCCTCAAATTTTTAATCCTGCATTAATCTCATGAAAATCTCATCCTGGATCTTCAATATTTGGAAGTTGACTCCTTTAACAACATGTAATTGATCGTCATGTCATGTTTCTTCCTATGGTCTGGATCGTCAAAGTGAGAATTGAAATTCAAATGTTACATGAAATGTATTGGTTAATCACATAGTGTATTCAATTTATGGATTTTAATCCTTTCATGACTTGTTTTATGACTTATCATATGCCGAAGTAGATGACCACACATCATGTAAGTGAGTTTCATGACATCTAATGATCATTTTTAGCCATTTTCTTCATATTTTCCTTTGAAACCTTGGAAACATATTTCTTGCAGTAATTAAACAACACCTGGTTCATTATTGAGTAAAACATGAATATTACTTAATAAAATGATTGCGAAATGTGTATAAAATTTCATCTTATCAAATTCCCCCACACTTGAACAGTTGCTTGTCCTCAAGAAAAAAGCATCTCAACAGGGATTTTAAAAGGTAAGTAATCTTCAAAATAGGAAACATTCATTATAACCAGGAAAATAAAACTTAATGTATGTAGAATGATCCAATCTCTAGAATCATCCTGGCATATTAAATCAGTCACGCCTCATAGTTTTATTCTTTAAAAAAAATTCTTAATCTTTTAGTTAAAAATTATTAATAGTCCCTTAAATTGTATACCCATTTTCAATTTAACTCACAATGAAATTTCTCTCATCAATAATGGTAAAATAAAATCGGAGTTATGCTCATACCCTGAATAAATGTTCATAACCATAGGATTGCATTGAATCTATCATCTCCAATTCATAAAGATGGATACAAAATCAATCATGTGGGATTCAACAAAAAATTTCCAATGAATCTGAGGCTGATGGAAGGTGGGTAAATAGTGAAAAGAATAGGCTCAAAATGGAGGGAAAGCTATGAAGTATAATGCATGGATGTCGTGAATAGTGCAATGAAATGACTCCTCCCATAATAAATGAATTCCATGCTCCTAGCTATTCAAGGTGGATCCATGAATATATCAAGTGAGTGTAGAAGGTATCATGTTACTTTCCTTTTTTTTCTCTTGTTATTTTATTTTTAGAAAGTTATGTCTAGGACAAATCTCACATCCATCCCCTAACCACATGTGATCCTTCAGGGGATTCATTGGTCTGGAAGTAGTGATTTTTGACATTCCTAATACACAACCCGATCATTGTTTTTTTCTTTTTTATTTTTCAAAGGAAAATTATAGGAATAAAATAAAAAAAATTACACATGGATAAAAATAAAATAGTATGGTAAGCACCACAATACATCTCCTTTGTAAAATCATCATGTTTCGGTTGGATGAAAATTTTACCCCACACTTGTTCAATGTAAAGTCATGCATAATACAATGAGAAGGGTAGGAAGGGACAATCATCTTGGAATAGCTCCAGCATACTAAGGTAATTCATGGATAATATGGGTTAAATAAAGGAAATATTTAAGGTGGGTCTCAAGAAAAAGTATCTTAACAAAGATTTCCTCAATAATATTAAAATTTTATTTTTTCAGTCTTATTATCAGTAAGATCTCAATGAAAGTTATGATTGGTTTACATGTCCTTGGTGTAACTCAAGAAATGTGATTAGAAAATAATATGAAATTATAGGCTCAAAATCCTCTTTGGAATGGGAGTAAATAGGAAAAAATAGAAATCAATTAGGGTATAAAATCAAGTAATAAGTCAATTAAAATAAATTTTAAAAATTTTTAATTTGAATTAAATTACTAAACTCAGAAGCCATTATAAAAATATAAGCAGGAGAAAAACATGGATTTCAAAAATTTTCCAAATTATCCATTTATTTTATTTAATTGGGTGTAATGAGTTTCATGTTTAAATGATGATTTCAAATGAAAGATGTCTCCTAGATAAATGAAAACAAAAAATAATTTAAGTGTATCGAAATTGAAACTTAAGAAGGACTCCCCCACACTTAAAGTGAGATAGTTTATCCCTGTGTATGAAAGTACCATGGGATGGGTATGAAAAATAAAGTGTATATTATGGAAATGGAAATTTTCAAAAGTAATGTTAAGGAACTGAGAGATCCCTATAATGAGTGGCATGGAATGTGGAAACTTTTGAATTTTTTATTTTTTATTTGGGATACCTTTATATTTGGTTAGAAATTAAAACCCTGCACTGGATAAAACATTAGTCCACTGGGTTTAAAAGTTTTGTAAGAATTAAAACATGCAGGTGCACATAGTTAATAACAATGAAGGACATTTTATATAAATATTGGTATGTTTATACAATAAATCTCAAAGTGACTCATGAATTAAAAGAATAAAGCTACAAAAGGACTACAAAAAAAATCATAAGTAAAAACATGATGAAATAATGAAATATGGGTTTCCTCCCATAAAGTACTAATAATGACATTATCATCTATATGGATGGACTAAAGTATCAGTTAGTATCATCTATCAGCTTTGATCTTCTCTATCTTTTGCAACTACTAGTGGAAGTATCCTATAGCTCTCATGATCATTTTATAGGATTGATCACTTTAGGAGCATACCAATCAGGGATCTAGTGTGGTAGTAAAGGTATTTGTGCTTGTGGTGGTGATAGATATTGAGCACATATCTCTAGTGATAACTCCTAAATATAGTACTCAACATCATTCAGGTGCTGAGTAATCCATAGAATAAGGGTATATGATGTCAATATAGGTGCATCAATGACCATAGAAGATGCATAGGAGCTAGACATGGCTACTATAACAGTTCAGTGAATTGAAAAATAATCCAATTAAAATAGAATTGAAATAGTATCCCATATATATATATATATGAATTTTAATGATATAAAAATGAAAGGGAATCTAGATAATATATAAATAATTACCTTGGTAGTACACAAAAATAGGGGATGGGATCGAGGTAGAATATTAGAAATCAACAACATCAAGAATCTTATCTACAGTATGCTATTGAATAGAGTATGTCTAAAGCTGCCTCGCCTGGTCAATGGATGTAATGGTAAAAGGGGCTAGCTGATCAGCTTCGGAAGGTGGTTCCATAGAGGTGGAAGCTATCTTAGGAGTGGGTGGTGGTGAGATGCTGATACAGAGTGTGTCTGTGGGTCTGGAGGCTGGATCAATGAAAGGTGCCTTAGTGGATGTGGTGGCTATTGGGCCTTTTCCCCTATGGGCCTACTCTACCAGATACTCCTGCTGGGTAGTAGGGTCTATCAACTTTTATGGTAGGTCTGTTGGGGATGTGTATAGGGTAGGTTTGGTAGATTATGAAGGGCCATTATAGGTCAGTGGTGGCTAAGAAGCTACTTGGGATGGTGGTGGTGTAAGGGTAGTGAAATGAGAGAAATCCACAAAAGGGATATGCAGGTGATGGGAGATACAATGAAGATTATGTAGAATTCATAGGTTTATATCCTAGAGATATGTTTGATATGATGGTTTGGGTTGAGAAATAGGGTAGGTGGTGGTAGTATATGTTGGAAAATGGGTGTGGTCAGGGGTGGGAATAGAAGCTATAGGGGATAGACTGGAGGTTCTTGTTGGAGCAAGTGTAGGGTCAGCTACATGATCACCGAGTGCCTCATTAGCATCCTCAAGGACTCCCAGCATCCATTAGTAGGTTTCACCATCCTTGGTTAGTAGCTTCATCTTGTGAAGTAGTAGGAAGTCATTAGACTCCATAAGATCGAGGTAGGTGAGTGTAAGGGTAGCTTCAAATATACCAAGATGAAGGAAAAAATGGGTGATGAAAGATCCACCCATCAGGTTGCCTCATGTCCTCTGTGCGTGACATCCATCTATATAACACTTCCAAGAGACTCTGTATGAGCGTACTAGGAGTGAATCAATTCACTATGAAAGATGTAGAGCGTTTAATTTTGGAGCTGGTTGGACCTTGTAATCCTAGGATCATGATCAGTGTGAGTATCCCAAAAAATCATCCTATAGAGCCTTTTGAAATCTTACTTAGAAGGATAAAGCTATAAGGTAAGAAATATATTTGATGTGGAAAACTTATCAGTATAAATCCCAAGGTCTATGCGAACTTCATGAAAGAAAGTTTGTGAAGTCATCTTCCTAATATGAAGTAGAATATATCAACTCCAACATCAAAAATATCCAAAAAATAAAGAAAAAACTCTCAATATGTCTCATTGTGCACATAAATTATGAAGGAGATATGCAGGTGGTCAAGGAGTTATAACACCTCTTGGATGATATGTAGGCCTGTGAGAATGACCATATCAATTGTTTTTTTGGTTCCCATTGGTATTTCCTATAGTCAGTTGAGTGAAACACGGTTCTTGGGGTCTAAAAATTGTAGTATGGGGTGTAGATGTGGGTTATAATCCTCATATGACCCACTGGAGTTGGATTGAGAGTCTCCTAGAACAACTAGCTCTTCAAGGATGGTAGCAGAAGTGGAGGAAGGAGATGCATGGGGTGCAGGAGGTGTGACACCTCATCGACGCTTCACCGGTGGCAGATCATCTCACTCAAGTATGGGATTGGTAGGAGGAGTTTGAATGGTGACCTAAACTATTATTGAAGTCGGTCAAAGTTTAAAATTTATATTCCCACTAACTACTGTATATGTGGAAAGCATGGTCGAACCCACAAGGAAGGCAAATTTGGCAACTAGTCTTCTAAAAAAACTTGGTAAACTCCTCTATTGTCAGTAGTGGGGTGATTTTTCAATTTTTTCACTTTTTATATATTTCTATAATAAATTAAGTGACAGAATATTGAAAACATGTATTTAAAATAGTTTGAGATTAGAGATATTAGAAAACATAGGATAACAAAGATAGAGAACACTGATAAAAGGACGATATATTAAAACGCTCGGGGAGTAATCTCCATTATACTAGTTTTGAAGGTGCTTCAATTCACTTAAAGGTTTTTGCAGAGTACCACTATAAAGAGTATGACTCACCTCCCTCACCAGGAGTTAAGTCACACAAGTCAACCAATTTAAGAGTTCGCCACTCCAAAATTAGTCAACTATGAACCATTTGAAAATCATCAGCAATACAAAATCACTGTAAGTCTTGTATACTTTTGAATCTATTTTATTTTGAAAAGTGTTTTCATGATCAATCTCGCCAACAAACTATGAAATTTTGAAATTAAACTTTTTTGGAACAATGCAATTGAATGAATTCAGTATCGATCTCGCCGATCAATACTGAATACATTAAAATGATTAAGTGAAATGATAATTTAATGATAACCAGTGGAACTTCAATATATCCCCGTACTAAAAACCTAGCTAGAAATCATCTCTATTACATATACTAAAACAATTCAATTAAAAAGGAGAATAATTGAAATATAACAGAGGAAGAAAACTCCCTCTGCTAGCATGAATTCCTGCTCTTGGACCTCGGATCACCAAGGAATGGTTCTCCGAGAGCTGCTCCAGAATTCACCACAAGGTTCTTGCTCCGCTCCTGAGTGAATGATCAGATCTCTCATGAATTTAATCCTTAATATTTCTGCTTGATCTGCTTTAAGTACCCACTGTCTTCAGCTTCTCATCACCGAACATCTTCCACCGACTTTGAAAACCATTCACAAATGCACCACACAACATGCGTTTTTTCACGACTGTCACGTCGCACTAATTTTTCTCACGTAACTAACTCCGGATGAGTTCGTTGGAAGCACTTGGACGTATTTTTGACTCTTGAATGAACCTTCATAAGAAAAAACAATCAAAACAATTAAAACTATAAGGAAATAAAGAATTATAGTTTAAGAAATTAGTTTATTTAAATGATTTTTAAAAAATAATAATAAATATTTAAGTAATGTTGTTAAATTAATTATTTTATTAGTACTACCAATTAAATTTTAATTACTTATAATGAAAATGAAATTTATTATTAAAAATTTATTATTTAATTATAAGAGATAAATTATGATATTTTATGCGTTTTAAGTTGATCTAATTTGTTAATAAAAGAGTTATTATTATTATTATTATTAAAAATAAGAAGTTTTATTATTAATTTTGATGCTAAATTGTTTATAAGTTATTATTTTTTAAATTAATTAACACTATTAAAGTAAATAGTAAACATTAAGTTTATTATTACTTTGAAAATTAATATTTTTAACATTTTAAGTTAACTATTTTTGTTTAATTATAATTAATTTTATAACTTAGTATGTGTTTTTTATTTTATAGAAAAAATGTATTATTAAATAATTATTAATACATAATATTAAATTATAATTAATAAGCTCAAATTGATTTTAGAAATTACTATCAATTAATTATAAAAAATTTTATTCATGTTTAATAATTATGTTATATTAAATATCTTATCTAAATTATTTATTTATAATTATTGATGTTTATTGTTTTTTTAGTTTGAGTTTTTATTTTAATTTTGTGATAGTTCATTAGTTATTTTTTTTATTTTTTTAACTTCCCTCCCCCCAAATTCGGCGCACAACACAGGGGGAAAGGGTTTCTCTAGTGAAACCCTGCGGCGGCTCTAGTTCGACGGCATGGGCACCATCTTCTCCTCCTCCAAATTTGACCTATAGACAGCAACATCAACCCACAGACACACTCTGTATCAACATCTCACCACCACCCACTCCTAAGATAGCTTCCACCTCTATGGAACTACCTTTCGAAGTTGATCAGCTAGCCCCTTCTACCATTACATCCATTGACCAGGCGATGCAGCTTTAGACACACTCTATTCAAGAGGATACTGTAGATGAGATTCTTGATGTTGTTGATTTCTCATATTCTACCTCGATCCCATACCCCATTTTTTTCTACTACCAAGGTACTTATTTATATATTATCTAGATTCCCTTTCATTGTTATATCATTGAAATTCATATATATATATATATATGGGATACTATTTAAATTCTATTTTAATTTGATTATTTTTCAATTCACTGCACCATTATAGTAGCCATGTCTAGATCCTATGCATCTTCTATGGTCATTGATGCACCTATATTGACACCATATACCCTTATTCTATGGATGACTCAGCATCTGAATGATGTTGAGTACCATATTTAGGAGTTATCACTAGAGATATGTGCTCAATATCTAAAGCAAGTTCTATAGGATTTTCAGCATCATAAATATTTTCTTCAATAGAGGATTGATTTTCAGATTCATCAGAGTTTCCAATTGATTTCTATTTCTCTTAGGACTCTATCATTGAACGGTTTTCAGAAAAAGTTGGCCCTTTAACATTTTTAAACAAATTTAACTCTTCTTGTTGTTCTTCAATTTTAAAAATAAGTTGACCCTTAGAAACATCAATAACAGCACCACCTGTGGCCAAGAAGGGCCTACCCAAGATGATGGGCACCTCTTGATCACATTCCATATCCAAGACAAGAAATTCAGCAGGTATAAATAGTTTCCCAACCCAACTAGAAAATCATCAACCCTACCCACAAGATGAGTGAATGATCTATCAACCAACTGTTGTATGACTGTGGTGGGTTGAAGGTCACCCAACCTCAACTGTTGAAATAGTGAGTATGGGATCAGATTAATGCTATCACCTAAATCACACAAACAGTTCAGCTGATTAGAGTTTCCTAATGTGAAAGGTATGGAAAAACTACCTGGGTCTTTCAGTTTAGGTGGAATTTTCTTTTGGAGTACAACACTGCAATCTTCAGTGAGGCTATAAGTAGAAAATTATTCTAGAGTTTTTTTGTTTGAAACAAATTTCTTAAGAGATTTCAAATAATATGGGATTTGAATTAAATCTTGAATGAAAGGAATGTTTACCTAAAGTTTAGAAAGGAGACCAAGGAACTGAAGAAGTTCATCCTTGGTATTACTTTGAGGTTTCAGCTTCTCAGGGAAAGGGATGGGTGGGGAAAAAATTTTCAGGACAGTGGGTATATCCCTCACCTCTTACTCAAATTTTTTTCCTTTACTATTTTGATTTTTAGATGAATTTTCAGATTGAGTTTCCGGTGAAAAATTCAGATTTAGACCATTTCAATACTTTTCTATGAATTTCTAGCATGTGAACAAAGGAGATTTTTATTACCAGATTGAAGCAGATTTTTATTTTGAGCATTTTAAAGGTCTTTTTCAGCAACAGTTTGAGTATTAAGCCCGCTTCTAGTGACAACATCCATGGAATTCTCCCTAGGGTTAAGTTCAGTGGTACTAGGAAGTCTACCTTTTTCCCTAGATAAAAAATCTCTAGAAAGTTGGCCAAGTTGTGTTTCCATGTTTTTCATTCTACAATCAATTTGCATTTTATCTGACTCATATTGATTTTGATGTTTGGACAGTTGATTCATGTATCTTTCTTATTGAGAGTTAATTTTTTTCATAATAAGATCAAGCTTAGAAGACATGTGATTATCATTATTTCCTTGTACATTAGAAGACTCACCCCTCTGTTGATTTTGAAAATTTGATCTTGGTTGATTAGAGTAATTAGGGGAAGTGAATTGTTTGATTAAGCCTTGATCTTTCCAAGATAGGTTTGGGTGGTTCCTATAGCCTTGATTAAAATTATTTGAAAATGGATCTTCTTTAAGAGGCATTCTAGTACCATAGTTAACAAATTTTGAAGTCTCATGTTGTTGGGCGGACATATCAAAATTAGGACAGAAGTTTTCAGTATGCCCAAACACACCACACTGAACACACTGTTCCCTTAAAGATTGGTTGGTGTTTTGACTTCCAAGTTGGTTAACAGTTTGTTTTGAATTATGATTCATTAAGGATAGAAGTTGGTTGGTGATTTCATCCAGTTGAGCTTGAGTTTCATTCATTGAACCAGTGTTTGAATTAACATTTATATTAAATCTGTTTCTTCTTGAATTTTTATGTTGGGAATTCAATGCAAGATTATTAAAAATATGTCTATGTCATTCATCTATTTTATCATTTTAATTACCCCCAACAACTTGATTAACTAGATTCTTTCCAGAGGAGGACAACCCTTCATAGAAAGTATCCATAAGTAGGTGTGATGGGAGTTGATGATGGGGAAACTACCTAAGTAGATTCCTGAATCTATCCCAAGCTTCAAGAAATGATTCTCCATCCTCTTGATAAAAATTATTTATCTTTGTTCTAAGTTCACCTTTTAATCTTTGGGGATAGAATTTCATAATGAAAGAATTATACACTTAATCCCAGTTTTCAAAAATGTTCTCATCTAGACTCAAAAACCAATTCCTAGCATTCCCCTTAAGGAAAAAGAGAAAGACTCTCATTCTTAGTTCATTTTTTGTGAGTCCTAGAAGAGGTAATTGTTGCACATTGTTATATAAGTCTCTAATGGTGGCTAGGGAGTCCTCATTAGAGAGCCCATTAAAGGTAGGCAACAAAGAAATGTGTGACTATTTAAATTCCTAATTTCTGGCCCTAGGACTTAACCTAATGGATGATGGATTGCTTGAAACTTGAGGAAGTTGAAACTCCGTCATCCTAGGCCTTTCATTTTCATCTAAGAGTTCTGGATGATTTTGATAGTTGTTAGGTGAATGAACTCTATTATCTAAATTTTCCATTTCATTTTTGTTCTTCTTTCTTAGAGAAGTGAGATGTTTATCTATTTCTAAGTTTAGTGGTTCTAGTTTAACAACATAGTGTCTTGTGATCAGAAAAATAACAACAGGCAGTACTCAGTAGTAACAATTCAGAAAAAAGTAAAAGAGGTTTTTTTTACAGTTTTCAAATTTTTCAAATTTTTAAAGATTTTTATATATGTGTTTTTTTAGAGAAATGGCTCGTGCCTTCCTCAGAAACGGCGCCAAAAACTTGACCTAAACTGTCATTGAAGTCGGTCAAAGTTTAAAATTTATATTCCTACTAACTACTGTATATGTGGCAAGCAGAGTCGAACCCTCAGGGAAGGAAAATTTGGCCACTAGTCTTCTAAAAAAACATGGTAAACTTTGGTGAAACAATGCAATTGAATGAATTCAGAATCGATCTCACCAATCAATACTGAATACATTAAAATGATAAAGTGAAATGAGAATTTAATGATAACCAGTGGAACTTCAATATATCCCCAAACTAAAAACTTAGCTAGACATCATCTCTATTACATATACTAAAACAATTCAATTCAAAAGGTGAATAATTGAAAGATAACAGAGGAAGAAAACTCCCTCTGCTGGCATGAATTCCTGCTCCTGGACCTCGGATCACCAAGGAATGGTTCTCCGAGAGCTGCTCCAAAATTCACCCCAAGATTCTTTCTCCACTCTCGAGTGAATGATTAGATATCTCATGAATGTCCTCCTTAATACTTATGCTTGATCTGATTTAAGTACCCATTGTCTTCAGCTGCTCATGACCGAACATCTTCCATCGACTTTGAAAACCCTTCACAAATGCACCGTACAACATGCGTTTTTTCACGACTGGAACGTCACACTAATTTTTATCACATAACTAAATCTGAATGAGTTTGTTGGAAACACTTGGATGTGTTTTTGACTCTTGAATGAACCTGTTTAAGAAAAACAATCAAAACAATTAAAACGCTAAGGGAATATAGAATTATTGTTTAAGAAATTAGTTTATTTTAAAGTATTTTTAAAAGAACCAGTAAACTTTTAAGTAATGTTGTTAGATAAATTATTTTATTAGTACTACCAATTAAATTTTAATTAATTATAATGAAAATGAAATTTATTATTAAAAAGTTATTATTTAATTATAAGAGATAAATTATGATATTTTACATATTTTAAGTTGATCAAATTTTTTAATAAAAGAGTTATTATTATTATTAGTAAAAATAAGAAGTTTTATTATTAATTTTGATGCTAAATTGTTTATAAGTTATTATTTGTTAAATTAATTAACATTATTAAAGTTAATTGTAAACATTAAGTTTATTATTACTCTGAAAAATAATATTGTTGACATTTTAAGTTAACTAGTTTATTTTAATTATAATAAATTTTATAACTTAGTATTTGTATTTTATTTTATAAAAAAATGTATTATTAAATAATTATTAATACTTAATATTAAATCATAATTAATAAGCTTAACTTGATTTTAGAAATAACTATCAATTAATTAAATAAAATTTTATTCATGTTTAATAATTCTGTTTTATTAAATATCTTATGTAAATTATTTATTTATAATTATTAATGTTTATTGTTTTTTTAGTTTGAGTTTTTATTTTAATTTTGTTATAGTTTATTAGTTTTTTTCAGTTTTTTTTAACTTC
The DNA here is from genome assembly GCA_963277665.1 of Viscum album. Taxonomy (NCBI): domain Eukaryota; kingdom Viridiplantae; phylum Streptophyta; class Magnoliopsida; order Santalales; family Viscaceae; genus Viscum; species Viscum album. The sequence goes on from OY728146.1 coordinate 1,227,421,644, forward strand.
CCTCCCCCCAAATTCGGCGGTTTCTCCAGTGAAAACCTGTGGCGGCTCCAGTTCGACAGCTTGGGCACCGACTTCTCCTCCTCCAAATTCGACCTGTAGACAGCAACATTGAACCACTATGTTGCGGGGGATCAGCGGCGGTCCTTGGCGTCTCCAGCAGCAGCGCGCATCCTCCGCAGTAGCAATGATGTTGGCCTCAGCTTCACCCGATCCAGGAACCAGCGGAGGCAGCTTCACCAAACCAGTCCGGCTCTGCAACGCACAACCCTCCTCCACGCGGCTTCCCACGGCACAACGGGACTTCCTGATCTCCACAGCAGCAGGTCGGGCATCCCCCTTTCTTTGGCAGGATCCCTTCTTCAACATATGCAGCTCAACCTCTGTCTAACGGCGAACAACCTCTTCATTCGACCAGTAGCTAGCGACCTAGTGAGGGTCACAAGGTCACCGGTAAACAAAAAATAAAATAAAAGGTCACCGGTATATGGTAGTAATAGTGAGGTGCGGGGGCGAGAGTCAACATTAGAGAAAAAATAAATAAATGGAACATTACAGCGCAAGGTCACCGATAGACCAAAATTATACACTCACCGGTAGCTTAAATAATTTAATGTTACCGATAGTGTTAAAAAAACATAGGTCACCGTTGCAAATTAAAATGAAGAGGTTACTAGTAGAATGATAGTCGTGGATCACCGTTAGTTTAAAAAACAAAGGGACGAACCGGCACAAGGGTCACCGATAGAACCTAGGGTCATCATTACAATAAAAAAAACTAACGGTGACCTTTAAAAATTATATTGAACTTAAAATTAAAACTTAAGCAAACTAAATATAAAGATTGAAAATAATTAATTAAAAGAAACTAAACATCATAAATTTAAAACATGATTTTTATTAAACTTAAAACTTTAAAATTATAATAACGAGTATTAATTGATAACACCTAAATTAATAACTAGATATTTGATAAACTAAATTGATAAAAGGCTTAAATTAAAATAACTATATAAATAATTATAGGGTAGCATCAAGTGAAAATGAAAAGCAATGGTGACTCATTAGGTTTCCGATAACTCTTGTATACCTCACCGGTAGACTAAAACCAAAATAAAATGAATATATCATATAACTGCATACATAAGATAATATAATTAATGTTTAAAAACTCTTAATTAATTAATTAAATAACTAATTGAATACATAAAATTAAAAGTGAACTAATTTATTTAATTAAAACTAAAATTCTTAACTTAATTAACTAGAAGGACGACTGAACATATTAATAAATAAATAAAAAATATTTTAATGAATCCATATTAAATAATAAAACATTAAAATAAAGTCTAAGGATGTTAAAATATTATTTATTATTAAAGTCAAATTATTAAATAGTGAGTAGATTGACATTAACACAACTAATAAACAAATAATAAATTTGGATAAAATAAGTAAGATTAAACCTATTATTTTAAAGACTAAAAATACAAAATTAATTATAAAAATTGATTAATTAACAAAATTAATTATAAAAATACGAAAGTACAATTATTTATTATAAAGTGATTAAATAATCAATTAAATCATTAAAAATCAAGTAATGAGATGTGGAAAAACTATGTAAAAATAGATCCACATCAAATGGTCTTCATGCATGAAATTTCTGAGGTAGGTTTAGCTACATGGAGGTGTGAATAAAGGAGGATGTGGAGGAAGGAGGAGGCTCGGGTGGCGAGTGATGAGAGGGAGGTGTGGTGCGAGTGGTGAGAGAGAGGGGGTCATGTGTGGTGTGTGGTAGTAGGGTGGGGGTTCATGGAACCTAGGTTCACGACTTAAAAATATTATAAAATTAAATGTTATGTATTTTATTCACATGACATTTAATTTTGGATTTTAAACTATTTCTTACAGAGAAAATTACATGGAGTGAATGATGGTTACACGTCCTGTAATTGCTTCTTTCTTCCCAGTTTGAAACTTGAGCCTGATCCCTTGCTAATGACATTCCCTAACCTATCCTAAAGCTTATTATAAACAAATATATCCTAAGGTGACCTAACCTAGGTTTTCTCCAATTCAGCACTCCATTTAACCTCAAAATCTTGACTCTTTAGTGTTTAAATGAATTTTAAGCTGATGACACATCCCTCATAGAAGGGTTCTTGACAGATTTTTAATATTTGACAATTGAACTTGAATGGTGGTCTAACTTACTTTTGAATATCAATGTTCCCGTAAGTAAATATTTGTACGACCATAAAGGATCCCGACCATCTTGACTTTAGCTTCCCAACATACACTTTTAATCTTGAGTTGGATAATAAAACCTTATTCCCTGGGACAAAAAATACAACTCACAATGCATTGATCATTCCATTTCTTTTTTTTATCTATAGATTATGGTATTTTAATAGGCATTTTTTACGATCTCTTCCAATTATTCCAATTATAGAATACTAGCTTCCCCAACCTTTTGATAATCTAGATTGAGATTCTTAATTTCCCCATATGAGCGATGCTCAAGTTCTATTGGAAAATGACATAGATTTATGTAAAATAATTGGAAAGGGGAAGTAGCAATGGGTATTTTTATAAAGTGTGGCATGCTTATAGTGTATCATCTAACTTCAAACTCCAATCCATTCGACTGATGTTTATGGTCTTTTCCAGGATTTGTTGATTTTCCTATTTTACAATTCAAATTTCCCACATGTTTGTGAGTGGTAGGGAGTTACTGTGTTATACCTGATTCCATATTTTTCTAACAGTCCTTTAACATCTTGGTTGGTAAAATGCATCCCCTAATCACTAATGAGTCATCTGGGAAATACAAACCTTAATAACACATTTTTCTTCAAAAAATTCATGAATACTTTTTCCATGTCATGTGTTATAGATTCATATTCTACCCATTTGTAAATAGAGTCAACACTAATAAGGATATAAGAATTTCCATGTGAGCTAAAAAATGGTATCATGAAATCTATTCCCCATGCATTGAAGATTTTGACTTCCATGATTGGGTTTTGGGTAATTTAATTCCTTTTTCAAATGGTGCCAGTTCGTTGGCACCAATCACATATTTGAAAACATCCCTTGAAAATTGGCGGAGTGTGGGCCAAAAAATTCCACTCCATATAATTTTTTATAATGTGAATTATGGTCTATGATTCCCTCTAGTTTGTGACATAAGAAAAATGTATAAAAAACATGGGATCTTGTCCTATGGGATGTAATGTTGTAATAAGTTATTAGCACAAAACTTAAAAATGTGTGGTTCATCCCAATAATAGTGAAAATATTCTACTAAAAATATTATTCTTTACTGGTAGGAGAGGTATGTAGAGACCTGTCTTTTATTCCTTATAATAATTTGAAATATATATATATATATATATTTTAATATCTAGGCACTGAGACGGTGTGCAATTTCGAGACCCGGTGTGCCCAAAATTAATTTTATAAAAATATTAAAAATATTTTATATTGAGTGCGCATGGTTAATTAAATAAAACATGATAACTCTTAACCAGTCAATCAGATTAGAAATCCAAGACCACATTTGGGTCTGTAATGTAGTTTTTACCCTAGACACAACATAAAATGAGTCGACATGGGACGTTCGGACCCCTCACTCATTGGAGGTGCATTAGGTGAATTAATTGATTGATTAATTAATTGGTTAATTATCTTTTTACCTAATTAAAATCTTATAAATAGTTTATTTGGGGTTTCTTCTAAGGTTGGATTCATAATTCTCCCATCCTATGGTGAGAGATCCTCCTCTCCTTCATTGGTGATGAACAAAAAACCTTCATATCCAGGCGGAGATCCAGGCGGAGATCCAGGTAGATCGAAGCGCAACGAATGTAACAGCTTCCCCCGAATTCATTGGAGAGTGCACACTTCATCAGAGAATGGTCCAAACAATAGATAAGACTTTTATTTTGGTGATTTATTCCTTTAGATTAAAATAATTAAGCAGATAAATACTTTTTTCTTAGGTCTATGCAGATTGAAAACATTGCATGTTCCTAGGTATTGAAATTTAATCAATTTCCTATTTGTAAATCTAACCTTGGTGCCCTATTCTTGATCACCGAACAAGAAATCCTAGATGATGATGATTAAAACCTTTGTTATTGTGATTATTTTCTCTCTTTTCTTCATGTTATACTCTATTGGAATGCCACGGTTCTCGGTTTGATAATTGCTGGGTGACCTGAGCTCGATCGGGTTCCCAAGTTTATAGCAGATCGATGAAACATCAACATATTTGGGAGTGGGGAATAGATTTAGAACTTTCAAGATGAATGGATGGAAAATATAAAAATTTAGAGCTAGATTATCAATATTTGAATGGATTTATGTGATCATAATGAATAACAAACCCTTCGATCATTCCAGTGGCTTATTCCCAGCGAATGATGACTGTCGAGTGCGATTCATGGCTAGATCTAAGGTTTTCAGAAAAATAATTGTGGGATCATAAGAGATTTGGCTAGAATCAAATATTGGATGAATATACATGAAAAACCAATGATTCTAGAAAAATCCTGACTACACACCATGTAGGATGAATAACACATGACGTGTAGCCTCCCTCAGCGGTGACACTAGGGTTTGGGAGAAGATAAGGATGACACGACGTGCAGTTTGGACTTACACACCATTTACACCCTCCCCATATGGACATCCCATGTGATGGTCATAGAGATGGTTAGTCTGTGTAGAAGTACACAAACACAGGTTGGTTACATGAGTAATATCCCATGTAGACCCACATTCCATGTACTAAAGTAACAGACATGGGGTCTGAGTACACAGATACAACCAGCAGGCATGGACTGGTCCCCAAATAGGCAGGACACACCATGTAGTACACCTACACGTTGTGTACTCCTACATGGATGGGACATGTGTACTGACCAGAGACACAACGAAGCAGTGAAGAGGGAATACACACCGTGTGGGTCCCCTCACACCCTTTGTATTATTTAAGATCTTCTAATAAATCCTTAAAATATCGTATCTCCTCTATTTGAACTCAAATATTGGCCAATTTGATGCCAATCCTAAGTATTTTACCACATATAACACGATGGTTCCCTCAGAAGTGGATTTTGAGATACGATGTAAAATTTTATGGGTTTGGAACGCACCGAGGTGACACCTTATGATGGAAGTAATCACACAGATTCACCAAAGCAGTACTGGGCTTACCCTCTAGTCAGACTGGGCAGTGGCATTCCCCGATAGTAGTATCGGGATCACCATCCAGATGGGATGGGTAATGGTGTTCCTTTATGATATTTTCGAGTTACCCTCTAGTAGGACTCAACAGTGGAGTTCCTCAACATTCTGAGCTTACCCTCTAGTAGGGCTGGGCTGTAGAGTTCCCCAATGACATCTTCTAGGAATAACCCTCCAGCTGAGTTGGGAGTGGTGTTTTCCTAACGACTTATCGGGCTTACCCTCTAGTAGAATTGGGCATTGGCGTTTCCCTGATGACATACCAAGCTTACCCTCCAATAAAACTGGGTAGTGGCATTCCCCAATGACCTTGTTGAGTGGTACCCTCTAGTAGGACTAGGAAATGGAATTCCTTAGTGAAAACCAAAGTAAGACCCTATTATCATATTGGGAGATGAGATACTTTCATAAAACTAGTGACCCCTCGACTATGCGGCACAATGATGAGGTGTGGTTTTAAATACCTTTGGACTCATGAGAATGAGGGACACTTTTCTGATTGAGACACATCCCTGTGATTCAACCTAAATCCATGAGGGAAAGTATGTTCCACCTAAATAGTATAGTATCAAGGTGTGGTGATTGAGTCCCTTTAACTTGTGTTCCATGGGTAGACACATGAGGTATTGGGCACTGCAGTTGGACTTAATCTTGGAATTGTTGGCTACTAATCTTCTTGGGTTAAGCTATAAGATGTATATCCCCTTAATATCTCGTTTGGTCTTCTTTGAATGAGCACACACACACACACACACACACATATATATATATCATACTTCAGTACCCACTCTTTAGGTATAGTTACTCTACTTTCAGGAGAGGTGACGACATGTGGGGTATGCCACGTGATTTCCGTGTTTAGATTTCCGTGGTTGGATGAGTCCACTCTCCTGCTATAGGTAGTGATGACTCAATGAGAAGTTCATCTTCTAACTATGTTGAGATCCTTTTTTTTTGGATGAGTTCACTTTCACTCTTTTGGTGGGTTGGCTGTATGCTATCACTATACCTTATTCTATCTACTTCTTCCCTCTTCAGTTGTATCTCGTACTAACCCCTTCACCCTTTTTGGGGTGTTATACTAGGTATGTATATACTCACCCCTACATATCCATTCACTAGGACTCTGAATTCCAAGACATTTTTTTTCGGGGATCAATGGTACATGCATCATATAAGATTGATTCTTTGACTGTATTTCATGAGTCATCTCCCCATTGTTACCGATATATATGTATATGCTCATCTAACCACGATACTGTTTAATAATTTTTAGGATGCCTCCATGATGATAGCATGCTAGGATACCAGCTCCGGTTCATGATGAAGACCCTACGAGTGACAAGTCCTCAGTTCATGGTCCATCTCTTGATAGCCTTCCTCTGGGTGGGTAGGTAGCAACACCTATACCTATTGAGCATCATATTATCCCAGTAGAGTAGGCCGAGGATGTTCACAATTTGAGTGCACTATGTGAGTTCCAGCATTAGAGACCACTAAGGTTCTACGGTGAGCTAGATCCTTAGGTAGTAGAGGACTGGATAGAGTTAGTGGTCTGTATATTCAAGGTTATTCAGACCAAGAAAGATCAGATGATAGATTTTCAACCCATAATTTTCCACAGAATAGTTGGTAATTGGTGGATCTTGGTTACCCAGATGCGCGATGAGTTGACACTCTCATGAGACCACTTCCAAAAACTATTTCATGAGGATTACTACCCCTTTTTCTTATGATCTATTCAGATCTGGGAGCTTATAGAGCTTCAGTAGGGAGGGAAGATAGTGGAAGAGTACACGGATAGGTTCACAAACCTTAAATGATTATCTCTCTACATGATTAGAGATGGATAATTCCACAAAGTAAAGTTTTATTAGGGACTCTGAAGAGAGATCTGAGCCAGTGTAGTACCTTTGTGAATCCCCAACTATACCAGGGTTCTAGAGTAGGAACTTGTGATAGAAATATTTCTCTTATAGGGAAAATAGATAGCTAGATCTGGTAGTGGACACGACAGGGCAGAGTCATCTACAAAAGCAGACAGACACTAGAGATCTTGGAACATGAGACCTTTATATGAGAAGACTTAGGGACATGTTCATACAATGCAGAGGAAGTGCAGAGCACAAGGGAATCCCATGGAGGGCCGATGCTATGATTATGATGGGAAATTTCACAGGGCTTAAGACTTCCTAACCAGAAGAGCTGAGCATCCTAAGAAGATAGCAGATGGACTGCCATTCTAGAGAAAACACTATGATCACTATATTCCCCAAGGAGGCAGAGTTAGCATAGGAGTATAAGGATCTAAAGGTAGGGGATGAAGGTATAGGTTCCTTCTACCACCACTACCACCAGGAGGCCCATGTCGGGCTCATGGAGTTAGCGGTTGAGGCTGTGAACAACTCTATGTTTTGGATTTTTATGATCCCGCATCACACAAGATGATTTGAGGTATGATATATGTTTATTCTAATATAACTTTAGTATTATTAGAAATAAGTTCCGGTCATTATTTTATCTCTCAAATCCTAGTGTGAGAGCTAGAGCTCCCAGTAGATACACTATCACATCAGCTTTGTCTCAATGTTCCTACAGGGAAGGATTCCTCTGTATCTTTCATCTGTCGGCAATGTGATCTATCACTTGGAGGAGAGAGGTTCATGTGGAAAATTTTGGTCATCACGATGGAACCCTACGATATAATCTTTGGAATGGATTGGATTTCCATTGTTTGAGCTCATATCGACTTTCACTATAGACTAGTAATATGCCAATGTGCTGATGGGATGAGGTTCTCCTTCTTCGAAAAAAGAGACCTCATAGAAGGAAAAAAGTGTGCTGTGAGAAGAAGGTTTCTGCTTATTACCCATCAGTTGGAAAGCATAACCCTTGGTGAAACAAAATATTCAGGCATCTAGGTTCATTCAGTTGTGGGGGACTATTTGGACGTCTTCCCTGAATATGTTCTAGGACTATCTCTAAGGTGAGAGATGGAATTTTTCATTTATTTTCAACTTGGTACTGACCCAATATCTTCTACGGCATATCAGATTGAACTTAACAAGATACAAAAGCTACGTTTGCAGTTGGAGGATCTTTTTGAGAAAGGTTTCATTAAACCCAATTTGTCCCCCTGGGCAGCTCCAGTTCTATTTGTGAAAAAGGAAGATAAGAGCTTGAAACTTTGTGTAGATTATCATCATAGGAACCAAGAAATGATATAGCACAAGTAACCATTACTGAGAATTGATGACCTCTTGGATCAATTGAGAGGTACAAGATGGTTTTCCAAGATTGATCTCAGGTTTGGCTTGCACTAGTTGCGGTTTCGTGAGGCTGATATTCGAAAGCTGGCTTTCTGATGTCTCTATGGACATTATGACTTCCTAGTGATGCCCTTTGGTGTGAAAAATGCCACCACTTTATTTATAGACTTGATGGAACATGTATTTTAGACATACTTGGATCGGTTTTTTGTCATATTCATTGATAACATACTCTTCCAATCTGCAATGTAGGAGGAGTATGCATAACACTTGAGGATGGTCTTGGATTTTCTTTGGGAGCACCATCTTTATAGAAAGCTCTCGAAGTGCCAGTTATGGTTACACAAGGTTCAATTTTTGGGGCATGTCTTTTATGAACAAGCTTTAGTCATGGATCCATTATAGATTGAGGAATTTATTTCTTTGGAACCATCCATGATTGTATCATAGGTATGGAGTTTCCTTGGATTGATAGAGTACCACATAAGATTTGTGGAAGACTTCTCTAGAATTGCGACCCATTTGGCCACCATGACATGGAAGGGACATCTATTTGCCTGGTCTAAGTAGTTACATAAGGCCTTTTAGGATTTGAGGTAGAGGATGATGATAACTCTAGTGTTGAGGCTACTAGAGGAAGGTGTTGAGTTCATGTGGTATTGTGATGCCTCAAGAGATGGTCTCAGTTACATGTTGATGTAGTGATAGGAAGTCATACCATATAGGTTGAGGCAGTTGAGAACCCATGAGAAAAACTACGCAACACATGACCTATAGCTAGTATTAGTAATCTTCTCCTTGAGGATATAGATGCACTACCTTCTTGGAGAGTGCTTTTTAGTTTACTCAAACCACCAGAGCCTCAAGTATTTTTCACTTAGAAGAACCTGAAACTGAGTTAGTAAAGCTAGTTGGAGTTCCTACATAACATTAACTTTGAGATAGTCTATACTCCAGGAAAGGGAAACATGGTAGCATATTCCCTTAGTAGGAAGTCTCATGCTCTCTTAGTGCAGAAATCTTTGGAGAAGTTAGATTCCCTGTAGCTGGCCCTAGTAGAGCAGGAGGGTAAAACTTTTCTTCAGTTGATGTTGTTGACTCCTTCGCTCCTCGAGCATGTGAGAGAGTCTTAGTTGGGATACATAAACTATGAGGTTCCATGTGATCATATATCCACAAGTGACACACTATATGGGTATTCTGAAAGAGGGAATCACAAGATCTTGTTTTAGGGGCGAATAATAGTTTGATTCGCGATGCGGGAGGAGGTGATGCAGGAGTTCCACACTTCTCCCTTAGTTGTATATCCCATTGTGTGGAATATGTATAGAGATATTTAGTGGCAATTTTGGTGTTCCAACATGAGATGAAGCATAGCTGGATTTTCTCACAATGTTTTACATGACGGCAGGATAAAGCTGAGAACCAATTTCTGGCGGGTTTGTTGTAGCCTCTTAAGATCCTGAAGTAGAAGTGGGATGGAATATCCATGGAATTTATCATAATGATTCCGTGCATAGAGAATGTCTATAACTCCATCTAGGTTGTATTATACTGACTCATGAAGTCGGTACAATTCCTTTTGTTCATGAAGCATATCTTGATGGATAGTTTGGGGAAGTTATAATTATAGGAGATTGTTCACCTTCATGGGGTACCCTCGATGATTGTCTCCAACCGTGATGTGTGGTTTACGTCACGATTGTGGAGAGGCATGTAAGAGGCATTCAAGACCCAGTTACAGATGAGTGCAAACTTTCATCCCTAGATCAATGGGTAGACCGAGCATACTATCTGGGTGCTATAGAATATGTTGATGGCTTGCGTGTTGGATTTTTACTGGAGATGGGAGGATCACCTAAATTTGATATAGTTTTCATAAAACAACAGCTACCACTTTACCATCAATATGGAACCTTTTGTAGCCCAATATTGGAGACCTTGTAGGTAACCCTTATACTAGATGGAGATTGGAGAGTCATCTCTTATGGGCCTATAGTTGGTGCAGGAGACCACAAAGAAAGTGCATGTCATCCATGAATGAATAAAGAATAACTAGTGTAGAAAAAAATCCTATATAGATCACCATCGTAGAACCTTAGAGTTTGAGCAGGGAGACCACATCTTCTTTAGAGTCTCCCCACGATGAGGAATGAAAAGGTTTGGATGAAGAGGAAAGTTATCCCCAAGGTTCATCGGGCCATTCAAGATCATATAGAGGGTTGGTAATTTTGCCTACCACCTTTCCATGACCCCACAATCAGAGAAGGTACATGATGTCTTCCATGTATCATAGCTGAGTAAATACGTGCATGACCCTATAAACATCATTGAATGGGGTGATCTGGACATCGAGGATGGATCCAACTTTGTGGAGCACCCTATGGAGATCGGGGAATGACATGAGAAGAACTTGTGAGGATGGACCATCCCTTTGGTTCATCTTATGTGGTAGTATAGAAACATGCATGAGAGTTCCTAGGATTAGGAGAGCCAGATGTGGGATCAGTATCCCAAGTTATTTTCTTTGTTTTTTTCTTGAATGAAAATCTTAAAGGAGGGAATGATGTAGAGACCTAGTTTTTACCTTATAATACTTTGAAATATTTATATATATATATTTACAGATCTAGGTACTGAGATTATGTGCAATTCTAAGGCTTAATGTACCCAGAATCAGTTTTATAAAAATATTAAATATATCTTATATTGTGCATAGATGATTAATTAAAGAAAAAAAAAAGATAAATCTTAAATGGTTGATCAGATCAAAAATCTCATACCATGATTGGGTCTGGAACATGGTGTGTACTCTAGGCACAACATAAAATGAATCAGAACAGGTCGTTCGGACCCCTCGCTCGCCAGTGGTGCATTAAGTGAATTAATTGATTGATTACTTAATTTATTAATTACTGTTTGACCTAATTAAAAGATTATAAATATATCATTAGGGGTATTTTTCTAGGGTTGGCACCATTATTCCCCCATCCACCGGTGAGAGGTCTTCCCCTCCTCCATTGGGGACGAATGACAATCCTTCGGATCTAGGTGGATCGAAGCGTAACAAACACAGCGGTTTCCCCTGAATTTGTTGACGAGCACAATATTCAACAAATAATGATCCAAAAAAGAGGTAGGACCTATATTTTGGTGATTTATGCATTTATATTAAAATAATTTAGCATATCCATCCTATTTTCTTGGGTATGTGCTGATTTGAAACTTTTGCATGTGCTTGGGTATTGAAATTTAATAAATTTCCCATTTCTTCATCTAACCCTATTGCCCCATTATTGATCTCCACCCAAGAATTATTGGATGAATATGTTTAAAAACTTTTTTTCTTATTCTTATTCTCTCTTTTTTCTTTTCATTCTTCACCATTGGAACCCCACAGTTCTCAGTTCGATAGTTGTCTGGTGACCCGAGCTCGATCGGGTGATCGAGTTTATAGCAGACCGATGAAAAATCAAAAAATTTGGAATAAGATAATATATATGGAATCATCAGGATGAATGGATAATGAATCCAATTATTTGGAGCCAAATTATCAAGTGTTGAATGTATGGGTGTGAGAATAATGAAGAATGAAAACCTCAATCATTCCTATTGCTGATTCCTGGTGACCGACTGCCGATGACCACAATTTGCAGCTAGATCCAAAGTTTTAAAAAGGAATCAAGGTGGGATAAGAATTAGTTTGACCAGATTAGAAGCACAAACAAATATACATGAAGAATCAAAGATTCTGGAAAGATCCCGACTATACGCCATGTAGGAAGAAGAACACATGACTTGTAGCCTCCTTCAGCAATGGTGCTAGGGTTTGTGAGAAGAAAAGGATGAAACGATGTGTAGTTTTTCCTCACACTCTATGTAAACCCTCCCCAATTGGATATCCCGTGTGATGGGTCACACGGACAAGGAGTCCATGTAGATGTACACGAACATGGGTTGGCCACATGGGAATCATCCCGTGTAGACCCACACACCGTGTACCAAATTATATAGACACAATGTTCAAGTACACAGGCATAGATAACATGCATGACCCGGTCCTTAGATAGGTGGGGCAAACCGTGTAGTCTACCTATATGGCACGTACCCCTACATAGATGGGACCCATGTACCGACTAGAGACATGTGAAGGCAATGAAGAGGGACCACATACTGTGTGGGTCCCCTCACACACTATGTATTACTTGAGATATTCTAAGAGATATTCAAACCTATGTATATACTTTGTTTGAACTCGGATATTAGACCGCGAGATTCCTATCATGAGTGTTTTCCATATAGAATGTGATGGTTCCCTCATAAGAGGCTTTTAATATATGATGTGAAATGTTCTGGGATTGGCACATGCTGAGGTGACACTTGATGATGGCAGTGATCACACAGATTCACCAAAGGAGTACCAGGATTATCCTCCAGATGGGCTAGTAGTGGTGTTCCCTGATGGAAGTACCGATCTTACCCTCTAGATAGAATGGGTAGTGGCATTCCGTGATGATCTTTCCGAGTTACCCTACAGTAGGACTGGGTAGTGGAGTTCCTCGACATTATGTGATTACCCTATAGGAGGGATGAGAAGTGGAGTTCCCTGATGATATCTTCCAGGCATAACCCTCTAGTTGGGTTGGGCAATGACATTTCCCTGATGACTTACCAGGCTTACTATTCAGTATAATTGGGTAGTGGTGTTTCTCTGATGACTTACTAAGCTTACCTTCTAGTAGAACTTGGCAGTGGCATTCCTTGATGACCTTCCCAAGTGGTACCCTTTAATAAGAATGGGAAGTGGTGTTCCTTAGTAACTACCAGAGTAGGACCCTCCGGTCGCACCAAGACACGAGATCCTCTCCTAAAACTAGTGACCCCACAACTATGCAGAATAGTGAAGAGGCATGGTTTGATGTATCTTTGAACTCATGAGAAAGAGGTACGCTTTCCCCATCAAGACATGTCTTTGTGATGAAACTTAAAACCATGTGGGTGAGTCAGTTCCACTCAAAGAAAATAGTATCAAGGTGTGGTGATTAAGTCTCTTTGACTTGTGTTCCCTGGGTAGACACATGAGGTGCTGAGTATCACTATTGGAATTTACCTTGGAACTGTTGGCTACTCATCTTCTTGGGCTGAGCTATGAGATGGAGATACCCTTACTCTCTTGTTTGTATTCTTTGATTGAGTATATATATATATATATTTATATATACTACTTTAGTACCCACTAGTTAGTTACTCTCCTTCTAGGAGAGTTAAAGATGCACTGGGTATGCCACATTCTTTCTGTATTTATCTCCTCATGGTTGGATGATTCCACTATCCTACTCTAGGTAGCAAATACTCGATGAGAATCTCATCTTATCACCATTTTGAGCTCCTTGCATTTGGACAAGTTCACTTTCACTCTTTTTTTTGGGTTGAGCTATACTCTTCCACCATACCTTGTTCTATATACTTATTCCCTCTTCATTTTTATCTCTTACTACTCCACCTTCACCCTTTCTAGGGCGTTCTATTGGGTATGTATATACTCACTCCTACATGGGATTCACCCAACACATGTTGTTCCTTTTTCAAATGGAAGAGAGGTTGAACATTAATTCAAAGGAGCTTAAGGATATGAGATTCTTGGACCACGTATGGTGGTTTTAGCATCAGATATAAGATATGGTCTCTCTCACATGTTTAATATTTTCTAGTTTTGTGAGGTTGGGACATACAACTGTTTTGGGTGTGTATTTTCCTTTTTTTCTTTTTAGTACATACTATCACACTTTGTTCTATTTAGTGGTTCATGCATATTTTGTATATATATATAAGTGTTACATTCTTCATTTATTTCTCTCTTCACTTTTTCATTGAGTTGGTTGTGTGTGTGTATAGGTTTTTAGGCAAAGGACTCCCCAAGTTTTTTTCCTTCAGTGGTTGTCGCAACCCCTAGCCTATGGAGGTGGTCTTGGGGTAGTTGTGGCTTGATCCCCATCTTGGGTCAGGTCGTGACAAGGCACGGATGCAAAAATACCATGGAAATATTTTTTTCAATATATAAAAACCATGTATGTGATTTTATTCTAAAGAGAGTTTCATCAAGGAAGTCAACATTGATGTCTAGATTATCATCATCCTTTATAAGGTGTAGTGGAATTTAGGATAAATGGTAAACAACAATATTTACATTCCTTTGGTATCTTTGATGATGATATCAAACTCTTGGGGCAATAGGATCCACCTTATCATTCTTGTCTTGGCATCCTTTTTATTCATCAAACATCGTAGGGTATCATGTTTAGTGTACACAATTACCTTGGACAAAACCAGATAGGAGAAAATTTTATTTAAAGAAAAAACAACCGCTTAGAGATCCTATTTTTTAGTTTTAAAGTCCACTTAAGATTCATTCATTATGTGACTGACATAGTATATGGTTAAAAATATGTGACCAACTCTCTGCCCTAGAACAATTCCAAAAATGAAGTTGATGGCATTACACAACAACTCAAATTACTTTTCCTAATGTGGTGAAATGATAAGACGAGATTATACCAGAGTTTTCTTTAAAGTGTTGAATTCCCATTTACATTCTTCAGTGAATTCAAATGGAGCCTCTTTTTAAAACAAGTGTGTCTAAGGGTAGACAAATTTCACAAAATATTTCATGAATCACAAATAAATTCCAGCATGGTTGAGAAATCTCATTATACATTTGACTATTGAGAGATCAGGTAAATCTTTGATCACTTTTCTTTTAGCAGGTTCAAATTCCATTCCATCATTGTAAATTTTGTATCCAAGGACTATTATTACATGAACCATAAATTTTAATTTTTACCAATCTAAAACTAATAATTTCTCTTCACAACATTATAGGATGAACTCAATATTTCTTAGGATGAACTAAGATATTCCAAAAACTAAAAATTCAACTATAAATATTTCTAAGAATTCCTTCCCCATATTGTGAAATATATGTTTCATGCACCTTTGAAAAGTCACTGGAACATTTCACATACTGAATAACATGCGACTGTAGGTGAAGGTACCAAATAGACACATGAATTTTGTTTTATAATAATCATCTTGGTTGACTTCAATATGATTGTATCCCAAATATCCATCTAGGTAATAATAGAATTCATGTCCTACTAGTCTCTCCAATATTTGATTCATCAAGGGAAAGGGGAAATGATCTTTTTGGGTTTACACATTTAGGTTTCTGCAATCAACGCATACTCTCCATCCAGTGATGGTGCGAGTTGAGGTCATTTTATCTTCATCATTTTTTTAAACTATGAGACCAAATTTATTTAGAACTAACTATAGTGGGATCACCCACTCACTATCATGGATTGAAATAATTATTCCAATTTCCATAAGTTTCATTAATTCTTTATTAACAACCTCATTTATTAGTGGGGTGATTCTCCTTAGGGGTTGACATTTAGGTTTGACACCTTCCTCCGGTAAAATTTTATGGGTGCATAAAGCAGGATTGATCCCCTTGATATCATCCACCCCCCATAAAATTGATTTATCATGTCTTTATATGAATTATATCAATTTTTTCTCTTGTGACTATATTAGTTCCAAGTTAATGATAACTGGGATCACAAAAACAATCTCCAAAAAAGAATACTTTAGTATACTAGGGAGGGGTTTAAGTTCCAATTTCAATGGCTGAATGATCAAGGGTATGAAAGGTGGTATGTTGTCTCTTATAAGAGGTTCTATGTAGTTCACTTACTCAAGGTAATATTCTTCCTCCTCATTAGGGGTATTTTTTCACTATCATCTTTGATGTCTAAGTAGTCATCTCTTCCATCTGTGAGAAAGATACATTGTTAGTCAAAAGAATCATCTATTTGTTTTGCTACTTTCTCCATGTCAGAAACAAAATGTTCATCACCTACTCAAAATACGAGTCTTTCATGATTTATATCAATCAGTAACTTCCTAGTGTCTAGAAATGGTCTATATAGGATGATTGAAATGTATCCTTCCTCTTCCATGTCCAAAACAAGCAAGTCTTTTGAAAAAAGGAACGTGCTGAATTTGAATGAGATATCCTTGAGAAGTACTTTGGGATAATTTATTGATCAGTCATCTAATTAGAGTGCCACTATAGTTGGTTTTAGTTCCTCAAGTCCCTGTTTTCAAAATACATCCATAAGTTTGAGGTTAATACTCACTCCTAAATCACACAAGGATCTTATGAAGTTACATTTTCCTATTATGCATGGGATTGAGAAACTTATAGTATCTCTCAAATTTGGTGGAATTTTCTATTGAACAACAGCAGAGAACTCTTCATTTAGTGAGGTGAATCCTAGGTCTTCAATTTTTCTTTTGTTATAAATTATTTCCTTAATAAATTTTACATAGGAAGTCATTTGAGAAATTTCTTCCGAAAATGTAATGTCAATGTGAAATTTCTTGAATATATCATAAAATTTCTTGTATTTCCCTTCAATAACTCGTTTAATTATTCTTTCCAAAAATGGGGACGTGGTTTATAAGGTGGTGGGACAATATAGACATTTTATTTGGGTTATTTATGAATTTTAGTTTTTGTAGAAGGTGGCATTTATCAAGGTATCTCTTGTTCAATTTTAGTTGTGTATTCATCATTATTTTCTTTTATGACCCTTGTATGCACTTTCATTTCATCAGATTATTTTTCTTATCCTCTACATGGTTTTTGAAATTATATCACTTTAATGATCCTTGGAACTATTACCTTTTCCTCTTCACATGGGTATGTCTCTATATTACTAGGTACAATACCTGGAAATCTCTCTGATAAGTTATTTGATATCTGACACATTTGATACTCAAGGTTACAAAGATACACCCTTTGATTATGTATTTATGTCTCTTGGTTAGTCATCCTATGATATTCCTTTTGGAAAAAGGTTTAATGTAGATTATATATATTTTTTTGGAGAGGAATGACCAGTTTTGGAGGTCTTCATGGAGCTGGTTGAAATTTTTGTTGTGATCTAGGAGGGAAAAGTTTTTGTGTTGTTTTCTGCAGTGGTCTAGGAATATGATTCATTGGTTGTTATACTAGTGGTCCTTGGTTCCTTAATAGTTCCTGAAAAATTCTTTGCTAATAATTTCCTTGATTACTTTATTGTATCTATTGAAATGGACTTTACTGATAATACTATTTCGGTTGTTGAAATTATTGATTTTACTGATTACAAATTTATGTAATTACAATTTTGTATTTATTGTTTCTCAACACCTAATTTTCACTCTTGATATAGGTGTGGGCCACCACACATTTCATAGGATTGTATTTCCATTACAGGAGAAGGAGGGGGAGGTGGTGCAACCTGTAACTGAAATGATTCTAGTTTCTTGGTTAATGCCTCTACTTGTGTAGATTGTTGATTATTTTCCTCAAATTTGTGGATTCCACTCTAGGGTGATCCATGATCACTCTACCATAGACTGGAATTATGAGATACTTCATCTAAAATTTCTCATCCCGCCTCAGGTGTTTTAAACATCAGTCCTCCATCAGCAGCAACATCAATAACTATGTGAGAAGCTAGTTGGAGGCCTTGATAAAATGTTTGGAGTTGTATCCACATATCATGTCTATGATGTGTTCACTTAAAATTGAGTTCCTTGAAATGATCCCATGCTACCCATACTAAATCTCCATTATTTTGAATGAAATTATTGATGTCATTACATAATTTCCAAGTCTGGATAGGAGAGAATTATTTTTCTAGGAATTTATTGGATAAATCATCCCATGTCATGATGGAATCAAGAACTTTACTTTTGAGATAATCCTTGTCTTAGTTTCATAGGTATAATAGAAACAATCTTAGTCTTCTAGAATAATAAGATACTCCATGGTTGCAAAAGGTATCACAGAATTCCAAGAAGTTTGAGATATATTCATGAGGATATTCACTTTGAAGTCCACTAAACTAGACGATATTATGGATCATATGAATGAGTACAAGTTTGATCTCAAATGTGTTCACCTGAATAAGAGGATATACAATTCTAGGTATAATACCATTGATTTATGAAAATCTATAATCCATAATGGAGCATTATTGGTGAAAAGGCTTCTCTTCATTTATTTTGGGTCGCATGTTTTGCTTGTTTGGTGGGTTGAGACCTACAAGATTGCTATGATCATACATTTTTAAATGGAGGTTGTAGAGATATACCTTTTGATTTTTGGTTTGATAGTAAACTGTTCTTGTGAATCAAGGATATTTGAATTATTAAAAGGGCCCTTATACATGCACTAAAATGCAGTAGAGAAAGATGTAGCAGAGTTTGAAAAGAAAAGATAAAATAAAAGGGAAAGGAAAAGAAAAGAGAAAGGGGGAACAAGTGAGGTAATCCAAGGTTCTTTCCATAGGTTTCTATTCTAAGGAACAACATTAAAAATCCTCAAAAATGGCACTGGAATTTTACATCCCCACACACATCATTTAATTTGTGGGGGCTATGGTTAGATTAGATTTATTGTTTCTAAAACTACACTTGCTACTAAGGCATAGTATAATGATAGTGCGGGGTTGGTCCCATGAGGATTGAATTTTATAGTAGGAACTAAGGCTTTAAACCCTATGTATAGAAGTCCTCACATGTTGATTTATTTTGGGAATAAACTAACACTAAGATATTAGTGATTAATATTAGAGATAGAGAAGGGATCGAGATCAATTTTGGGGTTTAGGTAAAAGGATAATCTTAATCCTAACTTTGTATAGTCTTAAGGATTAGGTTGTGAATCAAAAAAAATTTCACTAGTTGACCATGGTCAAACTAAATAGATATATATAAAAGGGAACTATTCCTTGGGTTGGATATAGATATAATATATATTTATTAATCCTATCTTCTAAGGAAGAAAGTATCATAGGCTATTGGTCATAACCTATTCTACTCTAATCAAGTCAGGGTTGTTCATTCAAACTCCTTATGGTTAAGGTTTCTCAAATTAATTAGATATTTTTTTTGGTTAACCTAATTACTATGATTAGGGTAATAAATTTTGTAATTAAATATTAATTAAGTTCAGACACCCCTACTCTCGATCCCTACCCTTGGTGCTTTAGCCACTCATGGTAGAATTGATCAAGAAAGGGTAAAGGATTGAAAACATAATCAGTATACCAATAACAATTGAGATAAATAAATTAATGATCATGCATTAAAGAATAAGAAATTTAAAATTAAAAACAATGACAACTTCAACCAAACACTTACTAGAAACAAGAACAGGAAAGAACACATCAAGTGTTTGTTTTCGATCAATGATTAAAATGGAGAACACATATAAATCAACTTCATGATGTAAAATAACAAATAAATATTTTCAAAGTTTAATAAATAGTGCTTAAATAGATTTAAAATAGTTAAATCAATGGATTAAATTTGAGTTAAGAGATAAAAAAGAAGAATGAATGAGAGAAAAACGAGAGAAAATTATAGAAGTGTGAAACATTATATTCAATTCACACCTACTGGAGGTAAATACTTAGGATATTAAATTATGTGTAATGGGTCTTCATGTATTTTAATTCCTATCCAATATTTTCTCACCAAATTTTGAATCCTTCATGAATCTTATGTGAATATTGTCCCAGATCTTCGGGATTTGGAAGTTGACTCCTTTCAAGATGTATAACTAATATTTACATCATTTTTCTTCCTTCAATATAGATCTTCAAAGAGGGAATTAAAATTAGAATGTTACATAATGTTTATTGGTGAATCAATTCTTGTAATCACTTCATGAATTGAAGTTATTTCATGACTTTATTCACGACATTTCATATGATGTGAAAGATGACTACATGTCGTTTAAGTGAGTTTCATGACGTGTAATGATCATTTTATCCCATTTCTTTATATTTTCCTTTGAAACCTTGGAAACATATTTCATCTAATAATTAACACACACCCAGTGAATTATTAATTAAAAAATGAATATTCATTAACAAAATTATTGTGAAATGTGTATATAATTTCATCTTATCAAGAAGGGATGGTTAAGTTTCATTGTTGTAGTTTTATTTGTTTTTGAAAGTTTCTTTTTTCTATGAAAGTCTTGGTGGTCTCTTTTTCTTATGGTTTTTTGGTTTTTTTTTGTTTTAAATATTATATGGTTGGAATTTGTGTATTGGTTTTGGTTTTGGGCTATTATTATTATAGATATGTTTCATTCTTTTGGAAATGATAAATTGTGGTTCAGTTCAATGCTCATTTTGGGTTTCTTTCATAAATCTCTCCTTATTTTGGGAGTCACAATGTTGACACATGATAGTTAGTTTCTTTGGTGGGGAGGACCCTCTATTTTTCTCAGTGGTTATTCTTGATGTTTTTATATAGAGTTGGTAGGGTGTGACTTGTAGAGTTGAAAGGTCACACTGAGGATCATGGTTTATCTTGACTTCATTTAATTTCAGGTTCAAGTTTTGTTCCTCATTTGGCTAGGTGAATTTATGGGGGTAGAATGTTTGTGTGGTGGGGATAATTTTAAAACCATGACCATGAATTTTATTTATTTATTTTGCTCTTATTTATTCCATGGTGGTAGATCTTTTGGGTAGAGGTTTGGGTTTATTTCTTGGTGATACTTTTTGAGTTTCAAATGTTTTGAGTTGTTTTTTGGATCTGTGTATGATTACTATGCACAATTTGGGGAGAAACCAGGTGGACGGTGGAGGCCTAGGGCTTTTACAGTTCATTTTTTCTTTCATATTTTTTGGCATATTTTTTGCATGGTTTATCCCAAAATGTGTTATCCAAATTAGTATCGTGCGACCTGTTGGTGGTGTCTGAGGTTAAGCGCATGACTGGAGCATAGTTGTAAGAAATAGTATGGAATGCATGTAAGGATCTCTTTCATTTTGATAGAAATATTTTGCATGGATGGTGTACATTTTCCCAAATGGTGCATCCAAACCTGGTGGATTCTCTTTTCTTCTATCAGGGTTCACATAGTTGGTGCATAATTTGACAAATTGTGCAGCCAAACTATGCAACCAAACTATGGTGCTTACCCATATTCTGAAAATCTTAAAATTATATCTTTTCTACTCTTATATTTAATCATAACTCAAACCCTCTCCCTATTTCTCAACCTAGGACCATGAAAGAGGATCCCAAACCCTTCTTTGGATTTCCTTCCACAATTGCTTCTCCTCTAGGGTTCCTAGGTAAGTTTATTTTTTTTAGTCAAATGTATCCCTTTTTTCTCTCTCT
Organism: Viscum album; assembly: GCA_963277665.1. Classification (NCBI taxonomy): domain Eukaryota; kingdom Viridiplantae; phylum Streptophyta; class Magnoliopsida; order Santalales; family Viscaceae; genus Viscum; species Viscum album. The sequence continues at coordinate 1,227,443,423 of OY728146.1, forward strand.
CTATTGGTTTCATGGTTTTTCTTAGTTGGGTTATCTTTTAGATGAATCCTAGGGGTATAGGGTGGATGTTTTCTTTTGTTTATTTTTATGTTAGGGTGTGTGGTTTGTCTCTTGGGCTTAGTTCTTCCTTCTCCTAGATTTTTGTTGCATTCACACACCGTTGAGGCTGTGTTTCTACCCATTTCCTTTATGAAACATTCCATTTGATACTTTGGATTTTATAATTAATTTCTAAATATGTTTATCATGTTTTTTATGTGTTCTTAGGATTTTTTATTGTGTTTTTATATTGTAAATTTGATGAAAATGGGTTTTCAAAGGACTTTCTATAATTATGCCTATATTTACATACATGCAAGGTGTTTGAAAAAAATCCCAATTAGAATTTTTAAATGAATCTGAGTACTTTAGTTTTATTTTTGGATTTTTTGGGGTTTTAGTAATTTTGTTTGCTTGTGATTTTTGCTCTGTGTGTTGTTGTGACACGTCATTATGGTTTGTGCTCATGCATTGATCCATATGATTGGTTTTAATGTTAATTATAATTATTTATTTTGACTTTGAGTATTTTTATAGTTATCCATATATATTCTAGTGGATGTGGGAATATCCATATGTGTATGGGGTGAACATATGGATAGACACACACATATAAATAGTGACCCCCAAAAGATGTCCATCTTGAAAACCCTGGTTTTCAAAACACCCTCCTCCATTTTTCATTCTCTATTCCACAATAATTTCCGAATTGTTTTCAAAAAACACATAATGTATTCCAAATGGATCTTGGTTTTCCAAATAGATTCAAATGAGGTTTTTAAATAGGTTTTCAGAAATATGGATTTTTCGGAACCTTTCTGTGTAATTTTTTAGCTAAATGACTTGAAGGACCATTTGGAATCCTCTAAACATAAATAATGTTTTTAACTTGGTTTTGGAAATGATTTTGGATTTATAATGGCCTGGTTGGTACCTTGAGATGTTTTGGAATTTTTTTGAACCCATACTATGTGTAGGCTGAGTTAGAACTTGTGAAAGGTTCTATGTATGATGGGAACCCCTATGATTTTCCTTATGATGAGAGGGACTTCTCATAGTCAGTGTCAGGGTTTGGGAGAGACATTCACAATAGCATCTATGAGTTATGTTTAATTCCATGTGTATGATGTAATCCTCATTCCCATTTATACTATTATAATGGGATTCCCAGACATCATATAGAGGGTCTAGTGATGATTTATTTCTAGTCCCGATTATATGGATTAAAATCCCCTAGATAGAGGATAGGACAAGTGGGATTTTTCATTGGTGAGGATAGTTTAGAGAATCCAAGTTGGTTATTAGCTATGGAGGCTCACCATATTTCAATAAGTGGGTTCTAACTGAGTACATCCAGAGATTTTTATAGGAATGTTTGGGAAATTTCCATAATTATACATATGTATGTTCTTGTTTTATTTTACATAACTTTGATTACTTTTTCTATTAGTGTCTATTTTATTTCACTTGTGTTGTATCTTTTATCTTTGGATTTATTTGTTATACCCTTATATTTTTTCTTAGTATTTTTCTTCCCTTTCACACACACTTCTTTTGGGTATTTATTTCTTCTTATTCCTGGCTTTAAAATAGGGTTTTAAAAAGGAAATATGAGTTTGGAACTTTAAATATTAAAAACCATATTTTTCTTGAATGTATTTTAGACTAGCATCTATAGACTATTTCAAGAAAGGAAATGTATGGATTCTATGGTGATTACTTACTAATCTATTTTATACTCACACCCTACCTGTACCACTTGATGTTGGTAGTCCTAAGGTGTATTTCAAGTCCAGTCTTATTTAGGTATTCTGGTGGAGCATGCTTGTTTTATGGATGATGGTGACGAAGAAGTCACATGGAGATCGTGTTTGGTTTTGGTTTGGTTTTAGTTTTTAGTTTTTTCCACTGTAGCTGTATCTAGATACATTGATATATTTATTTCATTCAGTGATTTATGGATTCCACTTTTTAGGTTTTATACTTAATATTTCTTCTTTATTCAGTTGTTTTTAGGGATAAATAATTCCCAAATGTGTTATCTTTGATGCCCAACACTAGTTTCCAGCCCGGTAGGATCGAGAATTCCTTTTAGGCCTTATCACGGACTGACTTGGGTGAGCAGCTCGGGGATGGTCCGGGTTGGTTCACGAAATATATGTATCAATATTTATTTAAAATTATATTTAATTATATCTATTCATATAAATTTAAATGTATTTATGAATAGTTTTCTTTATATATATACATTTATAAATATTTATAGATATTTATGTTTATATATTTTTTAATATTATGTGGATATACTTATATATTTATATTTATTAGTGTATATATATATATATATATTAATATACAACTATATATATTGGAGCATTTAAATATATTTATGTAATATGAATGCATGTATATATATATTTATGTAAATTCTGATATATTTATATACATTTATTTATATTTATAGACACATATGTATATTTATATATATAGTGTTTGAAAATATCTTTATATATATTTTGTTGGAAGGTGAGTGTGTGTCTTTCTGCTTGTATTTACATACATTTATGCTAATTTATTTATATTTATATATGTTTATAAGATATATATAACAATATTTATATAAATTTATATGTAATTATATATATGTATTTAATATTTAATATTTAATATTTATTCATTTATTATTAATTATTAATTTATTATTAATTCATTACATATTTATTATATATTGATTTATTATTTATTATTAACTTACTATTTATTTATTTAATATATATATATATTTAATATTTAATATTTAATATTTATTCATTTTTTATTCTTTACTTATTATTTATTTATTTACCACATATTAGTTATTAGTTATTATTTATTATTTACTATTTTATAAAGTATTGTTTAATTATTTAATATTTATTATATATTTATTATATATTTATTATATATTTATTATATATTTATTATTTAATATATATTATTACATACTATTTGTTATTTATTCACTATTTTTATTATTGTTTACATGTTATTTATTATTTACTTATTACTTATTACTTATTACTTATTATTTATTATTTACTATTTAATACCCGATTATTTATTATTTATTAATCATTTGTTTATTATTTATTATTTGTTACTTGTTATTTACTAATTATTGATTTCAAATTTATTTTTTATGTATTTTTTTTCATTTATTATTATTATTATCTATGTATATGTATTTACCTGTATGTTTATAAGTATATTAAATTATATTTACTCACCACATGAAGAGCATGTTGGAGTGGTAAAATATTTACAGACTAACTAAGAGGTAAGAGGTTCAAATCTCACCCAACACACACACACACACATTTAATTTCTGTAGGACATGCATGACATATGTATGCATGGTAAGATAAATAAATAATAAATAAATAAATAATAAATTAATTAATTACATAATTTTTTAAAAAAAAATAAGAAAACCACTCTGAAATTATTTAGGGGTAGTTTAAACCACCATTAAATGTTTCTCCTGGTTTTTAAAAAATCACCACTAAATTGTTCCATAGTAGTTTTTAAAACCACCGCTAAATGGTTGGCGATACATGATTTAGTAGCAGTTTAAATCGCCACTAAATGCTTATTTTGGCATAGTGGTCACAAAAAGTGTCAATCTTGTAATAGTTCCCAAGACAGTTATGGATTCATGCCCTAAATTTCCTCATGGTTAATTAGGTTACACTAGCCAACCTCAAGTCCATTTCCATTTTCATCCCAAAATCTATCAAAGACCCCCAATGAATCTCAACATGCCAATGAGGAATAATATATTATCAATGGAATTTAAATAAAATTTCAAACTCAAAATTCACATATGAACTATCCATGGAGACTCAAGCATCGTCGTGATAGATGGTGATCAGACACCCATCCATGACCAACCTCCTGAGTCCCGACAACCAATTCTAACCCGATCCTACCATGACACTCCAAATAAAAGAAGGTCTACTCATGAAAGAGCCTTCGTTCAGTTTGAGAAAATAAACCTGGATTCTCTAGTACCATTTTTTCACAAACCATCCCAAGAGTCCATCCATCAAATACTTGAAGTGTCCCATGACATTACTCAAAGGGTGTTCCTATTCCCCATATGCTGGCACAAGTTTCTAGGCATCGAGAAAACACCAATTGGGAATGATTTCTCCCCTAAATCAGAGTAAAATCATAGAAAAAATCTAACAAAATATACCGGTATGAACCATCCATATATCAGACATCTGTGTTAAATTAGATATACCAAAATAAAATTTAAAGTAATAAATAAAAGTAAACAAGTAATTCATCCACTCACCACAATCTCCCTCCCTTACAAAGAAAACTGAAGCCGTCTACAGTTCCCTCCCAACCACCTATATATATAGCTACCCCCATCTTTAAAAAGCAATAAAATTCCTAATTATATAGAGTAAATAATATAATGGGACACACACTAGATATTGTATAAAATTAAAATGAGTTCTTATAAAATTATGTGAAAGGCTCCGCATGTTGAATGTAATAAAATAAACAACTCACCTCCGATAAATCAACACTCTCAAGAGAAGAAAAAATATAAATAAGATCCTACAAATGAAATGATATATAGGCATGAGCCAAAGAACAATGTGAATGCCAAAGAGAAACCATACCCCAAATATAATCTTTAAATGAAATATCTATTTAGTTCTATTTTGAGATACATTAATAACTTATGGGGTTTTCATAATTAATTATACTTTGAAACCAATAACACATCTTAGTGATTTTACAATCTTTCATATTTTTTTATTAAATGAAAAAAATCACATTAAAACATTTATTTAGAAGTAACACATGATATATGAAATAACCACTTGTTCAGTTTTAAAAGTTCTTTTAAACCATTTCTTCAAATGTTTTAGAAAACCAAAACGTGATTTAGGAAGTGAGGTGTGATATCCTAGGCCTCGTATACTCATAAGTAACCGAACCTGAGGGTCTACATAGCCTCAAGCATGCCTCACCACATTCTAGAGGCTTTAGACTATCAATAAGGGTCTAATGATGGTATAGTTTGGACATTATACCCTTTGGATTAGTACCAGAAATAGTGTAAGAGTAAATGAAATTACAATGGAAGATAATAATAATTGTAAACCTAATAAGTTACAACATATGTGAATATAAAATTCTACATGTACAAGGTAGTCAATAATACAATATGTAATACATAAAACAAGGATATAAGGATATCAGAATAAATAAATAAAACATCATTTCTTGAAGGAAGTCTGAGTACACGCTCGACCCACTGCTCCTACATCATGTCCTAAACCAAAATGAGTAATAAAAAGAGGCATGATCTAAGGTCTTAGCCTACACTGATTAGATCTGATTAGGCACCACACAACACCCTAAATAGGTTAGGGGTAAAAATTAGTAGGCGACCACTAAAGGTGTTTAATTCATTCATGATATATTATTATAAAACATAATAATGTGCAATATATAAATAATAAAAATAGTAAAGTGGAGGTAAACTATGGAATAATACCCACTTCAGACTAAGATGGATAGTATCTAATCATAGGGATAATAAAATATCCATAATACCCGTGGATATAAGCACATGCTTCCAAGAACAAGTATTAATGTAAATACAAGGAGTAATGCAAGGAATTTCACTTTCTAGAAGTGATATAACTAAGCTCGAGAAACAAGTCAAAGTTAATCTCAACATTGACTTGATTGAAATCTAAGGAGAATATACGGTAGTATATCTATGAGGACATTAATATGAATCATAGGATCTCATCCCAGGTATTCAAATTTTTCAAATATTAGAGGTGATTCACTAGTTATCATGTCAATGTATTAAAAAATGTAATACATTGATCATATCCGAGGTGTAATTACCCCTTATCATTCACATTATTGAATCTTGTTGTGTCCATCGAGTTCAAAATTACAATTTAAAACTAGAATCCAAGTCTTACAAATGGAAGGCCTCACTATAATCATAAATAGTCTCATTATATTTAACATTCTCAAGGATGATAATATAAAAAGAAAAATCTAATCAAACATTTCATTCAAGCTCAAATCTCCACATTAAAAATATATCAACTTCCTTTAATTATAAGTATTTAGGTTCTATGTACATGTTCTACAATTTATCTCATTTGAAAATGATTACACAATTTACCAACACTAATAATTTAATTAATATATTCCAAGGTGTCCATGGAAACAAGTTGTAATTACCAAAGCATTTTAAGTAGGGAATAAAAGTCATTCATGGAATAAGTCATAACATCACATAAGAAACTCATTATAATGATTTTATTAAATGAAACCAAAAACTTAGAGGTGTCAACCATGGTAGACCACAAGGTAATTATATCATTTTTCAATTAAATTACTCCATTTATTATAAAGAGTTCATAACAAGAAAAAGTATTTGGGATCTAGCATTTATTCACAACATCATAAGGTCCATATGAGAGTTCCATTATTAAGTGACATTCATAACACACCCTAAGGGACTGTTACATTAATTGGGGTATAATAACATGGGGATTTACTAAGTTTAAATCCAAACACACCTTATGAGGTGTTTTGGTTCAATTAAAGTTTTGTTTTTCATGGGTGTTAAGATGAACTCACCTTTTGAGGTAGTATGATTTAAGGCTATCAACATACAATGGTGTAAAGGAAGTCTGTTTTACATCTAAGTCAAGATTTAGGAAAAAATATAAAGGAATTAAAAATTATAAGAATGACACATTGAAATTACATCATGTAGAATAATGAAACATTTTATAAATGGTAATATTTTTTTGGAAAATCATGTAGAACACCCACCTCATGCTTAAGAATCTTTAGTCGTATGATATCAATATTTGATTCAATCCGAAATGATAGGAAATGAGAAACTAGAAAAACAACCTGAAAATAGGGAATAACTCACTAAAAAACTTTAGAAAACTAGATAATAAAATTAACTAAGGAAGGAATATGGAGAAGGGAAAGAATTATCGAGGGATCTTGATCATAAGTGATGAAATTTGATTCAACCCAAGAACAAAGTAGATCTCCCATTGGGGAAGGGCGGAAGAGAAGGTGTGCACTAGAGGAGATTATAGGTGAATGAGGAATAAAAATAGGGTGAAACCATTTAAGGGTGAAGGAAAAAATATTGATTTTCTTATTTTAATAAGGTGCATAGTTTGGTCACACGGTTCGACAAACTATGCACTAACCGTGAAGACTCACTTTCTGAACACACCCTCATCTAGTAGGGTAACAACACATAGTTTAACAAACTATAAACCAATTTTTATAGTCCCTTTACAACTATATATAAAAATTCATGGTTTTATAGAGCCCCTAACATGGTTTAAATAAACCATGTTCCTTAACAAATATACCACACAATTTGGGGTGCACGATTAGTACTAGCTATGTGCAAACCGTGCACCCTAGGATGTTTTCTCCCCAAACTGATGTTTCGAAGGCCGAAGCTCCCAATACATATTTGGGGTCCCAAGAAACCTATGATGACTCAAGTCACATACAAAAAACAATATTTTAAGGTTTTAAAACTCTCTTGTTTCCTTTCTAAACCTCAGTTTGAGATTTGGTCCATCCACCAAATGACAAATCAAGTTTCCTATAAAATTCAAACACCCATACAGAATATGAGATTTTATACCCTCCACACCTTAGAACTTATTATCCCCATAAATCCCTTTTGGATATTCAAAAAGATCAATCGGCCTATGAAATCCATCAAATACCATTTAACCAGTACCATTTTATTTTCAATCGCTCGACCTGATTTCAAAATATAGTAGGAAACACATGACAAAAGATTTCTTGAACCCAAACCAATGCTCATGTTCCTCATCAAACACTAAGATGATTCTATATAGATCTCATATAACCTGTGAAACCTACATCACCATCCCATTGGATTGACCAACCTATGGTGATCCCCACCTTTTAGATTAGCTTACATGGCCAATTTTGAACCATGGATCCTTTCACCATCATAATTACCTATCAAAACATATTATCAGCAGTTCAACAACTTTATCAACATGTTCCCTAGGATACCATACCTAAAAATATACAATAGTGTCATAATTCTACTAGCATCTCCCAGTTTCTATTCTGAATCCAAATAGATGCTCCTTCACCACTTAGGCATAGACTAAACACACTATGTGTTCTTGAAAGCCTGACCAACCCCCAAACAAGGCTTAACACCTTTCAGGGATGAGACTAAAATAGTTTTTCCCTAGTCACATCCAATTAAAAACAAAAATGATAGTAAATAAACCTTTATAAAAATCTTCTAAAAACACTCAGCTGTACCCATTGGCATGTCATCACTACCCGATCACAATTTTTTTACCCATAGAGGAATCCCTTGATCATATAAACACACTCCCAAAGGATTGTAACCATACCTTAATAAAATTCCATGATCAAAATATTGAATTTATCTACTCTATATTATGATAAAATAAATTAATGTTACCCTAAAATAACTTAAGAAAAATTCAAGTTACCTTTTAGTAACTGAGGAAAAACTCATGTTACCTTTTAAAAAGGGGGAAACACTATTGGAATTTTTTAAGTTTATCACATGAATCATGGTTGATTTATAGCTACCCAAAAACCATTATCACACATTGATACAATCATCGAAACGTTACAAGCACCAATATCAATCAGGTCACCTAAGCCATCTCAAGACCACAAACAATATTTGGATTCAACCAAAAATATATTTGAGCATAAACTTGGCATTTACTGAGTAGTCCATATGTTTTTTTCTCAACCTATTCACTAGAATCATGATTCCACAGTGATCACTCCACAATTGACCTTTAGTATACCAAATCAACCTCACATGGGAGTCACATCCCATGGTCATCATTCCACTCCCCACCTTAGGAGTGTCTTAGTAATCAATTTACTAAAAATGGAAAACTGATTCCCATGTCACACGCTCCATCCACCACCAAAAACGGATTTTAGATGTGGCTATTACGCTTATAAAAAGCACCAAAACAAAAATCTAGCCATTTATAATAATAACAAGAATAGTTCTATTCATATATGAATGTGCAACATTCTTCCTGAACCATGACCCCACATGTTAGTATCACTAGACACTAAATTCATGTTTCTAACTCAGATTTTCTAGGTTATAACACCTGATCCCTCTATAAAGTAATCCCCATAACTAGGATAACTTAGTTTTATCTGCATTCCTAGGTCATTATACTCTATAAGTCACCCATAAATGTGACTTAAATAACTCCATACCCTTTTCTAAGTAATCATGAAATATCACTCAATAAGGTGTTATGTGATCAAATTACACAAAACTACTTAAATACTTGAATGATTACCACCAAACTGCACACTACTTGTCGCACCACATTTTTATCACCAGGCACTACATTTGATAGTGTGTACCACCTTGATATTTCATAAATTTAATAGGTTAACCCTTTTCAATTGAATTATAGGCCCAAGGACACCATGCATTCATGGTATGATATTAACTAAACAAAAATATGAACCAAGGGTCACATTATACCACATGAATATTAACCTTGACAACTTATTGATTCATACATCCCTAAAATTATGTTTACATAACCTACTAAATGTACGAACATACCCTAGGAATATCAGTCCCTTTAAAATAAATCATCAATGATGTTCAAATATCCATCAAGTCTCAACTTAGAGTACAACCACCCACATATATGGGGTGTCATTTCAACAACTAAGAGTCCCACACAATCCCAAAGAACATATAAATGATACTTACCATGATTAAAAACTAAATGTAGGCATTAACCAATGATTATTATTCCCAAGGGAACTACCAAAATCAAGATAACCCCTCACCTTATCACAAGGCATCGTCTCCTACGCTAGGGTCATGCCAAAAAAATTACTAGGATTTCCTACCTGACAACTAGATCCAATGTAACAGATGAATACAACTAAGAATCAAGGGCCACATCCATGTTTACATTCATGAAAAAATTAAAGGGCACTCTTGAACTAACCCTCACAATAGGTTATTATATATAACCATAAAAGGGTTTTATTTTAGATATTACACCAATTCACATTTTATATAAACATTGTGGAGGATCAGGTAAATGAAATTTCAAGTACATGAATAAAGAAAATTGTTTTATAAACTATAATTAACATTTTACTTATATGGAATCTCAAATAACATTGAGAAATTATCTTATAAATTCTTTCCAACATTATTTATCCATAAGTTCTCATAATGGGTCCCAATTAAATAAGATATCAATCGAAAAATATAGAGGAAAATACCCTTCAGGTTATAAATGACATTTTAATTAATTGATTCCACATAACAATGAGACCCAAAAACACAAAAAATGTATTTTATGAAATTAATGGGATTGGTTAAGTAATATATCACCATACACTTATATGAAACACAATATGAGTCACTACATAAATTTTAAATAACCATCCAATTTATCATAAACATATACCAAGGGGTTATATACTAAGGCATGTATAAATAAAGTGGACCTATGAGGTTCAACTCATGCCATCCTAGGTTCAGTTATATGGGTATCCATTCCCAATTTATAGAGGCAATGCTATAAAAATTACAATTTTCATCCCATTTAAGTGAAACCCATTAATAGTTAATTTATTAAAGATTTAAAACACTCTAGTTGGGTTTATTTAATAGGAATAATATCACAAAACCAACCTACATGGGTCGAATTGGGCATATAAGGATTCCGTTATATGTATTTTCTTTCCCAAGTTATAGAGGTATAAGCCTATATAAATTTCAATTGACACATCATTTAACTTAAATTCATCAATAAACATTTGGATTTATTAAAAAATAAAATTTTCAACTACTTTGAACTTTAAGGAGTTTATTATACAGTCATATAATACTAAAATCGATATACATGTATTGAATCAAGAATTTAATGATTCAATTATATGGGAAACATTTTTCATGTTTTATAGGGAACCACTCCGTAAGTTAAAATTGGTATCCCATTTAAAAGATATCCATAAGAAATCACTTGGATTTTTTAAAAACATATTGAATTTCCTTGACATGTAGGGATTCCATTTAGGATAATTTATTAACTATTTTAAGGATATTTTGTTTCATTAATTAAATTTAGGCCAAATATATGGAATTCCACCATCAATCTATGTGGGAAAATTCCATTTAGGTTGATAAAATCACTTTATTTAACCAACCATAAACCATAAATATAATAAGGGAAGATTTATTAAAAGCAATAATGCATCCCTATAAGGAAAACTGTCACAAAAGCATAATATAAAAATAAGGATGCTAATGGAATGTGAATCATAGATTCCTATGATGATGCATGAAAACACCTCAAATATTTCCATACTAGGATATGTGGTAAATCCCATAAATCAATAACCAGCGAAAAGATGACTGTAACACCCAGATGTTTTTATGAAATATTTTCTTTAAACAACTTTTATTCCTAAGTAGCTTGCGTTGCATGAAATCATGAGTTTAAATGAACCTTGATATTCCCATAGTATAAAATTACCATTATATCCTAGCTATTAGGTTATCAATAATAATTATAGCTAACTTATGAAAATACATTTTGAATTCTTTGGCCATCAATTATTTATGAAAAAAATATAAATTATATATATATATATGTATTTTTCATTGAATTACTATTGGAAATGAAATTAATGAAATTAATGAGATATATATGTTATATAATTAACAAAATATTTTTATATTCATCTAATGGATATTTTAATTATAGGGTGCGAATAAACCCTATTTGTTGTATAAAAACCTACATTTTTAAGGGGTAATCACACACCTTTGAATGGAAAAACCCTCTTAAAGTAAAATTTTGACACATTAATAATTTTTATATGAAAACATAAACATTTTATTTTAAATAGTGATATAAAAATTTACTTTGGTTGAATTTATGATATTTTTTGATAACATTCGGGTTTTGATGAATAGTAAAAACACAATAAATTTAATTGAAAACAACTTTTTTTTCATTGAGATAATTTATATGGTTTAATTATAATATTTAATAGTTTTAAAGTATATATAGATATATTTTTATCATTCAATATAATTTATGTCATTAACATTAATTTTACATTTAATTTATATGTAAAAATGTTTCAATATTTTGTAATGTTTTAAATTTTAAAAACAAGTTCTCTCATTCCGACAATGGAGTTGATTTTAAATTAATTAATGAAACTTATATGTTTTAAAATTTTAAAAATGGACTCCATATTTGGAATCAGTAGGTCCAACTTATGTTAATAGGCTACTTTTATTTTTGGGCATTATGAATAGTATCTTTGGTAATTATTTTTATTACCTTGGTTGAAGGTAAATCAGGTAATTAAAGGTAAAATTAATTTTATAAAATTACCTTAAAACTTTTAAAAATACTATTTTATGACTAAATTAGACCCTTATAATCTAGTTTTTGAAATGTAATCACTTAATGGCCACTTACCTATGAATATGACATGGATATAATAAAAAATAATAATGTGAAAAAATGTCACACTCACATTTTATATAAGTATATTAATTTTAATATATGGATAACTAGGAGATAATATAAACTATGGATATTCTATGGAAATATAAAATAATTAAATACATCATATAAATTTATTTATAATTTTTAGAGATTAAAAAATTACCATTAATGATGACACAATAGTGATGTAGAAATTATTTTATTAATAGAAATATCAAATAAATGGTATTAAAAATATTAAAAGAAATATAATATAAACTAATTAATGTGATACATGAATTTTACAGGTGACTATCACATGTTAGGAGTGTATTTTTTTTTGAATTTATCTTCTATGTGGATTTTATTTAAAGCCAAATAAATGAATAGTTTCAAAATTGACACTAATGATATTTTATAAAAATAACATTTTATTAAATTATTTAAAAATAATAAAAATATTTAAAAATAAAAAAGTGATCAAATATCCATTTATGGTCAATAAATACCATATAAGTAAATATTTATAACCATTAAATATTTAAAATGTTATTACCACAATTAAAATTAAATATAATAACAATGTTTTAATTAAAAAGATATGGTTTAAATAGAAAAAATAACTTGTCCAAAATTTATTGGTTGATGAGATTACAACCCTATCTCAAATAATCTTATAAATTGGGAAATTTTGGAGGTTTTTTTGGGTAGGGTTGAATTTTATTATAATTTATTATTTATGGAGTTCCCAAAAGTGCCCCTCACCTCAATTATAAAAGGGAACCTCTTCACTCATGTCTTCACTTCATTTTGAGCCTTCAATATTGGACACACCCTAACATATTTCCTTCTCAAATTACCTATTTTAATTATATAGGTTCTTTTCATCTTCAAAGACCAACTCCAATGCTCTAAAAATAGATTTAGAGGAAGCACGTCGAGGAAGATGTAATCTCTTCTACCGATGCTTTAAAACTTCTTTCTTATTCTACTTCCTCTTCATTAGTTGTTTCATTATAAAGTAATATCATAAGTATCACTCATACAATTATATGTTATTATAAATATTAAACAACTATATTTCACCTTCTATCCATCCTATGAAAAATGAAATCACCGGGCGTGCATACGTACAACTTACCATCTCCACGCCGTAGTGTAATCTGTTTTTCACCACCACTTTACTTGGATGGGTAAAATGATGGAAATAATAACTATATATTATTATTATAAAATGATATTAATTATGAAATATTTTACACCATCCACTTTAATACCATTCAACAATTTTGGGAATGATAGCATCACTCGTGCGTACGTACGACCTACCGTCTCCACGACGCAATGCTATTAATTCTACATTATCTTCATTAAAACATGATTATATACATGAATTTAATTAATAAATATGATATATATTATACTAATATCATTATTTAAATTATTTAACTATAACCTAAGAAGTGGAACATGAACTTATCCGACAAATCTTGCATAAGAACATAAAGCAGTTAATATATGAATAACGAGTGACAATGAAATGTTACTAACAAACATATGATAATACAATAAAATATGATATCATAAAAATGATTATGATTTTTGAATAAGTCAACAAAATTATATAAAAAATTATACAGGAGGTTTGGATACATACAAAAGACATCGAACCTAAGGTAAGGGATAATTTTTCAATCTAATATTTATTTGAGATTGTTTATATGTAAGTATTTACTGGGGTATATTTATCATCCACATCCATGTTTCATAATTATGTAATATTAATTATATTATTATACAATTTTTTAACGTTAATTTTACATTTTGGTTAATTTTTATTAAATGGTGTGAATGAATATTTTGTCGTTATTTGAATTGAGGTACTTTTTGACTTTTCCAGCAAAAGTACGAGAAGAATTTTTTTTAACTTGTACAACATGAAAAGATTTTTACACTTTCATAATACATTATTTCCTTGAATCTTCCCCTAAAATATTACTAGGTTATTTTTACATAAAATTATTTCTTCTAAAATTGTGTGGTATTTTGAGGAAGGAAAACATTTTTGATGAAAAAAGGATATTTTCCTCAGGAATTAATTTCAATTGTTTTCTCAAAATTATTTTACATATAATATAAAACGCTTTAAATTAGGTAATATTTCTAACCCAGTTATTAATATTATTTTATTTTGTTCTATTTAGTAAATCCATTTGTTTTATATCAATTATGATGGAATTATTTTTAATAAACACATTTTATTCTATGTTTTATGCTATGTTGAATGTTTTTATGTTTTTTTTGAACATGTAAGAATGGATTCATTATGAGATGGGTGGGAAATATATATACCTACAATTTATTGGGTAAATATTTATATCTTATGAGATAGCCATGACTGGAATGGAAAGTAAATTTGGTTCAGTAATACAGGGAAGGAACGAGGAGTGAACTCAGTTCAGTAAATAATTTTTTTTCTTTAATGATCTTAGAAATGAGACCTGACTATTATGAAATGATTTTATATGCTTATGTGTATTTCAGAAAACATCATGACTTATGTTTTTACTTTTTTTATTATTTCCATTAATTTATATAAACTTCTATCTCATGACATGATATCACGATCTTTCATACGCATGATAAGACTTCCAAATGTTATGTTATTATGTCTTATGATTGTGAGATGATTGATAATATCCTTTATTTACCTTTAATATACATTTTATCTCACCCCTTTCATATTTTTCTTTTCCCTAGGTCATGAATAAGGGTATTAAGTATGATATGTCCAAAAGGAATCTAGTTATGAAGAAATAAATGGGAGACATTATAGATGTTTTATGAACCAGTTGTTTATGTTTTCTAGTTTCTAAAGACACTATACCTATACAGTCCGTTCATGGCTTTGTTAGATGTTGTAATTAATATAAATCAAATTTTTATGTAATATCAATGTATTTAAAGTATGGTTTGTTATAGTTAGTATTGGAGGAAAGGTATGGTTATCCTTTAGAAACTAGGATGAGAAATCCTTAGTAAGAACCCTAAGGATATGTCTAAGTATATGATACAATCATAGTGTTTTAGAAATTACCATGAATAACCAAGGATAAAACCTAAAGTGTCCTAAATTTAAATTTTACTCTTGATTATGTGGTTTCCTATTATGATTAGTGTTTCTCACACTATGATTCTTGGTTTTAGTCAATGGCTGGAACCCAAAGGAACCACATTAATGATGAATGCGATGGGAAATGCAATGATTACCCCCTAAGAAACCCAATGTTATGGTAGTTTGAATGAAAAATATTGTATCCATACTCACACAACTTTCTATATCTATAAATCATGTAGTACTTCCAAACGAGCAAAGGAGGGAGAGAAATTCTGTTGAGTCCTTCATGAGGCAACTTTAACCTTCATTAAGAGGATCTTATGATCCATTAGTGGATGAACAATGGATCAGTACCACTAAAAAGATATTTTCAGTTCTACAATGTTCTAAACATGATAAAGTCATCTTAACAGTCTATCTTTTGGAAGGAGAAGCTGATCAATGGTGGAATCTTATCAAGAATATGAGGCAAAGAGAGGAAATTGAGTACATATAATGGGATAAATTCAAGAACATATTTTTCAATAAGTAATTAACTCATATTATTTGAACAAAGATAGAGAAGGAGTTCCTTGAACTTAAGAAAAAGGATGATGAGTCCATGGGTACCTACGAAGAAAATTTTACAAGACTTGCAAGTTACACTTCTGGAATTATTATCCAACCTGAGAGTAAAATTCATCGATTCATTAGTGGATTTAAACCAAGTATCCAAAGGGAATTATCCACAAGGGACTTTAATAGCTATGAGGAAATTGTTCTATGTTCTCTCAAGTTTGAGATGGAGATCGAAGTAACCCATCAGTCATATGGGTTTGATAATAAGAGAAAAATGGAATTCAAAGGAAAATCTAAATACCAAACTGAAAAGAAGACGAGTTTTCCATTATGATCAAAGTGTGGAAATAAAAATAGGGGGAATTTTCTTAAAAGGACTAGTAAATGTTTTAAGTGTGTAAAACAAGGTCATCAAGCAGTTTAATGCTGAGGTGATGGAAAAAATATGTCTAATTATGTGAACAAAGAAAAGGATACACAAAATGAACCTCCTAAACTTCAATTCTACAAGTACAAGGAAATGGTGAATTATGCCAATCAATTCCATAATCCAAGGGTTATTGATGATGATCGACATTAAAAAAATCATAAGGAAAAAGACAAAGGAATATCACATGCAATAACTATTGGTGATGTGGATTATGATAATGAAGTGGTGAAAGGTACACTTACCATCAAATCTAAAGTGTTTTATTTGATTATGGATCCACCCAATATTTTATTTTTGAAGAATTTTCTAAGGGGATCACCATATTACCTCAAAAATTATTTGTTGAGTTAGTATTGGTGACTCTTAATGGCACAACGGTTGCATCAAAAGTTTATAACTCTTCTCTGGTTAAAGTTTGTGGGAAAGTAATTCCTAAAAATCTTGTGATCCTTCCTATTGTGGAAATTGATTAAATTCTTGGAATGGATTGTCTTTCTCTATATGGATCTCATATCAATTTCCAAGGAAGGGAAGTCAAATTTCATATTCCAGATCAATCTATGATCATCTATCGATGCTTGGATGAATATAACCTTACCATATAAATTCCTTCCATATTAGGGGTCTTTATTACTATAAATGAAGGTTATATATCTCAAATGGTTGGGGAGAAACTCATGATTAAGAATACACCCATTTTACGGGAGTTTTATGATGTATTTTTAAAATAATTACTAGGTCTTACACCAAATTGTAAAGTTGAGTTTTGAATATAACTCATACCGTGGGATAATCCTATTTCAAATACACCTTATAGAATGGCCCCAATTGAGTTTCAGTAATTTAAGAAGCAACTCCAAGAGAATCTTGACAAGTTATTCATATTCCTTAGTGCATCACCTTAGGGAGCACATGTTCTTTTTGTTAAGAAGAAAGATGGATCAACGAGACTCTTCATTGATTATTGAGAACATAAAAAGATCACTATCAATAAAAAATATAATATTCCACCATTGATGAATTATTTTTCCAACTACATGGATCCCAATAATTTTCCAAGAATGATATTTATTTAGGATATAACCAATTAAGTGTCAAAAAGGAGGATATACCAAATATGACATTCTGTACAAGGTATGGACATTATGAATTTATATTGATGCATTTTGGTCTTACTAATTCTACCACCATCTTCACGGATCTAATGAATAGAGTCTTTAAAGACTATCTTGATCAATTTGTGGTAGTCTTTATAGATGATATTCTTGTTTATTCAAAGAGAAAGTAAGAATATGAAGATCACTTGAGAATTGTACTGAAGACCCTGAGAAAGGAGAAGCTTTATGCCAAATTTACCAAGTGTGAAACTTGGCATCAAAAATTTTCATTTTTGGGCCACATAATCTCAAGAGAGGAGATATCTATGGATCCAACAAAAAGAGAGGTTATTGAAAGATGTTCGAGACCGACAATGGTAAATTAGATCCAATGTTTTCTTGGTTTGGCTAGATATTATCGATGTTTTGTTAAATATTTTTTCATTATTTTCTAATACAATCACCGAGTTGACTCAGAAAGTAGTTAAGTTCATTTGGATAGAGGAATGTGAAGATAATTTCAAAGAGCTAAAAAGAAGGTTAGCCACTGCACCTATGCTCACACTACCTTGTAGTGGAGAAAGGTTTGTGATCTACAGTGATGAATCCAAGAAGGGTTTGGGATGTGTTCTCATGCAAAATGATATGGTGATAGCTTATTCATCATGATAATTGAAAATCCATGAGCAAAATTACCCAACTCATGATTTGGAGTTAGCTGCGGTAATTGTTGTATTAAAGATATGGAGGCATTATATTTTTGGTGAAAGGTGTGATATTTATACTGATCATAAAATATTAAAGTATATTTTCACACAAAATGAACTGAATACAAGCCATGGAAGATGGTTGGAGTTTATTAAAGATTACGACTGCTCAATACATTACCACCCTGGGAAAGAAAATATAGTGGCATATACATTAAGTCGATAATATCATGATAGCCTATCTTTGTTGAGAATCACAAAATATCCAATATTTATGGATTTGAAAAGGATGGATCTTGAAATTTTAATGGAAGGGGGTAAATCTTATCTTTCTCAAATGAATGGTCAGCCATCAATACAAGTAAAGATTAATGAGGTGCAAAAGAAAGATGTAGAGCTACAAAATAAGGTGAAAAATGTTCCAGAATTTAACCTTGATTATGATGAAATAATAAGGTTCCGAAATAGGGTATGTATTCCTCCCATACCAGAATTGAAGAAGGAGCTATTGGATGAGGTTTATAGTTATTAATTATCTATTCACCATGGAAGCAAAAATATGTACAAGGACATGAAAGAGTACTTTTTGTGGGATGGAATGAAAAGATATTTCATCGAATATGGCTCTCAATACTCGGTTTTTCAGCAAGTTAAGGCTGAGAGACATAAGTATAAAGGGATGTTACAACTATTACCCATACCAGAACGGAAATGGGAAAACATCACTATGTAATTTATCATCAAAATTCCCAAAAAATACAAAGGAAATAATTCCATCAGGGTTATAGTTGATCCACTTACAAATTCAAAACACTTCATTATTATTAGAGAGGATTTATCTCTTGATCAACTTTCTAGGATATATGTAAAGTAATTGGTAAGATTTAATGGAGTACCACTTTCCATTATATCATATTGGGATATGAGGTTTAACTCTAAGTTCTGGTGAAGTATTTAGTATGTTTTGGATACAAAGTTAAGTTTTAGGGATTCTTATCATCCTTAGAAAGAAGGTCAGTCTGAGAGTACAATTCAAACTTTAGAAGACATGTTGAGAGATTTCTCTATGGATTTGAAAGGTGGTTGGAATAAACACCTACCATTGGTGTGTTTTTATTACAATAATAGATTTAACTCCATTATTCATATGGATCCTTATGAATACCTCTATGGAAAGAAGTGCAGAACTCAAACTTGCTGGGATGATGTTGGGGAAAGAAAGCTATTAGGACCTGATCTTGTTGATGGAATGAAAAAAAATGTCAGATCTATTCAACAACACATAAGAGCAGCACATATTCAACAAAAAATTTATGCTGACAACCAAAGAAAAGACCTAGAGTTTGAAGTGGGTTATAAGGTGTTTCTATGAATATCTCCTTGGAAGAGAGTAATGAGATCTGGAAAGAAGGGAAAGCTAAGCCCTAGGAATATCAGTCCTTTTGAAATTCTAGATCATGTTGGGAAGGTAGCTTACCGATTAGAGATTCCAAAAAATATCTCTCAAGTTCATGATGTGTTCCATGTATCTCTCCTAAGAAATTACATACCTGATCCTTTACATGTACTAAGCTCAGAAGTCATACCACTAGAGAAAGATATTTCTTATGAAGAACAACTAATAGAGATTCTAGATCGCAGTGAAAATTTTTTATGAAACAAGACCACTTTCTTGGTTATAATTTTATAAAAGAACCAAAAATTATAGGAAGCTATGTGGGAACTTGAAGATATAATGAGGGAGTAGTATCCTCATCTGTTTGTTTTCAAATGACAAATTTTGAGGGAAAAATTCAGTTTAAGGGGGGTATAATGTAACACCAAGATGTTTTTATGAAATATTTTATTTAAATAATTTTTATTCTTAAATAGCTTGAATTGCATGCAATAAAGAGTTTAAATGAATTGTGAGACACCCTTAGTATAAAATTACCATTATATCCTAGCCATTATATTAGCAGGAATAATTATAGCTAACTTATGAAAATGCATTTTGAATTATCGGGCTATCAATTATTTATGAAAAATATAAATTAGATATTTGTATTTTTTAGTGAATTAGTATTGGAAATGAAATTAGTGAGATATATAAATTATAAACTTAATAAAATATTTTTATATTAATCCAATGGATATTTTAATCATAGGGTGTGAATAAACCTTATTAGCTGTATAAAAACCTACATTTTAAGGGGCAATCTTACGCCTTTGAATGGAGAACCCCTTTTAAATTAAGATTCTAACACATTAATAATTTTTATATGACAACATAAGAATTTTATTTTAAATAAGGATATAAAAATTTACATTGGTTTAATTTATGATATTTCCTAATAACATTCAAGTTTTGATGAATAGTAAAAACACACTAAATTTTAAGTGAAAACAAATTTTTTCATTGAGAAAGTTTATAGAATTAAATTATAATATTTTATAGTTTTAAAGTATAAATGGAATATAGTTTTATCATTAAATATAATTTATGTCATTATCATTAATTTCACATTGAATTCATATGTAAGAACATTTCAATCTTTTGTAATGTTTTAACTTTTAAAAACATATTCTCTCATTCCAACAACAAGATTGATTTTAAATTAATTTCTACAAATTCTATATTTTTAAATTTTAAAAATAGACTCCATATTTGGTATAAGTTGTACCAAATTATGTTAATAGACTACTTTTATTTTTGGTCATTATGAATAGTAATTTTGGTAATTATTTTTATTACAATGTATGAAGGTAAATAAGGTAATAAAAGGTAAAATTAATATTATAAAATTACTTTAACACTTGTATAAATTCTAATGGATAACTAAATTCAAACCTTATCATCTATTTTTCTATATGTAACCACTTAATGGACACTTACCTATGAATATGACATGAATATAATAAAAACTAATGAATGTGACAAAATGTCACAATCTCATTTTATATAAGTATATTAATTTTAATATATGGATAATTAGGAGATGATATAGACTATATATTGTCTTTGTAAATATAAAATAATTACCTAAATAATATAAATATATTTATAATTTTTAGAGATTAAATAATTACTATTAATGATGACACAACAATGATGTAGAAATTATTTTATTAATAGAAATATCAAATAAATGGTTTTAAAAATATTAAAAGAAATATCATATGAACTAATTAATATTCTCCAAGAATTTTATAGGTGAATATGGAATGTTAGAAGTGTATTAAATATTTTGTTTCAAATTTATATTATGTGTGGATTTTATTTAAATTCAAATAAATTAATAGTGTCAAAATTGTCACTATTGATATTTTATAAAAATAACATTTTATTAAATTATTTAAAAATCATAAAAATATTTAAAAATTAAAAAGTGATGAAATATACATTTATGGTCAATTAAAAACATATAATTAAATATTTGTGACCACTAAATATTTAGAATGTTATTACCAAAATTAAAATTAAATAGAATAATTAAGTTTCAAGTAAAAAGATATGGTTTAAATTGAAAAAATAACCTGTCCAAAATTTATTTTGTATGATATTAGAACAATATATCATCTCATATTTTTAATTGTTACATTTTTGAGGTTTTTTGGGTAGTGTTTAATTTTATTATAAATTATTATTTATGGAGCTTCTAAAAGTCCCCCTCACCTCGATTATAAAAGTGTACCTCCTCCCTCACCTATTCACTTCATTTTGAGCCTTCATGCTCAGCCATCCCCTACCCCTTTTACTTCTAAAATTCACTATTTTTCATTCTAGAGGTTCTTTTCATCTTTAAAGACCAACTCTAGTGCTCAATGAAGATATTTAGAGGAAGAATGTCAAGGAAGAGGTAATCTCTTCTATAGATTATTTCAAACTTATTTATTATTCTAATTATTCTTTATTAGTTGTTTCATTATAAAGTAATAATATCAGTATCAAAAATATATTTACATGTTATTATAAATATTAAAAAACAATATTTTACCTTTTATCCATCCAATAGAAAATGAAATCACCACGCGTGCGTACGCATGACTTACCGTCTCCACATCGTGGGGTAATCTATTTTTCACCACCACCTTACATGGATGAGTATAATCATGGAAATAATAACTATATATGATTATTATAACATGATACTAATTATGAAATATTTTACACCATGCACTTCAATACCATTCAACAATTTTTGGAATGATATCATCACTCGTGTATACGTACGACCTATCGTCTCCATGATGCGATGAGATTCAATCTACATGATCCTCATTAATCCATAATTGATATATATTATATGAATATCATTTTTTAAATTATTTAACTATATCCTAAGAAGTGGAACATGAAATTATCTGAAAAATCTGTCATAAGAGCATAAAGTAGTAAATATTCAAATAACGAGTGACAATGAAACATTACTAACAAAAGGATGATAATATAATAATATATGATATCATAAAAATTATTATTATTCTAGAATAAGTCAATAAAATTATTTAAATAATTATATAGGAGGTTTAGATACGCATTAAGGATATCAGACCTAAGGTAAGGGATAATTTTGCAATCTCATTTTTATCTGAGATTGTTTATACATAAGTATTTACTGGGGTATATTTATCATCCACATACATGTTTCATAATTATGTAATATTATTTATATTATTCTAAAATTTTTAAAGTTAATTTTACCCTTTAGTGAATTTTTATTAAATTGTATGAAATAAATCTTTTTTAGTTATTTGATTTGAGGTACTTTTTGAATTTTCTAGATAAAGTACAAGAAGAACGTTTTTCTTAACTTGTATGACATGAAAGGATTTTTATGTTTTAATAATAAATTATTTCATTAAAGCTTACCCTACAATCTTACATGATTATTTTCACATAAAATTATTTCTTCTAAAATTGTGTGCCATTTTTCAGAAGGAAAACATTTTTGAATAAGAAAGCATATTTTTTCCCAGGAATTAATTTCAAGTATTTTCTCAAAATTATTTTCCATCTAAGATGACACTCTTTAAATAGGGTCATATTTATAACCCTTTATTACTATGATTTTATTGTGTGTTATTTAGTAAATCCATTTTTTTATATCAATTTTGATGGAATGATGTTTAAGAAACCCATTTTATTTCATGGGTTATGCTATGGGGAATGTTTTTATATTTTTGTGGAACATGTAAGAATGGTTTCATTATGATATGGGCAATACCTATATCTTCCTCCAATGCATTTAGTAAAGATTTATATCTCATGAGATAGACATGAATGGAATAAAAAGTGAAACTAGTTTTGTAATATAGGGCTGGAACTAGGAGTGAAGTCAGTTTAGTAATGGAATTTGTCTGCTACAATGGTATTGGGAATGAGACTTGACTACTATGAATTGATTTTATATTGTTATCTGTATGCCACAAAACATCATGACTTATGTTTTTTTACTTTTGGGATTATTTCCATTAATTTTTATGAACTTCTATCCCATGAAACAATATCACGATCTTTTATACATAGGATAAGACTTCCAAATGTTATGTTCTTATGAATTATGATTGTGAGATGATTGATATTCTACTTTGTTTACCCTTATTGAGAATTTGATCTCACCCATTTCATATGTTTGTTTTCCCCCAGGTCATGAATAAGGATATTAATTATGATATTCCAAAAAGGAGTATAGTTATGAATAAATAAATGAAAGAGAATATAGATGTTGTATAAAACATTTGTTTATGTTTCCCAATTTCTAAAGACACTATACATATATGGTCCTGTCATGGATTTTTTATATGTTGTAATTGTTGGAGTTGGTGTCCTAGAACCAACTACTTTGTAATTTATGATAAACTTGTAGTCATTTATTTTAATATTAATAAATACCTTATCACATCTTGATTTTTCTTCTATGTGACAATGTAGGTGATAATGTCCTAAGGATAGTTGTTGCACTAAAGGGTCATAGTGGATCCTTACTATGATTAGAACCCGGATGTTCCATAACACTATTCTAGATTATATTTTCTATAGAATGATTATTTTATTTGAGGGACATGGATAATACATGTCATTAGTGGTGAGGAATAATAAAAATTTGAGGTGCCTTCTCATAGTGTACAACTTTGGTAATATCTAGAAAGATATTATGAGAATGAGACCCGCCAATAGGAAATCCACATTTCATAGTGTCATTGGATGTTCCTATCTTCGGATGTGTGTATTGGTCCTTAGACTTTATGATTATTATTAGTGGGCATTACAACTCATTCAATTATATGTATTGAAAAAACTGTGATGACACACTATTCGCAACGAGGTAGGATATGTTGGATGTGTCCAAGTAATACCGCATTAATAGATAATGCGAGAAAGTATTTTTCCCTTCTGTTCCACAATGGAAGTTGATATCTCAGGGCATTTGATGGAATTTATATAGACTAAATAAATCCATGGACATAGTGATTAATGTAAAATTTCAACATTAGAAAGTCAAAGAAAGAATAATCGAGCACATGGGTTGATGGCACTAGCATGAAACCCTTTTTATTGGAGGTATCAAGAAAAAAGGATTACAATACATATTAAGAATTCGTATGAGGTGAAACATCATTGAGACATTAAATTATTTTTATATGGATTCCATGGTGTGTTTCTAGATTATAACCTTGTAATTTAGGCAGGATCTGTCTAATCCCACCGTGAAAGAGGTCTAGAGGGTCACACACTAACTGTATCCAAGTATCTCAGTTAAATATTAATCTAACAAGTTGAATAAAAATTATTATCGATTATGGTTTAATAATTATTCAAGTATGCCTGATAAAATTTATTTTGACACTAGTTATTTGAGATAATATATTGTGGGTGAAATAATATATTTATTAGTGAATAATACAGTGATATTTATTTAAGAAATAAATAGTCATTATTCAAGGTATAATAAATGTGGTTGAGGAAATAAAGAAAATGGAAAAAAAGTACATGTTGTGTATATTAATATACACACTATGTAGTATTTATAGGTATTTGTGAGAAATAATATTATTTAATTAATTAAATAATATTAGGTTTAATTCACTGGGCGCATTCCAAGTGATAATAATAGTCAAATGTTATTATTAGACATGTGGTCTTACTAAGAATTAAATGAAATGAATAAATGCCTTTGGGTAATTAATTCATTTTATTATTATAAGTAATATAAATACCAATAACATTATTCTCATTAAGATCTAGCCATTATTTGTGGTTAGTCACAATGGATATAGATAAATATCTCAATCCAAGAGAGAATTCCTTTCCTCTAAGAACGTTCTCACGTTATGAGAGAGATCCTCCTCCACCGGATCAAGGAGAGCACTTTGGAAGTAGCTCTCCAGGCGATCAAAGGTGAACATCGCAAGTGGAGGATCTTCCATTATTGTACTTTGATATCCCTTTGGAGATTCCCATAGATATGTGGAGCACGTGCGGATCACTGCCAGAGGATTCCTACACTTTTCTTCTGCAATGCAATGACAGATCACATTAGATCATGGCCCGAAACATCAACAGAGAGAGAATTGCATCAAGGAAATTATTGTATTTTAATTAAATTAATTATAAGCAACATATGATGATCCTATCTATGTTTCCAGAACTTCCATATTTATTTTTCATTATTCTTTCTATTAGAAATATTTTGGCGTTTTATCATCGTGAAGGATCACAGATTGATCGTCATTAATGGTAAAATTAAAGTTGGGTACACCCATCCACGCGCTTCCTCTGTGCCCAGAACCTACATTAATGAATATAAATCAAATTTTTAAGTAATATAAATTTATGTAAATTATGGTCCGTTATAATGACAAGAGTCACTCAAGGTGAAATAATAATCAACTATAATAATGAATAAGATGAACAACAATCCCATCCCTAGAAACTTTAAATTCCCCCCATGCATGGGCTATCCATTCCTAGACACAAGCTATTTAAAAAGTCTAAAAACATTCCCAGTAACCTTTATACCATATAAAAATAGAAACACAATTGAAATGGGACATTTGATACCACTTTTTTATGTCCCATGCCTGATCCACTCATATGTAACCAAACCCGAGGGGCCACATAGCCTAAATCACACCTCCTCATACAAGGAAGTCAATTATAAAAATTTAATACATACAACAAGGATAGAAAGATAATATAATAAATAAATAAAAGATAATTCTTGAAATTAGTATGAGTAAATGCTCGACCCACTACCCCTATGTCATTTCCTAGCCAAAAATGAGAATTAGTAAGAGGCATGATCCAAGGTCCAAACCTGTATCCCCGAGATCTAATCAGGTACCACCTGACAGCCTAAACAAGGTGTGAGTAAAACTCAGTAGGCCACAACTAATGATGTATTAATTAATTTCTAATCCACCAGTATAAAAATTAATAACATGAAATATATAAATAATTAAAATTATAATGTAGTGGTAAACTAGGGAATACCACCTAATTCGACCTATTTTGGACTGTCTCTAATCACATGGGAAATTAAGTAACTATAGGTCCCATGGATATAATCCTAGGATTCAAAGAACAAGTATCAAAGTGAATCCAAGGATAAATCCAAGGAATTACACTTTTTTAAATGTCTCTAACCAATCCCAAGGAACAAGTCTAAGGTAATATTGAGGTATACTTGATTGGAAACCAAGGAGATAATCCGATGTAGTACATGTATGAGGACATCCAACCGAATATTAAGAGATCATCCCAGGATTCTATTTTTTTTAAAAAAATTGGAGGTGAATCATTGATCTTCATATCAAATAATTCAAAAATGTAATACATTGATTAGATACTAGGTATGGTTACCCCTTAGTATTCACATCAATTAATCATGTTGTGTCCATTGGTTTCACACTTTTAATTCAAAACTATAATCCAAGTCTTACCTGTGGGAGGCCTCAATATATCCATAACTAAATATCATTATATTAACCATTCTCAAAGATGATAATATATAAAAACAGGTTAAAAAAGTAGTGAATTTAGGATCAAGGCCTCATATTTAAATTATGTCAAAATTTATTTAATTATAAGTATTTAGTTTCCATATACACCTCCTGAAATTTATCTCATTTAAAAACAATTTTAACATTTAACCACATTAAAAAATTAATTAATAAATTATAAGGTGTCCAAGGAAACAATTTATAAGTACCAAAGTATTCTAATTAGGTAATCCAAGGAATTCATGCCATAAGTCATAAGATCACATAAGTCATTCACTAATGGATTTTATTAAATTAAACTGCAACCTTGTAGGTGTCACCCAAGGTATCCCTTAAGGTACTTATATCATTTGATAATTAAATTTGTCCATTTATTTCAAAGTGTTCATAACCATAAAAGGGCTTAGGCTTTATAATTTAATCACAACATATTAAATTTCATAGGAGAGTTCCATTTTTTAAGTGACATGCCAAACACACCCTAAGGGGACGTTTCCTTAATTGGGGTATAGTAACATGGGGATTTACTAAGTTCCAAGATAAACACACATTATGAGGTGTTTTGGTTTAATAAAAAGTACATTTTTTATGCTTATTAATATAAAATCACCTTATGAGGTGGTCCATGTTTAGGTTGTCAACCTATAATAGTGTAAAGGAAGAATATACTATATCTAGGTTGTGCTTTAGGAAACAATTTAATGGAATAATAAATTCTATGAGAAATTCATGGAAAGTCTAGCGTGTGGCACAACAATTTTTTAAATAGTAATACTTGTATGTAAAATCATATAGACCACCTACCTCAAGATTAGGATGCTTTACTAATCTAATATTGGCCTTTCATTTGAGCCTAAATGAGAGGAAATGAGAATCCATACAAAAAACCTTGTAATAGGTTATAACTCACCTAAACAAATTATGAAACTATATAATAAAAGAAACTAAGAAAGGAAGCTAGAGGAGGGATAAAATTACCAAGGGATCCTGATCAAAAGTGATGATATTTGACTTGTCCTAACAATGAAGTATATCTCCTGTAGAGAAAGGGATTAAGAGGATGTGCACACTGGAGATAATGTTGGGTGAATGAGGAAGAAAAATGGGGTGAAATAAATTTAAGGGAATAGGGAAAAATAGTAATTTTCACCCTTTATTGAGGTGCATGGGTTGGTCACACAATTAGACAAACTGTGCACCAACTATGAAGACTCTCTATCTAAACACAAACTCATCTGGCATGGTTACAATGCATGGTTTCACAAACTATGCACTAACTGTTCTAGTCCCTATGCTACTCTGCAAACAACCACATGGTTTTTGGGAGCCAATGTAACTTCCCCAGCCTGGTAGGCACTATAACTGATGCCCTGATCCAGGTTTCTACATGAACTTAGGATTCCCTCCCTATATACGAGAGGCTATCGACTAGTAATGTAGGTCTAAATATGAACATTAGGAGACTATACTTTCTTATAAGAGTAATTCTACGATAGAAGTAACATCAACAAATAAAATTACCAGGATGAAAAAAATGGACAACATATAGAAAAGGAAAATTAATAACTAGGTAGTGTAGGCTACAACAATATGACAGATATAATACATTCCATGCATTCATACAAATAATTCCCAAAACACAAAACTACTAAAATGATCCCAAACATAGACCCGAGTCCCAACATGGTCCTGAAATCCCATGATCGAACCAAACAGACCATACATGAACCAAACACCAGATCCATATCTTAAACCAATACCCGAAAACATGTATCACTTGCTTGGGTACCCAAGTTCCATGGCGACCTGAGTAGGGTTTGAGTATAACTCATTAGGCTACCACCAATGGTGTCTAAAGAAAAAAATAGTCTGTAAAACAATGTATTCAGATATAACAAGGTGAAATAAATAAATACACAGGGAACAAAGTGACACATTTCACATTTAAAAAAAATATTATTTAACCATTATAACCTTTAAGTTGCATCGGGTAATCCAAACAATCTATTCTGCTCTGGACATACTGAGAGCCTAAACCATAACATAAGGGGTTACATACTTTTAGTCACAATGGGGAGTTCACTCATCAATTCAATTTAACCATGTACCTTGGAGAATTATTATGAGTACCCATATCTTATACATACTTTGGAATCATAGAGCTTCAATCCAACATCCCAAACCATACAACACATTAGTGGTGCCTAGATAATTAGTCTATCCTGGCCCAAGGATAGGGGTCTCGGTCTATGCTCTTAGTCATACCATACATCAGTGGGCCTGGAGAATCAGTCTAGCCCAACCCAAGGAGATGAGCCTCAGTCAAACCTACTTTTCATACCACTTTTTCATGTGAACATGCCTCATTAACCATTTAACACATTTACCATTTATCTTTTTATTTACCAAGGCCATGGCGGACTGTTAATTCACACCATGGCATAAAAAAACAAAACCAAATACTCATTTGAAATCATCTTGAGGCACCCTTTTTTTAATGAGGGTCTTCCTCATTGAAAAACTAACCCATGCCCCAAGGCTTTCATTTCCATTTCCCACCATTTTAATTAATCTTTAAGGAATTCTCATGAAAATGGGAACCACTAACTCATTTCGAATCATTATTCGAAATATATAAATAAAACCACTTTATGAATCATCATGAGGAAAACACCCCCTTTTAAAAAAAATACACATTCAAAACAACATATTCTTCCTTATCCATAACTAGATCAAATCTAAAAACACATCATTCAAACCATTTCAAATAACCATTGGGAATTTCACAAGACTAGCACAAAATCATTAAATTTACCCTTTTAACAATACCCATAAGCCAATTTAACCGTCATAACTAATTAATTTTAATAATTTAACTATCTCAATGTTTGTCCATTCAACCCACCAATTCCAATGGTTTAGAATTCCCAATGGGTTGCCCTAAGTCCCATATAAAATCATTAAAAAACATAATGGGGTCAGGAAAGGGATTCCTACATCGCACTAAGGTCCAATTTACTTTCCTTATCCAAAGAAACAAAAAAAATCAGAAAAATAGTACATTAGAACAACCACAAACACATATAAAACATCAATACTATGAGAAAACAATTTAAGACTACCTACCTCATGCCCATAGACATTTGATCATCCCAAAGAAACCCTTGATTTGAAATAAATCAGCCTCAACCAACAAGATGAAGAACACCCTATAAAAATAATGGTTTAGATATTTGGAAGAAGTGGAAACAACACACCAAGTCACTTCCAAAAAATGAAAGGGAATAGAGTAAAATACTTACCCGGAGCTTTGATTCTCACTAAACCGAACTACAAATGCCCAAGAATCGAAGGAGAATCATTCCTTGGAAGTAAAGTTGGGTTTAGTTTATCACCCAAGATGATGGAGGAGTAATATGGGAGAAATTTGGGGAATACTAATTTAATCTTGAGAGGGGAAAATAAAAAATTCCCATTTTAAGGGCCACATGGATGGCCAAACCATGCACTAACTATGTGGCTCCCTCTTCCCAAGAGGGTCCAATCCACATGGTATCTTGGGAGAACCCTCATTATTTTTAAAACAATGTGGTACCCATGGTATATACTTTATATGAGAGGAGGACCAGATGCATAGTTTTGTTATCCAGGTGAACAGTTAGTACTAAACATGTTCCAACCGTGTGCTACACACTATTTGGACTCTTTCCTTCTCCTTTCATGCCCCGAACCCCCAAGAAACCTTAAAAAATTTCCATAAACTCAAGAACCACTTCATTTTACAAAAAAGGGAAGTTTATACCAAAAATTAGATTAGGTCATACTTCCATGAAGGGTCAGGATTTTACAAACTCCCCACCTTATAACAGATTTTACTCGAGCCATACTTTCCCAAAATCACCAAACTTACAAGGAAAATGTTTGGTCTATGGGGCCCACCTATCAACATCCACCCCCCAAGTTTCCTCTAGAACTTGACCATGTTGTCACCACACTCGGAATTAGAAACCAGTCCTACCCTGAAGAAATTTTCCACACTATTACCCATAATCACGAACCTGATGCTTTTCAAAGGATGAATCATCATCCAACTCATCATTACCAACATGAAACAAAAGAGGAAAGTCCAAGAAATGGAACTAAACTACCAAAAAAGATGATATCATCAAATCAGTACACTAATTTGGGAGGGAAAATCAGATCAACTTCAGTATGATCCTCTCCAAAACTCATAGACCAAATTACTTAGCACTATCTCTCATACTTTCAAAATTTTTAACAATGACCCAAGCTAGGTATCACCCAAGAGAACATGCAGGTTCCAACCACATTTACCAACCTAAATCTGTTGGAAAATCAAGTCCCAACATCCTCACTCTATATCCAAACATCCGAAGAACAACCCAATCACAACCTTTATCTAAAGTAACTTAACCAGTAGAAACCTGAGCCACTACTCATTACCAAAACTAAAAAACTAATACGGTACTCACCCGATTCCATCCAACCCTTACCATCACACACATCATCAACTAACATATTTCCCACTATGATTCTCCCTAATCTACACTTTATCTCACTACCACTATCTCCCAGTGTTGGGAACCTAAACCATTGGAAAAGATACCAACAGAACCTCAACTCAACTTTCACAACTTACCTGACATGTTCCAAATCTTCATTCCCAAACATCCCTGAGATATCCACCCAAAAATTCCATACAACCTTTCTATCGAAACCACTTATAATGAACACACATACACCATTCAATTGAGTGTAATAAAAAATTGACCTCTATCAATTTTACTACCATTTATGGAACACACATTCAATCAAAATATTAGTATGGAGGCGGCCCGTACTTACCACATCCGTTTCTCTAACCATACCATGTAAGACCATCCCTAATTGGTTTTTCCCAAAAAACTAATCTTCCATTTTTGAAATGTTGACCTTTTCACCTTCCCATGGATCCTTCTCACTTAAATCATGCCACCATCATCTGAAGCAGCCATTGGAGTCTCTCCCTGACTTCTGATAAAACTCCACCATCAAGGCACCCATTACTCTGTAATCCATCATCAGGCTCCTAATAACCCATCAAAATCCCGAAAACAAGCACCTATTACATCCCCAAATCAACTAAGTATTACTAGGTTCTCTTTAAAAACCATTTAAATTTTTAAAACACACTTAAAATTCCACAAATTCCACCAAATTTGGTTTATAACTCACTACTTTCACCCCTTTTCCTTCATCGAGTGAAGCCATCCCTAGAAGATGCATCCTGGAATGACCATATTTACTTTTGGAATATCAATTCTTCACATGAACAATATGTCTTCACCCAATATTCCAAGGTCACCCAAACAAACCTACCTAATTCCATGCTCGAACATCAGTGAAGTTCTAACACCAAACCTCCATTGCCATTAATCGCTGTCATGTCTTATCATGCCCGTCAACAATTCTAACACACACATCTCAAAATTTTTATTTAAAACCACCCAATCCAAAAAGACAATTCTAGGATCGATAAAATGCCATATCTGAGGCCCACATGGAGTTTCCTAAGGAATCCAAACATGTACCTCATAGGTTTGTATTGGCATGCTGATGCTACCACATCCACCCCACAACCTTCTCCACACCTCCATGACTAACATAAGACTCCCCACCTTAAGAGTATCATTTTCACCATTTTTCCTCAAGAAATATAAACCACCAAGACTCACAATTAAATCAAAATATGATCCCCAAAACTTATACTTGAATATATAGATAAAAAAAATAAATATCATTCACTACTCAATCCCAACATCCAATAACGATACCCATGGAATTCATCGACATCTGGTCCACCCCAAGGACCTCTCCCATAACTGGTCATTGGTGTACTCCCCCCATATGGCTCCACATATAACAATCCATGAAAAAAATACTCAAAGAGAATCCATATTTCACCACAACACTTTTAGGTATCTAGGTTTAAAACCATATATCTCTCAGTGTACCCGAGATGATGTCATGATATTGGTCATGATCGTCACCAACTAACAATACAATAAGAATCCATCGATGAACACAACCAAAAACTATCCATCATCGATTCCACATCCCACCATGGGGACTCCATAAACTACCAAAATTATTTTCCTTCACTTTCCACCAATGTCTCATCAACACTCACTCACCACAACTCAAATGATATTTCCAACCAAAAATCACTACTACTTCACTAACCCTTTCCAAGTGTTCATGAACCAAAATTCCCTTGGAACCATATCCATTTATCCAATCAATTTCATCAAGCATGACCCTGATTATTTACATGGAAATACAATGACCACCACATCGATCCACAACCCAAATTTCTCATGCACAACCGACACTTCCCATTGTTATCACACAGAATAATGATAAGTGATTTTACAGAGCCACCTGTTCACCCATCCCCAACAATATCATGCCTTCACAACACATGACCACATCCAGAACTCATCAGATCCCTAGAGGTCTAACAATTTTCTATGTCCGCACACTGAACCTAACTCTAAATCACACTAATCGTACATCACTAGAGTTAGGACCAAAAACCTTATTACTCATCTGACCATGCCTCTTGGTCCATCAAACTCATAAACCACAATAAATTCTCAAAAATATCACCCAAAAACTAAACCATTCATAAAAACAATCCCAACCATGGGACCAGTCACATCCTATGTGTCACCTCAACAACAAAAGTTTCCATCATTTCTTGGATCACCCCAATCTTGACCACCTAAAAAAACATCAAGGCCTCTATTAATCACCATCAAAATAGATGGGTCAGACACCCAAACAACTCATCCTTTAAAAAGAAACCTTAAAACCAACTATAATCACTCAACGCCTCCATAAAAAATAAATCAAGGTACAACCATGAACTTTTACCAAAAACTATATAGAACCAACTATGCATTGATTTACACCTCTAAAGAAACCACCCATGCTTTACATTCCAAGGAACCTGCAATGCTGGGCTAACCTCAATTTCCCAATACTGTCAACTCATATCCGGAACTTGAGTTTCATCTTCAAAACCATTAACCTTTTTCAATTAGTCCTCTAGGCTAAACTCACACTTGGAGACACTATCCATGTTCCACTGCTAATGTCCAAAATTTCTACCTGTTCCCTATGCACCCAAAGACACTAGAAACCCCATATGAACTCTCTAAAATTCCACTTTGAGAGTCAAACGATACAAAAACCCCAAACTAGTGTCATTTCAAGAACATTCCATTGGATATTTTTATCTAATCCCTACACATCAAACCTCAAACCACACACTGTTCATGGGTAGCACTCCTACCCCCAAACTAAACCACACTATATCTTACAGACCCTAGTGAAAATTTTATCTAAGATTCACACCAAGGATACCCATACACACAAATTGGAACTAGAAGAAAAACACCCACTTTAGGGTCCAAAAAATGACTCGCATTATCACACCTGCTAGGGGTACCATACCCAAATTACTAAAAAACATCTCATAACTCAATGCCACAACCCTATCGAGGGAAAAACCTGAACATATCTTTTACCATACATCAAAACCCATCAAAGACTCATGATCCATAACCAAGTTCACAAACTAGGGCACTCACACAACCCGAACCGCCTATACAAAAGGTCTGATAACAACACTAGGGACACCCATTCCCAATTCCCCTACAAGTTCCATCATTTCCAATTTCCCTTTTTAATTAAAATGTACTATTTAAAACCCATGTTTTCCCATTTCTATATGTCAAATATTTAAAACCTAAGGATTTTCACTTAAAATACCCCTTGTTGAAAACATTTCATTAACAAAAATACAAACATTTCCAAAAATGAAAACTTTATTATGATTCAAATTTCAAAACATTTCCATTAAAAAACATTTCACGAGAAGATCAAAAATATTAAATCATAGAAAAAAAGTACATGGATAAAATTTGAGTCCCAAAGAACTATTAATCATTAAAAACATACAAATGAACTATCAATCCTTTATTCCTAGTATAATGCATGAAATCAAATACCCTCTCTTTACACAATAGTTCAAGTGATAAAACTTACTAAATAAAAAACATCACATCCAAGTGCACCACTCAAGGTGGAAGTATCAACCAACTGTAAAATCAAAAAATAGAACATCAATTCCCACCTATGAAAACATGGATTTTCCCTAATACATGGGCCTGTTGGCACCCAAGTATGACCTCTTTATCATGCCCCAATAAGATCCTAGCCTCCTATATACTATGGCCAAATATTAAGAAAAAAGAAACCACCTTTGAAACCACTTTGTAACATCCCAAACTCAGTATACACTATAATAAGTGCCCTAAGATGAGTCTCTACATGACCTTAGGTGTGCCTAATAGTATTCTAGAGGTTACTGACTGGCAGAGTGGGTCTACACACGAACATAGAGAGACTATACCCACTTATCAGTGTAATGATCCAATAGATGTAACCTAAACAGATAAAATAACCAACAAGGACAACAAATGGAAAATATATAACAAAATATAATAAATAAATATGTATTACATGATTAAAAAATCTTATGGATACACTACGTGTCAATAATTCATTAAAATAAGGCGAAAAACACAAAACTACCAAAAATGACCTTGAACATGGACTCAAGTCCCAACCCGGTCCTAAAATCCCATAATCCAAACAAACAACCCATGCATGGACCAAACACCAAGTCCCTATCCTAAACATATACCAGAAAACAAGTATCATCTTCTTGGGTACCCAAGTACCATGGTGGCATGAGCAGAGTGTGAGTACAACTTAGTATGCCACCACCAATGTTAACTAAAGTAATAACTATTCTGTACAATAGTGTATGAAGATATTACAAGGTGTAATAAATAAATACACAGGGAAGAAATGGACACATTTCACATTTTAAAAAATATTAATTAACCATTATAACCTTTAATTTCTATTGTTTAATCCAAATAATCTATTCTGATCTCTCTATACTGAGATCCTAAATCATAACATAAGGGGTTACATACATTCAGTCACAAGGGAGAATTCACTCATCCATTGAATTTAATTATGTACCTTAGAGAATTAGTCCAAGTACCAATATCTTATCAATACATTGGGATCATAGAGCTTCAGTCCGACATCCCAAACCATACCATACATCGGTGGTTATTAGAGAATCAATCTAGATCTACCCAAGGATATGAGCCACAATCTAACTACTTAGTCAGACAATAAATTGGTGGTCCTAGAGCATTAGTCTAGCCCAACCCAAGGAGATTATCCTCATTCAAACCTCATTTTCATACCACTTATTCATGTGAACATTCCTCATTAACCTTTTAACACATTTACCATTTAGAATTTAATTTACCAAGCCCCTAGTGTACCCTTAATTCACACCATGTCATAAAACACCAAAACCAAATACTCATTTAAAATCATTTTGAAACCACCATTTTTTAAAAAAGAGGGTCTTCCACTTTAAAAAACTAAACCATGTCCCAATGATTCATTTCCATTTCCAACCATTTCAATTAATCATTAAGGGATTATAAAAAAATGGGAACCACTCCTTTATTTCAAATCATCATTTGAAATATATAAATAAAAACACTTTCTAAATCACCTTGAGGCCAACACCTCCTTTTAAAACATTTTCCACATTTAAAAAATTATATTCTTATTTTAAATCCATAATTGGATTAAATCAAAAAACACATCATTCAAACCATTTCAAATTCCCCTTAGGAATTTCACAAGACTAACACATGATCATTTAATTTTCCATTTCAACCATACCCATAAAACAATTTAACCATCATAACTAATTATTTTTCATAATTTCACTATCTCAATGTTTATCCATTCAACCAACCAATTCTAATTGTTTGGTATGCCCCATGGGGTTCCCTAAGTCCCATCCAAAATCATCAACAAACCCAATGGGGTCCATAAAGGGTTTCCTACCTCAATCTAAGGTTATATTTACTTTACATATCCAAAGAAACAAAAAACATAGAAAAATAGTACACTGGAACAACTACATACACCTATAAAACATTGAGACGATGAGGAAAATATTTAGAACTACCTACCTCATGATCGTAGTCAAAAACTCATCCATAATCAAACCTAGAATTTAAATTAAGTATCCTCAACCACCAAGATGAAGAACACCCTGAAAAAAGGTTTTAGAGATTTATAAGTAGAGGAAACAACACACTATGTCTCTTCTAGAAAATGGAAGGAAACATCATCAAATTATTACCCGGAGCTTCAATTCTCCGTAAACGACACAAAAAATGCCTAATAATTGATGGAGAATCATTCCATGGAATTATATTAGGGTTTGGTTCCACACCCAAGCTAATGGAGGACGAATAGGGGAGAATATTGGGGAAATTTAATTTAATCCTGAGTGAAAAAAAAACAGAAATTCCCATTTTTAATGGACAAATGGTTTGGCTGAACGGTTGTTAAAACCATGTGACAAATCTATAGATTCCACTATCAAAGTGGGTCCAAGACCCAGGATATCTTGAGAGAAACCTAATTATTTGTAAAACCATGTGGTGCCCATGCACTGGCCTCTATTCGAGAGGAGGCTTGGCCGCACAATTTCCCTATCCAAGACCACAATTAGTACTAACCATGTTCAAACTGCATGCTACACACTATTTGGGATATTTACTTATAATTTCATGTATCAAACCTCCATGACATCCATGAAACCTCCCATACACTCAATAACCACTTAATTTTTCAAAAAAGGATGTTTAACCAAAATTTAAATAAGGACTTACTTCCATAAAGGGTCAGGATCTTACAACATCCCCACCTTATAATGAATTGTACCCAAGAGATACTTTTCCAACATCACCAAGACTTCGAGGAATAATATTGGGACATCGGGCCCACCTATCAAATTCCATATCTAAAGTTTCCTTCTAAACACGACCATGTTTTCACCATACTCGGACGAAAGAACCAGTCCTACCACAAAGAAATTTTCCCCACCATGACCCACTATCCTGAACCTGATGCTCCTAAAAGGATGAATCAACATCTAAATCATCATTACTAACATGAAAAACAAGAGGAATGTCTAGTAAATGTCACTAAACCACCAAAAAATAGGGTATCATCAAATCAATACACTACCATGGTAGATCCAATCAGAATAAATTTAGTTTGATCCTCTCCACAACTCTTGGACCAAATCACTTAGCACTATCTCACATTATTTCCAAATTTCTAATAGTGACCCAAGTTAAGTGTCACCTAAGGGAACATGAAGGTTCCTAATACATTTCCCTACCTACATCAGTCCATAACTCAAGGCCCAACAACCTCACTCCATATATAAACATCTGAAGAACAACCAAATAATAAACCTAATCTCAAGGAACTTAACCAGTAGAAACCCAAGACACCAATAATTACGAAAACTAAAACACTAAGATAACACTCACTCGAGCCCATCCAACTGGCATCATCACTCGCATTATAAACCAAAAACTTGTCCACTAAAATTTTCCCCACTATACACTTTAGCTCACTACCACCATCTCCAAGTCTTAGGAACCGGAACCATTGAAAATGATACCAATAGAACCTCAACTCAACTTTCACAACTTACTCTATGAATTTTCCAAATCACTGTGACCAAACATCCATGAGAGCTCCACCTAACAAAGGAATACACACTTTCTCTCGAAACCACCCAGAATGAATGCACATACACTAATCATATGAGGCTAATAAAATATTGACCCCTCTTAATTTTGTTTCCATTTCTGTAACACAATTTCCATAAAAATATTAGTATGGAGGTGACCCATACGTACCACATCTATTCCTCTTACCATACCGTGTCAGACCATCCCCAACTGGTTTGTCCCAAAACACTCATCTCCCATTATTGAAATGTTACCCTTTTCACCTTCCCATAGACCCTTCTCACTTAAGGCATACCACCATCATCCGATGCACCCACTAGATACTTTCCCTGATTTACGATAAAAATAAACCATCAAGGAACCCATTACACTCCAATCCATCATCTGGATCCTCAGAACCCATCAACATCCTGAACAAAAGCACCTATTCCATCCAAACATTGACTATGTATGACTGGGTTCTCCGTAAAAACTATTTAAATTTTCAAAACACACTTAAAATTCCACAACTTTTACCAAAATTGGTTTAAAATTAACCACTTACACCCCTTTTATCTCACCGAGTTGATACATCCCAAGGAGGCACATCCTAGAACATCCGCCTTTACCAGTTGGAACATAACTTCTTCACATAACCAAGATGCCTTCACCTGATATTCAAAGGTCACCCAAAGAAAACTACCTAAGTCTATGCCCAAACATCGATGAAGTTATAACACCCAACCTCTATTTTCATTAATCACTATCATATATTATCATCCTCATCATAGATTCTATCACAGACATCTCATATTTCTCTTTAAAACCTCCTTGATCCCAAAGCCAATGCTTGACCTGATAAACCACCACATCCAAGGAACACATGGAATTTACTAAGGAATACAAACATGTTACTCATAGGTTTTGTATTGGTATCCTAATGCTACCACTTCCACCCCATGGCCTTCTCTACACCTCCATGACTGACATACCACTTACCACCTTAAGAGTATCATTTTCACCGTTTTTCCTCAAGAAATTTCAACCACCAAGACTCACAATTTAATAACAAGATGATCCCCAAAACATGGACACCCCCATATGAATTATAATATAGAAAAAAATAAATATCACCCACTATTCTTTCCCAACTTATGAGAATGGAACCCTTGGAATTCATCGACATTTGATCCATCCCAAGGACCTCTCTAGTAACCGATCATTGGTGCACTCTCCACCAAATGTATCCACATATACCAATCCATGCAAAATTCATCTAAGATGATCCATATCCAACCAAAAAACTTTTATGTATCGAGGTGTGAAACCAGAGATCTCTCAGCATACCTGGGATGATGTCATGATATTGGGCATGATTGTAACTAGCTAAAAGTACGATAAGAAGTCATCGACGAACACCACAAAAAACTATCCACTAATGATGCCACATACCACCATGGGGACACATTAACATTCCAAAATTGTTGTCCTTCACTGCCCACCAATGTCTCATCAATACTCACTCACCGTAACCTGAATGAGATTTCTAATCAAAACTCACTTTTACTTCACTACCCCTTTCCAAGCGGCCGCAACCGAAAATTCCATTATCACCATATCCATTTCCCCAATATATTTCTTCCACAATTACCCTAATGATTTAAATGTAAACCCAATTAGCACCACACTGATCCATAACCCAAATTTCTCATGCAGAACCTATACTTCCCATTGTGATCACATTGAAGAATGATAAGTGCTTATACCAAGCCACCGGTTCACCCATCCCAAACAGTATCATTCCTTTTGAACACATGACCACATCTAGACCTCATCTGATCCCTCAATTTCTCACAATTTTATATGGCCACACACTAAACCTAAATCTAAATCACACTAATCATGCATCACCAGAGCTAGGCCCAAACACGTGATTACTCATCTGACCATGCCTCCTGGTCCTTTGGACTCATCAGCCCTAAGGAATTATCAAAATCGCACCCAAAAACCAAAACATTCATACAAACAATCCCAACCATGCGACCACCCTCACCCCATGTGTCACCTCAATAAAATAAGCATCCGTCCACGCTTTGATCACCATTTTATTGTCCTCCCAAAACAATAACAACATTGAGGTGTCCATTAGTCATCATCAAAACAGATGGGTTAGACACCCAAACAACCCAACCTTTCAAAAAAAACCTTACAACCAACTATAATCACTCACATGCCTCCTTGAAAAATAAATCAAGGCATAACTATGCAAATTTACCAAAAATTAGATAGAACCAACTGTGCGTTGATTTCCACCTCTAAAGAAACCACTTGTACTTCACATTGCAAGGCACCTAAAATGTTGGGCTGACATCCCCTGAGGCTAACCTCGATTTACCAATATTGTGAACTAATATCCTTAACTCTATTCGCATCTCCAAAACTATTAACCTTTTTAACTAAGCCCTCTACGCTAAAATCACGCTTGGAGACACTATCTATGTGCCATTACCAAAGTCCAAAATGTCTACTTGTTCCCTATGCACCCAAATACACTAGAAACCCCATCCAGACTCTCTCACTTTCTACACTGAAAATAAAACAATACAAACTCCCTAAACAAGAGTCATATAAAGCATAGTCCATTGGATCTATCTATCTAATTAATACACATCAAACATCAAACAACTTGCTAATCATGGGAATCACTCCTACCCCCATACCAAACCACACTGCATCTTACACACCCCAACAAACATTTTATCTAATCTTCACAACAAGTATACCCATACACACACATCAAAACTAAAAGAAAAACACCCAATCTAGGTTCCAAAACACGACTCACATGATCAAAACCTACAAGGTCTACCACACCCATATTAATAAACAACATATCATAACCCAATGACATAGACATATTGATGGAAAAAAATGCCCATATCATTTACCATACATCAGAACCTGATTATCACTAAAATTTACCCAAGAGATGAAGGTAGAACGACCCTTGTATTTTAGCTTGGGTTATCGAATCCTCAGTGACCTAAGAAGAAACCTATAGACACATACATTCTATGGACTGTTTTTGGATATGAAGTGGCCAACATGGGTTGATTTTATATGGGTATAAAGGATAACTAATAGATTTAATTGAATTCAATTTAAAATAATGAGTTGATCCTAGGTTATCGCTCAGGGTGGATTGGACGTATTTCCTTTTCAATGATTTCAATTTCTTATATTTGAGATGGGTTCATTTAGGAAGATAAAAAACATCATCACTTACTAGTTTAATGCCTACACCATTTAATACTAATCACATATACACTTGAAGGATCAATGTTTTGAGCCCATCAAGGTAAAGGTTGGTATTAGCACATGAAGTGTGTGGCCTTAAATTCAACAAGGACGATGGAGTTTAAAAATCATCAAATAAAAATCTAAATTAAAGAAGTTATTATACATTAATGGGGTGATAAATAACATCCATTATAGCCACTTTCTACTCCCTTGGATCAACCCATAAGTGGGTTATCCCTCCATTTATTCTATGGTTTCAATGGAAGCTGAAAGTAGACTCATGAGGGAGGAAATGGAGAAGTAAAGAAAACAATAAAAATAAAATGATCACTCCACCGTTGTGTGAATAATTTCACAAGATTTGGTGTGAATAAATTTACAAATTGAGGAAACAGTATCAAAGTGAGATGGAAAACAACAGAATAAGAGGAGGAGAATAACTTTTATTAAGAAACTAAAGTGAATTGAACAACTTACATGTGAAAGACAAACTTGAGACAACAAAATCGCAGCATAACATTAAAATTGAACAAAGCACCAAAT
The DNA here is from genome assembly GCA_963277665.1 of Viscum album. NCBI lineage: Eukaryota > Viridiplantae > Streptophyta > Magnoliopsida > Santalales > Viscaceae > Viscum > Viscum album. The sequence continues at coordinate 1,227,486,519 of OY728146.1, forward strand.
ATCATCAAACTACTCCACCAACACTACCTTAAATAGGAATTTTTTAAGCCTTGGGTAGAGCCTCCAATATTAATAAACATCCCACTTGATTATGGTAGGCTTGGGGTGGTGGAAAGCTTGTGGAACTTAGACTTTTTCCACATTTGACCCGAGGTGCAAGTCAGCTTTCATCCACTGAACAGATGCACTTAGAAGACCTTTTAGATGGCCGAATAAGAGTGGTCCATAGATAATGAAAATGGATCCCCGGATGTCTCCTAACCGCCTGTAAAATTTGTGCCTATTTGGAGTTGTATATGTGGAGATATGATTAGATTAGTGGGATGTTTTTCTGGGCCGCAGAATCTGGCCCTGAATTTTATATCTAACTTGGGCCGCCTAAATGACCCCAATAGAGGTAGAATTAGCTCTGGTTCCTAAAGAATTATTTGTTTCTATATATCTCTTTTATCCTCCCACCAAATTTGGGCTTCATTGGGTTCGCAATGTGGGTCCTACAGTCTCATTAGTGGGCTGGTGTCCAATATGACTTCTCCAGAATTGTTTCCTTTCATCACAAAATATACCCATATTCTTCCATGAATTCTCCATTGATCCCTGAATCAAACATGTTCATATTTAAGTTTAGATCAATTTCACAAAATATAAAATTAAAATATGTATAATTATATTCCTTAAAATCAGATTAATCATTGGGTACTTTAAATGATGTTAAAAAATGTACCAGATAATAGTGCATTTTAAGAAGGTATTACAATCATAATGTGAAATGATGTTCAAAGTGTAAAATGAACTAAAATGGTGTTTATGAATAATAAATAACATGAATATTATATATATTAACAATGAATATTATCCTCATTTATTGGCTAATCACACCCCCCAACTTGAGTTTTTCTAGTCCCGAGAAAAATGTATCTCAACAATATGAAATTCAAATTCCCTTTTTCCAAAAACATTTTAATACAAAATGATCACCAAAAACCCGTATACCAAAAAATCATGAAACCCATCAAAATATTTTAATACAAGATAGTTTCATAACCAGATCCCAATCCCAATCCCATTCCTTTGTTCAAATTCATTACCATATTTCATCCAATATCAATTTAGTATGAGGATGTGTTGTGCATCACAATAGACATGGGGGTTCATCTTTATTAATGTGGGAAATTATGGAAGCGATAGGTGGAATCACATTTCAATATTAAGATGAGTATTCAATTTTTTTATCACATTTTTTTTTGTTTTTTTGTTTTCAATTTTGCCATGGTAATTGAAATTGCACTCAAAAGAGTCAACCCCTATAGCGAGACTTTGCCGATGACTCCCAGGCTCAAAGACCTTAGGGAACCAAGTGAAACCCACATACTCGGGCATCATCTTGAGTTAAATCAGTCAAGAAAATTCAAATTACCAAAAATAGAGGTAAAATTACTAACTCTGGGCCAGACAACTATGGAGTCACAATCCCCAAGTGCCGAAACCCACTCATTAGGTCATTTCATTTCTCTACGTGCAAATTTATTGTTTTTTTTATTTTTTTTGAATACTCATATTAAAACTAAAATTATAACCAAACATATGCTATTTATTTGGGGGACCCCATGAACTTAAACTAATACCCCACTATCCAAAGGACGTGCATTGTGATTTTTTTTATTTGGATGAAAATATAAAAGATGAAATATCACATTGGACAACCACACTTTCCAAAATCTATGCTCATAAAATTATACAAGGATAAAAATCAGAATCAGGGCATTCTAAATTATTTTATATTCAGTTTCAAAGTGTGAAATGTGTATTAACATGTTTAAAGTTAAAGGAATTTTTCCTTCTATTTACACAATTTTTTCTTCTTCAAATCATTCATTTTTTTGACACAAAAGCATTTTTCATTTTATATCCCCCCCAACTTAAAATAACACTGTCCCTAGTGCTTTAAAAAAAAGAAAATTTAGAAGGGGGTATAGGTAGAGAATGAAAGTTCAAAAAGGAAATTGAAAAATGAGGATCATGGAATGAAGTCACCTGGTGGTTGAAGTTGAAATTATTACTGCTCCCTTTTAAGCCTTTTATATCCATGTCACTTGCAGAGTTCCTTAGTAGAAAAAGGAAAAAAACAATATATATATATATATATTTATATAATAAAGAAAGTAAAATATAATATATATATATAAATTATAGAATAAGGAAGCACAAGAAACCGTAGGTCAGTGGTAAACGCGCGCCCCTGTCTCCCTTCAGTCCCGGGTTCGAATCCCCATGGCTTCACCAGTTGTGACGGGGTTTGACCCATGACCCACGACGTGTCCCTTTTTTTTATTATTATTATATTATTATTTATTTTTTTGTATTTTTATTTTAACCTAAAAAAAATTAAAATAAAACAATCTTATGACACATTGTGTTCTTTTTAAATTTTTGGGTAAGGCATTACTCAAGGATCACACCACGTGACACAGATGAATATGGTGCTCCCCTTTTACACCCATCCATACTCATAATAGAAGAACAGGTCAACAATCTATTTTTTTAAATATAAAAATGATTAATTAAAATAAATTTTTTATTAAAACAACAAAATGATAGGAAACTTGAAAACCATGGGTTGCCTACCATGCATCACTTTGTTTAATGTCGTTATCTTGAATTGAACCCCACAACTTACCCAATACCAACTTTCAATATTTTAAGGACCACATGTTTCACCAACTATACTAGGTTAAGATTGATTCTATTTTTATAATTTGTTTCATGCACAAACCTATGTTCTAAAAAGAGTGGTAAAATCCAATGAATATCAGAAATGGTTGATCTAGTTTCCTCTATATTATTTCCTAAGAAATCAATGATCATTAAAACTTTTTTGGTTTCAAGATAAGAAATTGTGAAAATTGGAACTTTTTGGCTATCCCCAATGAATGGAAACTTGGGGGTGGATAGAAAGTCCTTTCATTCAAGTTCGGGTAGGCTAACACTTTCAGACATAGGTTGGAACTTTGAATCAAACTCAATTTCATTTTCAAAATTGCTCAATAGAATTGGTTCCTTTTGAATAGAAGATTCAACCAAAAAATTTGAAAGATCAATTTTAGGAATGGGTATGGACTTAATGTTTTTTATTTCACTCAATGGTTCAATGGTTGGTGTTTTTGATAATTTATCAATGGAGTTATACTTAGGAGACTCAATCCATGATGTCTAATTTTCCTCTTTTGAATCCAAAAAGTCAATTTCGTCCTAATTTAAAGACCCTTCAGTAATTCCTTGATCCTCTTTATCTATCCCAAATCCAAAGGTTGGTTCTTAAATAAAGTCATGTGGGGTTTGTGGGAAACGAGACACTTCACATAAGGTTATGGAAGGGATAGTTTGTGTAGGGATGGGTTCCTCACAAGTTTTAATGCTTTGTAGTTCTAACCTCAATGATGAAACCTCAAAATTCATTATATCCATTTGTTGACTTATTTTTTCAAGTAATGGATGTGGATTAGTATGGATAAGGGGTTGATCCAAATGGTCTATTCTAGGTGGATAATTAAGTTGTTGGAATTGCACAAGAGGGTGTTCAGATTGGATTTGTGGGGATTGAAACTCATTATATGTTGGGATATTTTTTGGATCACAGGGGTAAAAACAATGTGGTTATTTTGGCTGTTGATGATCCCACATGTAGAAATTAGGATGGTCATTGTACATCAGACATGGGGTTGGGTGATCAAAGTAGGGATAGGTTTCCCATGTTTGGGCTTGTTCAAAATTGATTTCCATAGGAGTGAGGGGGTGAGAATAGAGAAGAGGTATGAATAAAAAGGATGATAGTGTCTAATATAACTTACTTAGGTCCCCGGAAACAGTGCCAAAATTTTATTCTCGCTCAAATTTACACAATAGATGAAGGTAGAACGGTCCTTGTAGTTTAGCTTGGGTTATCGAATCCTCAGATACCTAAGAAGATACCTATAGACACATACATTCTATGGACTGTTTTTGGATATTAAGTGGCCAACTTGGGTTGATTTTATATGGGTATAAAGGATAACTAATAGATTTAAGTAAATTCAATTTAAAATAATGAGTTGATCCTAGGTTATCGCTCAGGGTGGATTAGACTTATTTCCTTTTCAATGATTTCAATTTCTTATATTTGAGATGGGTTCATTTAAGAAGATAAAAAAAATCATCACTTACTAGTTTAATGCCTAAACCCTTTAATACTAATAACCTATATACTTTAAGGATCAATGTTTTGAGCACTTCAACGTAAAGTTTCGTATTAGCACATGAAGTGTGTGGCCTTAAATTCAACAAGGACGATGGAGTTTAAAAATCATCAAATAAAAATATCAATTAAAGAAGTGATTATACATTAATGGGGTGATAAATAACATCCAATACAGCCCCTTACTACTACCTTGGATCAAAACATAAGTGGTTTATCCCTCCATTGATTCTATGGTTTCAATGGAAGCGGAAAGTAGACTCACGGGGGAGGAAATTGAGAAGTAAAGAAAACAATAAAAATAAAATGATCACTCCACCGTTGTGTGAATAATTTCACAAGATTTGGTGTGAATAAATTCAAAACGTGAAAAAATGGTATCACTGTGAGATGGAAAAAAACAAAATAAGAGGAGAATAAGATCTTTTATTAAGAAACTAATGTGAATTGAACAACTTACATGTGAAAGACAAACTTGAGACAACAAAATCGCAGCATAACATTACAATTGAACAAAGCACCAAAGATCATCAAACTACTCCACCAACACTGAATTAAATAGGAATTTTAGAATCCTTTGGTAGATCCTACAACATTAAAAATCATCCCACTTTATTATGGTAGGCCTAGGGTGGTGGAAATCTTGTGGAACTTAGACTTTTCCACATTTGACCTGAGGTGGCAGCCAACTTTCATCCACCGAACAGAAGAACTTGGAAGAACTTTTATATGGCCGAATCAGAGTGGTATATAGATGAATAAAATGTATCCCCAGATGTATCATAACCTCCTCTAAAATTTGGGCTTATTTGGAGTTGTATTTTAGGAGATATGAATAGATTAATGGGATGTTTTTCTGGGCCATAGAATCTGGCCCAGAATTTTAATTGTAACTTGGGACGCCTAAATGACCACAATTGAGGAAGAATTAGCACTGGATCCTGAAGAATTATTTGTTCCTATGTATGTCTTATATCCTCCCAAAAAATTTGGGCTTCATTGGGTTCGTAATATGGGTCCCACAGTGTCATCAGTGGGATCGTGTCCAATCTGACTTCTCCAGAATTGTTTCCTTTCATCACAAAATATCCCCATCTTCTTCCATGAATTATCCATTGATCCCTGAATCAAACATGTTAATATTTAAGTGTAGATCAATTTAAAAAAATATAAAATTAAAATATGTATAATTATATTCCTTAAAATCGTATTAATCATTGGGTAATTTAAATGATGTTAAAAAATGTACCACATAATAGTGCATTTTAAGAAGGTATTACAATCATAATGTGAAATGATGTTCAAAGTGTAAAATACACTAAAATGGTGTCTATGAATAATAAAGAACATGAATTTTATATATATTAACAATTAATATTATCCTCATTTATTGGATAATCAAAACCCATCAAAGACTCATGACCCATAACCAAGGTCATAAACTAGGGAAATATCACAGCCCAAACCACCCATACACAAGGTCTGATCACAACACTAGGGATACCCATTCCCAATTCCCCTAATAGTTCTATCATTTACCATTTACCTTATTAATTAAACTATACTATTTAAAACCCATGTTTTCCAATTTCAAAATGTTAAAATTTTAAAATCTAAGTATTTTCACTTAAAATACCCCCTTTTGAAACATTTCCATTAATAAAAATCCTATCATTTCCAAAAATCAAAACTTTATTCAGATTCAAATTTCAAAAAATTTCCATTAAAAAACATTTCATGGGATGTTCAAAAATATTAAATCATAAAAAAATACACTACTAACATGTGAGTACCAAATAACTATCAATCATAGGCAACAAATGAATGACCTATAAATCCTTTGTGCCTAGTATGATGCATGAACTCACACACCCTCTCTTTCCACACTAGTCTAAGAGATAAAATCTCATAAAGCTATAACATAAAATCCAATTGAACCAATAAATGTGGAAGTATCAAACAACTATAAAATAAGAAAATAAAACATCAATTCCCACCCCTATCAACTTGGGGTTTACCTCATACATGGGACTACAGGAACCCATGTACAACCTCATTATCATTCCCTAGAAAGATACTAGTCTCCTATTTACCATGGACAAATAGTGAGAAAAAATACACCACCTTTGACACGACATTGTGACATACCAAACCCGGTATCCACTATAAATGGTTCTCTGAGCCGAGTCTCAATATGACCTTAGGCGTGCCTCCCCGTATGCCAGAGGTTTCCGAATAGTAGTGTGGGTCTAAAGAAAAATATGGGGAGACTATACCCACTCATCAGATTAATTCTCCAATATAAGTGACACGAATAGATAAAATAACCAACAATAACAACAAATGGACAATATACAACAAAATACAATAAATAACTAGGTAGTACATGCTACAATAACCTGATTGATATACTACATTCTAGGCAGTCATACAAAAAAGGCCCTAAACCTAAAACTCCCAAAATGATATCAAGCACATACCTGATTCCTAACCAGATCTAGAAATCCCATTTTCTAACCAAATGGACCTTTTATGAACCCAATAAAATATCCCTCCCCTAAAAATATGCAAGAAAACATGTAGCATCTACTCAGGTACCCAAGTGCCATGGATGTCTGAGTAGGGTGTGAGTACAACTTAGTAGGCCACAACCAATGGTGTATAAAGTAATTAAAAGTTTGTGTAACACTACACACTGATATAACAGGTTGTTATAAATAAATACACAAGGAATAAAGGGACATGTTTCACATTTAAAAAAATATTGATAAATCCTTATACCTTTAATTTTCATCATTTAAGACAAATAATATATTCCTCTATGGCCATGATGAGAGAATAAACTATAGCATAAGAGGTTATATAATTTTAGTCATAATGGGGAGTTCACTCATCAGTTAAATTTAATACTGTAACTTAGTGCCTCAGTCTAAGTACCCATATCGTATCCATAATTTAGGAGCATAGAGCATCAATCTGACATACTAAACCATACCATATATTTGTGGGGCATAGATCATCAGTATAGCCTGACCTAAGGAGAGGATCCTCAGTCTAACCTCCTAGTAATATCATACATTAGTAGGAATAGAGAATTATTCTATCCCAAAATAAGGATGTGAGACTTCTATATAACCTCCTTGTCTTACCACTTATTCATGTGCACATTCCTCATTAACTTTTTAAAAATTTTACCATTTTACATTTATCATTTGATTTAATATGGATGGGATAGACCCTTAATTTAAACCATGGAATAAAACAGCAAAACCAAATACTCATTTGAAATAATCTTGAAGCCACCCATTTTTTTAAACTAGGGTCTTCCTCTTTGAATAACTAAACCGTTCCTCAAGGATTTCATTTATATTTAAAACAATTCATATTAATCATTAATTCATTTTCACAAAAGGGAAAACACTCCCTCATTTCAAATCATAATTTGAAATATATAAAGAAAACCACTTTATAAATCACATTGAGTCCAATGACTCATTTTAAAACATTTCCCACATTCAAAACATCAAATTCTTCTTTTAAATACATAACATGATCAAATCAAAAAACACACCATTAAAACCATTTCTAAAACCCCTTGAGAATTTCAAAAGACTCGAACAAAATTATTCAATTTCCCCCTTTTAACCATACCCATAAACCAATTTAACCATTATAACATATTCATTTTCATAATTTCCTTATGTCAATGTTTTCCCATTAAACTCACCAATTCCAAGGGTTTGGAATTCCACATGGGTAGCCCTAAGTCCCATCTAAAATCATCAATGAACCCAATGGGGTCAGTAAAGGGTTTCAAAACTCAAACTAAGGTATGATTTACTTTCCTTATCTAGATAAAAAACACAACAAAACTGTACATTGTCACAACCACATACAAATATAAAAAATCTACATTATGGAGAAAATATTCAAGACCACCTAACTTGTACTTGTAGACAACCAATCATCCACAATAATTCCTTGATTCATAATAAATAAGACTAAAACACAAAGATGAATAAATCCATGAAAGAAAAAGGGTTAAGATATTCAAAAGGATAAGAAACAACACACTAAGCCTCTTCTAGAAAATGTAAGGAAATAGAGTTTAAGAATTACCCATAGCTTCAATTTTTACTAAATGAAAATAAAAAATCCTAATAATTGAAGGAGAACAATCCATTGGAAGTATACAAGGGTTTGGTTTTTGACCCAAGATACTGGAGGAGTAATAGGAGAGAAATTCAGAGAAGAATCATTTAATTCAGAGAGTTAGAAATGAGAAATTCCCATTTTTTAAGGGCCACATGGTTTATCCACAGAATTTTACAAACTATTCTCTAACCATGAGGCTCCCTATGTTAAAGAGGGGCCAACCCACTTGGTCACCTTAGAGAACCTACATAGTTTGTAATATCATGTGGCACCCATGTGAAAACCTCTTTCCGAGAGGAGTCATGGATACATGGTTTCCCTTACAAGGTGCACAATTCGTACTAACCATGTTCCAACCATGTGCCACACATTGTTTGTCCTATTAAATTATCATTTCATGTTATGAACCCTAGAGGCACTTCCAAAAAATCAAATAAACTCATGAACCACTTCATTATCCAAAAAAAAGGAAGTTTACCCAAAATTTAAACAAGGATTTACTTCCATTAATATTCAGTATCTTACAGTACCTCACATGGTTTAAACAAACCACGTTCTCTAACAAATATTAAACATAGTTTGGGATGCATAATTAGCACAAACTCTGTTCTAACCCTACTCCCCATGATGTTTTCTACTAAAACCAATGTTTCAAATCTTGAGGCTATTGAGACTTATTTGGGATACTACTAAACCTATCAGGCTTCAAACCACAATAAAAAAGAAAAATCTTAAGATATTAAAACTCTACAAATTCCATTCTAAATATCGGTTTGATATTTGGTCTATCCACCAAATGAAAATTCATATTTCCTATGAAATTAAAAAACCCATACATAACATGAGATCTTATAACCTACACACATTAGCACTTATCATCCCTGAGAAGCCTCAATGTAGATCCAAAATCATCACCCGACCTACGCCGGTCATTAACTCCCATTCAACTAGTACCATTTTATTTTTTATCACTAGATATGCTTTCAGAATGTAGCAATAAGCACATGGAACATGACCACTAAAATCTGAACCAATAATTGTGTTCCTCGTAAAATGAAAAGATTATTTTATATGGGTCTCATCTAATTTTTGAGACCCACATAGTTTTCAAGTTGGATTGACCAGCCTAGAGTGCTCAACACCTTAGATATTAGCTTACATGGAAAATTTTGAATCTTGTTACCTCCCACCATCAAAATAACCTAAAAAACAAATTCTTAGTGGTTCAATGACTTTATCGTCATGGTCCCTATAATACCATACCTCAACACACATGAGATAATTATAAACATGTTACCATCTCCCAGTTTCTATTTTGAATCCAAACATATTTTCCTTCTTTTCCTAGGAACAGGCTGAACATGCCAAATCTTCTTGAAAGCCCATAAAACCCCAAAAATGGTTTATAACCTTTCTAGGGATGATTATAACAAAGTTTCCACCCATTAACATCCAATTAAACATGTAAATTATAGTAAAAAAACCTCTATTTAACTCTTCTGAAAAACACTTGGCTGCACCTACTGATGTTTCTTCACTACTCGATCATAATACCTTTTCCCTTTTATGCATCCCTCGATAATATAAACACACCCCCTAAGGCTCATAACTAGACCTTATGTAAAGTACATGATTAGAATCTCATATTAATCTACCCTATAGTAACTTAAGTAAAATTAATGTTACCCTATAGTAAATTAAGAAAATTTAATGTTACCTTTTAGTAACTAATAAAAACCTCACGCTACCTTTCAAAAGGGGAGAGACAATAGAAAAAGGGTATAATTTTATAATGAATGAATCACAGTTGATTTACATCTACCCAAAAACCATTATCACACACCAACACAAGCATCAAAACATCATGAGCACTGATCTCCCTCAGGTCAACCTAAGCTATCTCAAGACTATAAATGACTTTTGGTTTCCAGAAGAAGTATTTTTGTGATTAAACCTAGAATTCATCAAGTAGTACAAATGTTTTCATCCCCACCAATTCACTAACATCATGAAACCACAATGATCACTGAATAATTAACCTTTCGTATACCAGATCTCCCTCTCATGAGGGTTTCATCCTTAGGTCAACATTTTGTTCCCCACTTTAACAGTCTCTTAGGAAGAACTTTACTAAAAAAAAAAATTTATTCCCATAGAACATGCTCCATAAACCACCGAACATAGCTTCTGTATGTGGATATCATGCTTATACCAAGCTCTAAAATAGAACTCCATCCATTTATAAGCATAACTAGAATAGTTGAGCTCATAGATGGACATGTGACACTCTTCCCAAGTCATGATCCAATATGTTATTAGTACTAGACAATAAATTCAGGATTATAACTTAGACTTGTGGTATTACAGTGCCATATCATTTTATAAAGTCATCCCTATCACTGGGATAACTCATTTTTCTCTACACAACTTGGTTATTATACTCTAGAAGTCACCAGTAAACATAGACTTCAAGAAATCAAGACCCATTTCCAAGAAGTTTAGAAACAAAACTTGACAAGGTTTTACTAGATTACATCACTCAAATTCCTTTGAGACTTTAATGATTACCACCAAACCACACACAGTTCTTTGTTCCACTTTTTACTCAAGGGGAACTGCATGTGATGACATGTACTACCTTGATATTTCATAAAAACAATATGAAAACCCATTTTGATTCATTCATAATCCAAAAAAACCCATGGATTCATAGTATATGATAGCCTACAAAAAGATCAACCTAGGGTCTCATTATCCCACAAAACAATTAACCTTGTTGACAAATTATTATGTTGTACATTACCAAAATTATATTTACATGACCTACTAAATGGGAAACCATTTCCTAGGCATGGAATTTCATTTAAACTTCAGAATCCATGATGCTCACATATCTATCAGTTCTGAACTTAGTGCACAACCACCTACCTATCCGGGGTGTCTTTGCTTAAACTAAGAGCCCTACCCAAGCCCAAATGATATATGAATGAAACTCACCATGCCTGAAAAATCAATGCTGAAAATTTCGAATGATTTTTATTCCTAAGGGAGCTACCATAATTGTGATAAAACATCACTTTAGCATAATGAATCTAATCCTATGCTAGGTTAATTCCAAAAAGGTCACTAGAATTTCTTTATTAACCTTTAGATCCGATGTAAAAAAATAAAACAAATGAGACTCCTGGGAAACATCCACATTCTCATTCATGAAAACTTTAAAGGACACTATAGAACTAACCCTCACACTAGGTCCGTAGATATGACCATGAAAAAAGGGTTTTATTAAACCCATTAAACCAATTCACATTTTATAAAAACATTATAGAGGCTCAGGTAAATGAAATGTTAAGTACTTGTATAGAGGAAAACGTTTTATAAACTGTACTTGAAACTTTACTTAAATGGAATCTCAAATAACACTGGGAAATTATATTATAAATTCTTTCAAACATTATTTATCTATAATTTCTCACCACTGTTCTCAATTAAAGAAAATTTAAATCACAAGATATAGAGGAAAACACCCTTTAGGTTGTAACTAGAATTTTAATTAACTTATTCCATGCAACAATGAGACCCAAAAACAAACAAAAGGTGTTTTATCAAATTAATGGGATAAATTAAGTATGATGTCACCATAAACTAAAATGAAACACCACATGAGTGTCTATAAATATTTTTAATAACCATAAAATTTAATATAAATATACCCCCAATGGGTTATGTACTAAGGCATGTATAAATAAATTTGACAAATGAGGGCCAATTCATGAAAACCTGGGTTCAATTATATAGTTATCCATCCCCAATATATAGAGGAAATGATCTAAAAATGAAAATTGGTATACCATTTAATTTAAACCCATTAATATTTAATTCATTAATGATTTAACACACCCTTGTTGGATTTATTTAATAGGCATAATATTCCAAGACCAACCTACATGGGTCAAGTTGGGAATATAAGGATTCAGTTAAATGGGTTGTCATTCCCATGTTATAGAGGTACAAGACTATATAAGTTTCAGTTGACACATCATTTAAATGGAATTAATCACTGATCATTTTGATTTATTAATAAAGAAAACATTAAATTACTTTAACCTTTAAGGATTTTATTATACAATTATATAATGATAAAATAAACATATAAGTATCAAATCATGAATTTAAGGATTCAGTTATACTAGAAAAAATTCCCAAGTTATGGAGGAAACCACTCTATAAGAAAAAATTGGAATCCCATTAAACTAATATCCAGAAGAAATCACATGAATTTGTTAAAAAATATCAAATTTCCTTAAGATGTATGTATTCCATTCAGGTTAATTTATTAACTATTTTAAGGATATTTCATTTCTTTAATTAAATTCAGGTTGCTTAGATAGAATGAAACCATCAAGATATGTGGGAAAATTTTATTTATGTTGATATAGAAAATTTATTTAACAAACCATAAAACATAACTATAATAAGAGAAGATTTCACATAAGATACAATGCAGACATATAAGGAAAACTATCACACAAGCATGGTATACAAAAAAGGTTTCTAATGGAATGTAAATCCTATTTTCTTATGATCATTCATGAACACACTTCATTTATTTCCATAATGTACTAAGAGGTAAATACATTAAATAAATAATAAAAGGAAAGAAAAAAATATTTACTCCAAGTGAAATAATAATAAACTATAATAGAAAACAACAAGAACAATAATCCCATCTCTGATAAATTTATATTTCACCCATTTATGGGCTATCCATTCCAGTAGTTAGGGTTTGGCTTAGTGGTAAGCACCCCTTAAATCTATATGAAAAATGGGGGTTCAAAACCCATTGGGCGCAGGTTACTATAGCGTACTGTAGCAGCGGCGACACTGTAGCAACAACGGACACTATAGCAGCGACATGGCACTGTAGCGGCGGCAGAGCACTATAGCAGCGGTGGGTACTGTAGCAGTACTATTCACAGAATGGCCTTTGGGCCAAAAAAATGGGCCTACGGGTCATGTAATGGGCTAAATGCCCACTGGGCCTTCAGGCTATGTAATGGGTCTCCCTCTACCCAGTTAAAGAGGTCTTTGCTTTGCTTTAATAATAAAATGAGGCTTCGGCCCCAACCTTTAAAAAAAATGGGCTATCCATTCCAAGACATGATCTATTTACCAAGTCTTGACACATTTATAGTCTTCTATTTACTATTCCAAAATTGTAATATAATATAAAAAAACTTATGATACCACTTTATGACATCCCAAGCCTAATCCACTCACAAGTAACCAAACTCGAGGGTCCATATGGCCTCAAGAATGCCTACCCATATGCCAAATCCCACAGACTAGTAGAAAGGGTTTAATAATGGTATTTTTTTGTGACTACACCCTCTAGATTAGAACTAAAAACAAAAAAAGATTATATAAAATGAAATTATAGTGTGAGATAATAATAACCGAGAACCAGATAAGTGATAATAAAATACAATCATACATGAGTATAACATGATTCATGTATAACACAACCATGAATAAAAAAGTAATACATAGAAAAGTATAAAAGGACAACATAATAAATAAATAAAATACCCAACTCATAAAGGTAGTTTGAGTATACACTCATCCCATTACTCATACATCATTTTAGAGCCCAAAACAAGCAACAATAAGAGGCACGATCCATGGTCCTAACCTATAGCCATGAGATCTTCTTGAGTGCCGTATGGAGGCCCAAAAATGGTTGTGTGTAAAACTCAGTAGGAAACAACCAATTATATATAATGAATTTCTAGTCTATGAGTATAAAACATAATAGAGTGAAGTATATACATAAGAAAAACAATAAAGTGGAGTTAAACTAGGGAATACACATTCTTCATCCTAATTCAGATTGTATATAATCATATGGATAATAAAGTATCCATATGACCCATCTCTATAACCATAGGAATCTAAGAATAAGTAGAAAAGTAAATACAAGGATTAATCCAAGGAATTCCAATTTTTGAAATGGATCTAATTTTTCTAAGGAACAAGTATAAGGTAATCTCTGGATAGAATTGATCGAAATCTCATGAGATGATATGAGGTAATCCATTTCCAAGGACATCAATCCAAATATTTGGAGATCATCCCAAGAATTCCAATTTTGTAGATTTTGGTGATGAATCATAATTTTTCATCCCGTTTCATTTATGAATGTATGAAATTGATCAGATCCAATGTGGGATTACCCCATATCACTCACATCAATGAATTATGTGGCATCAATCAAGTTCACACATGGAATTCAAAACTAGAATACAAGTCTTACCCATGGAATGACTCACCATTACCATAACTAGTCTCATTATATTAATCATACTCAAGGATGATAATATAAAAAGAAAAATTTAATCAAGTAGTTCATTCAGGTTCAAGTCCTCACATTAAAATTATATCAAAATTTATTAAATTATAAGTCTTAAGTTTCATGTACATGTTCCAAAAATTATCTCATTTAAAAAGGGTTTCAAAATTTAGGAACACTAATAACTTAATTAATATATTCCTTGGTGTCCATGGAAATAAGTCATAAGTTTCAAAGCATTCCATGCAAGGAATCCAACACATTCATTGAATAATTCATAAGCGCATGTAAGGAATTCTTCATAAGGATTTTATTAAGTTAAACCAAAACCTTAGAGGGTTCACCCAAGGTATCCCATAAGGTACTTATATCATTTGATAATTAAATTAGTCCATTTATTTTAAAGTTTTCATAACAAGAAAAGGGACCTGAGATCTATCATTTTTATGACATCCAAAGGTCTACACAATAGTTCAATTATTTATGTGACATTGCAAACACAACCTAAGGGGTGGATTCATTAATTAGTGTATAGTAACATGGGGATTTACTAAGTTCCAATAAAAACACACCTTATGAGGTGTTTTGATTACATAAAAGGTAGGGGTTCTATGGGCATTAAGTTGAACTCACATTATGTGGTGGTCTGAGTTGAGGATACCAACCTCAAATGGTGTAAGTGTGGACTATACTACTTCTCAGTTAAGATTTAGGTAAAAATTTAAAATTATTACAAATTCTAGGATCAACATAAGGAAATTTCAGCGTATGGTACAATGCAAATTTTTATAAATGAATTTTTTTTTATAGAAAAGCATATAGACCACCTACCTCATGCTTAAGAATATTTACTTTTCTGGTATTAGTCCTTGATTTGTGCTATAATAAGTAGAATTAGAAAGTATAGAAATGTCATGTAAATTAGAAATAACTCATATAAATAACATAAGGAAACTAGAAAACAAAATAAACTAATAAAGGAAGATATATGAGGCATAAAATTAATGAGGGATATTGATCTTAAGTGTTGCTGTTCGATTCAACCCAAAAATAAAGGCAATCGCCTATGGAAGAAGTGTGGAAGAGAAAGTACATGCGAGAGGATTTTTTGAGAGAATGGGGAAGAAAAATGGGGTGGAACTCATTTAAAAGTGGAGGATTTTTTTTTATCTTTTCTACTTTTAGTGAGGCACACAATTTATTTTTATGGTTAGAAAAACCGTGCTCTAACTGTGAGGACTCACTATCCGAACATACACCCATATAACATGGTTAAAACACATGTTTTGAATAACTATGTGCCAAATGTGTGGGTCCCATAGAAACTCTTTAGTAAACCACACATTTTTCTATAACCCATAACATAGTTTAAACAAAACATGTGCCTTAAAAAACAAACTTCATTGTTTGGGGTTCATGGTTAGTACTAACTTTGCGCTAACTGTGTTTCCCAAGATATTTTATCCTGAAACTGATTTTTAATGCATCAAGCTCCCAATAATTATCCATGATCATAGTAAACCTATCAGTCCTCAAACTACATAAAAAAACAACACTTTAAGGTGGTCAAACTCTCGAAATTCTGTTCCAAAGATTAGTTTGAGATTTTGTCTTAAAAAAATGGAAACTCTAGTTTCCTATGAATTCAAACACCCATAAAAGACATGGGATCTTACATAAGGGATCTATAAAAGAGGAACTATGTCATAGATTAGTCAAGAAAAAAGTTATCCAATCACAAGTACCACACACATCAAGCAGTTATGGGATATCAAAGAATCTAAGAGATTTTACCAAAGTGAATCCATAAACTAAAGGAATAGATTGCATGAGATCTACCATAGGTCTTAAAGTGAGACAATCCTATACCTTACCCAATTGACCAACCGACCAACCTACATTATGTCCCATCATTAACCACCCAACTAGACTGCACCCAACCCCATCACAATGACACACCCCATCTATCCCTATCACTAACTAGATGGTACCCTAGTAGCACATGACTATCTAGAGTACCATAAGTATAGAATCCCACTTCACTACCCAAGTTCCCATGAACAAAGTAAATAAAGGGTGAGTAAAAAATCAATGAGCACAATTGATGATAACCATAATTACTAAACATGGAGTAATATAAGCCTCATAGATCATATCAAATTACTCACCATCACCTCCAGCCCGCTATCAAAAAACAACCCTGAGTACATAACCATGAAACAATATGAAGTACAAATCATTCCCCAAGGTCAAAAATACATGAAAATAAAAACCAAATAGGTTTTAAGTGGAGCTTTCACACAAACACACACACACATTTGGAAAATATGTTAAAGGTGTCAAACATTCCTTTTAAATATTTTTTAGAAACCCAAAGAGAAAAACCTATTTTATAGTTGAACTCATATAAAATTACACACACTGGTATTTATCTAATTTAAAAAATTCACATATTCTCATGTGAATTTGTACAAATAAATAAATAAATATATGTATACCCATGAATATATATAGAACCATTGTGTGTGTGTGTATATATTAAGAGACATTTTATAAAACATTCATTTTCTTTAAAACCTAATATTAAAATACTTTTCTGATACTTGGAATTTCAATACCTATTTGAATACATATATATATAATTTAAAAAAAATAAAAAAAATCCATTGTAAAATCCATTTTAAAAATTAATTTAAATATTAGTTATGAAAAAAGGGCCAAACCAAACTCTGAATTTTATTTCTAGAGAAAAATAGGGTCAAAGAAATTTAAATATATCAATTAATTAAAAATAAATATTTCAAAAATTTTAGAATACTTAACATTATTCAAAATAAATAGTACTAATGAAACATCATCAAATAAAATTTAAAAATTATACATATGACTAATTAATTAAATAAAAACATTATAAACATCAAGAAATAGCATGTAATTAAATTTAAGTCCTAAACATGGGAAAAACTACCTCAAATCAAGAAGAACCGATATGTGGAGATCCAAAACATGTATCCTTTGATGGAGGACACCAAACATGGTATAATGAACCCAAGAAAACCCTAAAAATAAAGAGAACCTGAAAAATCCCCCAACCCATAACCCATAGGGTTAGACTATACAAAAATTGTGAGGGGGAAAGGTAAAATCACAATAATAAGGAGGAATAAGATGATATTAATCCATAACATGGAAGAATAATCCAAGAAACATGGAGAATATAGAGAAAACACCAGAGTAATAGGTAGTTGGGAGAAGGGTGTCCACACACAATAGGTTTCAGCTCTGGTGGTGTTGTATGTGAGAAAGGGATAGGGGAGCAGGTCATATAAGAGGGTGCGATTAAAGTGAGTTATGAGGGATATGGGATCTAGGGGAAAGGGAATCCATGTGAGGTAGAGGGTCACATGGGGGGGGGTGTGAGGAGGGCTATCCAACAATGGGGGTATCTTGGTTGAGAGGGAGTGTGGGAGGTAGAAAAGTAAGTAAGAAAAAAGTAGAAAAAAGAAAAAAGAATAAGAATAAGAAACTAAATTACAATAATTTTTTAAAATTTGGGAGTAGAACATGGTTTCCCCCCACATAGTTTATTAAACCATGTGGAAACCACACCTTATATATGGGGAACTCAAAAACACCTCGCATGTGATCCCTAGGAGCCTACATATTTTAATAAACTACTCACTAATCGTACACCCCTTTAGAACTTAAAAAAATTAAATGTTTCCTAATTTTTTTGGAAACTCCATATAATATGAAATAATATTAAATGATATTAAATAATTTAATAAATAAAAATTCGGGTGTGGCACTTTCCATTTGTTTTGTAAAGCACCACCTCATGCCATGAAAGTGTCGAGTAGAGGTTCCCCCTCTACTGGGAAGATGAATCATGGTGTGAATCCTCTTCTATAACTGTAAACTAGGAAGATAACCTATTTTTCTACGAGATTTGGGGAAATATTTCTAGGGGCCTTGTTTTAGGAACCCTCACATGTTCCTTTGTTTTTTGTCCCTCAAATAGATGGGGGATATCCCCTTTGAAACTATTCTTCTCCTCCCTTTGATTGATTTGATTAAGATCATTTAGGGATGGTTCATCATGTGGAACTAAGGTAAAATACCTCCCTCTATTTAACTTTTTATTTTACTCTTTTATGCTTCATTTTTAGTTTGGTTAGCTAATGTTAAGATTGCATATTTCACCAAATAGCTGTTGTAACATCCCCAAATGATAAAGGGTTAAATGACTAAATGATATGACTCATGTCAACAAAGTACACCTTCCTTTTCGGGAGCCTGCCTGATTAGAACTCCACAGTTAAGCGTGCTTGGTCTGGAGTAGTGATCAGGATGGGTGACCTTCTGGGAAGTTTCCCAGGATGTGTGTGAGTGAGGACAAAGCACACTGGAAAGGACACGTGTTGGCCTGTGAGGACTGTCATTAGTCAGATGACCAGTTCAGACATGTGGGTGGACCCTGGGGTGGGACCCATGTGTTTGTGGGGCAACTGGTGGTACTTGGGGGGCCAGGACCTGATGACCATGTTAAAGGCGGGGTGGCTATGCTGTCACCGGGACCCGGTTGTCACATTTGGTATCAGAGGAGGAACCCAGCCTTAAGTGCACGGTGCACTGCCTGGGTTGTGATGTAGGGCCCACAACGAGGGCATTGTGCTCTAAAGGGGGAGTGATTGTAACATCCCCAAATGATAAAGGGTTAAATGACACGTGTTGGCCTGTGGGGACTGTCATTAGTCAGATGACCAGTTCAGGCATGTGGGTGGACCCTAGGGTGGGCCCCATGTGTTTGTGGGGCAACTGGTGGTACCTGGTGGGCCAGGACCCGATGACCATGTTAAAGGCGGGGTGGCTATGCTGTCACCGGGACCCGGTTGTCACAGCTGTGATTTTTTTTTCTTGGTGGGGATTTCATCTGAGGCTTAAAGAGGATGTCCTGGGAGGGACAATTCAAGATTCCATGAGTCATTTTCAATAAGGTGTGTTTCCCAATGCTTTATTTAGGATTTTTTTGAAAATTTTGGTTGAAATTGGACATCAATTCAACTTTTTTAATTCAGGGATTTCCTTAGATTTGGTCTGAGTTCATGTACGGAGGGGACCACATCCCGTTTCTCATGGTTTCAGTATTTTTGGGTCATATTTTGAGTTTAGTGTCAATTATTATAATTTTGATTATTAGTTTTTAATGTTTATTTAATTAATTTAATAGTGTTTATTGACAATAAATATGTTCATGGACATAGAGGAGGTCAGAAAAATCTTGGTATAAATTATTTGTAAATTACTAAAGGTTGGTGGACTTGGATTTATTTGAGTCTCTTGGTTATTTGATGATTTTATATCCATATGACTCATTGGTATTATATTTATTCACACTGCATGTTTAGTGTGAGTTTATCTATAATGTTTGGATGGGATCATGTCATCCATATAGTCAACATGGACCATATATTGTGCTAAATAGTTTAATGGTGGCACCTTGGTTGAAAAGTGCCGATAAAACTTCCTATGGATTTTTAAAGGAATGTTTTGGGTTTTGAAAAGTAAAATAAACCCCCCTTTTAAAATATTTTTTAAAAATGGGGTTTTGGTTAAATAGAAATTTAAATAGGAAATTATATATATTGTAATGGGTTTTGAAATGGTATTTCAAAATATAAAATGGGTTTTTTAAAGAATGTTTGACAAGATTTTTCCAAGGGCCTAGCATCAGAAATATAGAACATGATGCCTTTTTTAAATTATTTAAAAAAGGTATTTTTATTGGTTTTTAGGGAATGTATATAAGGTCTTGGTTTGAAAGTGTTTTAATCCATTTGAATGAGTTTATAGGTTATTACCTATCTTCTAAACCATGTGTAATCATATTGATTATTGATTTTGGTTTCCTTGTATGTATGTTGATACATGATCTGGTATGTTGTGTGTGTAGCCTTGTGAAAACCATGTTTTGGTATCAAAGGGCTGTATTGGTCTGGTTGGATGGAATATAACACTTATAGTTATGATATGTGTATTGGGATGCATTCAAGATGTGGGACTAGGTCCTAAGAGACTAGATATTTGGTGGTTAGTTGGTGAACTGGGAGATGGTTCACGTGCCCTATTTATTATTGCTTGTGTGTATTTATCAGGTGCTTGTGAGAGGAAAAATGTTAGTGTGGGATAGGAACCTAAGTGTAAAACTTACTATTAATGATACATTTTATCAGGATTTCCATGGGAGAGATGGTATCTCCATTATTTATAATGGCTCGGTCATCCATGAGTGAGATGGTTGAATTGAGTAGTGATGGCTGAACATGAGTGACATGGTTGGGCCTGAGATGAAGAAGATCAAATTTTCAGGAGTGAGATAGGATTTGAGTTTCATTCATGGTGCTGGAAGACATGAGTGATATGGTTAATCCATTGGAATCCATGAGTGATATAGTTGGTCCATGGATGTTATGTATTTCCTTAACTTGTGTGAGAAGGTAGTAGTTAGTTGGTGATGTGGCCTATCTTAAGTGAGAGGGGATAGTCAGATGATGGTATGAGCTTGGATGCGTAATTATACCCAAACCTACATCTTCAATTATGGGTTAAGGACTCAGTATGACACCTTACCCTACATATTTTGGTATGGGTTGGTTTGTGTTATATACAGTTGACTTCTTTCCCGCATGGAGATAAAGAAGGTAGGATCAAATGTCGTAGTGTCCTAGTTGGAACATGATGACCTAACTTGTGTGATTGTTTATAAATTGTGTGTTATGTTTCCAAGTGGGTGTGTTTCAAAAACATGACTGCACTCCTTATACATGTGTTTTATGTATATCCACTTGATAACAAAAACACTTAGTAATTTTGAGGAATTTGGGATACCTACTGGGTCATTGGATTCACCCCTACACATGTACATGACATGGGTTTTAATGTACAAGGGTAAATTGTCATGTTTCCTCTTAGGGACATGAGTATTACTTAGAGATAGTAACATGTTTCAATTAGAAGGTCATGGAGGTCATGTATACGATATGATTTTATGTGAGTGGGGAAGAAGGCTGTGTATTTTTATTTTCAATTATCATTCAACATATACAGGATAATATGCTTATTTATTTATATATGATTCATGTTATGCTATGTTTATATAATATTAATCTATTATGTACTTCTTAATCATATATATAGAATTAATTATTTCTATTATGGACTTTGGGGGCTTTTGGGGTGCCCTATTTTTTCCTACAGATTTTTGGGGATGTCCATTATAAGTAAAGGTCATGCCAAATTTTGATTGATTTGAGCATGAAACCCAATATTTATTTTATAGGGTATAGTATTACCATTACTATCTTAGGCACTCACAACTAGTTAACAACCTATTTTGTATGGGGAGGCATGCTTGAAATCATGTAGTGTCCTTTCTCAGGTGTTGTTCTGAAGATCCAGGCCAGGGAATTACAAATTTGTATCAAAGCATGTCTTAGGATGAGAGAAAGTAGGTATTGGAAGAATTAGTATATCAAGACTTGGGTGGAAGATCAAGATCATGTCCAAACAACATGACATTGTTTGACACCCATGTTTCTAGGGGAAGTCCACTATTGGGACAAGGCACCATAGGATGAGTGAGGTATTGGGTTGGACTAAGAAACCCATGTGGGATGGATGAGGCTCATGATAGGTCATAGGGATCTGATGGGATCCAATGATTTGTTCTTGTATCATGATAGTGGTATTCTAGATGTATGATTCATGCACCTATGGGTTGTGCTGTTTTACATGATGACTCACTAGAATATATTATCAATTGATAAAATTATAATATAATAGATTCTTTATTAATTAAATTATATGGGTTAATTATATTAATTTGGATATAATGTGCCTATTTTTTTATTTTGATTCTGATGTTTTGCTTGGCCTTATTAAAGAAATGGTTTTCAAGATGGTTGAAGTTTGGGGGAAAACCTAGTTTTGAAGGAAAACTCATGCAGTGGCCTAAGGTGTGCCTGAAATAGTTTGGGATTTTATAGTTTTGAGAAATTCAGAGGAAAATGGTTTTTGAAATTTTATTATAATGTAATTTTGGAAACAGTATTAGTTTTTAGTAAAAGGACTTTCTATACTAGGTATTTTGGGTGATTTAGATTTCGGTGAAAGGCCATGGATGATAAGGGGTGTTTTGAAAAAACTTGGGTGATTTATAGAATGTGTAAAATGATTTTAATGTGTTTTTAAAATAACTGATCAGTACCGGTGTAAAATATGTCTGTTTGGATATTGTTATTTATCAAGAATGACCCAGGTTCTTGAATGATGTGCTCGGATTTTGTGGTGTATTGTGTGGAAACTGTCAAGTTTAACTAGAGAGTGTGTTTGGGCTAGTTGATCTGGTGTGTAGAGAGAAATAGGTGCATATGTAGAACAGTTTGCTGGATCTTTTGTGTTTGAATAGGAGAAGACTATGTGTTGGATTAGATGTTTTGTAGTTATGTCAAAGTTGTTTTGAAAGGGTCTCACGAGATGATCTCTTGAGATGGATGTTGTTAGGCTCAGGTAATAATATGTGTGTTGATGGTTTTAGGTATCAGAACCCTAGTGTGCTTTTGGTTGTCTCAAAGCTTGAACCGCTTGATGTGCATATGATGAATCTATGGTTTGGTGTATCTAACTAGGTGTTTTGTAGGAAGGTCAGCGTGTACAAGCTTAGTGTTTGGAGTTATACAATAGTTTTTTTTGTAAAGACCCCAAACCTCATAACCCCGGGTTAGTGGTTAATTTATTACATTAGTACTATATATAAGTGATCACATCCCAAAATATATAATGGTTTATTAGTCTTATAAAACTATATATATACTTTAATCTCACATTACGATTAAAAAAATAAAATACAACATTGTATTTTATTTGAGAACACCATTATTTCCTTTAGAATATATCTTTATGGAAATCATATTACATTTCCTAAAATCCTAGGAAAAAGAAATATAAGAAAGGGGTTTGCTCAGATTCTTAGCAAGGGTAAGCACACAAGAAAATCTAATAAGTCATAAATAATATGGAAATAATAAACAATGATCAAATAATGCCATATAAATAATCACATGAGCTAGAAACTCATATATTGATATCAAAATAAAATAAAATAATCACATGGAAATCAATAACTGATTTTATAATAATGGAATGTATAATGATAAACATATGAAACATACCATCAAGGCCTTGTTCCAAGACATCTAAAAATACCGTTAAGACCTTATGCCAAGAAATCTTCATAAATGTGTAAGGAATCAACCAACACCCAATATAGTTTGCATCATGATACCTATTGATGTATAGAGGGGCTATAGTGATATCAAAACTTCACTTAATATTTCAAATTCATTCATCATATGAAATGGGTGAATAACACTGAAAAACATTATAAACATGAACATTTATATTGGAAAAATAACATATGAAATGTAAATATTTACCTTAATAAAACTAATCATAATATAAATATAAAAATAAGAAGGATGATATAATTATAGAATATCCTCAGTTTAGAATAAGTAAAATAAAGGGTTTTTTTCATGGATGAATAGAAATACAATAAAATTATTATTAAAAATACTCTTGAGTAAAATACACTTTTCCCTTTGAAACACAATTTTAAAAACTAAAAATTTATAACATATTAGGAAAAATGTTTTATTTGAAATTAATCATGGAAAATTATAAAGGAATCTTAAAAGCATTGAGTGTTTATGATTTTGAGAAATTCCATTCAAGTCGATTTTGTTAAAATAAATATCTCTTTAAAATTTTTGGTAAAAAGTTAATAAGTACCTCGTTCAGAAAACATAATAAATTCATTTTAATTTTTAAAAAAATTAAATAATGGATAAAAATTTATTTAAAAAATCATATAAGAATATGAATAACCTTTTTTAATTTTTTTAGAAAACATGTACATGGAAGAAAAAGGTTTTTTGACCGAAGAGAGAAATAAATTTGATTTTACTTAAAATTATATTTTCAGTATCTTAGGTACTTAAGTTGAGTAAAATTAAAGGAAAACACATACTCTCAAGAAATAACTAGATAAGAATAAAATATATTGGGTTTAATATATAAATATCAAATAATACTCCTAATATAGACTTCAACATAAAAAATCACGAATAATGATGATATTGTGAAATAAAACCTTACCGCTTTGGTAACTTTTGAATCATAAACCCCATGAAATAATAAATTAAAATGAAACATTAAATATGATGAATATAAAATATTCATGATATTATATATCAAAAGGGAATTATATACTCCATTAAAAATAAATAATTTTTGAGTATGGAGTATGTCTCATGAAAGTAAAAGTGAGACAAGAAACCCTTAAAAAGAGAACATCAGTAGAGTGAAAATTAATCAATGAAGTGATTATCTATAAGAAATTTAAATTCAAAAAAATTTGGAAATAAAACATAATATAATAAGAGGTAATTTCACACATAATCATGTAATAACATATTCAATGATGTAGAAGCATAACCTAATGATTGGATATTGAGCTAAGAAACCCCTTATAACTTAGTAAATTTCATGTCCAATCCCCTTGGATAAAATAATTTTAATAGAAACATAAAATACCATAAATTTTGAAGGATTAATGATATAATATGTAAAATGGATATTATATACACTGTAGAAAATAAATTAGGTGCATAATAATAAAATATGCCCCAATGAAAGGAAATTGAGACGAAATCCTTTATCTCAGGTTTGACTTACTCCATATACATATGAAAATCTTGTATAATATTTATATATATATTTATTATAAATCTATTCATGAACCATAATTATATATATCATATTATATATTATTTACTTATAATATTTTATCACATGTTTATTAACAATTCATTTTTAAAATCACTATTTTGGGCAATAACTGCTTCATTTTTCATGTATTTGGGTTTGGTAGTTTAGGTCCTTTTATTTTTATCATGGTTAAATAATATAAAAAATTTAAAAAATTATATAAATATCATATATTTTCATTATATAAATATTTATAGTTATTTATAAAATTTATATTTAGAAAAATGAATTACATCGTTCATAGAGACGGTAGGTCGTATGTAAGCCTGCAAACTATTTTCATTTTTTGACAGATGGAATGAAATAAAGATAAATAATAAATAAACCTTTAAGAATCATTATTATATGATATATATCATATATACTCATTAAATCTATCCTTATTACAATACAATTAAAATGGAAATGGAAAAAAAATCATGTTGCTTCTCGGAGGTGGTAGTCCAAACATAAGCACAAGAGACTTTATTATTTTTTAATAAATTGGAAGGTAAAAAGGTAGATGTGATAATAAAATTATAGATGTATAATTATTTGATATGTATCATATATAAAAATTTAAAACATCATAATAACCATCCATGAAATATGGTGATGGAAATTGAATTGTATCGCTACATGGAGACAGTAAGCCGTACATAGGCACAAATGATACTTTCACATCCCATTTAATGGGAAATAGGGTACATAATGGAGATTTTATAATTTTAATAACATTAATTATATTTATTACAATAAAAATTTTATTTTATGATAAATAACATATATTTAGAAGAGGTAAATAAGAATTAAAAAATAGAGTGATTGGTTAAGAAGATTACTTGTACTTTGAAAGAACTCATTTAAATCTCCACTTAAGGATCCTAGGGATGATGTTTTGGGAATAAAATAACCTCTATAACGAGTAAAATAAAGTATTTAAGGGATATTGGTAGGGTATGATCAATATATAAGGCTCAAAGTGGTGTAAACTTGAAAGAGAGGAGGTTCCTTTTATAATTGAGGTGAGGGGACCTTTTGGAATCTCTTAAAAAAATTAAAATATAATAAATTAATTCTATATAAAAAGGATTCCAAGTGGATTTTGATTCAAAGATATGGTATTATGGGTTTCAAATACCCTTAAATTTTAAAATTTTTATTCGTTTAAGTGGGTTTTTAGACTTTATATTTTGGTTTAACCCCTTAATAAACCTATGTTAACATTAATTGCAGTGAAATGTTTTTCACTCTTAATGGGCTATAATTTTAAATATAAAGTGAAAATTAGAAAATAAATGGAAAATAGATTAAATTTTAAACCATATAATATAATCATTTTCCTATTTCATGATTTTATTAGTTTTAAATAATTTAATAATATATTATTGTGATAAAATATCATTAATGTCTATTTTGACACTATTCATTTAATTTGACATAAGACACACAAAAATATTGGAATTTAAATATAATACTTTAAAATAACAAAGATATGTCATATTCATAAATAAAATTTGTGTAACTCTATAACTCATTGAATTTATATTAGTTTTAATATTTTTAAAATCATTTATTATATTTTTTTATTAATTAAAGAAATACTACCTCGTTGTTGTATAAGAATTTATGGTAATTACATAATTATTAAAAATTTGAAATAAAATTTTATCATTAAAATTATTTAATATATCTTAAAATATAAATTAATATTCATTTATAAATTTATTTTTTCCCTATATGAAAATATAAGAGATATTTAAAACCAAGAGAGTGACTTTTTGTAACTTCCATTGATTTAAATATTATATTATTCATTTTTAGGGACAAGTGTCCATTAAAAAATAAATTTTGAGACTAAGGTGATAAGGGTATAACTACCTCAATATAATAAGAATTAATATGAAATATTTATGACCTCATCACTTAGTTTAACCAACATTTACCAAATTTACTGTTTATTGGGGCGAAAATTTTTATCATGGTCACTATTCATATTGACAAAAAATAAAGGGACCTAATTAAAAAATTTGGAACTCATGATTCAAAAATATTTAATAAATTTTCAAGATTAAATTTCTGTAAGTGGTAGAAATTAATTTAAAATCAAAATGAAAAATGCAATGAAAAACAGTTTTTCAAAAAATGACTTTTTTATGTATAAAAATGTTTTATACCAATTTAATTCATGATTGATTCCAATGAAATTAATTGGATTATTAATAATCTAATAGAACTAATTTTAGTTTTAAATAATTTTAAAACAAAATATAATATTTTAAATTATTGAAACAAAAATATAGTTTTGTATAAAAACCAGCAATTTTCCACTATTCACTGGAAAACCAATTTTTGTTTTTTTAAAAAATCTAAACATTTCACCCTAATAAAATTTTGTTATATTTATTTAAAAAATTATATTTTATTTCTTATAAAATGAAATTTATATAAGTTTCATTAATTAATTATAATATTTCCTCCCAAAAATCAATAAAAATAATTTGTGAAGAAAACATATTTCTGAAGAAAAAAATAACTATACTATAAATTGAGTACATATTTCATAATAATAAGTCAAGGAATTATTATTGAGTAGGTCTTTTATATATATTTCATAATTTAGTTAATACTATTCATAGCCTCCAATTCAATGGCTAGGTAATAACTTTTACATTAGATAATAATATTTTAGTAGTATATTGTAGTTCACTTAAACTCGGTGTTGTATATCATGTATGCTATCAAACATAGTATTCTTTTAAAATATTTGGATGTTAAATTATACCCCCTTAAATAAATTTTTCCCTTGAAATTTTATCTTTGTCATAAAAGGATTGACCTTTGTAGAAAACCCATATCATACAGAGGGATAATAAAACTTCTTTTAAATAAGAAAAGTGAGAAACCTAAAGGTTACCTAAAATATCACATTTTTAGGTTCCCAGATTGGGATAAAATTAGCGGGAAGTTGAAATATAGACATGGAATAGAATACTAATTCCCACAGATTAATATAGAGTGATATAGAACATGGTCATGAGAATGTTAACCACCACAAACTATAAATCTATGATGAGTTAAAAGACCATTGATTCATTAGAAATAAAAGTAATAGGAAATAATATTTTTAAGATTCTTTTCTACATAGTTGTTGAATTTATTTACCATATTTACTAAGAACATAAGGGAATATTCTTACTTGAAAAATATAATTTCACCCTTTAATCAATTTTTACCATAATCTCATATTTTTCTCCAAAAAATGGGTATTAAAGATGAATTTCTTTATGTATGAAGTAATAATATACACTTCTAACAAATCACATAATCCAAAAAAGGATAGCAAGATATTACTCATATCTTTAAGCACTAAGCAAAAACAAAATGGTTATAAAAAGGTAAGAAAATTACCAAAATAAGTAAACCTTCATACGAATAAATAATACATTACTCTCCAAAATTAAATAGTAATAACCAAAGTTCAAACAAAATCATTCTATAAATAAATATCCTTTATTTTTTTAAAAATATTTCTAACTAATATTTAATCCTAAATATTATAATGATTTAATCACATATTTTTCCAAGATAAATTTAACTTTTATCTCTAATCAAGATTAGTTACTCAAAAAGTCATATACCAAAAAATGTATATGCTATAATAATATAATATCCAATATATTATAATCATTTCCATAAATAACATGAATCCACAATCCATTTTTTTTATTATTTTTATAAACCACTTTTTGGGTAAGTGGGAACCTACAAAGCTATTCAAACTTTCAGATACAAAATACACAAAATGTTATCTGACATCAAAATTCAAAAACATAATCACCACCTTAAGGACATATCCTGCCCTGAGTCATGAACCCTAAGAAGAAATTACCCATAAAAAAACCATTCACCACATCACCATCAAATGGATACAAGAGTCCAAAATCAAAAGCCATACCCAAATAAAAATTCAAAACCAAAGGCACCACCATGGGAATTGAATCTCACAAATAAAATTACCATAAAAAATATGATGACACCATCATCATCCCACATAGTATCCATCATAATGCCATCGCCATCCCTGCCAAATGCTGATCCATAACCTCCTAAGTCACCACCTCACCAAAGAGTCCAATACATTAGAGCACATCCCACCACCACACCACTTGCTCTATCAATGTAAAACCTTCATAGCATAAAGACTTTCTAAAACACAGAGCCTTGATTGCAGACCTCATCACTGAACTGATTCAAGAAATAGTGCATAGAGCCATCATCAAAGGAGAAATCTGAAAGAATGAAGAAGCTGGATAAATCCACAGCATGTCGCACTGCCCAAGAACTCTTAACGCTCCTCAGACACATCCCAAAACCCCCCTAGTATCCGATGCACCCAACTGACTTGGAAGGAAACAAAGGAACATGAAGCCAGCTAAGGGAAGAGCAACAGAGAAGGGGAAATGATGAACATAAATTTAAGATCCCAACCTTTTATCGAGTCATCTCAAGTGCATTTTTAGGTACTTTTTGAATCTTTTAAGTATCTTTAACATGGAGTAGTGGCTTGGGGTGAATTTGGGAGATCTTTTAAGGAAAACTAAAGGATAATGGGTTGTTAATGGTTTTCGAACAGATTAACAAACCCTGTGAACAAACTATGCCAAGCGTGCAAAACTAGATAGAGAGGTCCGCATAGTTTCACAAACTGTGTGACCAAACCATGCCATCCATGAAAAACTGGACAGAGGGGTCCACAATATTGGCGCATAGTTTTCCCTAACCATTCACCTCTGCCTAAGAAACCATGAACGTGGTATTTTAATTCCAAAAATCCTATCTAAAACCACCCAAACCCCCAGGACTTCCATATTATTGACCGTGGCTCGGGCTTGATGAATTATAGGTGTTTCTAAAGCCTCTTAGAGAGATTACAAGGAAATCCAAATGCTGTTCTTCAAGATTGAACACTTGGATTAAAGACCCTCTCTCCTCCCGGTTAGTGGATTTCATCCTGTTGCCTCTTCTGTTATTCCTCTATATTCCCTATGTATTTTCATAGAAGATCACCACCTTTTTCTTGGATCTAAACCTATGAGTTAAGATCTAGATCTAGGATTTTTGATCTAGATATATATTTGAAAATATCTTGATTCCATTGATCTTAATTTTGGTTTTAGGGATTTAGATTTGGAGATTTATTGATGACGTTGTGCCACTTAGATGTTGGGGATTTCCATTGAACAAACTTCAATCAAGAAACTGAGGTAGGTGGTATAAATAAAACTACTATAGTCATGATTTATGATATGTGTATGAGCTTATGAATTCGATAGATTCCATTTATAATTGAATTCATAAATTGAAGTGATTAGAAACATGGATTTGACTTGTGATTTGCCTTGGTGGTTAATTGATAATTCATCATGGAACAAATGAACAGGGTTTACCAAATTGATATTTGTTTTGGAGATTGATTTTGGTTTGAGATATTGTCTTTAAATATTTATTTGTTGTAATATGATAATTAATTGGGGGGAATTAATTATGTTATTATGTTTGGCTATATAAGATAATCAACTGTGAGAATTAATTATGTTACAAGAAGTTGACCAAATATAATTAATTGAGAGAATTAATAATGTGGCATGATCTGATCAAAGATAATTGAAAGTGAAAATTAATTATCACTTGTTGGGTTTTGGTATGAATAATTAATTGTGAGGAATTAATTGTGGAAATATAATTGGGTTGATTTATTAATTAATTGATGAATTAATTAATGGGTTATATGATTAGTTAATTGTTGAATTAACTAATGGGCTTTTAAATTTTTAACTAATTGTTTGATTAGTAAATGAATAATGTGTAAAATTATTTTGAATTAAATAATAATTAAATGGATGAGATTTTTTGGTGCTAGGCATGGCGTCTTAGACCAATTATAAGTTGGGACTTGGACATGGAGTTCCCCCTTAATAGTTATCCAAACTTGAGATTATGGGGTGTTAGGCATGAAGACCTACACCAATTGAGAAAAGAAGTTATAGGCATGATGACCTACACTTAATGAGATTTTGGGTGATAGGAATGAAAGCATACGCCCATTGAATGGTTATAATGAATGATGTTTCAAATGATATCTGGGGTGCTAGGCATGACAGCCTATACCCAATGAATGATTATAATGAATGATATTTCAAATGCGATTTGGGATGCTAGAAATTATTACCCACACCAATTAATTAATGATATGAATGATGATTCAAACGAGAAACATGAATTGAATTAGCCTAATGTGATGATTAAATATTAAATGGAAATGTGATAACTATTTAAATTATACAATTTATTTATTGATTCATCAATCTACATGCACTATCGTTTGACTGGACTCATTTTAGACACCATTGGTGGTGGCCTACTGTGTTGTACTCACACCTTATTTGGGATGCCTGATCGGCACCAAAGCAGACTTTGTTGTTTCCAGACAGGATAAGGGAAAGACCTTGGGATAAGATGATATTTGGGATTTGAGCATGGGAGAGGGAACCTAATGCAGTTCAGGACCCATTTTAGAGTCGTTGTGTCTTTAATTTGATTTTCATTGTAGACACTTGGCACTTTCATTGTCATATCATGTTTTACCTTTCAGTTGAGTATTTTATTTTAATGCTTTGGTTATCATATGACATGGATTTTTTCTGGTTATTTATATATGCTTCCTCAATTGGTTATTGTTATTTTCTTCCACAGGTTTTTCATTCTAATAATAGAGTGTATAGTCTCCCCAAGACTGACTTTCCAGACCCTCGTTGATAGTCAGCACCCTCTCGCATATTGGGAGGCACACTTGAGGGCATGCGGCCAATCGGCTTGAGGCACCATTCAGGGGCTCCCCGGTCGAGGCATCACAAAGTGGTATGAGATGTGTTTTCTTTTCTTTCTTCTTATTTTGTATTACTATTTTGGGAAAGGTAAAAAGGATACTAGGAAGATTCGAGGCTTGGTAATGAGCTCGTGCATGGGAGTTGAAAACCTATGTACGGTAGAAAATCTAAGTACTCAGGGTGGGATCATTATGATTGCTATTTTTTTTGTTATTGTTGGATATTATTTCACATTTTGTGATGAACTTGTGGTGTGATGTGACATTTTTTCCAAAAATTATTGTATTTTGATTCATGGTATAAAGAGGCATGACACTTGAGTTTGCATGAATCATTCTAGGCACTTAGGTTTTTTTTAACATGCATCATTCTAGGAACTCATGGGAAAATGGGTTATGGGTAAGTTGTTGTACTTGAACTATTTTTCCTTCTTGTGAGATTGAAATAATGATTAAAGATGAGAATAAATGGGTGTATAATGAGATCATTGATTGGTGAAATGGGAATGATTAATTAATTATTCAATTAATTAATTTGAGATAATGTGATTAATTAATGGATGAATTAATTAATGAGAATGAATATTCCCTTATTAGCCAAGACCTAAGAGTAGGATGGTTAAGGGTAGTGAAAAGGCCTTGGTGTTGATTGTGTGGCGAGAAAAAGGGGAAAAGACAAGTTGAAACTTGTGGTGTTAGTTTCTCCTCTTATGTAAATGTTATAAGGTTTCATTACGAGACCTCAGACATGTGTTTGGATTTGTAAGAGTATAACTCCACGATGCTTGTTGAGGGAGAGACCGAGGGGTATGGCCTGTAATGAACTTCCTAACAGGGAGATTGAGGCACCATTTGTGCAATATGAGGAAGAAGGGGAATAGTTTTGAGAGAACTTTTCACGTTTCATGCAATTCATGTAGAGAGACCCATGGAGGGTTCAGAAAAGCATGTCTGGGTGGAAAAGGTTGTTTTATCTGCAACACCCTCCTACTTTTACTGGAGAGGGTGAACTTGAGGGAGCTTAATTCTAGATTGAAACCATAGAGATGATACTTGACCATTTAGAGACTCCAACTGAGAGGAGGGTCAAGTTGGCTTCTTATATGCTATGAGGGTCAAAAAAATTCTGGTGGGACATTCAAGTATGATCTGGATAGACTCGGGAGATATTATAGAAAGAATATTTTTTGTATAAGTTCTTGGAACACTTCTATCCAAACACACAGAGGCAAGAGAAGGCTTCAAAGTCTATGCATCTGACACAAGGAAGCATGCCAACAATGGAGTATGCTGAACATTTCAAAATTTTAAAACATTTTTGTTCAGCTTTGGCGGAAAATGAGGTTTATTTAGAAATACAATTTTAGGATGGACTTTAGTGTGAAATTACGTCCCAGGTGAATATCTTTAGGCTAAAGAATTTTTCAAAAGTGGTTAATAAGGATATAATTTTAGAGGGGAAACTAAAGGAGGCTTCCAATACTGGATAGTTAGATGGAAGATCAGGGAATGTTCCTTATGAGAGAAGGATATGCTGTCACTAAAATCTTAGTCAGAATATTGGAAAGCAAGGTAGACAGTCTGGAGGAACAATTACACCAGATATTTCTCATGTGCTTTTACACCAGTGCGGTAGGTAGGGACACTATCGTACACATTATCTTTGACCACCAATGGAGTTCCAGTTTTGTGGAATTATGGGACACCTACAGAAGTTCTGAAGGAAGCAGCAGCAAGCTAGTGCCGAGGGAGAAGCTTCTCAGAGTTAGAGAGTAGGAAGGAGGTATTCTACACAATATAGGTCCGACATCTGGAGTTCTACTAGCAGAGGTGGTAGAGGTAGTGGATGTGGTGCTTCAGGTTATGATCACTTCTATCAGAAGAGTGGTTCTACTCAGGGGAGTCAGACGACACCACATGGAAGAGGGTAAGGACCATTAAATGCAGTGCAACCTACACTTTTGTAGAGCAAGGATGTTCCATCGACAATGAGAGGTACTATTATAGCTACTTATACTTTAGCTTCCACCTTGTTTGATATTGGTGCCTCTCATTCCTTTATATCTTCTAATCTTGTTAATGGATTGATCTTGGAAGTGGAGTCTGTAAGTAGGGTGTTGAATATGATACACCGTTGGGAACAAAAACTAGGGTTATGTGTTTATGAAAGGGATGTTCACTAGATATAAAAAAGTATCATTTATATTGGGATATCTATGTCCTTGATATAATAGGTTTTGATCATATCATGGGTATGGATCGGCTAGTCGCATACCAAACCAACATAGATTGTTACCGATGGAGAGTTGCCTTTGTATCTTTTAAGGGTAACCAATATGTCCTTTGTGGAGAATTGGATATCCATATAGGTAGAGCTGGTCCAATTACTCAGTAATTGGGAGAGTTGACGACCCAAGTTTCCAGTCTTTTGCTGGATGATGGGAGTGGTAGGCAAGACTTCCTTCCACCAGTAGTATAACTGTTACATGATGACTTTCTTGAAGACTTTTTAAGGTTACCACCTGAGAGAGATGTGAAATTCACTATTGAGATCATGTCGAGGGCTGAGAAAGTATCTATTCCACCTTACATAATGGAACCTATAGAGCTTCAAGAGCTCAAAACATAGTTGGAGGAGTTGGAGGATAAATGGTTTATCCATCCATGTGCGTCGCCTTGGGGATCAACTATTTTGTTTGAAAAGAAGGCCAATTGGATTTTAGGCTTGTGTGTCGACTACCGTAAGTTGAATAAAATGACTATGAAGAACCAATAACCTCTTCCATGTATTTATGATCTGTCTGACTAGTTGAAGGGGGATAGTGTGTTCTCAAATATTGATATGAGATAATGGTATCATCAGGCGAGATTTCGGACCTCTAACATACCAAGAACGACTTTCAGGAGAAGGTATGAAATTTTTGAGTTTGTTGTAATGCTGTTTGGGTTTTCTAATGATCCATTAGTGTTTATTTCCTTTATGAATATGATCTTTCATCTATACTTAGATCAGTTTGTGGGGGTGTTCAGGGAAGACATCTTAGTCTACTCTATGACTCATGACGATCATGCTCAACATCTTGACATCGTCCTGGGTACACGAAGAGAGCATTAAATATATTCCAATATATCTAAATTTCAGTTTTGGATTGACAGGGTACACTTTTTTGGGTACATCATATCAGAAGAAGGTGTGGAAGTGAACCCAAAAAAAGTGCAAGAAATTATTTCTTGGGAGCAGACTAAGAATGTTTTTGATATTTAAAGCTTTTTTGGATTAGCTAGTTATTACAAGAGGTTTATCTAGGACTTTTCCTAACTGGAAGCGCCACTTAATGGTTTGAAAATGAAAGGGATAAAGTTTGTTTGGAAAGAAGCATGGGATAATACTTTATATGATTTGAAGAAGAACTTGACTTCGACACCAATTTTGATCTTAAATGAGTTAGGTGAGGATTATATGGTGTATTGTGATTCTTCTAGGGTCGGACTTAGAGCTGTGTTGATTCAAGTGGATAGAGTCATTTCTTATGGGTCACAGAAGTTGAGGCCACATGAATGTAATTACCCTATGCATGACCTTGAGTTGGTAGCATTGGTTTATGCTCTTAAGGGTTGGCGACACTATCTTTTGGTTGAAAAGTTTATAGTTTTTATGGATAACAAAATCATGAAGTATATCATTTCACATCATGACTTGAATCTTCAACAGTGAATATGGGTAAAGTATAAGAAGTCCTTTGAATTTGAACTGGAATATACACCCGAGAAGTGGAATAGTGTGGCTGATTCCTTGAGAGAAAAAAACTCAGACTCAGTTGGTACATGAGTCGAGTGCAAAGTAGAAGATGATGACTTTGCCGGTGGAAATGCATGTGGTAGTTTAGGAGAGTTAGGAGAGGATGACTCTGGTTTCTATAGTACTGGAATCTACACTCTTGATATGGATCAGGGATAGACAGTTTGAGGATCTAGTGTGTTTATCATTGAGGGAAATCCTTGAAGTTGGGGAGACACCTTCAGACTGGAAAATAGATGAGGATGATATCATCTATGTAAAAAATCAAGTTGTTGTGCCTACGAGGACGTGAGAGGAAATAATTCGAGAATTTAATGCTTCAAGGTGGGTAGTACATCCTAGGGTGAAAAAAATGTACTGTGACCCTTGATAATAGGTTTGGTGGCCAGGAATGAAAACATAGATAGTAGGGTTTGTAATAAGATGTTTCACCCGTGAGCAGGTGAAATCAAAGCATCAATGACCTGAAGGCCTATTATAGCCGTTGCCTATTTCAGAATTGAAGGGAGATTATGTGACTATAGACTTAGTGGTAGGGATTCCAACAAATATTAGGAAGAATTATTCTATTTGGGTTGTTGTGGATCGACTAATGAAAGTAGCACACTTCTTTCCTATCAAGTAAAACTTTACAATAGAGTAGTTGGGAGAATTGTACATGAGAGAGATAGTTTTTTTGCATGGGGTGACATAGAGTATAGTTTCAAACTGCGATTCATTCTTTAATTAATGTTTCTTTAAGGGTTTATAGATGGCACTTTGTACATAGGTTCTATTAAGTATGATCTTCCACCCAAAGACAAATGGGTTGTTGGAGTGTACCATATAGGTGTTAGAGGATATGTTGCGACCATGTGTGCTTGAATTTGGTGGTTCTTGGGAAAAGCACTTGAATTTAGTGGATTTATCCTATAAAAATATTTATCATGAAAATATACATAAGGAATCATATGAGGCACTTTATGGTAGACCTTGTAGATCACCACTGTGTTGGTTAGAGGCAGGTGAGTCAGATCGGTTAGGACTGAGTCTCGTTCGGGAGAAATTAGAGCATGTGTAGATGATTTGAAAGCATATGGATATGGCTCAGAGTAGGAAGAAGTTGTATGCTGATAAATAGAGATGACCCCTAGAGTTAATAGAGGGTGATTGTGTATTTTTTAGGGTGGCACCTAGACTGGGTCACCACAGGATATGGAGGCAGGGAAAGTTAGTGCCCATGTTTGTGGGACTGTTTGAGGTGCTGGAGAGAATCGGTCTGGTGGCATACTGATTAGAACTTCCATAAAAATTAAGCACTATGTATGATGTTTTCGATGCGTCACAACTATGGTGGTATCACCCAGACACTTCTCATGTGATTGATGTGGAGTAAGTTAACCTTGAGATAGATGCATCCTTTGAGGAGGATCCGGTATGTGTGTTGAGTCACAATGAGAAAGTGTTAGGGGGAAAGACCGTACCATTAGTTCATGTGTTATGGAAACATGGAAATGTTCAATAGGAAACTTTGGAATATGATGAAGACATTAGGTCTCAACAGACCAATCTTTTTGGTTCAGAATCTTAGAGAAGTTTGGGAGTGTAACTTGAGAATGAGTTGTTATAAGGTGGGGAGATTATAAGATCATGACCATTTTTGGAGTCATCTCAGGCACATTTTCCAGTAATTTTTGAATATTTTAAGTCTCTTTAGCTTGGAGTAGTGGATTTGGGTGTGTTTGGGTGAACTTTTAAGGAAAACTAAAGGACAGGGGGTTGTGAACGGTTTGCACAAGGTTTGAAAAACTGTGTGATCGAAACGTGCATAGAATTTGAAATTGGATAGAGAGGTCCACACAGTTTTTAAATAGTTTGACAAACCATGTGACCAAACCATGCCATCTATGAAAAACTGGATAGAGGGTTCTGCACTATTGGCGCACGATTTTCCCTAACTTTGCGCCTTTACCCAGGAAACTGTGCACGTGGGATTTTAATTCCAAAAATACTTTTTAAAACCACTAAAACCTCTGAGACTTCTATATTTTCGACCTTAGATCGGGCTTGATGAATTATCGGTGTTTCTAAAGACTCATAGAGAGATTAAAAAGATATTCAAACATAGTTCTTCGATATTGAAAGACCGGATTGAAAATCCTCTCTCCTCTTGGTAAGTGGATTTCATCCCATTGCTTCTTCCATTCTTCCTCTATCATTACTAGGTATTTTCATGGAATATATCCACATATTTCTTGGATCTAAACCTATGAGTTAAGATCTAGATCTAGGATTTTGGGTCTAGATATACATTTTCAAATATCTTGATGCCTTTGATCTTAATTTCGGGTTTATGGATTTTGATTCGGAGCTTGATTTAAGACGTTGTGCCGCTTGGATTTTGGGGATTTTTGTTGGGCTAACTTCTGTCAAGAAACTGAGGTAGGTGGTCTAAATCGAAATCCCATAGTCATGATTTATGATATGTGTATGAGTTTATGAATTTTATAGATTCTATTGATAATTTAATTCCTAAATTGGAGTAATTAGGAACATGGATTTGACTTGTGATTTTCCTTGATGGTTAATTGATAATTGATCACGGAACAAATAGAGGGGGTTACCCAAATTAATATTTGTTTGGAAATTGATTTTGGGTTGAGATATTGTCTTGAGATATTGAATTGTTGTAATAAGATAATTAATTGGGGGGAATTAATTATGGAATTATGTTTGGATATGTAAGATAATTAATTGTGAGAATTAATTATGTGCCAAGAAGTTGGCCAAAGATTATTAATTGGGAGAGTTAATTATGTGTAATGATGAAAAATAATTAATTGTGAGAATTAATTATGACATGTTGGGTTTTGGTATGAATAATTAATTGTGAAGTTTTAATTATGGAAATAGAATTGTGTTGACTGATTAATTAATTAAGGAATTCATTTTTGGGTTATATGATTAGTTAATTGTTGAATTAACTAATGGCCTTTAAAATGTTTAACTAATCGTTGGATTAGTAAATGAATAACATGGAAAATTATTATGAATTAATGAATGATTAAATGGATGATATTTTTTGGTGATAATAATGGCGTCCTAGAATGATTAGATGTTGGGACTTGGACATGGTGTTCCTCCCCAATAGTTATCCAAGGTTGAGATTATGGGGTATTAGGCATGACGACCTACACTGATTGAGAAAAGAAGTAATAGGCATGAAGAAATAAACTCAATGAGATTTGGGGTGCTAGGAATGACGACCTACACCAAATGAATGATTATAATGAATGCTGTTTCAAATGATATTTGGGGTGCTAGGCAGGACAAACTACACCTAATGAATGATTATAATGAATGATGTTTCAATTGAGGTTTGGGGTGCTAAGCATGAAAACCTACACCAATTAATTAATGATATGAATGAGAATTAAAATGGGAAACCTGAATTGAATTAGGATAATGTGATAATTGAAGATTAAATGGTAATGTGAAAACTGTTTAAATTATGCATTA
This sequence comes from Viscum album, assembly GCA_963277665.1. NCBI lineage: Eukaryota > Viridiplantae > Streptophyta > Magnoliopsida > Santalales > Viscaceae > Viscum > Viscum album. The sequence goes on from OY728146.1 coordinate 1,227,526,306, forward strand.
TATTTATTAATTCATAAATATGCATGCACTATCTTTTGATTAGACTCGTTTTAGACACCATTGGTAATGGCCTACTAAGTTATACTCACACCTTATTCAGGCCGCCTGATCGGCACCCGATCAGACTTTGTTGTTGTAGGAAAGGATAAGGGAAAGGCCCTAGGATAAGTTGTTGTTTGAGATTAGAGCATGAGATAAGGAACCAAACGCAGTTCGGGACCCATTTTTCAGTCGTTGTACCTTTACATGGAGTTTCATTATAGACACTTAGAACATTCATTATCATAGAATGTTTTACCTTTCAGTTGAGTATTGTATTTTCATGATTTGGTTATCATATAACATGGATTTTTTGTGGTTATTTATATACACTTCCACTCTTTGTTATTGTTATTTTCTTCCACTGGCATTTCATTATGATAATAGAGGGTATAGTCTCCCCAATACTGAATTACAAGACCCTCGATGCTAGTTGGAACCCTCTGGAATATGGGGAGGCGTGCTTGAGGGAATGTGTCTAACCAGCTTGGGGCACCATTCAGTGGCTCCTGGGTCATTACGTCACAATAAACCACCATAGAATGAGAGATAAAAACTATAGTATGGAAACCATAATGGAAAACATAGATTGAAACCCATAATCGGAAGACACATGAACAAGGAAGTGAGAAATGGGATTAAAACCCTAATAAAAAACTGAGACTAAAACCCTAACGAGAAACCCTAAATAGACTAAGAGAAATTGAGGGAATAAGACATCAAAATGGAGAAAATCGCATTGCCCTTACTCCCACTACCACAATCCCAAACCCATCTGAAAATCCAACACACTTAACCAATATGGGGTTGTGTGTTTCGGGCCAAATTGGTAGAGTAGGGATGGAAGAGTGGAAAATAGCACAACTCTATAGAACCTGTAGGGAACAAACCTGTAAAGAGGAATCTCAAAGAAAATTTATTTTGGAACTATATTTATATGTATCGTGATTGTTATGTCTATAATATCATTTATATAACACTAATACAACATAATTATCAAATTCCAATACATAAACACTCTTATACTTACACTTAAATGATTAGAATAAAACATTCCCTTTCTGGTCTAGAAGTGAACTCTTGGATTAGGGAATTGGATTGGATAATTCTCATATATCCACCCAGAAGAAATTAAACTCTAAATGGCACCCTGAGATGAACACTATATCTATCCATCAAATTGTTCATTTTTTATCAATAATTGGTTTCAATATACACTTTTTCCATATATAAAAAATATTTTCCCACTCATTTGAAACATTCTTTGGGGGTTCTCTTTACACATTTTTGACATGAAGGAAATTGATCTTTCATTCCTCCATGGTCTCCACCACTCGATCTATCAGAAAAATCTGTCGTTATCTTCTTTGGTGAGTTTTAGAGTTAGTTAAGGTGTATATTGTTAATAATATATCATGATAAAAATTTAGTCATTGTCACAACATCTTTAACTCTAGTCATCATATAATTTGGTTTCTCATAATCACCATATTAGACATCACATTCGATGTTCATATGATTCCTCCGAGTTCCATCCATTGTCTAAATTTAGAAAGCATAGTACGAGTGATAATAATAATAGTGGTAAACCAAATAATCTCTACCTTACCAAATGTTAGGATGTTATTCTATACTTAGACTTATCCTCAAAGTTATAGGGTTATGTTATTTAACCTATGTTTTCTTAAATCTAGTTCTGAAGGTTTCTACTAAAATTTCTCTGATACCAACTGTAATGACCCCAAACCTAGTAATCTAGGTTAGATGGTTACTTTATAACATTGGTATTAGATAAAATCAATCACATCCCAAAAGACCAAATAGTTTATCAGTCTTGGAAAACTAGATATATACTTGAAAATAACATTACATTTAAAAACATAAAATACAACATAGTATTTTATTTATGAAAACCATTATATCCTTTGTAATATCCATTAATGATAATCATAATATAGTTCCTTTCATATTAAGAAAAGGAAATATAAAAAAAGGGGATAAATCAGATGCTTAGTAAAGGTAATCATACAAAGGAAGCTAATAAGGTATAAATAATATCGAAAGAATAAATGATGATCAAATAATTTCCCATAAATAATCACTTGATCTATAAATTCATAAATAAATATCATAAAAAATTAAATAATCTCATAGTTATAAATTATCAATTTCATAATAACGGAGTTCATAATTCCAGGCATAAAAAACTTATCGTCGAGGCCTTATGCCAAGACATCTAATGAAGTTCATCATACTGGGCATTATAGACAAGGTTTGTTCCCTAAGGAATGATCATGATGAAGGAATTTGAGAATAAAATTCTTTGGTTCATTCCTAATAATACAAGTAACAGATGTTTATTTCTCATTTACATTTATAAATTTCATAAAATGTTAGATATGTTAACTTTATCTTCTTTATTAAAACATGTATTAAAACTAATTAGTTAAAATGTTTGTTTATATTAGTCTAGTTTTGTTTAGTTTACTATATTCACCCTTATGTAAATTTTTTATTTACTTATTTTATTGAAATACATTATTTTAAATATAATATGTTAAATAATTTTTTTAAAATATTATATTGAAAAAAATATTTGTGTGTGTGTGTAAAAAATGATATATTAGTTTAGACCATTTTTAATATTCATACACTGTTTTGGGATTTTTTTTCATTCATTTACATAACATTTCATATATCATTACCATTGTTATAATTTTAGTTAATTATAAAAAATATGAATAATGATGTGTTTAGTTTAATTTATTTTAATTTTTTGTTTCATAATTCTTCATTCTTTATTTACATTAATATTGTAATCATTGAATTTGAATATTTGTGTACTAATTGTTTGTTTATTTGATTTTTAGGATAATGAGAGATCAATATACTAATCAAACACATACTTGTGGAGATGATCATACTCATAACTCTATAGAGGAATGTGTACATGATCCTCTTGATGATCCCTATTATTATTTACAAGAGTTATATACTCCCACAAAGCCAAAGAATAGTTCAACTGTTGGTAAATGTGGAAACAAACATTTACCAAAATTATCATTTTCTCATAGTCAGGACCATAGGATAATGGTAGACTTTGATGATAATGATATTCAAGGAGGTACTAATTCAAAAAAATACAAGAGATTTATATCAGTTCAGGCTAAAAGAAAAGTCATTATTTTGATTGACTATTAGAGAATTAATGAATAAGTGACACTATCATAGTTGTGGGAGACCATTTTGGTAATATAATTTGTTATTGTTTTACTAATCTTGAAGTGATAATAGTAATATATTTTCCACCTTCTTTTCAGATGACATATGATATACGTGACACTAGAGGAGTCAGTAGGAAATGTTTATCATTATCTTATAAGAGATGGAGGGATTTAAAATAAACCCTCACATATGATTTCATTTACGGGCATAGGAAACATCATTATCCATGTGATATATATCCTTTAATAGATGAACACACATGGAAGATATTTGTTAATAGTAGAATATATGAAGCATTTTTGGTAAGTGTAATGTAATCATTTAGAAGTATTTTTATATTAATTATCTTATTAATGATTTATTATTTTTAATCTCTACAAATCGAGGAGATATCATCAAGAGATCCAATATAGAAATGTATACCATCATACTTTATCTCGGGGAGGGTATACATTATTGGAAGAAAATATGATGACTAAAAAATTTAAAAAACTAAGAGTTGAGTCTTCAAGATTTGGAGAGGTTTCCCCTCCACCCCCTCAGCTAGACATAAAAAATGGAAGATGGTTCAGATGAGAAAAAAGGATAATATCTTATCGAAGAGTCAAGGGTTGTAGCTAAGAGAATTGTAAGATGTTTATTTTATTTATTTATTTAAGTTAATTAAATTATTTATATATTTTGAATCATTACATATTTTTTCAAATAATTCATATAAGATTATATTGAGGAGCATAGAACACATGGGGTCTTTGTAGCTGAGGGTAGGTAGGATATCTTATCTACAACATTGGGAAAACCTGAACATCTGATTCATGTACGAGGATACCTATTGGGTGTATCAGTGAGAAATGTGTTTCCACATTATTATACTTCTAAAATGGATGTTTTTTATAAAAAACTATAATATTTGGAGTCTCAAGTTCTGAATATTAACGTGATGGTGGAGGATAAGATTAAAGAGTTAGTACAGTTCATGTTTACAGACATGAAAAGACAGTTTTAGACTACAACTCCCACTCCTCTGCCTCTGCTAGTAGCTCCCTCTCATACACCTCTTCCTACAGACCCCACTCCTTATCCTACTACTACACACCTCCACCACAAATTCCCAGTTTCTTTGAGTTATAGGTTGATGATCCTTATTATAATATTATTTCATATGAGATGATATTTTATATTAGAGATACTGTTAATCATCAGAAGATAGAGATAGAGCAACATAGGGTTACTATACATGATATTATAGAAAGACCAGCTAGAGTACCAGTACCTAAAAATGAGGTGAATACAGCTGGAAAAAGTATCAGACACTTTTTAGTTTGGCCGTCTAGAACTCTACAACATATTATCATAGATGAATTATAATACCCCAAACATATTATGGTATGTTTCTCTTCAATACTTTTAATTCATTAGATAACCAATACTGAATGAAGTACCGAGTATTTTTAAAACCAAACTTGGTTATTTATAGGATAATTTCATAACATTTCCATTAAACAAAAATTTTCCACATATGTGTTTTGAATTTAAAAAAATGGTCATCTATGGTTGTGATTAGTAAGTTATTTGGAGTCTGATAGAACCAACTTGTTTTTTTGATGAATAATAACATACCCATATAAATAGTAATATGAATAGTAATATGACCCTTATAAATATTAAATCATATTATTAATTTATTTTCTTGAGGTTATAAGATAATGAGATGTCGATTAAATTTTCAAGGTATTAAAAAATTAGTTATATATTTAAAATTGTTACTTTTGGATAAATTATGATTTTATTTATAAATTAAATTTATAATATTTAGAAAATTATTTTCAAAAAATGGAGTTTATTTTTGAATTCTAAATGTCAAAAAATGTTTTGGGAGAATTTTTGTGAATTTTCTAAAATACTTGATTTTTTCTTGAATAGTAAAACTACAGTTTTTTGAGTTTTCGATAGTTTAATGACATCATAATGATGTAATAATTAATATAAAATTTTGGTAGACTATTTTAATATAAAATATTACATGATGTTTCATAAGTGTCTAAAACCATGGGCGAATACCATGGGAAATCCCATGGTATTTTCAAAAACCACTAATGAGGTGTCCCTTTAAATTAATAAGAAACTCCCTCTCATTTATAATAAATACCAACTCTTACCTTAGTTTTCGTTCATTAAATAGTCATTATACTTGAATATATGGTATTTTTACTTCACTAGGAGTCCTACCAAGGTGTAATCAATCCTCCAAGGTCCCAACCTTCATGTTTGGGCAGTTTCTCTACAAGGTAAGGGAATATTCCACCCTTCTCTTTTCTTAAAGATTTCATTTTATAGTTTCTCTTTTATTTTAAATTGGATTATGTTGGGATATTTCATTAAATTTTCCCCTTTATTTTCATATTATATAAGAATTATGATAGACCCCCTTTCTCTCAAAAAACTATTTTATGATTTTTAAGTGACGCCGTTAGGCTGCCGAATTTTCGTGAGGGGTTTCTCAATTTTTCTTTATTTTTTTCAAGTTTCTTTATTTCCTTTTCTTTCCTCATCTACCCTCATAAAAATGATATGATAATTAAAGTAAATTAAATTAACAAGAATTTTATGATTCTAATGGAATATTTCATCATCATCTCTCTTTTCCCCCTCCTCTTATACTAAAAATGAAAACACCGTCCAAGATGTGTAAAATTGTCACATTCAAGGATGAAGGGTTGTCAATTTTTATTACCATGCTTAATTCTGGTAAAGAAACTATTTATATGGTTAAAATATATTAGAATATATTTATATCATATTATTTAATGTTCTGGAATCCCTACACACTCATAATATAAAATAATAATACAAAACAAGTTCATTATGCACAAAACCGCCAAGTTAATCATAGCATTTATCATTAACATTAAACTAATGAGTTATCCCCATGATATATAACCGAAAATTAATTATAAAGTCATTTATAATGTCACTAATAATATATATTAACAATTATGGATATTATCCACATTTAAAACGAACTTCCACTCATGAATACAAGTAAACTGATCTTGAAAACCAATGAGAAAAATGTTCCCAAAACAATAAAATTGAACCTCTTAAACCCATCAAAAAGGGCATGAATGAACCTGATAATGTTATAATAAATCAATTAAAATTTTATGATGTTCGGTACTTATTAAATAATGAATATAAATTTTATTATTCAGGTCATTAAGATCAACCGAGAACACATTCAGGCATAAGGTAAGGGGTTTTCTTATCTCCCTTTTAATTCTATAATATTTCCATTGTTCACAACTTATTTTTTTCATGTGGTGTTTTTTTGTAATTCTATTTGATATATATAGTCATGATTATCTTTATATTCTTGGTATTATGTGATTCATTTGGTGGTTCCTAATTTTTGGTTACACGAATCAATTGATTACAATGTGGTAAGGGACTTTGTCTCAATTTCCATTTCACTGAGACTTACTTGGTATTGTGAACCTAATCGTTCTTAAGTGGTGTATCTACCTACCCCATTGAGATCTTTTTTATTTTAATATTTAAATATTTTATATATTCATATTCTGGTTTCATGGATATGATTATTTTCTTAAGCCGTATACCCTTTTACATGCGGTGTTTATTTGAAATGTTGTTTTAACTATAGAAATATTGATGAATATGTATCCTATACTCAATAATGATATTGAAAAGGAATATTATACTTGTATTAAATATATATATAAAGAATTATTTGGAATTGGAGTGATGGGTGAGGCCCTTTATATCCTCTCGATGCATCAAGAGGTCTCATTAGATAAATTAGTTGGCGACAAACCCTTTGAGTTTGTTTCAAAAAATCAAATGGGTTTCTACCCACAAACTTAAACCATTTAGATGGTATAGTGGTATCAAATTCCAGATACATGAAGTCTAATGAATAATCATTCTCTTTATTCATTTCCAGTTATTACTACCCATGGGGTTTTCACTTTAAAAAAACCTATAGATGAAATTTTATTCTCATTTTATTAATGGCATGTGTTTTGAATTTATTCACCATGCCATTGACTATGAGAATTTTTTTTTGATTAAGTTATTGTTGATTAATGCTTCCTCTATTAGTAACCCTTACTAATCATTTGATATCACCCCTTACATTTTTTTTACCTTCAATAGGTTATGAGGAGGAGATCATATATTGAGTTCTCATGGATTCATTTTATTAGTTTTTGTTATATATTGTATTATGTTACCTTTCCCAATGTAGTACGAGTTATTTGTATATGTTTAGTTTCTTCAAGAATACTAAACTGATCATTTCTTGGGGATTTCATTCCTCTTAATCATTCGAATGTAATATGTAATTCACCTGCTCTAGGATTCTGGGAATGGGGTGTTACAGTTGGTATCCCAGGAAGTTTAGTAGAAAACATGGAAACTGGATTTAGAAAACATAGATTAGGGAACAAACCCCTAAGATAGTCTTTGAGGATAAACATACTAGAGCATCTTTATATTTTGTTAAGGAATAAATTGTGTGTATACTTATAGAAAATACATCCCTGTATAGATAAAAATAAGCAGAGGTGTCTCTAGAATAAATGTAACTAGGAGTGAAAGCTCTGACAAGGAGTTTCAGGCTTGACATGGGGTATCCTAGTGCACGACAACATGCCTTTCTGCGCATTTGGTCGGGAACTCCTGGGGGATATTCTTAGGATAATTCAAATTTTCTTTACAATACATTATGAAGGATTAGAATATAAATTTTTCCTCCAGAGAAACCATGGTTATGAGATTAGATATGCATAGAATTTCAATATATGCTAAGTACTTTTCTAGTTGAGATTATAAATTATGATTCATAACCCAATCTAATGTATGCCATTATTTAGAAATAGAATATAATGGAAGAAGGGGAATCAATACTCATAGAAAATTTAGGGCTTTCCCTACTGAGCAAGTCAGTATAGTTAATGCTGGAGCTGATCAGATTATGACCATATTGGGAAAAATTACTCAGGTTGTGACGAATAACCATGCTACATCTATGTTAAATTGTTTCATGTGATAGAATCCCCATTATTTTAGTGGTACTACCAATCCCATGGTAATTGAGCATTAGATCAAGTCCCTTGAAAAGATATTCATGGAAATATGATGAAATGAAAATGAAAAGGTAGTGATGGAAGTATATTGTCTCAAGGGTGATGCTAATCAATGATGGTCCTTAATCCAGAATACCATGGAGGAAGAAGAAATAGAAGATATGTAATGGATGAATTTTAGAGAAATATTATTCAAAAAATAATTACCTCTAGAGAAATGAACCGAAATGAAGATGAAATTCCTTGGATTAAAGTAAATGGAAGAAGACATTGTTGTAGAGTATAAGGCTACCTTCAAAAGGCTATCCAGTTATTCCATATATTGTATAAGTGACTCGAAAGACAAGATTGATCATTTATATGAAGGCCTTAAGAAATTTCTTTGAAGGTCACTATATTCTTACTCATTTTCATCATATGATAAATTTGTATTAAGTTCCATCAAAATAGAGAAGGAATTTGCTAGATCAAAATTTTTCAAGGGAAACCAAGTTAAGAAGTGGTACTCTGATAAACATGGAAAAGTTGAAGCACCAAATAAGAACAAGGTAATAAAGAAATACCTACTATGTGTGAACTATGGAAAAAATCATCCTGGGAAATTCTTGAAATGCATGGGAGTCTGCTAGAAGTGTGGAGAAAAGGTTCATCGATCTAATGAATGCAAGGGGAAGAAAAAAGTCAATGATATTCAATGCTACAATTGTAGATAAATGTGACAGTATGAAAATGAGTGTCCTAAGTTCCAAGGAATCTTTCCTCAGAAAAGGCCATGATAACAAGGTAAATATTATGAAATTAAAACCGTTCTAATGATGTAGTGATAGGTACTTTTATTGTTTCCTAAAACTTATCCAATGCATTATTTGATTATAGATGATCACATTATTTTAATATCTTCCCAGTTTTCCAAGAAAATAAGACATTTCCAATTTGATTTAATAAAGAAGTTTTCAGTCAAAACTCATAGGGGATGTATCATTGCAACAATGACATGTTGATCATTCCCCCTCATGACACATAAACATGCTTTAGTTTCTAATATTATCATCATACTAGTGACTGACTTTGATATAATTCTCTATATGAATTGGATATAAAATTATGATGCGAAGATCTATTGAAAGAATAAAGAAGTTACAATTTTTAAAAATGGTGTATAATACCTCATCTTTAGAGCAAAAACCTCACCATATGATTCTTATCTAGATCCAACCCCAGTAGCTCTATTGAATGAAATTCTTAGATAGTAAGAGAACCCAATATTTATGGGGGATGAAAGAAATATTTAAATTGAAGATGTACATATAGTGAAATAATACATTGATGTATTTTTAGAGGATTTACCTAGAAATCCTCCAGAGCAGGAAGTTGAGTTTTCTATTGATTTAATTCCTAGTGCAAGACCTATATCATATAATCCCTATAGAATAGACACTATAGAATTAGTGTAGATAAAGAAACAACTAGATTAATTGAGTAACAAAGGATTTTTTGACCTAGTGTTTCTCCATGGGGAGACCCTGTCCTCTTTTTCAAGAAGAAAGATGGATCCATGGGGCTATGCATTGATTATAGGTAAATAAATGCTATTACAATAAATAGTAAGTGTCCTTTGTCATGAATTGATGATTTATTTGATAAAATTCATGGAGAAAAATATTTTTCAACGATTGAACTTAAATCTGGATATCATCAGTAGTGTGTGAGGAAGGAAGATATTCCAAAGATAACATTTCGAACTAGGTATGGGAATTACGAGTTTACAGTGATGCCTTTTCAACTGACTAACACACCCTCTATTTTCATTGATATAATGAATATAGTTTTCAAGGAATATCTTGATGACTTTGTTGTGGTCTTTATCAATGATATCCTGGTATAATCCAAAAGCTATGAAGACCATGATAATTACTTATGGTTTATTATGAAAACTATTAGAATAAATGAATTATATGGGAAGTTTAGAAAGTGTGAATTATTGATTTAATAAGTTTCTTTTCTTGAATATATTGTATCTAAGGATGGAGTCTTATAGTTGATCCTACAAAGAAAAAGGCAATCCAATAATGGCCCACACCAATGAACATAACTAAGGTACACAGTTTTATTGGCTTAGCAGGTTATTATCGGCATTTTTTTCAAAATTTCACCTGACTTGATAACCCTCTAACAAATATCATAGGTAAAGGGGTTAAGTTTGTATTGAATAAATATTGTACATAATTTTTTGAAGAATTGAAAAGAGGAGTGGTCAATGATCCTATTTTGACTCTTCCATCTGGAAATGATGGATTTTTGATTTAGAGTGATGCATCAAAGAATGGATTGGGTTGAATCCTTATGAAAAATGATAAAGTTATTTCTTTTTCATCAAGGCAGTTGAAGACTCATGAGAAAAATTACTCAACTTCTGATCTTCAGTTATCATCCGTAATCTTTGCTATGAAAATATGGAGACATTTCCTCTACAATGAAAGATGTGAGATATATACGGATCATAATAGTTAGAAATAAATTTTTACATAGAAATAACTCAACACAAGGAAAATGAAATGAATCGAGTTACTCAAATATTATGATAGTTCAATACACTACCACTCAGTAAAGGTAAATAAGGTGGAATATGATTTAACCAGGAAAGATCATGGACTTATGACGCAAATGAGGATTGTGAGGGATCCTATATTCATAGATCTATTAAATATAATTCTTCTTTAAAATGATTTCTAAACTATATTTACTACAGATGATAAAAATCTCTCAATCTGATGATGAGAATCTACACAAGAATATTGATGCTGTTAAAGATGGGAGACTAGAAGACTTCGTGTATGAGGAAGGAGTTCTGAAATTTAGAAAGAGGCTATGCATTCCATCAGTACCTGAGATAAAAAGGGAACTATTAAATGATTATCATAGCTCAAATTTTTATATACACTTTGGTAGTACTAATATGTATAGATATCTAAAAGAACATTTTGGTGGGATAATATAAAGAGAGAAATTTCTAACTACATATCAAGATGTCTAGTTTTTCAACAATTGAAGGAAGAGAGACAACATCCTAGAGGGGTGATGAAACCTCTAACTATTTCTATATAGAAGTGGGATGACATTAAGATGGATTTTTTAATAGGAATATTGAGGAAACCTATAAGGAAGTTTTCAAAATGGGTAATTTTTGATCGTATCACAAAATCAACACATTTCCTTGCTTTAAGGTAGGATTTACCACTTGAGCTCCCGAAAAGACTTTATATTAATGAATTTGTAAGACTTAATGGTGCACCTCTATCAATTGTGTCCAATAAAGATCCCTAGTTCACATAAAAATTATGTAAAAGTCTTCAGAAGGATTTGGATACTGATATTCATATGCGTACTTCTTATCATCCCCAAACCGATGGACAATCTGAAAGGACTATTAAAACACCATAATACATGTTGAGATCATGATATCTTGACTTTCAAGGTATGTGGGATCAATAATTACCTTTTGTATAATTTTACTACAATAATAGTTTCCCTTATAGAATTAAAATGGTGCCATATGAAGCATTATATAGTAAGAGGTGTCAAACTCTAACTTTTTGGGATGAAGAGGGAGAGAGGAAACTTTTAGTTCGAGAACTTATCGAAGAGACAACTACAATGGTAAAGAAAATTCAGGCCCATATTAAAGCATCCCAAAGTAGAAAAAAGAGTTATGATATAAATTGGAGATAGGATTTATAATTTAGAGTATGAGATCATGTATTTCTAAAAGTATCTCTGTGGAAGGGTGTCTTAAGGTTCAGAAAGAAAGGGAAACTGAGCCCTAGGTACATAAGAACATTTGAGATTCTAGAAAGTATCGAAGATATAGATTACCATTTAGAAATGCCATCAAGTCTCCCCAAAGTTCATAATGTGTTCCACGTCTTATTTTTAAATAAACACATGCTAGACCCAAAACATGTACTCACAAATGAAGAAATAGAGTTGGAACATGATTTTTCATACCGTGAAGAGCCTATCAAGATTATTGACACAAGGGAGTAGGTTTTGAGAAATTGGAAAACTCTACTAGTAAAGGTTATTTGGAGAAACCATAAAATGGAGGAAGAGACTTGGGAATCTAGGGATGTTATGAAGAAGAACCACCCACATATTTTTAAGTGATTTATACATGAAAAGTCCACATCTGTGTTTGGAATTTCAAAAAACAACCATCTACGGTTGTGATCAGTAAATTATTTGGAGTCTGATAAAACCAACGTTTTTTTGATGAATGGTAACATAACCTTATGAATAGTAATACGAACATTATAAATAGTAAATCATATTTTTATTTTATTTTATTTAGGTTATAAGATAATGAGATGTTGATTAATTTTTCAAGGTATTAAAAAGTGAGTTATAAATTTAAAAATTCTATTTTTTGATAAATTATGATTTTATTTAAAAAATAAATTAATAATATTTTGAAAATAATTTTCATAAAATGGAGTTCATTTTTTAATTCTACACATCAAAAAATGGTTAGGGTGAATTTTTAGGATTTTTCTAAAATTCTTGAATTTTATGTGAATATTAAAAATACAGTTTTGAGTTTTTGATAGTATAATGACATCATAATGATTTAATAATTAATATAAAAGACTGGTAGAATCGTGCACAATAAAATATTACATGAGTTGTCCCAAGTGTCTAAAACCATGGGAAAATACCATGGGCAAGCCCATGGTTTTTCAAAAACCACTAATGAGGTGTCCCTTTAAATTAATAAAAAAATCCTTCTCATTTACTATAAATATCCACTCATCCCTCCATTTTATTTAATTACAAACTCATTATCCTATAATATCTGGTAGCTCTACCTACCTAGGAGTCCTCCCAAGGTGTCATCAATCCCCCAAGGCCCCAACATTCATGTTTTGGGAGTTACTCTACAATGTAAGGGAATCTACCACCCTTCTCTTTTCTTAAATCATTCATTTTATGTTTTCTCTTTTATTTTAAATTGGATTATGTTGGGATATGTCATTACATATTCCCCTTTATTTTCATTTTAAATAAGAGTTAGGATATAACATTTCTCTCTCATCAGTCTATTTTATGAATTTTTAAGTAACGTTGTTAAGCTACTGAATTTTCATGTGGGGTTTCTCAATTTTTCTTTAATTCTGAGTTCCTTTCTTTCCTTTTCTTTCCTCATATACCCTAATCTATATGATATGATAATTACATTACCTTAAATGAATAATAAATTTATGATTCTAATTGAATATTTGATCATCAACTCTTCTTCCCCCCTCCTCTTATACTAAAAATGAAAACACCGTCCAAGATGTGTAAATTTATCACATTCAAGGAAGACAAATTATCAATTTTTATTACCATATACAATTCTGGTCATAAAACCATTTTTATGGTTGAAACAGATCATAATATATGTATGTCATCTTTTTTAATGTTCTGGAATCCTTACACACTCATAATATCAAATAATAATACAAAACAAATTCATTATGCACAAAACCACCAAGTTAATCCAAGACTTTGTCATAAAATTTAAACTAACGAGTTATCCTCATGGTATATAACATAAAATTAATTATAATATCATTTATAATGTCATTAATAATATATATTAACAATTATGGATGTTATCCACATTTCAAACGAACTTCCACTCATGAATACAATTAAACCGATCTTGAAAACCAAGGAGGAAAATGTTCCCAAAACAATAAAATTGAACCTATTAAACCCATCAAAAAGGGAATAAAAAACCTAATAATTTTATAATAAATAAATTAAATGTTTATGATGTTGTGTAATTACTAATTAATGAAGCTAAAGTTTATTATTCAGGACATTAAGATCAATAGAAAACACATTTAGGCATAAGGTAAGTGGTTTTCTTATCCCACTTTTAATTCTGTGAGGTTTCCTTTGTTTGACACTTATTTATTTCATGCGGTGTTCTGTGTACTTACATTTGATATATATCCACATAATTATATTTATATTCATGGTATTCTATGTTTTATTTTCTGGTTCTTAATTTTTGTCTACACGACTCAATTGATTACAACGTGGTAAGGGACTTTGTCTCAATTTCCATTTCATTGAGACTTACTTGGTATTGTGCACCTCATATTTCTTATGTGGTGTATCTACCTCCACCATTGAGATCATTTTTCATTTTAAATTTTAAATATATTATATATCCATATTCTGGTTTCATTGATATGATTATTTTCTCAACCCTTATACCCTTTTACATGTTGTGTTTATTTGGAATGTTGTTTTTACAATCGAAATATTAAAGAATATATATCCTCTAATCTATACTGATATTGAAAAGGAATATTGTAATTGTATTAAATCTATTAATAAATAATGATTTTGACTTTTAGTGATGTACATGGCCCTGTATATCCCCTCGATGCATCGACAGTTTTCATGAGAAAAATCTGTTGGTGACAAACCCTTCACGTCTGTTTCTAAAAAGTAGACATGTTTCTACCCATAAAATTAAATCATTTATAAATTATAGTGGTATCATGTGATATATACATGATAATATATTAATAATAATTCTCTTTATTCATTTTTATTTATTACTATCCATGAGGTTTTCACTATGACAAAACTTATGGATGCAGTTTCATTCTCAATTTATTAATGGCATGTGTTTTTTATTTATTCACCATTCCATATTGACTATACCAAATTATTTATTATTAATTTATTTTTGATTCATGATTTCGCTATTTTTAACCCTTACAAACCATTTGATATCACCCCTTTCATTTTTTACCTTCAATAGGTCATGAGGAGGAGATCATATATTGACTTCTCATGGATGCATCTTATTAGTTTTTGTTATGTATTGTATTGTGTTACCTTTCCCAATGTAACATGAGTTACATGTATGTATATAGTTTCTTCAAGACTACTAAATTGATCATTCCATTGGGATTTAATTCCTTTTAATCATTAAAAATTAACTAGTAATGCACCGGCTCCGGGCTTCTGGGTTCAGAGCTTTACAGGCATGGGTATATTTTATCTGTTATTTCATTTTATTAGTAAATTTGTTTTAACATTTTAAATTTTATATATTTATCTATTTTTATAGGAATAATTTAAAGGTAAAAATATATTTTATATTCAATAAAAAATACAATGATATAAGACCTCATATAAAAATTCTAGTAATCTTGATAGATTGTCAAGATATAAAATTTGTTGTAAGGTGTTTATGAGATTCCAATGGAAGCTGATGTTTATGGTTGTGAAGTGAATGTGGGGATTCTGAAAAATGATATCATGTATCTTGTAGGTAGATATATATTCTATATTAACATAATGAAAATTTTCTCATTGAAAGTCTTAAAATAAAACATTCCCTATAATTAATTTATTGAAAATTTATACATATGCTGGTTTTTTATTTGGCATATTTATATAATGTGTAAGTATAATGAGATAATAGATGTTTATGGATTTATAGACCCACATTTAATTTCACCTATAATAAGGAAAATTATTGATGTTGAAAGAACATTTTATATTGTTGAAAGATTTCAAAAAAATGTAATTATTCACTGCTTGATGTTTCCATTTCTTCAAGAGTAAGAAATATTTATCTCAAAAAGTGTTATATATTTTTCAACATAATAAGAAATAAAATAAAATTTTATTTCATATTCGTGTCCATTAGACGTTAGGTGCTTTTTCTATAGGATAATACACTTGACTGGTTATACTCTATCCATGGTGAAGTGTGGAAAAATCTTAAGTATGTATTCGAAATGTAAGTTAAAATTTTTTAATACTTGTTTATATTATAATGATTTTTAAATTTATTTCATTATTAATATTTTATAATAGGGGATGAAATTTATTTGGAGATACCACAATGAAAATGAGCTCCAAGATAAAATTTGTAAAATTAAAGGTGAGTTTTCATTTATAGTTAGAACATTTTGGTTATATTACATAAAAATGTTATTTTGAATTGACAAAATAATTTAAATAGGATTTTCAAAAACAAGAAGGAATAAAATGATGAAGATATTATACATTAAGATTTATGTATGAAATAATTTAATATCTTATAGTTATGAAGTTCAATCATGTTATATTTCTTTATAGACTAGTACTTAATATTTTATTTGTTTTATTCTTAATACATGTTAAATGATCTCTATTTAATTTGTAGATTTTTGATAAATCTCACCTTTATAGTGAAAATGGATCCCAAACTTATAGGTGGAATGGAAAAATGATTTATCAGGTTTCATTGGATTTTATTTTGTTTTTACTAAATATTATAATTTTGAATTATTTAATTGTAAATGAATTGCTAGTTTTTATGCTGCTTCTTCTACTTGTTTTCTTTTTTTTTAGTTGTAGAGAGGAATGTTGAAAATAAATATAAAAGAAAAAAAATTATTTTTCACATAGGTTATAAAATAACCGACGTCAAAAACCATCTATGTACGGTTTTCCACATTAGTTATTAAATTACCAATGTGGAAAACTATATTTCACATCGGTTATTAAATAACTAACATGATAAAGCCTTTATAACATATCTTTTTTCAGGTTGTTTGTTTAATAAAAATTGTATAAAACCATTCATCACACCATTTATTAAATAACTAATGTGAAAAACCCTTCTAAATTATTTTTATTCCAGTTACGAAATAACCAGCATAAAAAAAATTCTATTATTCAGTTACAATTTTGATTTTTTAAGAAACATTAAATACATATTTATAATTTCACCTTCAATAATGGAACTATATAACCAACATAAAAAAGAAAAAAAACCAATTTTAAAAATCATTTCTGCAATAGTTCCACTAAGGGACTTATATCCTCATTTAGCATGAACTAATCAGCTCCTAAAAGATACTGCTCTACTCCACCTAAATGATTCCTAATTCCTTGATGATTATCTTCCTGATGATGTTTCAAGGTATTCTAAGAATCACACTGAGTACGTTGATTTTGGGGAAGATAACTAATCTAATAAGAGAATCTTAGGTGAGCATTTAAAGCATGAGACATAACAGAACCGCCACCACCCATTGACTTTGGGAGGTCTGTGCAATAGCGATTGTGATCCCCATTTCAAAAAAATTATTATAGTACTAAGTTAGTGTCACACATTCCTTCTTTATATGTCACAATAAACCATATTAAAAACTTCCAAGTTGGTTATTGGGATGTAGATATTCTCTTTAACTATCCCTACAATTCAGTCATAATATACATATTGGATTCCTAGGGAAACATAAAACATAAGAAAGGGGTGAGATCAGATTCTCATTAAAGGTAATAAATATAGTCAAATTTATCATAAAATAATGATACACAATAAGGAATGTTGAGTAACAAAAAAAATTCCATTAAAAAAATCACAAGCATAATATGACATGAATAAAAGATCATAAAATAATTCCATATAAATAATCACATGAGAATAAAACTTAACCATGGAAATTATAATAGTAGAATAATCACATGGATTATCCATAATAAATATAATAATTAGGGGATTCATAATTTTGGACATCATAAAAATATTGTCAATGCTTTGGCCAAGACACCATATATAATTTTGTAAGACATAAGCCAATACCCAAAATAGTTTGTCTCATGAGTCCTACCGATGCATCAAGGGGATATAGAGGGTCCCACCCAACACTTACTACATGAAATGGATTCCTCATATGAAAGGGATGAAATATAATCAATATATACATTAATATTTAAACTAGTATATGAAATGTAAATAAAATTCTTCAAAAATAAACATAATCATAAACCATCCAATATAATATGAGGAATGGTATCACAATTTCACATCCACAGTAAAAATAATCATAAAAAATTAAATAAATTATAGTATATTGTATCATAAAAGATCAATTTAAGTTAATAAAAGTACTTAACAAATATTTTTGAAATATGTGAAATTACCCTAAAAAATCATTAAAAATTTCCAGAGAGAAATAACACTTTGACATTGAAATCATTTATTTAAAAATTTGTGCAATTATAAAAGAAAAAAGTTTATTTGATAATGAAATATTAAAAATGAAAACTATTCCTGAAGGAATTAAAGTTCCATGAATGTTTTAAAATCCCCTCATGTCGTATAAGTTAAAAAAACATTTCTTTTCTAGTTTGAAAAAAGGAAACATTTAAAAGAGTATTTTTTTTAAAAGAAAGTGTGAGCGTTAACTAAATGAATCAATTATGTGTATCATCTATAAATCCACAAAAAAAATTTAAATACAATATAATAAAACATAAAGTAATTTCAGACTTAAAAATAGAATCACATAATCATTGTATTATAAGTTTAACCCAAATAATTGAAATTGGGTTAAGAATTCCCTAATCACTTTATACCCATTCGAATAATATTCACCATAAAATTAATAATTATTTAATGAAATATGGAATAAAATGATGATAAATGGATTAAATATATGATATATTAATGGTATGTTTACATACACCACAAAAAATGAATAATTTGTGAATAATTCATATCTCACAGAAATAAAAGTGAGGCGAGAAAACACATACCTTATGTCCAAAAGCGTTATGCACTTGTACTTAATATCCTGAATAATAAAATTTTATTCATCAATTACTTAAATAAAAACCAATTAAATATATATTTTATTTATTATAATTTAATTAAGTTCATCAATGTATTATTTGATGAGTAAAATTTTTTAATTTCGTTGTTCCAAGAGCATTTGTTTCAAGGTTTTATGGTCGGTTCCCTTGAGTATAAATATGGAGGTTCTTTTCAAATGGGAATAACTTATACAAAAGTGAAATTATTTAGTATTAATGAACTTAAATAATTTAAAATTGTGTCATATATCATTGGATTATATATTATGAGGATGATTCATTTTATAAATTACAAATGAAAATGTGTTAATTTATTTTGGTGGTTTTTAGGACCATTACAAGTTTGTGTTATTTTATTTAGTATTATATTTATGTATTGGTTACATAACATAATATAACTTATAATATGTATATTAAAATACTATTTTTACATAATAATGGTTTTATGACCAGACTTTAAGGTGGTAATGGAAAATGAAAAAAATTCATCCACGAAGGCGTTGAATCGACACATCACAGATGATGTTTTCATTTTTAAAATAAATGAAGAAGAGAATAGATTTGATGATGGATATTACATTTCAACAATAAAATTTAATTATATGTATGATACTTGAGTTACCATGCTTCTTTTTATACTGTATATTAGTATTGGATAAGAAAAGAAAAGAAATTAAAAGAGAAGAAGGATGATTTTACCTCTTGGATACTGTCTCCTTAGAAACCTCCTAAAGACACTGGGATTTGGTATTTTGGTAAGACCATCCAATATTGGAAATGGGGAAATGGATTGGTAGGGGAATTGGACAGAATATAATAATTATATAAATCTTATAAGGTGTGAGAATAAGGAGTGGAGAGGGGTGGTATTTATAGTGGAAGAGAGAGGTGTTTTTTTATTATTTTATTCCTTAGTTTATTATTTTGGCTCAAGAATATGAATAATATTGATTCTTCTGACTAAATAAAGTAAATATAGCATGTGAGTTCACACTAATGAGTGATTACCTCATATATACATCATCATTTGATAGAATAATTTATTTATTTACTTATAATGTTAAATATCATAAATTAATGTTTTTCACTATTCATAAAAAATCAACTATTTTAGAATCATCTGAAAAATTAACTCAATTTTTTTTCAAAGTTTAGATTAAAAAAATGGACTAAATTTTATGAAAATAATTTTATATATATGAAAAATTAAATTTTTAAACAAAATCATCATTTATTCAAAAAATAAATATTTTAATATTATAACCGATTTTGCGACACTTTGGAAAATTAATTATGGTCTCATAAAATTATCTTATAATTATAATGAAAAAAAATATTAATTTATGAATTTATTTTATAAAAATAAATTTTCATTTAAATAATTATATTTATTATAAAAATTTAGATAAACATTTACGTTTGACACAAATACCAACAATTAATTAATCATTTTTGAAACATTTATTTTGTTTTCACATTATATAAATATATATTATTTCAATTTATTAGCTATGTAAATTTTATTTATACTTTCATAGACGAGATTACTATTCTAAGATCCATAATACTATTTCTAATGGTCACATTACTATTCCAATGGTCATGTTAATATTTAATTGTATATCGTAGTTTTAAACTGGGTGTTGTATACAACATAAGATATTAAATATTATAAATTTAAAAGAAACATATTATAAAATCTTTGGGTATCACACTTAGTGATGTGTAAGTGAGTCATGTTTATAAGGTATTGATTTGAAAACCTTAAAATATAATATAGATTTTGGAGGATTCATTAAGGGTTTATAAAATAAATAAAATAAATAAAATAAATTCAAAAACATGTTATTTTAAAGGGGAAAACTATTTTTGGATGTGGATTCCCTTTATACTATTTATCACATAAATTTTGGGATATTATGATGTTATAACACATACCATATATTTATACCATATTTAATTTTTACACAAAAATTTGACGACCATAGATTTTTTTTAAAATTAACCATTAGATTGTTTTAGTGTGATAATTTGAAAAATAATATTTATTTTATGAAAATAATTATCCAAATATGAGAATTTACACTCTCAGATCCATTTTTTTAATATTTTCAAAAATCAACATTAATTTTTAGTGGTAAACATACATTACAAAATTCAAATATATCCACATTGAGAATACTCATTCAAAATTAAAAACATACATCAACCAAATACATGAATTAAAAATATGAAATTGTTCCTTGATCCCAGCACCAAAAACCACCTAATGCCACAATATTCTGAGCTGTGATCCACCTCCTTCATCGAGGTATGTCACATCGAGTCCACATCATCAACCACTCCATCTTTACCATCAACAAGTAATCGTCACCAGTATATGATTACCGTCATCAACACGCTGAAGACCACAACCAGTACTACCACTGACAAAAATTCTCACCAGTAACTGAAAACCAAAAAATCCTCCATATTTTTCATCAAACCACACAGAACTATCAAAACAAAAAACCTTCTAAAACCCACAAAATGAGACCTGTAGCAGGAAAATGCTGGCCACTAGAAATAGAGATGAAGGAGAAGAATCCCATGCCAATTGTGGCTCCTAGAATGTCTTCATCTACCTGAACAAAACCTCCCAAAACCTCCTTTTGAACCATCACACTAGAATAACTTGGAAGGGGGTTATAGACCATGAATTTAGGGTAGAGTTTTGTGGATGAAGGTTGTGACAGTGAGATGGCCCCATGCAGTAACCTCATCCCTTACATGGGTCCTCCTTAAAGAAAACAGATACCACCATTATCAATATCAAACTCATCAGATCTACAACCAAGATTCTGAAGTCTGACACAGTTTCTAAAGACCACACCAAACCAATAACAATTCCATACATCATGAAAGAAACTGGAAAAAAAATACACCATAGGAAACTAGAAGAATCATCATCACCGAATGAGTTGTCATCAATGAGGATGCAAAAAAACCCACCAAAACAAAAACTAAAGAACCAAGGAGACAAAAACCCCCAAGGAACAAGTAAAACCAACAAGGGTTACAGTTCTAGGAACACCGGTGAATGAACAAACAAAACATCTAAACACACCCATGAAGGACACTACATCATTTCAAAATAGATGCAAATGCAACTGATTTGGATGTAAGAGAAAAAGTTGAACTGAATAAGGGTCTCATCAGTGAGACATGACCAAAGAGATAACTAAATAACCCCAACACAAACCAACCCCAAACTATGGAATAAGAAAAAATAAAAACCACTAGAATATCCTAAACCACTATGAATAATTCCAAATAAGATGAAAAATGGGGTCCGGTATGGAAAATCCAGTTGGCAGAGTAGTCATGGTATGAGGTCGAAGCCCTAAAATCTGGAGACCTAATCCCATAGATTGAATGTGAAGAAATAGAAGACCTCAAGAGGAGAGATTCAAAATGAGGGAGAGGGAGAACTGTAGAGATAACCACACCATTGTATAAGTTCACTAAAAACCATAGAAGAGGGTGATGTTGAGAGTGGGAGGGATGCATGGGGGGTTGGGGCCATACTTGAGAATTTACACTCTCAAATCAAAATCCTCATTTATTGAACAATACTTTTTTTTATGAAAATAAAATTTTTATGAACTGTATAATTATTATATTAGACTCCACTAATTTATTATATAATATATATATATATATATATATTATTTAATAAGAATATTATATTAAAATAAAAATTATTTTAAAATTATTAAATTTATCAAAAA
This sequence comes from Viscum album, assembly GCA_963277665.1. Lineage (NCBI taxonomy): Eukaryota > Viridiplantae > Streptophyta > Magnoliopsida > Santalales > Viscaceae > Viscum > Viscum album. The sequence continues at coordinate 1,227,549,104 of OY728146.1, forward strand.
TAGTGTTTTAATTAAAACACTATATTTTTTAAAAAATACAATTTTGGTTTCTTCATATAGAGATCTTATTTTTATCAAATCACATAAAATTTTAATAATTAAAATGAATAAATATAATTATTATTTTATTAAAAAGTAAAATATACAAATTCATACTACTATGTTCAAGATACATAACCCCTTATTACATAAGTGTATTCCATAAGGATAATGTGTGCAATATTGGGGATTTATTGGGTTGTTTTGATGAATATTGTTTGGTTCATGATCTCAATAAGATTGAAATTATACTAGAAATAGTTTTTTCATGCTTCAGTTGTTGAATATTTGTATGGTCTTGGTCAAGAGGAAATCCCAATGATGACATCTCCCTTGTAAGCTCTAATAAATGAGATGCATAGGGTAGGATCCTATAGGTCAAGGCCACCACTTATTCCACCCGTGTTAAGTTGAATTTCTCATAACCCTTAATATATAATAATCTTAATGATCAATATAAAGTTAATATATTATTAGTGGTTAAGATTCTTAATGTTCTTTTAAATCCAACTTACAATATTTTATAACAGTACAAAGTAACCAAATAAGTTCACGTATTTTTTATAACTATATTACTTAAAATGGAATTTATTCATTCATACAAGATTTTAATTTATAAATGTTCAGGTCATTATATTTTCAAGGTTTTCCTCCCACTAGGAATTATAGAAATCTCCCATCATGGGTTTTCAAAAAAAAAAAGTATGATGTACCAACAACAAAATAATAAGATTCACTCTAAAGAAAACGACCCCTCGTTGATGGTATACCCACCATAAGGAGAGTACATAATGCCATAGAATTCATCATTTAGTTGTTATTATAGAAGAATCATATAAATAAAATAGGACGTAAACTAAACACTTGTCAAAATTATCTTGGTATCATCCTCTCGAACTCTCAAATGCATGAGAGCTAAGAGATCCATGAAGTTCCACTCTTCTAACAATTCCTTTACATCCTAGGCCAATAGTTTTATTATCAATGTATTATCAATGTGATTACCCTTACCTTGAATATAGGAAATGTCAAAATCAAAATATTTTGGGTTCTCCACCCATCACCACTGATATAGATTCAAATATTTTTAGGAGAAGATATAACTTAGGATTTTGTGTTTGGAATAAATGGCAAACCTTTCCCTGACAAGGTAATGTCACCAATTATTAGGATAACACATCACATTTGTGGGTTTTATATCATGATTAGGATATTTATTCTCATGTGGACTAAACTATCAAGAACCATAGGCTACAAAATTATCATCCTTCATAAGAACATATCCCAAACCAAAATCACATCTGTTAAAAAAACACATTGAATTACACATCCTCTAGAAGAGTCAAAACTATGGAAGAAGAGAAAATTCACATAAAATCATCAAAATAATTAGGGCATATACAATCCCATAATAAATTTTATTCTTTCTAGCTAAGAGTTATCATCGTACAATTGAACTTTTCAAAATATTTAACAAACTGATGATAATACCCCGCTAAGCCCAAGAAGCTCAGAATATTGAAAACATTATACAGTAATTCTCATGTCATCTCATTCATCACATTCTTAGGATTAACTGAAATAACATCTTATAATAACATGTGTACTAAGAACATCACTTCCTGAATCCAAAAATTAAATTTTTTTAGTTTGGAATAAATTCAGTGATCTCTCAAAATTTCCAAGACTACTCGTAGATGATGCACATGATCTTCTACGACATTAGAGTAAACCATAATGTGATCCCCAAATACCACCCTAAATTAATTTATATACTCATGGAATATCATGTTTATCATCTTCATAAACCATAGGATCATTCGTTAGACCAAAATGCATAACAAGGTACTCATAATTACCATACCTACTTTGGAAGGTTTTTTTGAGGATATCATACTCTTTGATTTTAAGATAATGATGACAAGACCAAAGATAAATATTTTATAACCATGCCACCAATTTCAAATAAAAACAATAATCTATATGGGGAAAAGATACTTTTTATTTATCATGTCTTGATTGAGATTCTGGTAATCAATGAAATGATAAAGGTTTCCATGATTATTCTTTTAAAAAAGAACAGGCACCTACCAAGGGGATATAATTTATCACATGATTACTTTATTCAAAAAATCCTTGAACTGGGAATTTAAATCCTTTGATTCGGCTTCTTCCATATATTATGAGGGAATATAGAACTCAAAATTTGTAAAATATTTTAAAACCAATGTTTTGGCTCTTAAAGATTATTCTAGACATAAAAATATGGCTATGTCTACCGAAGAAAATCTTAATTTTGATCTCATATTTAATCCTTCCAAGGTTCCACAACTATATACTCAAAAAGAGTGGGTGTGAATATTTTTCCTAGATCCTGGACCACACACACCACTATAGTAACAAGTTTATGATAACTCATAGGGTTCTATTTACTTGTTTCTTTGGTAACTACCTTCTATGGTCTATTAAAATTTATTCTTGGGGTCATAGAACTATAAAAAATCAATAGGAAACATGATACCATCATCAAGGGCACTCAGATCATCAACTCAAGTAAGAGATGCATAAATATCAATTCCATTGGATAAGATTTGGCTATTAAAATTTTGATTACTGAAATCATATTATGGGAAAAGGATAAGAATCATATCATTTTATTCCTTAAATACAATTCCTGTAAACACCCATGGTTACTAGAGGCTCACTATGATGAGATATGGATAGTCACTCACTCATAAACTACCCCTTAAGTCATAAAAATCCAACCTCCTATCTACTAAGACATCCCAAAATGTATACCAACATCAAGGATATATGAAAACCCCATACATATAATGCCATTTTTATGAACCTACCTGTATTCCATTGTGTACTAGCTCCCAAGTTAGATCTTACATGGCCTGAAGATAATTTTTGATCCCCATGGGTTTCAGACTAGCCTCTGGGAATCAGATAAAGTTATAGAGAATGATTTCACTACAAGAAAAAACCACGATTAAAGAACAATGGAGATAAATTAGTAACTAATTGTTATTCAAAACACTCTTGAAGGAGAAAATTTTCAAAAAAAAGATATATAAAGATCAAATAATTACATAATGCTATAATCAATAGAAAAACTAGAATGAAAACCCCCTAGAATGTATATATAATGAATGAATCACAACTCCTTTGGTCACTTCCATCAGCCAAGGCCCCACTAATCAAGAATAACTACCACCTCCAAGTGGTGATTTCCTATTTCCAGGACCTGGAATAATATAATATAAAAACAATTGATGGATAATTTAGGGTGTGAGAAAAAAATTCTATTAGTATATCACTAAATGTTCTAAAATAAATTCCATAACAAATAAACCATCTATGGTTAAATTTAAATAAAAACAAGGCTTGAATAATCAATTTAACATTTCAGTCAAAGTATTCATTCAAATAATTCAATTAAAAATCTATGGAAGATATATAAAAAATAGTCTTAAATGAATATATTTCATAAAATAGAAGGTAATGCACTAAATAGTTCAATAAATACTAGCATGTAATAGTCAAATTCGAACAGAGTTCCACGGTCCCAAGCCATGAGGTTTATTAGTTTCTATGTATTAGATACTCACACTAATCATTCAGTTAATCACACCTCAATGTGTGAACATATCCATAATTCTTAGGCCATCATGATATAATCAACCAAAATCCCATTGGGGAGAATCATGTTGAATTTGGTTTATTTTTAGTTTAAATTGTCAATTAATTACTAGGGAGTTAGAGTCCTATAATTATTATCCTAATCACTCATTAACTACATATTTTCATATATTTTTATTATCAATAAATCAATTAATATTGGGTAAACCAATTAAATTCTTATTTCATAGTTTAAATGAATAATTTCAAGTTTAAACATTCAATTTTGACTTCAAAACCATATTTATATTTTTCATGTATCATCATTAAATCATTTCAACAATTCACTTTCTAATTTCAATCCATATTCTCTAAAAATGCAACCAATGTTTTAAAAGTATTAGAACGAGGTTTTTATTTAACAATTCCATGACTTTTAAAACCCAACATCAAGTATTCTCAATTTCAGATATGTAAATCAGTTGAATATTCATTTTAAATCCAACAAGCAATCAAGGTTTCATGTTTTGGTAAAATCCTTACAAAACCAACTACATTTTGTCGCATAATCAGTCAGTATCATAAAAATGGGAATTTCCATTGGATATTAAAAGTTGAATAGGATCAAATAAAAATACTTAGAGGTTAAATTCATAAAATTTAGGTTATGTCCCATCAATGACTAGAGTATTCACCAGTATCAAATAAGGTGAGAGAGAAAGAAAGGATAATTCAAAATCAAGAAGTCTACACTTTCCATAGAGGGATCAATCACATCCACTAGTACTTCAATCCAATAAGAAAAGAGGTTGGAGGAGCCAAAATTGACTCTACATAGCCTCAAAAAATCAAAGGGTAAAATTTGGTTCTATGATGAGGATATTATCATTTATAATGGGGATTTTGGACCATAAATTATTATTTTTTAATAATAAAAATCTTGTCACATGGTTTCCTAGGTTAAGTTAGATGGTTATCACTAACTATGCACCTAACAATGTGGCCTCACTAGGCTTTTGGAGAGAGTCACATGGTTTTTTTGTAAGGTTTTACATTCCATGTGCTAATTTTGTGCTCCTACATGGGCTACTTGAAAAAGGTGGGGGGGGGGGAGTAGTTTGGCCAAATGTTTTGTGAGTAGAAGAGTGGAATAGGTTTTAGACCTTGAATGAGTAGTTATCTTCTTCAAAATACTATATTCATAGTCTGTATAATAGTAATTAATTGGAATATAAACATAGGTTGATGATTGGTTGTTCTTGTTTGATAGATTAAAGGTATATTTTCCAATATGAATAAAATATTCAATTTGAAATTCATTAAAGATTAATTTTTTTGCCACCATATTTGAAACCCCTATTAGGGTGTATTTTTAGATAATGAGTTACATGATTTCAAAATAATAAAACGAACTTATAAATTTTAAAATATTAAAAATTAATTTTCTATTTCATAAATATGAATCTTGAAGTAACTAAATCATAAAAAAATAGTTAATGAAAATCTATGGGATCATTTTTATACATAGATAAAAATAGAATCATTCCTGAAAAAATATGCAATATAAAGATTCTTCATATAAACCTTATCTAACTATATATATTAATGTCTAAACTGATTAGATAGATGGATTTAATTCAAAAATAGAGAATCATGATAGTGTCAATGGAGGTGAATAAACTTACCCAATAAAAGAGAATCTTATCTGTGGTTCTTGGAATATTCATGGAGACATATGGAGGAACAAATGATCAGTTCAAAAACATAGAATAATTATTGAATGAAAGGAAGCTCTTAATGTTGATTTTATGACGTCACCATAAAAAAATAATATACCACTATTTGAGGTCATTCTTAGAGGCATTATTTACGTTCTCTATTTTTGAGTTTAAGTATCACGTTCCCCTCCCTTGATTTCACCCTTTATTCATGGAAGGATAAACACCTTTTTAATAGTTGATTTGATGAGGGGTATGTAATAAAATGAACCAAGTTAACCAAGCATATCCATGTACAAACACACCATATGGAAAAAATTAAATTCCAAATCTCTATATGATAGGGAAAAGTGTTTATGGTTTCATAAAAAAACATTGGAAAAATTTTACCTTCTAAATCCATATAAATGTATCATAAGATTCTAATCAATAATTTTATATGATGTTTTGCATGTTAGACATGCATGCTAGATAATAAATAATTTATAAAATATAAATTTAACCAAATAAGGACTAATCATATAAAAATATAAATAATACAAAAATAACATACTAAAACAATATAATAAGGTGATAAATGATATATCAAAATATAAAATAGATAAAAAAGTAAGGATATGGACTATGTAATAAATATAAATAATATTCTAATACAATCGATAAATCCTAAAATATCCCATGAACAACCTCATTGTAACCCAAGGTCACCTCCTAAAATTCACCACCCCCCCAAAATAAACAATGAACTTATGAAACACTATCGAAGGAAGAATATTCATCCCCATTTATTATATCAGATGAAACCCATTCTATACCCACATAAGAGAGTTTGTATGTTTTTTTGTAAGCTAATACATGATAAGTTTCCACTATGAATCTATGAAATTTATTTTATAATATAAACTAAAAATGATACTTTTAATATAATGTTAAAAATAGATTTATTACATGTTTACAAATAAGAAAAAAAATCACATTTAAACATTACCTTTTTATTTTAAAACCACTTTCATCTGATGAAAATGTGTCTAGAAAAAGAAAAATTATATTACAAGAAAGAAACAAAATATAAAATATAAAATAAATTATGACATGTTATAATTTACATAAGCCAATAGAGATCATTCGGGACCACTCTAAGAAAACCCATCGACCAACCTATGATATAATCCTATATATGCAGGACCTAACATACCATAATTTTCTTTATAGTGTAGTAACCCAAATCTAATACATGGAAATATGATATGTATTGTTTAGTTTTGAGCATGTGACACAAATTTTCATAAAAAATATTACTTTTAAATTGAGAACATCCACTCTCAGTCATATGATCAACACTATACATTTAAAAAAATTTGATTCATTATTACATCTCATAAATGAATCTAAGATAATTTTCATAGTGTTTCATGACAAACAAAGAACATTTTATTAGTTTTACCATGTGACATTCATTTTGATCTTATTAAAAATTTAAAATGAAAAAAATATTTTATTTCATTTCATCCACATTTCATGTAAAAAATATATGTGGTTATTTATTATAATTCCAAACATAATCAACAATCATTTTTATGGAGTTTAATTAAAATTATAGATTTTTTCCTAAACTTCGATCATGTGATGCTTGTTTTGAAGTAAAAATATCCCTTTTAAATTTAAAACATTCAAATTCATTCACTCCAACCACACCATCTGAAAAAATAATGTTGTTTCATTTTTATATATAAAAAAACCAAAAACAATTTTACTATATTTCCACAATAATATGGGTTTAATTTTATAGTTATGACTATGTGATCTATGTTTTTGATTGAAATATATCTTTGAAATGAAAAACAAACATTTTTAGTCATTTTGATCTCTTTTTTCATCAAAATTATGTGAGGTTTTTTCTTTTATTCCATAAAGGAATCTATGATAATTTTTTAATAATTTCACAATATACTAATATTTTTTTTAATAATCTCGAGAATGTGCATGAATTTTGAACTTACAAAACTCTTAAAATAAAAAAATAAACTTAGAATATTTCAAAAACACAATATATCAAAGATTCATATGATTCATTAATAGAGGTAAAATATTAATTAATTATATATTTTTTATAGTATCACAAAAATTCGAGTTTCTTTTCTTAGAATTTATTATACAGTTTTATAATACAAGTCAAAAATTATTTAGGAAAATTAAATAAATATATTATAGGTAAATACTACTTCAATAATTTGGAAAATATTATGAAACAAAATAACCATCAAATTCATACCAAAATAAATCTATTCCATCCATTATAAATTATTTATCAATAATATCTAAATATAAATAAAAAACATGTAATTGAAGAAATAGTTCATGAATATTTTAGTTGAAAGTGGACATATTCTAAAGTAAAAACATATATAAGACACATTTAAGGATATTATAATTGTTTTAAAAGATGTAACATCCTTCATAAATATATTAACATTATGACTATATGCATGGATATTTTGGTTTTTTTACCTGTGAAAATATTAACAATTATAATTTTTTTTCATATATATTCCATTTCAAAACTATTAGTATATATACAATAAAAATTTCCATTTATATTAATCCATTGGTTTACTATTTGTGTTCATTTTATTTAAGACCTTTATAGATTGATACCTTGGTGTTTCACTAGTAAAGAAAATTTCAAAGTCGATACATATTGTCTATATAAATAATTGAAATACTGGAAAATGGTGAAAATATAATTTTTACGAGATAAAAAGGGGAATTATATATGGAATATGTTTTAGATATAGAAGAATTAGATTTAGAAAAATATCATCAGATTAACTAGATTCATTAGAATTTGAAACTTGTACTCCCTATAAAAAATTATAATTTAATGAGTAATACATATTAAGAAAAATTATTTATCATAATGGTAATAAAATTGTACTATTTTTTTACTTTCAAAATGGGTATTAAAAATAAATTATTATATGTTTAATTTTATTTAAACACCATGATTTTTTTCTTTTATTATAATTTGATATGATACAAATTTTCTTTATTATATAGAGTACATATGGGGACTTAGAAATCTAAAAATATGATCAATTTTTATAATGAGTATGAAATAGTTGTATTAAATATAGAATAAAAATCACATAATTTTCATTGTAATATTAATAGTCCATGAATAATTGGAAATAAAAAATTTTGACACTATACCAAATATATTCACTATAAAGGAGGCTCTTAAACTACTATGTTAGACATTTTCATTTACACTAGTAATATTATTAAAGTTAAAAGGATATTTTTTGTGTATGAATTCTCAAAATACAAATTGATAAGTATTACCCTCTTTAAAATATAAAATTTCATGATATTTTAAATTCATTTACAGTTTCATGGTCGATATTGGGGGAAAATTAGGGTTTTCAATCTACTTTCATGATACAACAAGTAATCCCTTTTATTTCCTTGACCCATGAGTCTGTTTACCCTTATGACATTACATAGAGTAGTTTAAAAGTTTATTATTCATAATAAAATATGTTTTATATAATATAAATTATTAATGATATACCTCTTTCTCATTATGTGTTTTTATAAGATTTATCAGTCATCTCATGAAAGTTAAAATATTTTTTTTGATTATTTGAACATAAAAAACATAAATGTGAATAGGTATCTCATATCTAATCTTTTGAACTATCTAAATAATACTATCACAATATCCACCAATAATGGTTCATTATGAAGTGTATAATCTTGAATATTGTACACCATATCTCATACAATGATTCAATGTGTGGGTTCAGATAAATATAATTCATAATCAATTTCAAACTAAAATAATCCAATACAACTAAAATAATAAATATCTGTTTGTTGATCATATATTACAAAATATTGTGAAAAATATGATTACATCAGATATTTTGAGAATCTGATATGAAAAATTTCCCTTGAAACTCAATACTTTATGATTTGGTTACGATGGTGGATTTATTGAATTTTGATGTTATATTAATATCAAGTTTTGATTCATAGATATTTAATTTTATATAAATATCATTTAATTTTATTTCTTATATTTTTCCTCTATTTTTTTCTATATTTTATAACTCTTTAAATTCCCACTAAGAATGATTTTGTGCTTGTCCTCTCTTAAAGTATTCTCTCAGTGACACTCTAAATCCCACCCCTCAAACATGTACATACTATTGTAAATGATTAAAAACCACACAAATTAGTACTTTATACCAATGTTTTTCCTAAAAAATGAATAAAACATAGTATATGTTGTTGTTATTTAAAATATAAAATAATAATACATATATATTCTTTCATACATACACATTCCTCCAATACTTTTTTATTTTTTTGATTAAAAAGTCAACTGTTCTTATTAACATAAACCTCATTTCACATCAAATTATGTTGGATTTAATTAGTGGGAGGATAAAATTGATCAATCTACATATCAACACATTTATGTCAATCATTTTTTATATTAATAGTATTATTATAATTTCAAAGTACATGGAATTTTTTTTTCAAGTTCATTATACCATATCCTATATTTACACCATGTTTATGTTGAATTTTCTATATAATTATTATTTTATTAAATCCTCAATTATTTTTATAAAATAATATATTTTAAATTTACTATTTTATACATGTTTTTTAGAATAAATTAAAATCACATTTAATTTTCATTAAACCTCTCCTCCTTATTTTAGGTAAAAATAAGTATAATTTTCATGGGAGATGAGAAAATTATATAACACTAGTGGTTGTGGATTAATATTCTAATCAACATCTATCACATATTTAGTGGATAGTTTTATTTGGAATGAATTATGTGACTTTTCACAACCTTTTATAATGAAATCCTATTTCGTTGATTATCATATAAATATACTCATAAAAAAAATCAGTATGATAAGATTTGGTCTGAAGGGAAAATAATAGAAATTATAAGATCCAGTTACCAAAACTTCTTCCATAAACAATGACCATCAATACATATATGGAACGTTTTAAACTATCTATGTTTATTAGAACAGTCAATCTGGCATTAACCCCAATATTAGTATTCAAAATTAATCTATTAAGTTTAATTAGCTGACCACATTAATTCCATCTAAACTAAAATATAGGACCTCTACTTATTTCTTTAATTTTTTTGATAAAATTATTATCCAAAAATACTTTTATTTTTTCTATTTATTATACAAAAATGGGGTCAAGGAATCACTTAGATGAGGTGAATATGCAATTCATCAATTTTATGTTTTTCCTTTTAAAACAACATTCAATGCTGGTTAGAGTGGATTTTGATGTTAAATCAAACAAAACCACACACGAAGAGAGCATAAGATATTTTCAAGGTTCACTAATCAATGTGAGTAGCTAGTCCATGGAGTGATTTGGTAAAACCCATGATCATATAATCCACTAATTTTTTTGAATCATTTGGAGTATTTAAAATACTTAGAACTCACTTATAAAGTCTTTCTACTATAATCTTCATCTCACACATCAAGTGCATACCGCACTAATAAAAAATTCAAATGATCAACATACAATAGATACTTATTCATCCTGTATAAAATAATCTAGTTTTACATTATGTTGATATATTCTTCTAATTATTATTTTCATTCACATGGAAGGCTTCACAATAATTTTCATTAATAACACTACATACAACCACAAATTTTTAAAAAAACAATTTTTTCAATATACACCTTCAGATAAGAAACCATTATATAATAATTTAATGAGACACAATTTTTATATTTTTATCTTAATTCATAATAACAATATTTATTATACAATATAAAAATATTTGAATTAAATCTTCTGGAAAAAATTAGATCTGGTGATTGCAATAACTTCCATAGGAAACAACTTATAAAAATATTTCTAACTACATTGAGTCATGAATAATTAACACTACATATTATCTTTTATTCGAAACCTATTTTTATTAGACATTAAATACATGAATATATATCAATACATGCATGATATAGAAATAGAATCATGTAATCTTCAAACTTGTCATTCATACAATTAAAACTGAACCAACATCTTTCCATGAAAAAGCATAACTTATCGCATCCAATAATCATGAATTTATGAATGCATGTAATATGGTGTAACTTATTTTAAAATAGAGTATATATATTTATAGGTTAAATTCTTCTAGATTTATTCCATCTAGATTCAAACACCTCTTTGTAAATGTGAACTTCACAGCTAAATCAACTAATTGTCCGTATTCTTCATTTATGTAAAAATGTGTACAATATACCTTTTTCTTTCTATCCTTTATTTTTTTAACCAGAACATTTTCATTGGATCTCAATTTCTTCATCTTTCTAACTTCATTCGAATAATAATTTTCATGAATCATGATACTATATATCATTCTATTTAAATATTAGAAGATCACCTCACTTTTCATGGAAATTTTTTAATTCATTGTAGCACCAACAATCATGAGACTCATGGTCGATATATTTTTAATCAATTAGTTGCATCCCCATAGAAAAACATGATGGTTTTATACCAATGGTATCACCTAATAGTAGACAACCCATGATAGAATTTGATGGTTGTAAACCCATTATAGCACCTAATGGTAGCACCTAACGGTAACACCTAACTGGTATTTCCCAAATGGTAGAACCCTAATAGAATCATTTTAATAGAATCAACCCAATAGTAGCACATTAGTGGTATCATCTCAATGGTAGTATCCCAAAATTATCACCCTGATTGAAGCATATCAAAGGTAGTACCCCAACAATATCACTATAGAAGTAGCACCCCAATGGTAGCACCCTAGCAGTAATACCTCAATGGTATCACCCCAACGATATCACCTTATAAAAAATAATAAAAGAGTTAGAAACAAAAGGCAACATCATTAAAAAATTATTTCTTGTTAACCATATTCTTTACATTCTCCACCAAAAAATAGAAAAAACCCTTATGGTCTAAAAAACTACCCCCTTTTGATTTTTTTGTCAAGAAAGGGTCCATAAACCACTAAATCTTTGAAAAGTAAACAATGGATCAATATACAATAATTATAGACTTGTTTGAGCATAATAAGTTTATGAAAAAAAAATCATTGAACTAAATTATCATGATGTTCATATGAATTCATTTAATAGACCTTCTTACTAGCCTCCCAAGTTCATCACCAAAATAAAACATGAATAGAACTCATCAGAACAACCTCATACAACCACTTAAACAACTTGTTAATTTTTTTTCACATACTAAAATTACATATTACCCCTTTTAAAAATCCCCTTAAATATATTCTCTCTATAAAGTGGAAAAACACATATCAATGGATAGAATATGTTTCCATTTTTCTCCCTCTTTGATTGAAACATACCAACACAAGAAGATATATAGGATATAACAGACATACCTTAGCCTTCTATAGGATGAGGTTGAACAAATAACTTAAACTTATGATTCTAGAGTGCATATCTAGAAAATTTCTTGGTGAAAATATCATCAATACAATCTTTTATTGGAATAAACTCAAAATTTAATTCATTTATCTCCAAAATATCCCTAAGGATGTGATATTTAATATCAATGTTCTTGATCATGGAATGTTAAACCATGTTCTTTTGAAAAATGACAACACTCTGATTTTCACATCTAAGAAGAAAAGGTATCTTCACATCCACCTTCAGATCATCAACTATTTTTTCATTCACATCAATTGAGTTTTAACATGAGTTACAACCACATATTCTTCTATTGTAATTTTCAAAGTTATAAAACATTTCTTCTTTTTGTCCCAACACACAAATATATTATCAAGAATGAAAACTAAACAATATGTATATTTTCTATCATTAGTACAACCTACCCAATATGCATCATAATAACTAAATAGATCCAAATTTTCCATGGTTTCATATCTCAGTCCAAAATAAATTATACCATTTATATACCCGGTAATCCTTTTCCATAGAACAAAATGGGATTCTTTTTGAGTAATTTGATATTTAGAATAAATAGTAACAACATATAGAATATATAATCTTGAAGCTATAAGGTATAAACGAATTCTAATAACATTTATGGACATCCTTTCATTAACTTCTTTTACCTTATCATCTTTGGATAACTTTGTTACCACTAAAATTACTATTCAAATAAATTTTATAATCCTTCACACCAAATATTTTCAAGAGATCCATTGAATACTTCTCTTGAGATTGAAGATTATGATATTTTATTAAGATATTTAAAGACCAAGAAACTACATCATCTCTCCAAGAATATAAATTTCAAATAATCCTTTTATTTTTAAGAAAAATTACCATAAATATATTTAACATTTCTAGAATATATTACATCATTTAGATAAAGTATAAAAAGGAGTGATACCTATTTGTCATATTTGATATATATATTTCTATCCACTCTTCCAATTTTGAAATTCATCCTCTTCAAGAAGGTGTTAATCTTAGAATACCACGATATTAGGTATTGTTTCATCCCATATAAATCCTTATTTAATATGAAAAAAGAATTTTCATCTTCATGAAGTAGAAACCAATATGGCTGTTTAATGTAAACTTATTCCTCTAATTCTCCATTGATAAATGTAGACTTTAAATATATTTGGATGATCTTGAAATTACTTTTTGTAGCAATATAATGGAACATTAAAAGTATTTCAATCCTTGAAACTCGTGCAATGATCTCATCAAAGTCAAATCCTTAAATATTTGAATAGCCTTTACACACAAATATTTTTTTTATTCCTCAACACCTCACACTTTTAATTTATGTTATTTTAGAACACCCAATTTATCCTAAAGAAATTATTATCGATATGTTTATGAACTAGTTCCCAAGTCTCATTCTTCTCAATTTGATCTAATACTTTATTTATAAAACCATCATATTGTTGATGTTATAGAGCTTTAAAAACAACTTTTGGTTCAACTTGATAGAATAGATAATTATGATATTCTTTCCTTAGATTTATTCTTTTTTATATGTTTTTCATGATTTTGATAATGTTTTTTACTTAAATGTGTCTTATAATAATTGGATGGGTTGAATGTAATTTTTTCCTTACTTGAGATGGTTGAATCTTCTAATTCAGTCTAAACTTCTTCAACATTTTTATCTTTGTATTGTATTTATTCAAGATATTCAAAAGAATTTGAAGTAATATCACTTCCCAAACAAACTTCATTATAAATAATTTACTTCTATGAAAATTTTATAATCTTTAAATATATTATATTTAAAATTATATTAGTATATTTATTATAACAGCGAGATCCTCTTCCATTTTGAGTTTAACCATGTAATATTTTATCATCCCCTTTTTCTCAAACTTACCCGAAATTAACCTTTAATCATGATGATAAATGGGTTTCCAAACATTTTTTCTACAAGCTTGGATTATTCTTATTTTACATCTCATATAGAGTAATTTATGATTTTTTCTATATAAAAAGTTATTTAGAACATATATTGATACTCCAAAATATTACCTCTAAAAATTTCTAAAGATATAATTTATATCAATATTGTTCAAGATATCTCAACCAAATTTTAATTCTTCCAATCGGCTACACTATTTTTTTGGGGTGTGTATGGTGAACTATGTTCATGAGGAATACCGTGTTTTTCAAGATAATATTAAAACCTGTTATTATTGATAATTTTACTAATATCTGTTAGAAATATCTTCAAAGAGTAACCACACCCATTTTTAAAACGTTTTATGAAATTTTGGAATATATTTGGAAACTAATATTTATGTTTCATAAACATAATACATGAGATATGAGTAAATTCATCAATAAATGAAATTTAATACTTATCACTATGTATTGAATTATTTCTCATGGGCCCAAAAAAATATGAATGGATTAATTCCAAAGGATGTGATATCTGAATCTCAACCCTTCTATATGGGTAATTAAAGATATTACCCTTCTAATACGTAGATAAAATACAGTCAATATCCTGTTTTATGTTTGGAAACTCATGAACACTTAATATTTGAGAAATCTTGATCATACTACTTTGGCCAATATGACGAATCATTTTGTAATAGAGTTCCTTTTCCTATTCTAGGATTAAATAGAATGAATTATAATAATAACCAATTTTAAATAAATTTACCCTTATTCACTTACATATTGAAAAAACCATTCCAAATTTAATAATTTTTATCAATAACATCTTTTTTGAGTATTCCCTCATTCTATTAATTATAAAGTTTTGAAACACTCAACAATTTGTACTTTGGCCCATAAATATAAACAGTGTTCTTAGTTTTAAATTTTTCTTTTCAAAAATCGGCAGAACCAACCCCTTTAATCTTGACAGACCCATTATTTTCAAATTTCATCTATCCTTATTTAAATTTAACAATATTATTAAATAATTTATGTTCCCTATCATATGAGAAGAGCACCCACTGGCTAATATCGAGGTCAATTCCTTATTTTAGGATTTAATAGAAAATTCTATAGCAAGAGAATTTTATTTACCTTTTTTATAAGGATTTATTTGTTATTGATCTACAAGCATGGTATGAAATTATTTTTCATGATGACCTGCCTGATCACATATTTAATACACTTTTTCTAAGAATTCAAATCTATATTTTTTCTTTAAAACTGATTTTTAATAATGTTTCTGTATCTTCCTTTTTAGATTATGATGAATATCCCCTAAAATATTTTCTCCCAAGAATTTTATAATCATAATGGTGATTGTAATAAACCCAACACATCATTGATGTCTGCTCTAAGCCCCCATAGCACCAGTACTATCCATAAAAGGCATATATTACATTGAAAAGATGATTCCATTTAAAATAATGTCTCTGTATTTATCAATTCTTTTGATCAATAAAATTGGATTATATTTATGAACCAAGGTTTTGGTAAAATACTATAACCATTATTTTTTTACTATAGAATAATTTTTAAAAAATATAGAGTTTCCTAAAGTAGTGAATTTTTAATCAAAATTAACAGTACCAGAATTTCTAGATTCTTTGGCCTTAATAGATTTAGCAGAAAACTTGGTTCCTTTGAATTTCTTCTTCTTATAAAAACTCTTACATGCCTTTTAATTATAAATATAATCCTGATAATATCATTTTTATTGACCTTCTCATTCTTAATTAATCATTTAACATTATAAAACTTCATGGATATAATTTTAAAATATATCTCTATAACTATTCAGTTCTTTTTCTACTTGGGAAATTTCTAATTAAATATTTTCATACTTATTTTAAAATACTTCAATATATTCTTTCATAATGATACCCATAATATTCTTAATATTAATAAAATTTTCCAAATTATCAATATCCTTCAATAAATTATATTTTTCTTCTTCATGGGATGTTATCATACGTCTCGTAAGCTAGTCATTTTTATTCAAGTTATTGATTTCCTTTTAAAGTTTTGAAAATTTCAAAACATATGCTTTAAATTATATCTTAATTATAAGATCCATTTGAGTTTCCTCATCTTCCCTACTAGAGTTACTACCTTTATCACTAGTAAAATTTTTATCATTAACTTTTTCAATAAGAATATTTTCACAAACATCAATTTCAATATCAACATCTTTATCCTTGTTACAACTTTCAATTTTCTCATACTAAGATAAAAAAATCTCATTTTTAATAAAAAAATTATTATCCTTTATTTTAGAAGATAATTTTGGTTTATATTAATTCATTTTTAAATATATTTTGAAGCTTTCATCTTATTCTCCACTGGCCTCATCTTTGTTAATTTCTTTTGATAAAATTATCATCCAATACAGATATGTTTTTATATATTTATTGTAGGAACATGAGATCAAGGAGTCACTGATAGGGGTGTGAATTAAAAATTAATAAATTTTACGTTTTTCTATCAAATAATATTCTATTATGGTTACAGTGAATTTTGATGTTAAACCAAACACAAGAAAACATATAGAGAGCACTGGAGATTTACAGGGTTCACTAATCAATGGGAGTAGCTAGTCCTTAGTCTAATCCGTTAAAACCCATGATCACATGATCCACTAAAAACTTCTTGAACCATATTGAAGAGAGAATATAAACTCATTTAAAAGTCTCTAAAAATTTTTGTGCATCCCTCACATCAAGTGTATCACACACTAATATAAAATTCAAATAATAAAGAGATAATAGATATGTATTCATCCTATATATAATAATCTAGTTATCTAGTGTTCTAATATCTTATTCTTATTCTTCTATTCTTACATAGTTAAGGATTCAATTCAATTTATGTGAATAGTATGTAATTCAACAACTACTTCTTCAATAAAACCTCTTTATCAACCTACAGATATTGATCTAGTGGATTGTGTCTCTTGTTCTATTCTACTCTAGGAATAACCTTCACTTGTATTCTTGTGTCCTATATTTGAGTTCTAGTTGTATATATGAGGATAAATGTGTTTACTCCACTAATGTTCCTAGTGATTCCTTTCTATACCACCAGATCCTTGTTCACCAAGTCTATGTAATCCTTGATGCAGAACATCCTCACTCAAGAATGAATTTCCGATCATAGATCTGCTTCAAACATAAACTCTTTGAGTGATTCACTAGAGACCAATTCAATTTAAAATGATTGAGGTATGTAAACTAGTATATATACTCTATAATTGAGATATTCCATTGGCTTATTTAGAATAAATATATTTTTCACAACACTCAAGAGTAATGTGGGTAGAATCATTTATTAAAAAATTCCTCAAATCCATCACAAGTGAGGACTTGATCAACTTTAGATTTAATAACTAGGTGCTACCATCGTCAAGACAGATCCTTGAGTACATACACAGTAATATTTTCCTTAATTTCTAATAGGGTCCCTAATAAATATAATATTATATTCATCCTCCCAAACCGTTCTTCCACATTATTAGGTCCCGAGTCACCATGAAATATTGGTGGGTTCTTCCATTTTAATTCGAGTAGTAAATCCACATGTAATGGTTCCTTAGGATGATTTACTTTCTCTAGAGATTAAAATTCTTCTACTACTATTTTAAAAAACTGTTGATTGATATATGGTTCCTTGGGTGGAACCATGTTCTCAATAGTATCCTCTTGGAGATTTCTAAGTCTCATGACTGACAAACTTTTAACACAGGCATAAAAAAATCACCAATCTGTCACAATAGAGCACCTTGATCCCATAACATTTGTAATATAAAAAACAAAATGGAAAAGATAATAAAATATCATTTTAAATTATATAGTCTAAGTTGGAAGTATGACACTAATGCATGATAAAAGACTCTGTTTGGCTAAACCCATAATAACAAGGAAACACACTAGTAAAAGTTGTTAAAAACACTTTTTATACCTGAACGAAAAACAGGTAATTTTACTTTTAGTATAAATAGATTAACTACATAATTTTATATTTACATTTCAAGTATCAAAACATATTATCTATAGCCTTACCATTCCTAAATAATATACTGACCAAAATAATACCAATTATAACACCCAACCCAACTCATTATCTTGGGAAGGATTGATGTTACACCATCCTTTGGTGAAATAACCCAGAATCCAATGGTTATAAATATTCCAAGGGCTTGACCAAAAAGTGGGGGATGATTTTACCTTTCATCAACTACAAACTATAATAAGCTAATTGAACAAAACAAAAATAATAATGATGCATAATATAAAAATGAACAAAAATACAATAAAATAAGAAACTAGAACATAAATAATGTAAAAAAATAAAACATACAAAAAAAATTATATAGTGAAAAAAGACCCAAATACACTGAGAGACAAAGAAACAATGTAGAACCAATGCTAACTCTAATTCAATACATCTCTAATATCTAAATCTGAGTGAAAAGACTACAGTGTTGCAGTTCTCCACTAGTAAAAATAAAGGACCTTTCTCTTACATGTATCTTGATAAAAAATGTCTAAATATGTACGAAGATTCATATGAAAGGGGTGAGTATATTGACTCAATAAGAAATCCCCATGACTTCCCACACACAACACCAGGACAAGAACAAGTTAACTAATATTTTATATAAAATAAGAGTGAGAAACATAAAATAGTTGAGAAAAAATATATATACCCAAGAAGTTGTAAAACTCACATGATGAAGGTCTCCCATGTCATGAAAACATAACCCTAAAACTCATAAACCCATTTCGTTTCATATAAAATAAATCCCACTAAAAAGCCCATACTCATGAGTATTAACCATCCATTTAGACCCAAATCATTAATTAGTGGTAAAATACCTTGATTTAAAATTGACCTTATGACCATGTCTAACTGACATTGACCATTATATATATATCATGAACTCATTCACCCATTCCCATGAAAATTTCTCACACGCAAAATAGTTTTTAATTCAATTTTTTATTTTATAAATTTATCAAACATGTTTTTATTGAATTGGATACCTATCATTTCAAAATCCACTAAAATGTAGAAACATATCATGTGTTTTTCATCAATAAACAAAAAAAAATATCTTTAAAAATTGAGAATTCAGGTTCAAGGTAAAGTGTATATAGACATAAGCAACCTACCTAAAATGCATTCGACAAGAAAAATAATTCCAAAATTCATAAATCCAACCTCCCATTTCTATACCTTCAAAAAATACTAAAGAGGTTATTTTAAAATGAGTCCAATAACATAGATCCTGACATGATAGTTCGGGCCTAGGATTTTTCCAAAAAAAAAATAAGAATATTAAAAAGGATAAGAATAACAATAATTTATTACCTTTATTCCGAGGGTCCAATGCTCAAAGATCTATTAAAATAGGTCGCTGAAGTGATAGGATCAAAAATTTCCCAGAGAGAGTTTAGGGTTTGATGGAAAAGAGGTATGGCTAATCAGAGTTGAAGGGAACTAAAATTAATAAATTTGATAGACTTGGTATCATTTAGAGCATGATAGAGGAATTTACACCATGAGATATTTGATGCCCACAAATGCTAAAATTCGATTCACCTTGAAATCATGGGACCCAAAACCCATTCATGCCCTTAATTAATTCAAAAAACCACCTAGAAACCATTTGTATAGTGAATTATACATTCACACCATGAACCACCCACACTCAGATTCCATCTCCCATTTGACATCACCCTCTAAACACCTTTCATTATCCAATCCAACCATTCATAACTTAAATAAAACAATATTAAATAGAATCATACTTAAAATAAGGGGTGACACAACATATGCCCTATTATATACAAAAAACATAATCACCTTATGAAAACACTTAATTGGGAATCCCTTCTATAGAAGATTCCAAGTGGACTATTTTAACCTATTAATTGATTCCCTAGTCTAGCCATTAGACAATTTCTTAATTGATATCCATCCCACCCAGTATATAATTGAATCATTCCAAATGTAAGCTAATAAAACACCTACAATGTAACCCTTAAGGTTCTAAGACTGTTCCAAGAGTCTTACTTGATGATCTCATCACTAAAATTTTAATCACACAACCCAAACATACCAACACCCCAAAATCATTCAAAGAGAATAACTTAAGTCCCTTATATTATAATTTCTACATTGAAACCCATTGGGTGTCTTTGTTATCAACCATCTTAAGCATCACAAGGAAACATAATTACTAAGATATTCCAAGATAATTATTTTCAGAGTGTAATTTTTTTTCTATCAATAATAGTATTTACTTATTTATCACATACTCTTATGAAATTTTCGTTTTCACTCGAGTCATCTTGGTAATATTTTCCTTAGCCACATATCACATTGCACATAAAAGCACACAATTCTCATGAATTTACAAATTAATAACCAATAACCTCACTTATATAGTTACCCTTCCTTTAGTTACTATAAAACAATTTATATCCATGAATACATCAATCCAAATAAAGAACTTGAACCACTAACTCATGTTCGATGTTTTGATTTAAATAAATATAAAAATAGAAATAACCTTAAAAAATCATGAAATTGTGTAGCGATAATGAGATCATGGCCAATAATATATGGAAGGTTTATGTTGTGCCTCCAATACTCCTAAAAAATAATTCCCTATGAATAAACACTCAATTGGTCTCTAATTTTGAATAAAATTAACAAAATCCCTAAAAACTTACTGGTTGATTTACTATATAAAAAATGAGCTATTAAGAAAATTTATCACCATTTATACTATTATGGACACCACATATGAATTAAACTTGATACTTATCATGTTTTTACCATACCTTAATGATATAAAACACAAACCCCTAAATGGGATAATATGAAATCAGAAGAAATAGTGGATAAGGAAAATGGGACTAGGAAGAGTGGAATTATTACTATATCAATATAAATAATTAATCCTGACCAACCTTGGATAAAAGGGTAAACATTGGATAAAATAGATTATAAGGGGGTTTATCCTTTATCCTAGGCATCTCACATATTAAAAAATCCTGAAGGGGTTATTTTTAATAACACATAATTTATCTTTTTTCTCTCAAAAAAACCACCTAGGGAACCAATAAGTACTCATTGGTTATCTAGATCCTAGACACCACTCCATACAACCAATAGGTACCTAGTACACTTAAACTAGGTACTAATGGTATCTGACTTCCTGTAAGAACACCACCAGACCTACCAGTTACACAATGCTTCTCTATAGGATGCCTGATGGTATCTGTTTCCTTTGGAAGCAACATCATTGTAACAACCCGATGTTTTTATGAAATATTATGTTTAAATAATAATTATTATTCAGTATCTTGTGTTTCACACAATAAAAATTTTAAATAAACCACGATATCCTCTTAGTACAAATTAACATTATATCTTAGCTGATAGGTTAGCGGGAATAAGTATAACTAACTTATGAAAATGCATCGTGAATTCATTGACTATAAATTATTTATGAAAAATATAAATTAGATAATTTAATTTTTGAGTGAATTACTAATTTTAATAAAATTAATGAGATATATATGTTATATAAAATATTTTTATATTCATTCAATTCATATTTTAATAATAGGGTGTTAATAAACCCTATTTGTTGTATAAAAACATATATTTCTAAGGGTAATCATACACATTTGAATAAAGAACCCCCTTTAAATTAAGATTTTTGACACATTAATAAATTTTATATGACAACATAAACATTTTATTTTAAATAGGGATTTAAAAATTTACTTTGGATAAATTTTCAATATTTTTTTGATAATATTCAAGTTTTGATGTATAGTAACAATACACTAAATTTTAAGTGAAAACAACTTTTTCATTGAAATAATTTATATGGTAAAATTATAATATTGAATAGTTTTAAAGTATAAACAGAATATATTTTTATCATTCAACATAATTTACATCATTAGCATTAATTTTACATTTAATTCATATGTAAAAACATATAAATCTCTTTCCATATTTTAACTTTAAAAAACATATTCTCTCATTCTGAAAATGAGATTTATTTTAAATTAATTTCTGCCAATTATGTGTTATAAATTTCGGAAAATGGATTATATATTTGTAATAAGAAGTTCCAAATTGTGTAAATAGTTACCTTTTATTTTTTGACATTATGAATAGAAACATTAGTAATTATTTTTATTTACCATGGTTAAAGGGTAAATCTGGTAAATAAGGGTAAAATAATAATATTACAATAATATAAAACTACCCTAAAACATGTCCTAATATCATTGGATGAGATATGAACGACCATTAGAATCCTTGGGTCAATTTCACGACCTCATGAAGCCACTTGGGTGTGATAACGACCTTTTAGAATTTTTTAATTTAAAGTAAATATAAATATATATAAATATGTATCTTTTACTAAACCATTTTTAATATAGTGTTATATAAATAATTTATTTAACTAAAAATTTTCATTAGAAATATAAAAATATTTTCAACATCATGGTATTTTATTTATAAAATTTAGACATTAAATAAATAAATTTATTTATGACATAATGATGATGGAGTGATTACCTTATTTATGAATGATTCAAATAAATTATATTATAAATTTTAAAATAAATATAGTTATGAAATTATGATGTAATTTGAATTTTTTTGGAGGAATATTACATGTTATAATTTATTTAATGTATTTTTTTCGAATAAATAAAGTTTTTATAACTTTGAAAAAAATAAATTACTAAATTGTGTCAAAATTGACATAAATGAGTTTTTAAAGAAAAAACTATTTTATTAAATGATATAATAGTCATAAAAATATAATATTTTTCCAAATAACTTATATAATGTTACCAATGTTATTAATGATCCACTTGGGTTTCTCTTGGTATTTTATAGTTACTGTAGTAACGATATATTATAAAAATACATGAAGACATGGTAAGAGTTAATATTTTTAACTAAGGGTTAAAGATAAATGATAAGGTTAATTTTCTAACCTAAACTTGTATAAAACCTATTATTTGAGAGTATTTAAACCAATAATAATTCTATTATACAAATTTATCACTTTGGAATTATTATTATTCAAAAATCATTTTATAATAAAATAGTATCTCAAAACTTTCCTAAAGTGCCCCTCCTCCCTCTTATAAAAGGACACCACCTCTACCCACTTACTAACACCTTTAAAACCCTTGTATCATCCAAATTATATTTAATTAAGCTCAAAAAATCCCTACCTTACTCATAGTTTCCACAATTTGTGCATAAATCCATCCCAAGGAGACCTTTTGTGCAAATCAATAAGAGATACTCGAAAAAGAGGTAATTGTTTTATCACATCTTTCAAAATTATTTTCTTCTTTTACTTACTCTTATTATGATATTTCCATACTAAAGTAATAAAAAAAATATCTTCTATATTCTAATTTGTTATTATAATTATGGTAAAACCTTATACCTCCTTTTATCTATCCTATGAATAACAATATCACCATGCGTGCGTACGTAAGACTTACTATCTCCACGCCGTGGTGTAATTTTTTATTCAACAATAATTTATTTGGATTGGTATAATGATGAGTATAATGGATTTAAATAATGAATATAACATGATAATTATTATTTATAATTAATATAACATCCAATTCCATATCATTTAACCCTTATGTTAATGACATCGTCACTCATGCATACGTACGACCTACCGTTTCCATGATGCGATGCGATTCATTCTACATGATCATCATTAAACCATGATTATATACATGAATAGAATGAATAAATATGATATTATTATTCTAATATCTTTCTTTAAATTATATACCTATAACCTAATAAGTGGAAATTGAACTTACCTGACAAAACGTGCATAAGAACATGAAGTAGTTAATATCCGAATAACGAGTGACAATGAAATGTTACTAACAAACGGAGGATAATAGAATCTTATATGATATAATAAAAATGATTATGATTCTAGAATAAGTAAATAAAATTATTTAAATAATTATATAGGAGTTTTAGATACATAAGAAGGATATTAGACCTAAGGTAAGAGATAATTTTGCAATCTCATTTTCATACGAGATTGTTTATACGTAAGTAATTAATGGGGTATATTTATCATCCCCATCCATGTTTCCTAATTATGTTTTATTATTTATATTAGTCCAAATTTTTTTAAAGTTAATTTTACCCTTTGGTGAATTTTTATTAAATGGTATAAAATGAATCTTTTTCGTTATTTTATTTGAGGTACCTTTTAACTTTTCTGAAAAAGGTATGAGGATAATTTTTTTAACTTATACGATATGAATGTATTTTTATGGTTTCATGAAACCTTATTTATATGAACCTTATTAACCTGTATTGTCATTGAAGCCGATTAAAGTTTAAAATTCATAATCCTACTAACTACTATATATGTGGCAAGCAGGGTCGAACCCACAGGGAAGGATATTTTGATCACTAGTCTTCTAAAAACGAACTAAAGACCCTGCTATTGTCAGCAGTGGGATTGAGAGTCTACTTTTTTCTATTTTTTTAAAAAGTTTGTTATTTATTAAAAGTCACAAATGAAAACACACATGTTTTTAGTTTTTTCTAAACTGTATCAAAAAAATAAACATGCTAAATATAGTAAGTAATAGAGAAATAATATGCTGATAAGTGAACAATCTAGAGAAATATATCTAAGGAAAATAACAACTCTTCTGGTTTTGAAAAAATTCCTTCTCACAAAAGTGATTACAACTAATACCATTGAAAATGAGTGATTTATTTCCCTCTCTAGGAGATAAATCACTCAAGCCGACATGTATTAGAGTTTTCCACTCCTAGATTAATAAACTTGAGAATTTCAATTTGAAAAAGAATAAAGAACAAACTCGCCGTATGTTCTGTGGTCTTTTATTTCAATTTAAAAGTTCAAGAAAATTAATCCAAATTCTAACTCACCTTATGAATATGGAATTCCAAAATTAAGAGTAAGTGACACGTTGAAATTGAATGAAATCAGAATTGATCTCACCAATCTACTCCGATCATAAAAAAAATAATAGTGAGAAGAGATTAAGAAGATAACCAGTAGATTTGATTTTTAACCCCATATTGAAAGTATTTAGCCTATAATAATCTCTATTTTGTATTCTAAAATCATTCAATTATAGAGAAAGACAATTGAAAGATAATATAGGAAGAAAAATCCCTCATCTAGCATCAATTACTGCTACTCTTGGCCCTCAGAACTCTAAAGATTCGCTCTCCGAGAAGTGCTCCAGGTTCTCTGTTCTGCTCCGAGTGAATGATCGAATGAATTCACCCTCCTTGTGTCTAGTGTGTTTGTGGAAGGAATGAGAATATCCTTCAAATTCTACTACTGCTCTTCTTTAATATCCACCGTCATCTGCTGCATGTCACCACTCGCTTCCAACAACTTGGACTCGTCTTTTCCTATTTCACCCCACACGTGCATTTTTTCACGGCAGGAACGTCGCACTAGTTTTTCTCAAGTAACTAACTCCGAGTGATTTGTTGTGCGAACCTGGATATGATTACGAAAACAGTTTGACCCCACATATAAAAGAAAATAATTAATTAATATTTATAAAAAAATGATTATATTAATTGATAAATATTTTATTTCATTAAGTACTTCAATTAATAAATTATATTTATTAAGTTAATATTTTTATATATATTAAATTATAAATATTTTTTAATAAATGTTATTAATTTATAAAAAATTATTAAATTAAAATATTATTAAAGTTATTTAATTGATTTATTAATTTTAATTAATATTTTTCACTATAATTAGATCGATTTATAAAAAATATTATTAAGTAATTATTTAATTGATTAAAATATTTTATTTTAATTTTATTTACAAATTTTGATTAATATTTTAGTTTTTTAAATATTTAATTTAATTATTTACTTATATAATTTATTTTACAGTTATTAACTATTAATTTTATTTAATCTATAACTATTTTATTTTATTTTTTTTATGTTTTATATTTAAGTTTAGTTTTTTTAAATCTTACTTCTCCCTCCTTTTCCTCTATCCATCACTATAATGTGGGGTTCAAGAAGATTCCCCTACAAGCCGTGATAGTGCCTGGTTCTCCTAAGCTCAAACCAACAACGACTCCCTCCTCCATCATGCAGTGGTGGAACACTCCTCAGACTGGTGTGCAGTAATCGACTCCAGGCGTTTCTCCAAAAACCATTGGTGATGAACCAACTCGGCGACACCCTTGGATCTAGAACCATGGAACAGACAGATCCAGTGATGAAACCAACTGGCGCCTCCTGTTCTGAGTGGCAGACCAAAGAGTTTCTGGTCTCTAGGTGGCTCTTTCTTCTAGACACCAGCAGCAGCACAATCAGGTCCATCGGGTGGTGTGGCAGGACTCCTGTAAAAACTGACAGCGACCATTCAACAACACCACTTCTTCTTGATGATCAATTTCAAAAATCATTAGATTCACCGGATCTAGATTTTCCTGTTGTTGTTTTTTTGTTCGATATATACACAAGATTGCAATTAAACTTTGAAACTGAATTTGATTTTTTTGGGACTTGTTTTTGCTCTGGTTTTGGGTATGTGGTATGGGATTTGTGGCACCGATGAATGTAGTGACAATGACTATGAGTAATAAAGAAGCAAGGCAGAGGATATTTCTAGTGGAAATTCTTGAGATACACACTAGTCTCATGGTAATGCGACAACATCAAGATGGCATCTACTCACGGTTCAACCAAACATAGCCAGTGGTGGCTTTGGGGGTCTTGGACGCATTGGTTAGGTCGTGAAATAGTTGATGAATGGGTGAGAAACAATCGCAGGTGGATGATGAAACTATGAAGCGAAGATGGTGTGAGAGAAGTAGTTTGATAAGAAATGAATCCATGAGTTTGCTATGCGAGAAAGGAAGAAACGGGGGAAAGAGATACTTTGAGGCCATGAAATGATACAGTGAAACCATAAAATAAATATTGAGGCATGACTGGAAATGGAATGAGACTCACTGTGAGACAGTGAGTAGAAGATTACGGTGGAAAAACTGAGACAATGAAGGATAAAAACAGAGTGTGAGGTTAGGGTGCCACTCTGAAATGGAAATGGTGAATGGTGGCACCGTAAAACGAAACGGTTGATGTGGTACCGTGACCAGGGGGAACCGTGAACCTACAAAATAAACATAATAAAACAAATTGAATATTTAATAAAAACTGAACAAAATAATAAACTAAAACCATTTATTAATTAAAGAAAATGAAAATTTAAGTATAGTATATACTTTAATAAATTTATGAAACCCATTAAACTTAAGTTATATTATTATTATCATCTAAAATAAAATTCATTTAAATTATTCAATTATAAAACAAAGTTAAATTATATAAAATAACTACCAAAACAAACTAAATTATTAAAGTAACAAGTTAGTTAATTTTTTATTATATACTTAATTTAATTAAATAAATTAGATTAATGAGACTTAATAAAAATAGTAAAATTTTGAAAACTACAATTATAATTAATGAATTGTTAAAAAACATATAATAATTAGATTAAATTATCTCAATTAATTAATATTTAACACATGAGATGTTAAACAAAAACTTCATTATTTAAGTGCAACAACAAAATTAATTAAATAACTAATAATTATTAAATTATTAAATATTCAAAAAAAATCATCAAACTAATAAATAATCGTTAGAATATAAAATTAATGTGAGATATAAAGTAAATATTTTAAATCTTAAAGTACATGGTTAATTATAAAAATTGGTTAATTATTAAAATTGATAATAAAAATACAAAAGATCTACTAATTATTAAAAAGTATTAAAATAAATAATTAAATTGATAAAAATTAATTAAAAAGATATTAAAAAACATTTTTTTTAAGGCCACATCACTTATTCTACATGATTTAAAGATTATTTTCAACTAAATTATTTTCTTTTAAAATTGCGTGGCATTTTGAGAAAAGAAAATGTTTTTGAAAAAAAGAAAAGATATTTTCCTCAGGAATTAAGTTCAAGTGTTTTATCAAAATTATTTTCTCTCTAAGATGACATAGGGTTATATTTCTACCGCTATAATTAATTTTATTTGATTATATTTATGATGAAATTATTTTTATGAATTCCATTTATTTTATATGGATTATGATGGAATGATTTTTAAGAAACCAATTTTATTTCATGGGATATGCTATAATGAATGGTTTATGTTTTTGTGAAACATGTAAGAATGACTAAATTATGAGATTGGTGGAATCTATATCTCCCTCCAATGCACTGGGAAAATATTTATATCTCACGAGAGAGACATTATAGTAACAATATGTAAATCTGGTTCTGTAATACATAGCTGGAATAGCAAGTAAACCTGGTTCAGTAATAGATATTGTCTGCTATGATGGTCTTGGCTATGAGCCTTGGATAATAGGGAAATGATTTCTCCATGCTTATGTGTATGAAAAAAAACATCAAGTATTATGTTATTAATTTTGGGATTATGTCCATTAATTATTATGAACTTTTATCTCAGGACATGATATCATGATATTTTGTATGCAGGATATGATTTTAAAATGGTATGTTATTATGTCTTATGATATGATTGATATTTCCCTTGTATACCATTTTTGAGCATTTGAGATCACCCTTTCATATGTTTCTTTTCCCCAGGTCATTAAGAAGGGTATTAAGTAAGCAATGTCAAAAGGAGTCTAGTTATAAAGAAATAAGTGAGATACAATGTAGATGTTTTACGAACTAGATGTTTATTTTTTCTAGTTTCTAAAGACACTATACCTATACTGTCTTGTCATGCCCAAATGGACCGAAGACCTTCCTTTTTTATTTTATTATGGATAATCACCCTTTTAAAGGGTTGAAGGGGAACCCGAACATGACCTGTAGGCCCAAGGCACAAGTCCTGACTGACCCGCAATACATGAACCGAAGGCCCAGAGGCATACCATGCCCAATACATGACCCGTAGGCCCGACCAACTTGAACTAACCCTACACAGATTCTGTGTCATTGATCACCTAACTCCCCACCTTGCATTTCTAATAAACTATCATTTCCTTGAACAAAGATGCATGGTGCCTGGTCCTGATGGAGGCTGCCATGCCCTCTCATTCTTCCAATCTGGTTAGATCTGCTTCTGGTGGCTGCTACTCTTGTGAATCTGATCCTTTTCTAGGGCCTGTTTGGTGTGAACTGGGCTACTTCATGGTCTACGTGGCCCTAAGGCCCTATGGCCTGATGTCCTTTGATGCCCTGAAGGCCCTTGGGACCCATAGGCCCAAACTGGTGGCCCAAAGTCCCAAATCGGGTGAAAAGTTCCGACTACTACAGTACCGAACAATAACTGCTACTGTACTGCTACAATAGCCTTGAAATTTTCCTCCACCCAGTTTTGAACCTTGGTCTCTTGGATGCCAATAATGAGCCCTTACCACTTGGGTACAGGCTCGTTGGCCAGTCCTGACATGGACTTTTATATATTGTAATTAATGTACTTCAATTTTGAAGTAGTATCACTGTATATAAAGTATAGGTCATTATAATTGGTATTAGAGGAATGATCTAGAAAAATTTGGATATTATATTTTGTCACCTAAGCAGTAAAGTTTAAAGTTACCACTTATAGAGTTTCCTAATTATGAAGATGGAAATTCAGAATTCTTTTCAGTCAGACGAAACAAATTGTGAGGATTCAATTCTTTTAAGGGGGGAATAATTTAACTACCCAAATATTGTTAGTAATTAATTAATGAATTATAATTTTAAATAAATACTATTATGAAACATTTTTATGTGATTTCATTTAATCATAATGATACTTCGATACATCAAATTATAATATTTTTTAAAAATGTCACTTTTTTTGAACATGTGATAATATTTTAAAATACCAAAAATTAATTATATCTTATTGTCTTGTGAAATTATATTTTTAATATATTTATTTAATAAATAAAAATAATTAAAGGTATTTTTAAAATTAATATATTATTATTTTATGACGTTTTGAATTAATGTAAATTATATATATATATTTCTAATCAATAAAACTTTAATATGATTTATAATAATAGAAAAAAAATAATGAATATTATTTTAAAAAGATTATAATTATTGTAATATATATATATATATATAATGAATAATATTTGAATTAATATTGAAAATTATGAATAAATACTATATATGGTATTAAGACTAGCTTTATAAATATATTTATTTTGTTATGTGACATTTACTATTTTGAATTATAAATTATTTTATTAAAATTAATTAAAATTTGTTGTATGAAAATATTTATATATATAAGGAAAAATGTTAATAATTTAAGATATTAATATTAGTTTTTTAATTTAAAATATAATTTTACATTGTTTAAATATATAGTTATATATATAAAAAACTTTATATAATATATGTTTTAGTTTAACTAAATGAAAAAAATGAAATGTAATTTAAACAAAAAAATGAAGGGAATCAGGATAGTAGGGTTCAACTTTGAAAGAGTTCGACCTAGGTAAGTTGAGCGGACCGAGGGTCTTAATAAAAAAATATTCGATTATGGAGGTCGAGGATCAGGCCGGGATCAATCGCCTTTGTAAGAGTCGAAACCGAACAGAAATAGTCAAGCACATGTCACTGTCAAGGAAGTCAAATTCGAGAAATAGCACAGATCGATCACGAGTATGGAGGAATATAGAAGTCTTGACCATTGGAAAGGGGTTCTGATTTTCATTCGACCACCGGACGTCGCGATTGAGTTCGATTCTAGGGTTAGAGGGAGAGTTTCTAGTGCTATCATAGGCAAATTGATGCGTAAATGGGGTTCCAATTTTGGATAATAGTAATACCATGGGTGGATATATGGTCATATATTCCTCATATCTTGTAACAAGTATTGTTTTATTTGTTATGAAGTCTTAATCCTTATTAAATATCATCTCTTGAACAGATTTCTATAATATTAAATTATTTTTTATCCGAATGTTATACCAGATTTGTTCATAAATGTTTGGTCACCGATTTTCTTTGGTGTCTTTGCTAGTTATAGTGATTTAATACTTCCTAAATTGATTTGATCCGACTTTTTTATCTATTAATTAATGAGATGTGACCTGTTTTGTTCACATTCATTATCATTCTTGGTGTTTCTTATTTTATAAAGTCAACTCTGTTGATTATCTGTTTAATTTTTCCATAAATTATGTAAATATTTTCTGTCCGAGTCTATGCTCGCTCAGTATGCCTGCTATACTTTTAAATTGGTTATTGTTTTCTACTAAAATTTGATTCCTCCTCCACAAATTCATTGAATCCCCATTCTTTCCAAAATTAGTAGTTTTTCCAACATCGCATCAAAATTAGATATAATCATGTCCTCTTCTTAGACAAAAATTTAGAAAGAATTGAAATCCAAACATTAATCAAACCATAGACAAGCTAATATAGAATATATTTTGAAAGTCTATTTAAGAAGTATCCTCATTTCCCAATCTTGAGGTATTATTACACACCAATCATGAGAAAAAAGGGGGTATGAATATGGGAGAAATAAAGAAAAAACACTCATAGTTTGCAATTAAATTTTGGTAAGGGAAGTTTTTTTATTTCAAATTTATAATTTATATTTCATGGTTTTTTATAAGGGTTATTCTACCATAAATTTTTGTCAAATTATGATCTATAATTTTTAGTTTTATGGTATTGTGTAGAGGGATTTATTTTAATTTACTTTGAAATTATTATTCATTATCTATAAGGTATTTCTATACTTTAAATCCTTTAACATTTATAGTAATTTGTATCAAATTTATTTTTAGTTTGGTGTAAGGGAATTTTCTTTATTTCATTCAAATTATAAATTCTATTTTTGGTTTTTTATAAGGGGAATTTGTTTATTTTCAAGTTAAAATCCTTATTATTGATTATATATATATGTGTGTGTATATATATATTTGATAAAGGATTTATTATTTTTCAAAAAATTTCATAGTGGTTATTGTTAGTATATATATATGTGTGTGTGTACACACACACACACACACACATATCAATCTATCAATTTTCAATAAACATGATAAGGATTTTCCATTTTAAAAACCTATGAAGGTATTATTTATATATTTCTAATTTTATTTTTATTTGAAAGGGTTTATAAATTTTAAAGGATATATTTAAACTTTCTTTAATAATTTATGTGTTTTTATATTTTACAATTTTATGTTAAATTGTTGATCTTGTGCAGGTATAACACTATTATTTTATGTAATCCATTGTAATCATTTTACGTGCATCAATTTATCTACACACATATATGTCAATTTCATTATAAGCTATAGACATATCTTATAAAATGTGACATATCATGAAATTGTTACTATTTATATGTATATTGAATTCTTAAACATTCTTTTTGTGAATCTGTTGGTAAGGATTATGAATGAAAATTGGCTTTCATATTAGTCAAATACATGATGATGTGGGATTTGATTATTTCAAACCTAGCAGTGGTGTATATCTTTTGAAAGTATATATATATATACATCTATATAAATGTATATATATATTAAGATATTTTCATGTTTTTTAAGTAATAATATCCCAGTGAAAAATAAATATATGTATATAATGAAAGATTAAAAAAATGTTTTTTCATAAAATCTTTCACTTAAAGGTTGTAAATATAGTAGGGTATTGCGGAGTGAACCCAATACCTCAAAAAGTGGGTAGGCCCAAGATATTGTTTTATGTTTCAAGTTTCCACAATGTTTTCGATTTCAAAAGAATGCTTAATATTTTTTGAAATTCACTAGATTATTTTGAATGAATTTTTAATGTATAATATGTTAAAAGTACGAGTGTTTTCAATAATATTATAAAAAGTTATTGATAAATAATGTTTTACCTAAAAAAAATTTCAATAGTTTTAAAAGCTCTTACTGAGAAAATGAATGCTCATCCCATTATTTTAAATGATTTTCACAGGTATCATAGAATTTCGAATTTAGTTTTATTCACTTTTGGAGTTAGTATTTGCAGAAGCATAGTGGACATACTGCTTTGGTATTTTTCACTCTGATAAATTAGTAAATGTATTCTAATTTCTCCTGAACCTAGACCGGTAAAAGTTACTCAATTTTGTAATATGTTGTGTAATTATTTAGTTTTTTTTCAAAAAAACATCACATAGTATTTACAGGCACTGGGTCTAGAAGAGAAAGCTCAAGGCGTTATAATCACCCATCATTTTTCATATCTTGAACAAATAAATTCTATTCAAAACCAATAAATATGTATAAAATACTCCTCAATTTGATCAAATCCAAACCTAAAATTTTAAAGTATCCCTAGCTATAAATATATAAGAGTATGGTTTCTCACCATTACATTAACCCATAACAATGAAAGTCATTATAAAATCCATACTATATGACTTCTCATTCCAAAGATTAATAATTTTTCATATTTTTTGAACCAAATTTTCCACTAATATCCAATGCAAGCCTCACATTTCTACATTTTAAATGGGTATGTACATTCCATTACAACACCTCATTTAGAAGGAATATCTATGTCCTAAACCATCCCAATATAATCTTTTAATCACATCATTCAACTATTAAATAATGTGTACATCTCTAATTTCATCATGAAATATACAAAAACATTCTTAAAGTTCCATCCAGTACTCCCTCAGACCAAATTATTCTATAATTTTTCATCCCCACACACCGTCATCACCAGCACCAAAATACACTAGTTTATGTTATTAGTTTGTTAAAACCATTACCCAATCCAAAATACCCACTATACATCAAATATACCACTCTAATAATTCATATTTCAATAAGGTATCTCACTAAATGTTTTTTCCATCACATAATTTATCAATTAGATAAACCTATTTCCAAGCTCATATCTTAAGTATCGATATTTTCAACTTGATTAACACTTATAATTTTCATTAAAATTTAAATATTTTTATTTATCCAATCACCGAACCTGATAAATCCTCATAAGTAAATTATTTATTCTATAATTTTCACAGGTATCAGCTATGATACTCAATTACCTAACAATTTTGAAGTTCTAAAGGATAGAAGAACAACTTATGGGTGGGGGGGGGGGTGAATCAGTGTTTTCCTTTTTATAAATTTCAAAATTTAGGAAACTTAACCCCTATAAAATGTTAGAGTTTTTCCTTATAAAATTTTAGTAATCTCAAATGCATGAAAGTATAGTAAAGTAAAAACATCACACAACATTTACAAGGTTCTTCCTCATTGTGAGAACCCATATACTTACCATAACCACTCCTATAGGTCTATGGAAATGAACTATTATAATTAAGTGAAAAAAACTTTTGTAAAATTATGTTATAACAATTATATCTCCTAATAGGAATTATTATAATGAAACACATTAGTTTATAAAATTTTTCTTACAAAAAATTGTGCTACTAAATAAAGTGAAATAAATAAAATTTTTACTCTACAATGAATCTATATTAAGACTCAATCCAATGTGGATGATTCTAATGGGCCTTAATTAAATGAACCTATTCTAATATAATTAGTCTGATGGCCCTTTTGAAAATGTTTTTGAGTCAAAATTGGTGTTCTGTTTAATTAAAAAAATCCACTCCTTTTAGAAACTCATCTCAAATAATCAATTTGATCTTCCTCTAAATGATATCCCTCTTTCTAGAAATATAAACTATCCCTAGTATGCTATTTTGATCATAAACTTCTATTTATAAACTCTTATTCGACAATAAATAACTTTTATCTAAAAAATCACTCATGAAACCTAATTTTTAGAGTAATAAATTTATCACATGGTTGATCAATATTGAGTCTGAATGTAATTTCCACCTGTATTTATAGGTTCTCTAGAAATATCAAATGAAATAGAAATTATCTTCCGAATTACCCAAATTACAAATTTGAGATTTCTCATTCATTTTAATTTAATTTTTAATATTTCAAATCTTCTAAACTATTTTCGTGTCTTTTATAAACTTCTTGAATTTTCAAAAATTTCATATTTATTTGGGTTTTCAAACTTTTCTTCTATCCAATCATATGAGCCTGATCATTATTTGTTTGGTGAATCTGATCGATATTTCTAACTAAATTTTAGTCCAATAAACAATTTCCTAATGGATTGGAACATTGAAACATGACTTTAATCTCAAATTTTGTTACTCTTTTGAAAATGGTTGACTATATTTTTGCAACATCAAAAGACTTCATTTTCCTACAAAAACAGTCTGGTAGAAACTTATAAATACTTAACACCTTTTTATTCTCTTTATCTATCTATTAAACTATTTTCTAGACCAATGATATATGATTTGATGGAACTCAGCTTCTGATGAATTATAGGCGTCAACCACTCATCTGATAGATTAGTGTCAAATACTAGTCTAATGAATTCATATCACTGGCTCATCTAATTACAATCTCAAACTTCCCCATTTTTATTTGATTAGGTAAAAAATATTTTAGAGTATTATACCTTTCATAATATATCTCTATCTAATGAATCATCATAAACAACTCTGGTTACTATGATGACGTGTATCCGATGGTGAATTCAATTAGTTACTTTGTACTCCTTCTTTGTCTTCTCATAACTTGTAAATTTTTATACTTATGAGTAGAATATGTGACTAATGGAAAATTAGATGGTGTGTCTGGTGGTATATCCAATGGTGAATCCGATAGTGAGAAAAATGATGAATTTGGTTAGCTTCACACATTAATACTTCTGACAAAATCTATTTCTGGTACTTATGGATCCAATGATCCTACATCTGGAAAAGTCCAACTTTAGAAATTCCAGAAACTCGCACATATATTTCCTTCTTCAACCTCCTTCTAAGTTGAAAATAATTATTGGCACTAGTTTTCAAATGATTGTCTCCTCCAAGATCTTCTAATTTTTCAATCATGGCCATCATGGAAGCATGGTTTCCAGTTTTAAATTCTTGTTCTTCTTGGTCACAGAATTCATTATCATTATCTTACTGTTCACAGACAAAACTCTTCTTTAGTGCTTTCTTTCTAGATTTTAAGTCTCCATTTTTGAAAAACCTTTTCTGTGGCTTATCAATGTTTTCAGATTCACTATCTTCATCATCGATATTTTCTAAGCACTGAGAGGAAATGTGCCCAACTTTTCCACAGTGAAAGCAAGCTAGTGGTAACTTCCCTTTGAATTTCCCTTTTCACTTCTAGAAGTTCATGGCAATGAGAGAAAGAATTTATTTTTCCTAATCATCTTCAACAATAGTATTTTTTGAAATTTTCAGTTTCTCCATGGATTTTTATGCAATTTCCTTGCTCACTCGAGTCATAACATCTTCTGGTTTGACTCTCATTTCATATGCCACAAGGCTACTTAGCAGATCATTCAGAGAAAGTTTGAAAAGATCTCTTTCCTTAAGGGCTGACACCTTTTCATTGTATAGGGGTGGAAGTGTTCTCAATATTTTCTTTACAATTTCAATGTATTTTATTTCTTCGCCTAGACCATGAATTTCTCCAACCACATCAGTAATTCGATTGAAGGAGTCTGCATTCTCACCAGGATGCATATTCAGATCATCAAAACTATTGTCCAGGACTTGTAGTTTCACCTCCTTCAATTTTCTATCACCTTCATAAATATTTTCAAGTTCATCCAACATGGAATTTGCTAAGGTGTAACTCATAACCTTTAGATATATCTAATCATAAAGGGATATAGTGAGATCATTCTACACTTTCGAATATGCATCAAGAAATTTTCTATCTACATCAGTCATAGCAAGCCCTATTAGATCAGTAACTTGTATACATTGAACAGTGGAAAATAGGACTTCCATTACAAGATATCTTAGATGAGATCTCATTATGTTCTTACAAATCTGAAAATTACTTCCATCAAATTTGGGGACTCCCCAAACACTGGCTGAATTCTCCATAACGGTATAAGACAGATCAAACAACAGCAATCTTCTGCTGATACTACTTGAAGGACCCCGAAACACCCTGAGAGGGGAAGGGTGAATCAAGGGGTCAAATTTTTCTTTTTAAATTTGTGGATATTATTCCCACTTTGGTAGTAATTTGTTAAATCTGTCAAACAAATGAAAGAATGGAGATGACACCACACTTTTACTTGGTTCAACGCAAATGGATAAATCCAAGGAGCATAAACCGATAGTTTTTCGGTCATACCTAAATACACTAATCTTTACTAGTTTGAGGATTAAAAGATTCGGTCATAGCAACTGTGTTCCAGGCACACTGCCTTTACAAAATTTTAGGGATAGATCACTGAATCCCTCAGATCACTTCCTTCAACTCCCCCTACCTCACTGCCTTAAGAGAAGTCAAACTCAATTTATCAACTTGAAGGTATATTCAATAGATTTTCATTTAATTATTTGTCTCTATTTAACAAGAGACACTGTTGGCATCAAAGTCATGGATTGATGAACATGAAAGCACTGAACTAGTGAACCAGATATTCCAAACATGTAATCATCTTACATTGAAAATTGCACACAACACCTACCCTTTGTGCGCCAGATCTTAATTTTGCGTGCAAGATTTTATTTTAATGTGGAAAATATTTCACACAACGACACCCTTTATGCACACCTTTGATTTTTTCATGAAAATTTAACTTTTCCATGAAACTTTAACTTTTCCATGCAGCCCCTTTTAGCGCAGCTTTTACGTGCATCAGAACTCAGATCTTCTCTAAGTCTTTAGCCATACAGAATGGGGGGGGGGGGGGTCAACTCTTATTTATAGGTGTCACCGACCCCCATGCACAAAACCCACCATTTCGCACAAGACATCTCATTCTGCACACAATGCTTTTCACAGAGGAACTGTTTTCCACGAACAACTCCATATTTTTCCCGCAGCTCATGCCTTTTCCATTTTTTAACGATCTGATCCTGAAACATGCCTTTTGGACAAGTTTCCAAAACACCTAAAATATTTAGTGCAAATTCCTTTTCCAAACACACAATTATCCATTTTATGATTTTTGGGAATTTTTTTTTGGGCAAACAATGGTAAAAGATTCCACCCTCAATATTTTTTTTGCTTAAACTGTATGATCCCTTTCCTAGAAAACATTATGAACATCCAATGTCAATTGACCACAAACACAAACCATACTCCATTTACTATGTAGAACAGTCTTGGTTCCAATAGTATTATAATCCAGTTTTGTTTTTAAATGAAATAAAACAATGTTTTGATGTGTAAATTTATTTAGAGTGAGGTTTTATTTTTAAAATGATTTTAAAAGGTGGGTTTTTATAAATTTAAAATGTTTATTTGAAATGAGCTTTTTGTTTACCCCTTTTGATGAATTATTTAATGAATTCTTTAAAATGTTTTTTATGGAAATGGTTTGATTTTGGATTTTTTTATGATTTCAATGCATGAGACCCTTGTTTTTAATGGTAGCTTCAAAATGTTTTTTAAAATATATGATATTATCATACAGTAGGTCCAAACACTTCATGTTTGAATACACCACTGCATATTGTGTAGATCCCATCACATAGAGGCCTTCACCTATTATTGATTTGGGGACATTTTATCTATATTAAACTTAGATTTTTATGGTTATATAAAGTGGGTTGATTTTATTTTAGAATGTTTTATACATGGGAAAAAAGGGGTTATTTCAGTTAAGGGTGATTAGAGGTGATATGAATAGTTTTTTTATGTCATTCAGATTTTATGTGATGGAATTCATTATTGATTTTGATCTCCTCCTTTTTATTTATCAAGAGGACCCTAGTTACTTAGGTGGGACCTAGGACATGTACTTTTTAGACATTGATCTTCTCTCCCTAGTATGATTTTACATCCCCACACTTACTCTGAATCAATACACTCTCCCAAGATATGGATCAAAATGCTTCACTTTCTAGGCATTGATACATTCTCATCGAGAACCAATGTTGCACCAAAACCTCGACCAATCATACTCTTTGATCCCTACCTCTACTACACATCCACCTTTAATTCTCAACATCATTGAAGAATTTCTTTATACCCTCTTGGATCCATATTATCATTGACACACCATTTAAAAAAATTTCTAATTCTTTAATCTCATGGTATCCCATTCTTCTAAACACCTCAATTTTGAGTAATTCTAAATCAATGTAACTTTTGAACTCTCCAAGAGCAGGAAGGAAATTTTCCCCCAAATTCCGAATCCTCAACTATTGAATATCAATCCAAACCTTAACTATTTCAATGGAACCACCACTTTTTTACTAGTACAATTACACTAAATCTTAGAAAACCACTTCACTAGAGGAAACCCAATATTCTTAAAACCAATAATTTCTATCAATTTTTAATAAAATAATCCCCATATGTTATGTAACTAAGATATAATACCACCTTTTTTAACTGATATTAGAATAAAAAAAGATATGATATCACTAGTTGGATTTGGTACAAATCAACAATCCTAATGTAAAAACCCCCAAACATAAATTAAACCCCAAAAACATGTAGATAATGGAAGAAATTATAGAACATACCTGAATTTAAAGAAAATACTCGAACCTAATATACCAAAAAATAGAAGTAAAGCTACAACTAAGTCACTACATATGATCTCTACCATCTAGTTCTAGTAACCTCATGGTTTTGAAAATACCTCCCCAGAGGAAAATTAACAATAAAGGATAAACACAAGACATAAATAGAATAACAAAACCACATGAAATTTATGTTATTTGGATGAAAATCCTACTTCATAGAAGAATACATTGATATTTTTATTAAGGGACAAATTTATTTATATGGGAAACATATATTTTGTTAGACCTACCTATAAAAAGCTACATGAGACACATTTTTGACACACTAGTCAAATAACCATAACAACACATTTAATGAATCCTTATACCTGCAATAACTTTATGGTGAATTCCCTCAAA
This sequence comes from Viscum album, assembly GCA_963277665.1. NCBI lineage: Eukaryota > Viridiplantae > Streptophyta > Magnoliopsida > Santalales > Viscaceae > Viscum > Viscum album. The sequence continues at coordinate 1,227,590,026 of OY728146.1, forward strand.
TGGATAAATGATAAAATTCAAGTGATTATCAAATAATATTTTATTTTTAGCATAATTATATATATAAATATTTCAATTATTATTTTATTAAAACATTAAAAAATTAAATGAATTAATTATTAACTATTGATATTAAATGTTATGAAGTGTTTGTGACATTTGGGTTGATGTATCCATCAAAGGCACCAAACCTAGATTTTAATTATGAAATATTATTTAAAGGTTCTATACTATTTTTGGACTTATTTTTGTTAACCTCATGAATGAGTTTTAGTGAGGTAAGAATTATCTTGAGACTTATAATAGTGATAATCTCATCACTTTTATTCTAGAGGTTACTAATATGAGTTCAGTTAAGAATTTTAGAATGACTTGTCTTCGTAATATCATTTATAAAGCCTTTTTTTTGAAGATTTTAGAAAATAGAGTAAGGATAATCAAACTATCTATTAGTTTATTACCACAGTTCTTTTTTTATTTTGACTTGAGACACAATTCACTTAAAAGGATCTGGAAAGAAATATAGTTTCTTTTAGTCATGAGTGGAATAGAAAAATTATTTGTGTGCAAGGAATGACACTTGAGAAATTTTTGATTATGTAATGGTTTCATGATTATATATTTTCTTAGGTGAATTTATAAAGGAAGAAACCAATAGTACTTTATGTGAGAGACATATACATTATTATTGGGGTGTACAACCAATTGATTTGGTGTGAGCCAAGGATCATAGGGATAATGCAATGTTTGTAGTAAACTAGAACATGAGTGTTTAATGGTTGTGAGTGTGGTCACTAACTATGGAACATATCAGTTGGGACTCCGGTGTTGTGGTGAAGGATAATTGATATAATTGGAAAATGGAAGCATGGACAAGGGAAATCCAATGGTGGGGAGCACAATATCAAATTCTTATAGAAATTGTTATTATTACACCTACCTCTGGAATAATGTGACAGAGTCATGAAACCTTGGATGCTTGGGATGAATTGAGGTGTTTTCTATGTATCTTTTATAAAGTGTATCTATTGGGATCTATGTTTTTCTGAATATGCCTAAGTGGCTCTTTTAAAATGAAAGTGTTTTGAAATGTTTCTTAGAGGGATGTCATTCATTTTAAATGATAAATTTTGTTGGGTCATGAAGTTGTCTTGAATTCTTTAAAAAAAGGAATTGTGGGTTTGTGAAATAATGTTTGGAACTGATTGAATTATTTTAAAAAGGGTGTGTTTTTTTTAAAGAGGAGTATGTTTAAATGGTTGGTTTTTTAATGGGATTTCATGTGTGATTTTTTAAATAGTTTTCAAAGGAAATTTGAAATCTAGTTTTTTCATAATATTTTAAGTTTATATATTTATAGAATTAGGAAAAACATTACATTATGTAAATATTTTGTGTATTTATTTTGTTAAATACTAATATCACCAAATCAAATAGGATGGATATGAATAAAGAATGGATGGATTCTAATCATTTTATGAGGGTATGAAGATGTAGTGAAAAAGTTCATCATGTTTACAAAAGATCATACATACTGTTGGTCAGAGTGGAATCTCAAGAGGGGGGGGGGGGTGAATTGAGTTCCTACTTAAAATTTATATTAAAAAATTTATGAAAAATATCCCCCAATTTGAAACAGACTAGTTAATTAAGGAAGTTGAGATATAAATGTTTAGTTGGCCAAAAGGTTTCTCAAAGGGTGATTAATCTTCAGTTAAATTATTGTAAAACACTTCTTAAACTTTGGAAATTGGTTTACTAAATTAAACACATAAACAAACTAACCAGAACTAACTATTAGAGTTAATATAAAAACATCATTATGTTTTTGAAATAATGAGCAATGAAAAATAGGAAAACAAAGTATTTGAGAAACATAGAACACAAAAGAGTAAAACAACAAGTTCAATATCAAGACGAGACTTAATCCTCTCCACTTGGTGATCACCTACCACCAAGATGTTTAGATTAACAATAAACTTGATACACAACATGTATCATACTTTATTATAGTTTTATCAAACTGTCCAGGGCTCACAACCTCTACCATGGTTTTTCATGGGATAAACACACAACTAGACCACACACAACATCTTATATAGTTATTCATGGGGAACAAAGGAATAAAGAATCATTGGTGTGAGGATTTTTAGTTTTCTCCAGTTTAAGAACAAGAGACAGTGTGTGTAACATAAAAACACACACACTTCTCCAAAATGTAAAAGACAAGAACACAATAGAGATAATATTATAATATTGAGTTTAGAAAGCTATAGGTGTTTGCAGTTTAGCTCTTGACTTCTTGGAGTGAAGAAATTGGTGTTCGAGTCTTTATCTTGAAGTTGTCCTCAAAATAGAGTGTTTCCACTCTAGGTTTTGGCTTCCAAGTACTGAGGTGTTCATCTTTTTGGTTGGACAAATATTTAAATAAGCATGGAAGACAAACATGAAATTTTTTCTCCCAAATGATCTTCGTGATGCTCTTGAGTTCATAGTGTGAGTGCTGGATGGTTCTTTCTTATTCTCTTTGATATAGAGAGTAATTTATTTTTCATGCATTCCTCTCGCACATCTTTTTTTATTCAGTCTTCTACTTTATATTTGAGATCTAATAATAAGAATAAGTAAACCATGTGTGGTCCTCCTCGTACCTCGTACTGTCTCCAGATATGGTCTCTTGATATGTCTACAATCAGCATTAATTAATGTTAGAAGCATTAAATTTAACAAATATGACCATTAGAATAATCTTAATAATTTTCCCATGTATGGAGTAGGAGAGTGAGAATTGGTAGATTGGTAGTGGTATCTTTCTCAATAGTATGCTTCAACAGTAGGCTTCAATGATAGACTGCATCAGTAGCCTTCATCAGTAGCCTTCAATGGAAACCTTCAATGTTAACCTTCTATCGATGACCTTCATTGGTGACCTTTCATCGGTGACCTTTATTTGGTGACCTTTCATCTATGACCTTTCATCGACAACCTTTCATTGGTGACCTTTCATCGGCAACCTTTAATCCGTGACCCTTCATCGGTGACCTTCAACGGTGAACTTTCATCGACGACCTTTCATCGTTGACCTTCATTGGTGACTTTTCATCGATGACCTTTTATACTGAGAGAAATTTTACACTGTAAGCTTAAACAAGAGAGTAGTGATATTAACAGTACATAGTTATTACTTTTCAAAACTAGGAACATTAAGGAAACAAAATTATTCTCTTATAGAAACATGATTATCACATAAATGAAACGTGATTTGGGATTATCAAAACAGGTGAGTCCAACAATGTCCCCCTTTTGATAATAAAAAATTATATTAGTGAAAATTTAGATTTAAGTATTATTGAATCAAGGTTATGTATATTTTCTAGTATCTTTAGATGTGTGTATAAGTAAAATTGAACCATTTTTATTGTGGAAAAAATAGATAGTGTATATATTCAAAGACTTTAGTCAACTTTAAACTTCTCCCCCTTTGCGATTAAAAAAATAATGGAAGACAAAAAGAGTAAAAGAGGATTTTATTATTAATGAAGTAAGCGTACAATATAAAAAAAGATTACAAATATCCCTATCAACTATGTCATCCCACATTCAATCCAAATAAAATATGTCCAAGGTAGATTTGTCTTTGGAAGATGAGGAGTGAGGTCTAGAAGATGGAGGGATAGGCTGAGGTATGGTAGTGAGTAGTGTAGAAGGAACTGCTTTAAAAGAATTAGTAGACTGATAGTGAGTAGATATATGAGGAATCATAGGGGTCAAGATTTTTATGGCTAGTGTAGGAGTAATAAAAGGAGTAACACAGGTAGATCCTGAGGCAGCTGAGGAAGAAGGTAATGCCGAAGGAACAATTATGGGAGTGTAGTCCACATGGAGGAAGGGTAAAAGAAGATTTACGAAATCCATAATAATGATTCCTCCTCTTTCTATAGCTGAGATAAAATCATCCTTATTCTCCATGAATTTCTCTAAGGTAGGAGTCAACTATCTAGCCTACTAACTTGATCCTTAAACACCTGAGTGATAGGTGGGATCCTCATGTTTTCCAACAACAGCTTGAAGTGACCATCCATCTGATGCTTAGTGTACACCCTTTTGTAATAGAAATCAACTTACTATTTGATAGCCTTCTGATCTTAAGCGGATTCTCCTAGATAATCTCCCACCAGATTATGAATTTCTATAATTCCTCGACCCTATATTCCTAGAGTCAGTGCATTAATTTAATATATTGGCATGTTTATAAGGAATCATGTCCCAAGAGACCGATCAGTTTAGCTGTCTTAAAAAATAGACTACATACATGAACGTTACATTACACTTTTGAACATACAAAAAAATCCTTTGATAATTCCATTGTTCCCTTAGCTTAACCCAGCATCTCAAACAGAAAACACTTCTTGGGATCCTGGGAAAATAAAACATAAGAAAGGGGTGAGATCGGATGATCAGTAAGGATAAATAATTTAGCAGAAGCTATAAACTTTTAAGGCAAGATGTGTAATAAAAACAATACCCTTTTAAATATAAACATGAACATAATATGGAAAAAATAAATAAAAATTATCATATTAACATGAATAATAGATATTCAATTAGTTGAATAATCACATGTAATGACTAATTTCATAATTAGGGAATTCATAATGACATAAATTCTGAAACATTTTGTCCAGGCCTCAGCCAAGATGTCTAAAAAATGATTTAGGCCTCAACCAAAACCATATATAAAATTGGGAAAGGCCCTGGATAATTCCATGTCTAGTTGTCTCATGAGACCTACCGATGCATCGAGGAGCTATAGTAGGCTCCACCCATCACTTACTAAGTCCAATGCATTCTTCATATGAAAAGGTTTAAACATAACATAAACATTCATATTAAAACTAGCATATGAAATGTCAATACTTTATCCATAAACCATTAATGGTATAAAAATAACACATCCATAGTAAAAAATATCACAAAACCTTCAATACAATATGGAATATTTTTATCATAATAAATAAGACTTGATCAAGAATAATATTCAATAAAGGATGTTGACATAGTTGAAAATGATCAGTAAAACTCTTTGAGATAAATATCCCTTATTTCATGAAATAATTTTAAATTTCACACAATTTATAAAGGAAGTAATTTAAAATATATTTTTTAATCAAACATTCCCATACCGCTTTGAAACTTATGAAAGGAATTTACATTTTATAACATTCATGTCTATATAAATAAATCCTTAAAATCATTTTGAAAACATGGACATTAATGATAATGGTTTAGAAGAATAAATATTTAAAACATTTAAAATGATTTTTTTGTTAAATATTCCCTTAAAAAGAAAAATTTTAAAAACTATTTTGTGAAACATGGGCATGGATAATAAATATTTCATAGTAAAATCTTACACATAAACAATCTCGAATAATAATGAGATTGAGGAATTAACCCTTACCTTGCACTTCCCTTTGGTTGAGGGTACATTTAACCTCATGTATAATGACCATAATATGTTATTAAATTATAACAGAACCATATTCATATTTATTATATCATACATGATTCATTTATGACATTATACTACCCATTTAATAATGATTTCCATGTTAAATTAACATTTTAGGTAATAATCAATTTCATTATCGTACGTGTTTTAACTTGTTATTATTGATCGTATCATTTAGATCATGATTTAAATACTTCCAGAATATAAAAATTGATTTATATATCATATATATTTAGAATATAAATATTTATAATAGATAGATATATGAAATGGATGGCACCGTTTATGGAGACAGTATGTCGTTCATACGCATAAACACTGTTTCTGTTTTCATGCCGTATTGAACGGAAGTAAGCGAATAAGATATATGAAAGTACAAACAAACAAACACACACACACACATATATCCAGTATCATTATTATGTCATATATTACATACTTATTAATAATATATATATTTTTATATTCATTGTTGACTGGTGAATGTGGAAATGAATCTCAACGCCTCGTGGGGACGGTAATCCGTACGTACGCACGAGCGAAAATATCATTATATTGATGGAAGAATAATATTTAATTGGATGGTATATCATATATTAATAATAATTAACATGTTATATTTATTATTTACATCAGTTATACTCATTATTAAACCCATCCAAATAAGGAAATGTTTGAATAACAAACTACACCATGACATGGAGACGGTAATCCGTACATACGCACATATGGTGACTTTGTCATTTATAGGATGGATAGAATAATGAATATAGTTGTAACATTTTTATATTAACATAACAGTATATATAAGATACTGGATTTATTATTTTATAATGGAAACAACAAAGAATGAGGAAGAGGAAGAAGAAAATAACTTGAAAGAGGTGATGAAATATTTACCTCTTCTTTGGGTTCTTCCTTTTTAATTGATCAAAATGGATCCTTAGGTTGGATTTATGACCAAAGGAAGGAATCTAGGATTAAGGGAAGAAATTTGGGAGGATATTTGGGCTGGGGTTGGCCGAGCCAAATGGCTTTGGAGGTTTGATTTTGAGAGAAGGGGTAGTGCCCTTTTATAAGAGGGGTGAGGGTCACTTCAGGAAAAGATTAAAGCATTAATTTATTATACATTCATATTCGGTTTATAATGGATCCAAATGAATTTATTTATAGAATTAGGTGGTTATGGGTAGAAATAATCTCAACTAATAGGTTTTAGACAAGTTTATGTTACCATTTTAACCTTATCTTTTAGATTTAACTCTTAGTTAAATAGTTTAACTTTTACCATGTCTTCTTGCATTCTTAAAAAATATGGTTAATAAACTTACTATAAACATTAAAGAGAACCTCAAGTGGTTTATTAATGATATATATAATATTATTTAAGCTCCTTTTCCAGCATTAGATTTTTAGTAATATTATATCAATCAATAATATAGTATTTGTTTTAAAAATTAATTTATGTCAATTTTGACACTATTTGGTATTTTGTTTTTTTGAAAGTCATAACAACCTTATCAGTTCGAAACTATTTTATATAATAAACAATAACATGTCATATTAACCTATAAAATTCGTGGAATTTATCAAAAGTCTAGAATTATATTTATTTAGATATTTATAATATCAATTATTTTAATCGTTCATTATTAGGGTAATTACTACATCATCATTGTGTCATAAATAAATTAAATTATTTAATATCTAAAAATTATAAATAAAATACCATTATGTAGGAAATATTTTTATATTTCTAATTAATATTTATAGTAATATTTATCTTATTTATAACCGTATATTAAAATGTTTTAGTTATGAAAACTTGAATTTAACACTTATATCTCTTCTTTAAACTTAATAATAATAAATGTACTAATCAAATACAATTGGACTTAAAGGGTCATATTTTATTAAAAAGTTTGTTTTGGGTCAAATTAAAATTATCCAATTAAATTAGGACATGTTTTAGGGTAATAATAATATCATTTTTACCTTTAATTACCCTATTTACTTTTAACCTTGGTAAATAAAAGTTAAATGTTACTATTCCCCAAAAATTATTTTTATCTAATTGAACCAAATTTTACTTGCTGATATCAAAATTTTATCTCAGATTCTTAAAATTGAATTCACAGAAGCGGTAAAATTATGTTTTATGCAAATTTTCAAATGCTCCTAGGAGGTGGGTAAAAGATGATAAAAAGTTCAATAAAATTTTTATATATCCAAACATATTAAAAAATAACTCCAATGAATTAAATTGAACTTATATAGGTATTATGTATCTATTTTGACCAAAAATAAATTTAAATTAAATAAATAATTATTTAAATAAAAAGTCGATTTTAAACAATAACTCAGTGTTTTTCACTATTCATAAAAAATTGATAGTTTTCAGAAAAATACCAAAAATTCACCCTAAGATAATTTTGATATTCCGAATTCAAAAATGAAGTCTATTTTACCAAATTAAAAATAAAGATGTTGCATTTATTAATTTAAAATTAATCACCGTTGTCAAAACAAAAAAAAACATGTTTTTAAAAAAGTAAAAACTATCAAAAGATTGACATGTGTTTATGTCAAATTTAAATGTGAAATTACTTATAATGACCTAAATTATATTAAATGATAAAAATATAATCTAATTATAATTCTAAACCATTCAAATGTATAATTAAACACTATAAATTATTTTGATTGAAAATGCTGTTTTCAGATAAAATTTATTAATTTTCACTATTCAACCAAATATGAAAGTTATCAGAAAAACACTAAAAATTTATCAAAACTAAAATTTTATATCCTGATTTTAAAGAAGAAGTTTATTTTTTCATAATGAATATATAAAAGTGTCAAATATTGGATTTAAAAAGGGTTCACCATTAAAAGGTGGTAAAATTTCATTTTTAAAAAAATACTTCTTTTATCTAAAAAAATGAATTTGTTCTTATATTATGTCTAAGAAACACATAATATAGATGTTAAAATTATATAGAGTATATAAGATTCAAAATGCAGTTAATACTATTGATAACCTCTTTTTTAACGGCTAGTTTGGTAATGTTGTGGTGTGCTCAAACTCAGTGTTGCATGTAGCACAAGCTATTAAATTAGTTTAATGAGATAACGTACTATGAGATCTTGGGGTTTTACAATTTCCCTAGTAATTGAAATGACCTGAGTCATATCCTAGGAATATGAGGCACTAGCACCGGAGAACTTCTCCACTTCTTCTCTGACAACCGATCTGAAAGCTTTTAGATCAATAGGAGGAGTGGCTGAAGAGGAAGTAGATGCACACATATGTGCCATAGTGAAATCCATTGTCTCCTTAAACGACTTGGTCAGACCACTGATCATCCTCTTCACATCATCATCATGTACACTCACATGTGTCTCCATAGACTTCTTAAATTCCTCAAACACAATGACCATCTACTGAACAACACTTTTAACCTATTTAAGGTCTATGTCCACTTGAACCCTTGAAACCATATAAGAGTCTAAACTAGAAATTAACTATTTTATAGATTCCGTAGACTCTGCCAAGGTTCTGACCTGATTCTTACATTCCTTAACTTTATGCAGAAAAGCTGAGTGAGAGGTAGAGATTACTCTTTCTATGGAAGATGCCACTACTTCTTGATTTTGGGACATTGTTCTATCTATCTCAATAGATCTCTCATCAAACTGTCTTTTCAAATCCGATTTTAATGATTCTAAATCATAATTCTTCACATAGTTTCGAGGTAAAAGCATTACTAGCTGTATAATAGTAGTTTCCAAAATAGAATAAATTAGAGGAATTTTTGTAGTCTTATCATCACCAGAGTCTCCATAGTCTAATCCCATGACCACAAATCCAGGATCCTCTGACCAATCTTCTATTCCATGAACAAAAAAAACTGAACCTGTGGTAACTAGTTCCTCCCCCTCACTTGGATCATTATCCTGATCAAATACATCCATCTATTCTATACCTCTTTGATCAAATTCATCAATAAGAGATTCCATTTCCACTTCTTCTAAAGAATATTCAACTACTACCATTGCAATTCTAGCTTCAACTGAATCAGAATCCTCTTCATCTACACTTTATACCATTTCTGTATATCCTATCAGAGTAATGAGACTTAGAAATTCCTCTTCACATTCATTATCAGCTATCTCAAAATCATCATGACTAGATTTAGTTTCATCTTCCCCCTTTGAGGTCTCTCTAATGTCTCTTAATACATTTTCTTACCCTTATTCTTCACTGGTTTCCTTATCATCACTATCCCTTAAGATAGTCTCCCCTCTAAGAAATATTTTTGGTGGGATAGGATCAAAAAAGGATATAGTATTGGTATGAGGAATTGAGAGAGGGTCAGTATCACTCCTTTCATCTATAGGAGAATCCTATATTTCTTGCACAACAACAACCTCATCTTCTTCATCTAAGTACACAAGATCCACTTCATCAGGCTTTAAACTTGTGTTTATCTTATTCTTTGTCCTAGTAGGATGGGTGATTGGGTCGAATTCTTCATACATATTAGCCTCATCATTCACCCATTTACTTTTCCAAGGGTTCCATCTGATCTTCATAAACTTTTAGATCATCTTGGTAATGCAGAAGTTGTCCCTTACAACAACAGTTTCCTCAATATTTCAAAAAACTATTTTTTACTTTCAACATCATGGATATCAATCTAGCATGAAACAAAGCATTGGACTTGGAACTAGTATTATTCATATCCTCTAATTGAATCATTAGTAGCCTACAAATATTTATTTTCTATCCATGCTTCAATAGATACAAAAGGAATATGTTCGGATACTTTAGAGTAGCAAAGTACCCTCTCATGGGACTCAAAAAATGCTAAAAAAAATTATACAATAACTTGTTTTCCCCTTACATTTCAGTATAATCACTATCCCATGGATTCCATTCCCTGTCATTTCAGCCAAAGCTTCTCCATAATAGAAGAAATCACTAGTGGGAGGCACCACTCTAGAGTAGTAATAAAAAATCCCTTCATGTGGACCTCTTAAACACTCAGCCAATTCAATAGAGGAGAAGCTCAGACTTACTTTATTTACCATTGAAGACATTAGATTCTCATCCTCAAACTGCTCGAATTTTAAAGATTAATAAAATTACTTAACTATCATTAGGTAATAAGGTCCATTGTTATTTGAAAAGCATTGTACCCAGCCCTGAGCATCAAATACCTTCAGCACTAGAGAATTGCTTGAAAACAACCATTAATAACATAATTCCTTATCAACCATGATTTACCTCTTTGAAAAATGTATATTGATCAGTTTTTCCACTACCTGGCTTCCACTACTAGACTCATCTTCTGGTCTCTTAGGGTTCAACACATCTTCTTGATCACAGACCATCAATATCTTCAATCTTTCCATTGCGATCTGAAGTGGTTCAAGGGTTTTTATAGAAGGTTAGGTTCTATGGTTAGGGAGAAAAAGGTTTGAGAGAGATGTGGATCTAAATGTGGTGTGTATGTTGTTTTTATCATTTAGGGATGGAAAAATACCGAGTAAAATAAACAAGTAACACTTAAAACGTTTCATATTCCAGTAAAAAAAATTCAAAGTCCCGAAAAGATCGACTATCGGTAAGGTGCCAATGGCGAGGTCATAATAGTGAGGTCCAAATGGTGAGGTCCTAACGGTGAGGTAACAGTGAGGTCCAACAGTGAGGTCCAACATTGAGGTCCTAACGGTGAGGTCTTAACGGTGAGGTCCTAATGGTGAGGTCCTAATAGTGAGGTCCTAATAGTGATGTCTAACAGTGAGGTCCTAATAGTGAGGTCTAACGGTGAGGTCCAATGGTGAGGTCCTAATGGTGAGGTCCTAATGGTGAGGTCCTAATGGTGAGGTCCTCACGGCGAGGTCCAACAGTGAGATCCTAACGATGAGGTCCTAATTGTGAGGTCTTAACTTAACATTTTATCAGACCTAAATCATGTTTTATGTAATTCAACCCCTAAGAACTCAAAGGCTTTGTGAATATATTAGCCAATTGGTGTTTAGTGCCAATGAATTCAAGAGTGATATCACCTCTTTGATAATGGTCTCTCAAGAAGTGATGTCTCACATCAATGTGCTTTGTCCTAGGATGAGATACTAGATATTTAGAGATGTTAACAGCACTTGTATTATCAGAGTTTATAGAGACATTTTTGAATTGATATCCATAGTCTAGTAAAGTGTGTTTCATCCATAGAATTTGAGCACAACAACTACCAAAAACTATATATTTAGCTTCGGCAGTAAATAATGCAACAAAATTCTGTTTCTTACTACACCATGATACAAGTGACTTTCCCAAAATGGGACATATTCTAGAGGTTCTCTTTCTATCTAACTTGCAACTGACAAAGTTAGCATCCAAATAACTTATTAAATCAAATGATTTTCCTCTTGGATAAAATAGAAATAAGTTTGTAGTATTCTTGAGATATTTAAAAATTATTTTAATAGTAGTTAAATGAGACTCTTTGGGATTGGATTGAAAGGGATCACACATCCATACAATGAAAATAATATCAGGTCTACTAGTAGTAAGGTAGATCAGACTCCCAATCATACCTCTGTAATTGGTTTGATCCACTTATTTACCAGTTTCATCAACATAGAACTTACAAGTGGTACTCATAGGTGTATCACTACCTTTATTACCATCCAAATGAAATTGTTTCAAATGATCCTTATTATATTTACTTTGATTTAAAACAATAGCATTTTTATTTTGAAAATTTTGAAATCCAAGGAAAAATTTAAGTTCCCCCATTAAACTCTTTTCAAATTCATCTTGAATCATTTTTGAGAAATCAGTACATAAAAAAATTTTAGAGGATCCAAAAATAATTTTATCTACATAAATATGTACTATTAAAACATCTTTGGAAATCCTTTTAATAAAAAGAGTAGGATGAATTATTCCTTTAGTAAAAAATTTTTAAATAAGAAAAGAACTAAGTCTATCATACCATGATCTCAGAGCTTATTTTAGACCATACAGAGATTTAGAAAGTTTGAAGACATGCTTTGAAAATGGGGATTTGTAAAACCAGGGAGTTTTTCAACAAATACATCCTCAACTATGTACACATTTAGAAATTAACTTTTGACATCCATTTGGTAAAGTATAAAATTCAGATGAGCTGTATAAGCAAGTAGTATCCTAATAGATTCTAGTCTAGCTACATGTGAAAATTATTTCTCATAGTCTATTCCTTCTTATTGACTATATCCTTGCGCAATTAGTCTAGACTTGTTTCTAACTATGTTACCATATTCATCAACTTTATTTATAAACGCTCATTTAGTACCTTTGGTCAAAGTGTCTTTAGGTATTTCTACTAATTCACAAATCTTGTTTCATTCAAACTAATTTAATTCTTCTTGCATAGATATCACCCAAAATTCATCACCGATAGCATCATTAATATTTGTAGGTTCATGCTATGAAAGAAAAGCTTGATGTTCAACCTAGTTTTTTAGAGAAGATCTAGTTTTTGTTCCTCTATTTAGATCACCTACTAAAATATCTAAAAGATGATTCTTGAGGGTTTTAATACCTATAGAAAGAGTTGAAATAGACTCATCATGGTTGTCTATAGGTTCAGATTCACTATGCTTGGATTCTAGAAAATTTCCAGAACTACTTGTTTTCACTAAGGGTTCGTTGTCTTTATCATTAAGGAATAGAATTGACATATCATCCTCAAGATGTTCAATGGAGGTTTTGGGTTCATGTGGATCAGTATCATCAAATTTGACATGAACTGATTCTTCCACTCATTTGGTTCTCTTATTGAATACTTTATAATATTTAATAGAGATTGAGTAACCTAGGAAAATTCCTTCATCACTATTGGATGAAAACTTGTCAAGATCATCCTCTATATTAAGAATAAAGAATTTGCAACCAAAAATTATAAAGTAATCAACCTTAGGATTCCTATTTTTCCATATATCATTAGGGTTTTTCTTAAGAACATGTTTAATTAAGACTCTATTGATTATTTAACAAGCTGTATTAAGAGCTTCATCCCAAAATAGATATGTAGATTATACTCATTTAGCATAGTCCAGGAAATCTCATGAAGTGTCCTATTTCTTATTTCTACAAATCCATTTTGTTGAGGTATTCTAGGAGCAGAGAAATTGTGATTATAACCATTTTGTGAGAAAAAAGTCTCAGACTCCTGATTTTCAAACTAATGACCATGATAACTTATCAAGGTATTAATTCTATGTCCACTAAGATTTTCTACAGACTTGGAATATTTAAGGAAGTGAGAACATGCTTCACTTTTGTGAGCCGGAAAGTATACCCAAGTGTATCTATAAAAATCATCTACAAGAACATAAACATAGTACTTCCCATTTAAACTTGAAACTCTAGATGGTCCAAAAAAATCCATGTGAACCAACTCAAGCAGTTGAGAAATAGAAAATACTTTCTTTGGTTTGAAATAAATGTTTTGTTGTTTTACTTTTTTAAAAGTATTAAAAAATTTGTTATGTGGGAATTCTAATTTAGGTAAGTCTCTAACTAAACATTTCCATGTTAGTTTCTTAAGGGAGTGAACATTGCAGTGTCTTAATCGTCTATGCCATAACCAAGATTCCATATAAAAATCATTTAAACAAGAAACATTTTTCATAGCTAAAGAGTTTAAATCAACATCATATAAATTTTCATTTATAAGAGCAATAAATATTAAATCATTTTTAGAATTAAAAACATTGCATGCATCATTTTCAAATTTAACATTGAAACCATCATCACACAACTAAGAGATACTATGTATATGTAATTTTAACCCATCAACAAAAATTACTTTTGAAATTAATATAGTATTAGGGTTACCAATTTGGCCTAAGATTACGATCTTCACTTTATCATTATCACCATATGTGACATGTACACCATCAACTTTAATTAAGCTATTCAAGCATGAATATTATCCTATCATATGTCTTGAAAATCCATTATCCAAGTACCATAGGGTCTTATAAGATCTCTTTAGATAATTTTCCTGCAAAAAATATTAATATTAGGGTAACTTTGGTACCCAAATTAGGGTAACTTTGTGTTGTCATTCCATTTTCTATCCTTTTTCCACTATCCTTTATTATCATACCTTCTTTTATATTTTTATTTTATAAAGAACTTCCTCTTATGATATAACTTCTTGAATCTCCTAGAAATATGATCCATCTCATCATCACTATCAGAGTCTGAGTCTTCAATGGTGGAAGTGACTACAGGAGCTTGAAATTTTTCTTCATATTTTCTCTTTGAGGTAGCAGTCTTGAATGCTACATATTTCTTTCTTGGTTCTTCATCGACTTATTGATTTAACTTAATCTCTTATTCATACATCATAGGTTTTCCAATTAGTTCTTTCACTAGTAGCATGCCTATGTCAGGTGATTCTCAGATTGAAACAGATATTCCTCTCCATCTGTTTGGTAGGCATCGAATCATCCTAATAATCTGATCCTTGCTATCCATTGGTTTCCCAAGTAGACTCATGGTATTTACTATTTCATTAAACCTAAGATACATTTATGATATATGTTTCTCAGGATTCATTTTAAAATTATCATATTTAATAGTTTAAGTATTTAATCTCATTTCTTTATCATTTTTGGTTACCTCATGAGAAACAACCAAAGTATCCCCAATGTCATAAGAAGGTTTACAGGCATATATTCTATTGAGTTCTTCATCACCTAGAGAATAGTACAATGCCTTCATTGCTTTACTGTTATTGTTATATATAGATTTAGTCAACTGAGACCATGTGTCCCTAGTAATAAGAGGTAATGCATGTTGTTCTTCAATTGTGTAACAGATTTCAGGACCCATGCTCTCTAGATATATTTTCATTTTTAATTTCCACTAAGCATAGCTATTACCATTAATGATAGGTGTCCTGTTATTATCATCACCCTCAACTATGTTATCCATTGTTAATTATAATTTTAATGAACTGAAAATTTAGATATGATAAAAATTTTATGATCCTTAAGACACAACTAAAATCACATTTGAAAAGAATTTGAAAACTTGCACAACTGTTTAGATGGTAGCAATAAAAATTTAGTCCTTTGATACCAAATTTTGGCCATAGTCAAATATCTCCTTAGTGGAAGATAATCGATCATGAGTATCCTGATTTTGGAAATGAGTTGACAAACCTTTGTCTTGCATTATCTATAGATGGAGTGAATCCTTTTGGTTTTCAAAGTAGCACTCATAGTACATGACCAATTATGTTGGTAAATTATAACTTTCTATCATGGTTACGCATAAAACCAAAACACATTATTCTATCTATTCTTATATCAGGACCAAAAAAACAGGTAATGATATTGTTGTTTATTTGGATCCATTGATCGAGAATTTGAAATTATTATGGGATTCAGGTGTTATTTTTTATAATACTTATTGAAATGTAGATATCACATTGGGAGCCATCATTTACAGGATGATAAATAACATTCCGACATAAGAAAATATTTCTATATGTAGCATTAAAGGAATTTATGGGTTTCCCATTTTAAAACAAGGTATATAGTCAATTAGGTTGAGAAATTTATCAAAAACCATGTTTCTGGGACATCACAGATTTCCACCATAACAACATAAGTACCGATCTTGTATGACATCATTTGATTGAATTTCAAAAGAATGTACAACACTTTCTCCACTAATAGGTGATAAAATATTTGAGAATGTAAAAGATATGGACACTGGTTTTGGTAAACCATTTTCAAAACACCTTATGAAAACCCATTAGAAGAAGGGATCAATTTTTTTTGGAATTACTATACTGAAATTATCTATATGTAAGACACTTTTTTATGTTATAAATGTTGAAAAAAATATATGTAACAGTGTCATCAGAATTTTGTTAAATGCACCAAGTAAAAAAGGATGGAATTAAGGCTAGGTTGGACATGGTTGACATGGGAATACGAGAAGAGTTGGCGCCAATGAAGGGTGAAAAACAATATTTTATTCCTCCAACTAATTACACTACTTCTAGGAAGGATAGAAATTACTTTTACAACATCTTGAATGACATAAAGGTTCCAGAGGGGGTATTCATCGAATATCAAGAACATCGTGTCAATGACCAATTTAATGTTAAAGGGTCTGAAATCACATGACTTCCATGTTTTTATGAAAGATCTAATTACTATAGCTTTATGTTTCATTTTTACCAAGCATGTCTGTTATACATTAACACAACATTATTTCTTCTTCAAAGCTATATGGAATAATGTTATAGAGCTGAATAAATTTCCAATTATGGAATGAGAAATTGACGTCATATTATGTGAATTGAAAATGTTCTTCCCATTGATATTCATTGATATGATGGTTCATTTTATGGTTCACTTGGTGAGATATATTCAACTATGTGGTCTTGTAAATTATAGATGGGTGTACCCCATTAAAAGGTATATGAAGATTTTGAAAGGCTATGTCAAAAATTGATGTCAACCAGAGGGTTGTATTACAGAGTGATATATTATTTAGGAAGTTGTTCAATTCTATTCCGAATACCTATCATGTGTGGAAATAACTGGTCTACCAAAATATCATCACACTCAGTGGCTTGTGGGTTAATAAAGTTCTAGAAGAGAGGTTGTCACAATCAATATTACTGATCAGGAGCAGACCCACCTTTTCATTTTTCCAAACAGTTTGGAGGTTGACCTATATGTCGAAATCCACAAAGAAATTTTTAGGCATTTGAATTCATCAAGGGATGAAAAATAGATATCAAATATACATAATAGATTGTTTATAGGATGGTTTCCGGACAATATATTTAAGGAGTCAGATGAAATTCTAGACTCAATTTCCGAATGACTTCGATGGCTTGTTGGAGGACCAAGAGTGTATTTATTATCATATAATTCTTTTTTAATTAATGATTATATATTCTATACTAATGAACAAGATGAATATAGTACCATATAGACTATTGGAGTTACACTTGTGGATAATGTGATGCATGTTTTTAGTGCTTAGTAAAGAAATCCAATTTACATGAATATGTCACACTATGTTTTCATAAAAAAAATATGGGATTTAGACTATATGAAATTACAAGTGCTGATTTTTCAATGCAAGTGGGTTGATAACAGGAGAGATGTTAAAATAGATGAGTTGGGATTCATGAAAGTTGATTTTAGAAAGGAAGGGTACAAAGAAGAACTATTTATAATGGTATCATAGGTAGTAAAAGTATTTTATGTTATAGATCCCGCATACATAATGTGGTCAATTATCCTGTTATCGACCAAAAAAACTAAAGTGTTAGATGGAAATTCAATGGAGGATGACCCTTTCATTGGGACATCATAATAATTTTACAGTGGTCCCAATGTAGGAAATGTTTTGTATGTTAGAGGATACCAAAATGAAAGAATTTGGATAGTCGATAGAGGGGTAAAATACCTACATCCTTTTAAAAAAAGGGATTTTAATAATCAGGTTACCTTTTTTTAATATAAATCATGTTACTTTATGATATTATCTATTCACTGATGATTTTAGGTAATCAAAATTAAATTATAAACCGCTTTTGTAGATAATGAATTTTGTACGTGATGATGCTCCCAATCTCTAGGCACAACAGGTCTCTCAACCTGCTGCTACTCACAGTGCAGAGGAACAACATGTATCTTAACCTGTAGTTGTTTTCAATGAAGTGGACCAAAAGGTTTCTCAACTTGTTTCTACTACTACTCTCAGTGCAGAGGTACAACCACCATCCACACATGCCGATTCTAGCACTCAAGAGAAAGATATTGATGATGTTGAATTCAATCAAATGGTAGGAAACAAAACATTAGTGGCACAAAAAAAATAGTAGCACCATAGTTTGATAGTTATAGAAAAAATACTAAAGGAAAAAGTGAAAGGCATCAAATACAAGGTCAGATGGAATAAGTGGGGCAAGCTTGTTAAACCTAATAAGGCCATGTTTAGTAGTTACATTGGAATCATTACACAACATCACATTCCAATTGATGTAAAACCGTGGAACCATGTTGTCACAAGAATTAAGACACTGTTGTGTAAAGATATTATGGTAACATTATGACATCATTTATTTAATTTAATAAAAAATAAAATAATCAAACATTGACTTACTCTTAATCATCCCTTGTATAGTGAATTTATAGTGGATTACTCTCACAAAGACTATGTATTAAGGGTTGTTGGAAGTATTCACAGAGGATTTCACACAATTTTAACAAGATGTTATCTTAAATATGAGGAATGGAAAATAAACCCACACACACCTCCTATTTATGCACACTTGATAACCTAAGGAGCATGCGATATGTTTACTAGTTGTTGTACAAAGCAGTATTTTTAGGTGTGTTGTGTTTGGTAATATGTTGTTTGATGATATGTGTATGCATCACTTTGATTGATAGTTTTTTATTTATGAAACAACAACTAAGTTCTAGAAATAAAGAATGAGTAGAAAAACCAGCATACCCATACCATAAAGCAAGAATGGGGTACGCTTCACATGAAAAAAATTGGTACATATTTTAAATCAACTGTAATAATTTTATGTGACATAAGTCATCACCATAACTATATTACTCTATTTATATGAAGATTTATGAATCAAAATCCAAAGTCACTTCCATACTATGTCATGTGCTATGGAAGGAGGTGCGTGTAAATAAATATGGGATACTAATATATTAAAACACACAAAAAGTGTGGGACACATGTGTAAGTATAAAATAATAAATATTTTTTTCTTTAAATAAATATTATATAACAATGATTAATTATTTTTCTATATTTTATATTTTACATTGTCACATGAATTAGAAATATCCAAATAGGATGCTGATATACTTTTTTGTGGCCTTGAAGCCTGCATAAAAGTATTGTCGCGTCAGAGGTGCGGGTTTTGGGGTGAAACCCTGAACATTTTTTGAGAAAAAAAGCAGATGATCAAAGTGATGAAATAAAAATAATGAGAGAAAGAGTATCTATCCTTGAAGAACATATGAAATTACAGAGAGAGTTCATGGAAAATTTGATGGGGGGTGGGAAAAAAGAAGAAAAAAATTAAGAAAAACCTATGCGTGGAGAGCCCACCCCACATCACTATCATTGAGGCGATCCATTCCACTAAAAAACCTATCTTAGAAGAGGTAATAAATGTTCTAATAATTGTTTCTATGAATTTTGAATCTTTTATACACTGATACTTTTCTTGTACTAATATTTTACAGGGTGAAAATGACTGTTATTTATATCTATCAACACCACCAATCGCCTTTTGGCGAGGCCTATGGTGTTCAATATCCAGAACGCTATGCTACACAATAGAACAATTTCAACATGTCATTTCAAAGTTTTGATTAATGTATCACATGATCTGAGCACTGAGCTACATGTTCCAATTGATGATGAAGATATTCCAAAGGTTGAACAATCTCTTAGAACATTCATTTCATGGATGTCAAAATGTTTAAAAAAACATGTCAACAATGAGGCATTCTTTTCTAATTTATTTTTCAAGATACACCTTTAATATTTAACGAAAAAGGTATAAACCAATGAATTTTATTACATAAAAACACATAGAAGGGGGTGAAAATAAATAATGGATCAAAAACATCTCAAGGATCAACCAAATGATCGAAATGAACTTCTGAAAGCACCTTACACCCACCAGTTCGATATCCACATTTATTATCATTTTAGGATCATGTGAATATGAAGTTGAATGATGATGTTACTCACAAAATTATTTTTGATGAAAATATATACAACGGGGAAGATCCATATTTCAAAATGTTAACAATATAAGTGAAATCCTAGAATATGATTGGCTAGCTTTCTCAGCTGTAAAAATACACATGAGGTATGTTTTCATGATTTGATTTTCCAAAAGCTGATATACTATGATAATTATAACTAAAAATTTTTATTTTGTAGGCATATATATGAAAAACAATTGAAGGGATTTTCCCATGAATTTTTTTTGGAATCATTGGTCCCCACATCACCTCTATAGAAAAAAATAGAATCCGGGAAAGATGGTGAAATAGTGGCAGACATTCTCAAATCATTTGACATCAAAAATACAAATTACAGACTCTTATTAATACCAATGATTCAAAGGTAAAACACTAAAATTTAATCATTTTAAATATATTTTAATTTTATTCATTAGTTATTATTTTTTGTATTCTTAGGAAGAATTAGATGATCATTATAGTCAATTTGGATACTCCGTAGATTTATTTTATAGATTTAATGCATTGATATCCAACAAACCGACCACACAAGATGGATTTATACAATTTTTAATACACTACATTCAACATTTTAGAACTAAAAATCTAGTTATATAATTTATATTATCTTTTAATGAGGATTATATTATGATAGGGAAGTGCATGAATATCATCTACATCATAGAATGCAGCTAGGGGAAAAGGAAAAGAAACATCACAAGTACTAAGACTAGATATAAATCAAGGTATATATAATAATATTTCACTATCCAAACACATATAAAATATTACATATTTTTCTCAGTGTTTCTACATTTTCAGAAATAAAAAAATGATAAAAACTGTGGTTATTATGTTTGTAAATTTATGAAATAGATAGTATTCTCCAAAAAAACCAGCATCCATGAAGAATTATTTTTGAATATAATTACTATTTCATTTAAAATATTTATTAATCATTTTTGTATTTATATTTTTTCATTACTACCATGATTTTTGAAAAGAATCATTTTCACAAGAGGAAATATATTTGTTTAGAAACAAATGGGTTGTATACCTGATGGAAGAATGTATATAAATAAAATGAAAATGCGACCAGTATTACTTGAACTGTCTATTTTTATTTAAAATTGGTAGTATTTCTAGTAAAAAGAAAACGTACCATACTAAAAACTGAGAAAACACAATAGTATTATTTTGATGCTTTAGGAAAATGTTTCATAAGTCATTTGTGATGTGTAGGAATCAACCACAACTAAATCCAACACATGGTGTCACTGTTATGACATTAAGTGTGTATTTTTATAATAAATTAACAATAAATTTGGAAAAAAGAACAAGTGACATACTAATAACTAAGAAAATGAATTTTTATTACTTTGATACTTTAGGACAATGATACATCAGTCATTTTGACAAGTAAGAATCATCCAAACCTCAATCTGACGAACGGTGTGACTGATAAGACTAAAAGTGACCATTATCTGTTTAAAATCGACATTTTAGCTCAAAAAACCTCACTCACTGAAAACCAAGAAAACTCTCTCCGAATGTATTCATAATTTATGACAATTATTCATAAGTTATTTGAGATGTGTATAAAGAATTTTCATTATAAACATACAAATGATGTGATTGGTAAAACTTAAAATGCATGTTCCTCGTTTGAAATGATATTTTAGTAAAAAACACCACTGACATACTAAAAACTGAACAAATGAATTCCTATTGTTTTAATACTTTAGTAAAATAATCTAAAATTCATTTATGATGTGTAAGAATACATCACACCTCAATCTGACGCATGATGCGACTGTTATGACTCAAAGTGTCTCTTTTTATTTAAATGTGACATTAATTTTAGTAAAAAAAAAATACAATTGGCATAATGGAATCCAAGAAAACGCATTTGGATTGTTTTAATAATTTAAAAAGACGTTCTATGAGTCGTTTATGATGTGTATGAATCAACCCCACATAAATACAATGCACGATGTGACTGGTATAAATCCAAATGTATCTTTTTATTTAAATTTGACATTTATTTAAGTAAAAAAGAAAACTGATAAACTAAAATCCATGAAAACACATTCATATTGTTTTTATACTTTTGGAAAATGATACATGAGTCATTTGTGAGGTGTAAGAATCAACCAAACCATAATCTAACTCATGGTGTGACTAGTATGACTAAAAATGTTTATTATTACGTTAAAATTTACATTTTAGATCAAAACGCGTCACTCACTAAAAACCAAGAAAACACTTTCTAATTATCTTCCTAATTTAGGACAACGATTATTAAGTCCTTTATGACTTGTATGAAGTTGGATCATATAAAAGTGATGCACGATGTGACCAATATGACTCAAAAAGTGCATTTACAATTTAAAATGACGTTTTAGTAAAAAAAAACAATTGATGTACTAAAAACTAGGAAAATGCATTTGGGTTGTTTTCAAACCTTAGAAGAATGATCCATGAGTCATAATTGATGTGTAGGAATCAACCAAAACACAATTCGATGAACGTTGTGACCGGTATAAATCTAAATATGTTTTTATTTAAAATTGACATTAATTTAAGTAAAAATAGAAAGGTACATACTGAAAACCAAGCAAACACATTCAGATTGTTTTTATAATTTAAGACAATGATCCATGAGTCATTTTTGATGTGTAGAAATCAACTGTACATCAATCTGATGCACGGTGTGATCGGTATGACTAAAGTATACCTTATCAGTTTAAAATTGACATTTTAGCTCAAAATGTTTCACTCACTGAAAACAGAAAAATCCCCTCTGACTATCTTTATAATTTAGGAGATCAATTTGTATGTGCTTTGTGACGTGTATGAAGTAGTCTCACCTCAAAATGATGCACAATGCGATCAGTATGACTTAAAATGGTTGTTTTTTGTTTGAAATTATATTTTAGTAAATAAACACAACTATCATACTGAAAATCGAGAAAACCCATTTAGATTGTTTTGATATTTCAGAAAAATGATCCATGAGTCATTTTTGACATGT
The DNA here is from genome assembly GCA_963277665.1 of Viscum album. Classification (NCBI taxonomy): domain Eukaryota; kingdom Viridiplantae; phylum Streptophyta; class Magnoliopsida; order Santalales; family Viscaceae; genus Viscum; species Viscum album. The sequence continues at coordinate 1,227,613,401 of OY728146.1, forward strand.
ATAAATCAACCACACCTCAATCCAATGAATGATGTGACCAGTATAAATCCAAATATTTCATTTAAATTTGATATTAATTTTATTAAAATAACTTGTGACATACACAAAACAAAGAAAACCAAATTATATTGTTTTTATATTTTAGGAAAATGATCCATAACTCATTTATGACATGTTGGAATCAACCCCACCTCAATACGATGCACGATGTGACCTGTATAACTCCAAATGTGTCTTTTTTTTCAATAAAATTGAAATTTTATTAATGTATCCTTTCATATTAATGTTTAATTTATTTATTTATATTATTAATAATATAATATATTTTTTATTATATAGGTGGAACCTTTTTCTTGATTTGGGATGATTTTTTCGGTAACTAATACTATATGTGGACATTTTTGATAGGGGATCCCGGATGTCAAAGGATGTAACATTAATGTTTTAAACTATTTGTTAGATAATTGTAAATGTAATTATATAAATTATTGTCTGAAACATATATATCATTATTTTCCAAACTTTTGTGTGTTGTTATTTACTCTTCTGTGCACTACATTGTTCTTGTGTGCGTTGTGCAGGTGGTGTGAGTGTTTTCTATACAGGTGTTGGTGGGTGTGATGTTATATAAATAACACGTCACATGCAGCTAGGCCTTTATCAATTCTAATTTGAGTGCTGATAAATGTGCCCTTTATTAATACTATTTAAAGAGCTAATAAAGTCCCACTTTATCACTTCTATTTCAAGCACTGATAAAGCCCCCCTTTATCTGTTCTAATTAAAGTGCCAATAAAGCGGTCCTCTATCAGTGCTAAAAATAGAACTGATAAAAAGTTTCCATTATCCATGCTAAAATAGAAATGATAAAGGGGTGACCTTTATCAGTGCTTTCTTTTTTTCAGATAAAGGACACCATTTATCAGCACATTTTTAGCACTTTTAAAGGGGACCCACTTTATCTTCACTGAGATTAACTGTTAATTTATAGAAATATTAAAAAAAATTCTAGTGATTTTAAAAGAACTATATATAGTATTGAATGGTTTTTCATACTTTTTCCCCAAGATGTCAAAGTCTATGATGCCATAACTTATTCACATAATCATAAATTAGATAACATGAGTTATCATTTTCTCAAATTTGAATTTTTTTTCCCACAAGTTCTTAATCCACTTGTAATAAATTTTATATCTTCCATACATCTTATGATACAAGATTTTTTTCTAAAAATAAATTATTTTTCACCATAGAAAAGTTGAATTACACTAAGTAAGTTATGTTTTAGCCCATAAAAAAATAAAACTTACATTTCTACTTTTCTACTTTAATCTCAACTATTCAGATTCCTCTGATTTTTAAAGAACTATAATTCCTTAAGGTAACAACTCCTTCATCACAATTTTCAACATTATTTATGATTTTCAAATCACCTACAATGCGTGAAAAAAATTACTATTAATTATCCATGGTTTGTTCTTTTTTTACTTAATTTAAATGATGTCTCAACAACAAAATAATTTTCCTCAACATTATTCTTTTCTTATTTATTTTCTTTTTTGCAATAAGAAACTTATTCTGGAAGGAGTTTTATAAAATTTTCCGCATGTTTAATTACCTGGTCACATATTCCAAATACTTCTTTTGTACATTAAAAGTTTTTTTACATTGGAAATTTTCTAACAACATAAGTTTTTTACTTTTGCACCTTTCTGAGTTTTAGGAAAATATTTCATTATTCTTCCACCATTTCATTCACCCTATTAAATCATATTTCCTAGAAGAGGCATGTTATTCCAACATTTCTAAGATCTAACCCCATAAATTCCACAACACCAAAATAATCTATAAACTATTTTTTTCTATTGGAGTAAGATATTTCTCGGTAGAAACTTTGTCATTGTTGATAACTTCTTTGTAATATAAATTATTATGGGTGTGTAACAACCTTCATATAAGGATAATTTTCAACTTTTGGGAATGTGATAGATTTTTCCCAACCCTTATCAACCCAAGATTTTCCAAAATTTTTCTTTATAATCGAATTGTTATAAACTTCTGATGAAATTTTTAGTTTAGTGAGTGTAGATTTCACTTGATTTCTAGAGTGATATTTCTCTACATCTGTAAATGATTAAGATTTTAATTACAAATCCTTGATGAACTTTTAATTAAACTTTATTAAAGTGATTTTTACATCATAAAGTTTTTATTGAGACATGTAAATTTCCTCCTTCTTTTCTATGAACTTACTAATAATATCTCCAACCCTATTTCCCTCTTCATAAATTCTTAGTTTGTAAATGAAGATCTCCTAGATTTATTCTTCCTCTTGCTTGACAACATTTTACACCATATTTCTTTATCATTATAATTTCTTTCTTGAGAGTTCTGTTTTTATCCAGAAATTTAGTAAGCCATGATCTAAATTGATAATCTCTATAATATTCTTTACCTCCTTCTTATTTTTCACTTTATGAAGAATCAATTGTTTTTTATACTTTCTCAATGAATGTTCAGAACTTTTCTGAATTTCATTTTAGAAATATTTGATTTCAATTGAGTCCAATTAAACCTTATTACTCACCATACATATTTTTTTTCTAGAAAATTATTCTTATATTTTTAGGATACATATTTTTATTAGAATTTTCCCACTTTTTCCATTGAGGGTTTTCATCAGTATAAACATGATATTCTCTAGAATTTTTATTGGGAAAATTCATAGCAGAGTTCCCAATTCATCCACACTTAAAAAATTTGAGATAAAGTTATACTCCATAATTTCCTCTTCTTATTTGATAATTATTAGATACAAGACATATTATTTTTCTTTTCAACTCACCATCATCAGTATCATCAAAATCACATGGATCAAAATCTTCAACATCTTGTATTTTCAATTTATTTCAACATTCATTTTCTTATTTGGAAGCTAGAGATTTTCTAATTTCATAAAAAATATTAGTGTTATGCAGTTCATCTATAGGTAAATCATCTTTATCTTATAATGTAGAAATTTTAGAATCAAAATTACCACACCAATTTCTCATGAGTATATTCATAATTTTAAAATTATAAAAAACATATCTAGAACCTCTGATGTTGAAAACAAATTAATTTAATATAGTGAAGTACTCATCATTAGTTTATTCATCTCTCATTCGTATATCCTCAAAATTGTTACGCTAGGTTTTCAACTTTTCTTTATTAACTTTTGTATTCCCTTAAAAAATACATTCGAGCTTGTCCCACATACTATTTGATGTTTTGAGACCCATCACCTTTATATAAATATTTTCATATAAAGACATAATAATTGAATTTCTATATTTTCCATCAAATTAAAATATTTTTATTATCATCAAAATTCATTGGAGAATCTTTCCCAATGGGTGGAAAACTAATTGAACAACATCAACAACTTCCAGGCTAAGAGAAAAAAGATATAAAAGCAATCTATTTTTCTGGCCATAATTTTTTATGAATAATATGTAGTAATTACTCTATTTTTGATATAAATTATTTTATCTATAATAAGGATTCAATAAGGGAATCTTCCATCTGATACCAATTGATTTTTAAATGGACCTAAGAACAACTTAGTGGGGTGGGGATTGAATCTGTTGTTCCTTTTTTTTAAATTTAGAAAACATAACCCCTAAAAATTGTTAATTTTTTTTAAATTATCACCATTTATTAAACACAAATGTAATTAATTATATGAATGCATACAAAGTACAAAATATTTACAAGGATTAAACTTAGTGTGATAACCTAAATTCATTCTATTTCCACTCTTGTGGGTCTATGAAAATTCACTATTATAAGTTAGTAAATATAATTGGTTTTAACTCCCATTATACAACTTTTTGTCCCAGATAGGAATGATTATAAATACTCAAATTTGTTTACAATTTTTTTCTGAAAATAATTTTATCAACAAAATAAAATGTAACAAAGAATATCTTTTCTCCACAAAGAATATTTCTGGAGACATAGTATGATGTGTCTGAGTCCAATAAACCTCATTCTGATGAACTAAGTATTATATAAATAGTTATATAGACCTTTTGAAAGAGAAACTTAATCAATATCTCTATTCTATTTTATTAAAAAACTCTATGACTTTTAGGAACTCAACTCAAATACTTAATCTGATCTTCCTTAGACCGATAACCATCAGTATGGTAATCTGACTTGTAGAAAGTCCAATATTTTAACAATAACCCAATGTATGGAAAATATTCTTCAACTAAAAAAACTTTGGATTGAAAAATCAATTTTCAAAAAAAAATCAGAGTAACATCTTTTTTTCATGGGTGAACAATGTCGATTATGAATTTTCTTTCCACCTCTATTTATTGGTGATTAGAAATAATAATGTTGGTAAACTTGAATTATCTTCCTACTCACCCAAATTTTGAATACTAAATGTTTCTTTCATTTGAAATTAATTTTTACTATTTATACTCTTTTAAAATCTTCTAGTGTCTTCTAAAAACATCCTCAATTTTACAATATATCTGATTTTTTCAGGTTTACAAAATTTTCTTCTGTCTAATCATGTGTGCCTGATCATTATTCATTTTTGCCTCTAATCACTCAACCTACCACAGTTTCAGTCTGATAAAAAACCTGTTGTTTTAATAGTACTCTGAAACATGACTTTGATCTTTGATTATTTTTCTTTTCCAAATAATGGACTATACCGTTTCAACTTCTAAAGAGTTAAGCTGCTGACAATAAGATTCTTATAAAAAATTCTCAATACATAAAAACTTTACATTATAATTCCCCATATATTCAACTATTTTATAAACCAATCCTATTTTTTCTGATATATCTCAACTTATGATTACATATAGGTGTCAAATACTCATCTGATGGATCAGTGTTAAATACTTTTTTGATGAATCAGTATCAGTAGCTTGTCTAATTAAGAAACATAAACTTCCTCTATTTCCTTTTCTCAGAAAAAACTATATTTGATTCTCCAAATTTATATAAAATATTTTTATTTTATTAATCAACATCAACAACTATAGTCACATCGATGATGTGCATCTGATGGTGACTACAATCCACAACTTTGAAATCATTCTTTATATTCTCATAACTTGTAAAGACATTGACTTATAAATAGATACTGTGAACAATGGGAAATCTGATGGTGCACCTCGTGGTTCATCTATCGGTGACTCTGATAGTGAGACTGATTATACATATGACCAACTTCACTAATTCATACTTCTAAAAACTTCTACATACTGATGATCTTTCATAAACTTTGTAAATTCTTGAAGCTCACACATCTCTTTACTTGTTCAACCTTCAGCTTGTATCATGACTTATTCATGATTTTTTTCATAAATAGAAAGGCCAAAAAAGTGTCATCTAGCTTAATAAATTTCAAAAATTTAAAACTTTCCTAACTTTACAACTTTACGTCACTCTTCTTTTTAGAAACTTAGTAACTTGTGACTATATAACAAAATCATCCACCAATATTCTATGTATGATCTGGTCCGTATAATTACCAACTTCAAATAACATTGAAATTCCATATTCCTAACAACATCAGAATCAAGTTTTCCTTGGTCTAATAAACTATTTATAGAAAATAAAATTCTAAGAAAAATATATGTCACCCCCTTTTAATTTAGGTTCAACCATTTAGCAATTTTCCCCTAATTAAAAAAAAAATATTTTATAAAAATTTATTTGTTAAAAAAATAAAAGTTTTATAAAAAAAGTCACAAATGATATTTAGATTTCAATACACCATCAACCAATCAAAATAGATTCCTTGATCTATAACTAGTCTATAGTTTTAATAATTCCTCTATAATGGATTTATTCTCTCTCCAACTAATTCTTTACATCTCATAGAAAAATTATCCCAGAACCTTTTTCTATTAATAACTGATGTCCACCCAAACCTTCTCACTCTTACTATAATCCAAGGTAATGAGATGTCAAAATGTTCATGCCACCAAAAAATCGATAGGGAGCTCCCACTATAGGATTAACTATGTTGTCATCCAAATAAAACTACATCACATGAATAAAGACATCTCACAAGGATCACTACTCAAGAGACCCACCCAAAAAACCAATTAATCATATGTTTCAATCCCAAAACCTAGGTTTTGGAATATTATGGTATTCCAAAAATATACCTACTTTCACTACCAACAATCTATAATTTCAATGAATTATTTCCATTAATGGGTCCATAAGGACACATTATATAAATTTTTTTTCACAAAGTTGGCCATATAACTGCTCGTCATCACCACTTTATTCCCTTTCCCAATATATTGCCAACATTATACCTCCCTACCTATAGTATTTAAAAGAATATCTATTTTCCTATCTCACCAGGTTGAGATATTACTTAACTTATACTTTCTAGTGTGATGGTCATCCACCACAAAAAATTAATACTTCCTGTTACATAAAAACTCAAAATACAATCATTTTTGATCCCAAAAAACCATACCATTAAACTTGAATTTAAAACTTTAATCCAGTAATTAACATGCTATAATCCTATTATGGATTTGATAGGATTACTCTAGAATTCATGGCCATTATGAACCACCATCATTATCTTTTCATAAAGCATTTATTAAGAGTTCAGAAGATCCAAAACACCTCCAATCCAAGTGTAGTTTCCCAAGAGTACTTCCGATTGAAGATTCTCCCATTTTCACTTGATGTTAGATAAGTGACTACCAATCATACCTCATTAGTCAACATCCGGCTACACAATCGATTTTCATTTCCTAATGATCTATCCATGACATTAAATCCAAGTAGTTACCACCCAAGAACATCTACTTTCTAGTATCAATCCATCTACCCCACTTACACATCTAATCTCTCATTCATCACTTTCCAATTTACAAGAACTACATCCCCAAAATGCTCATGATTGCTTAGAAACTTTTATACTATACTTTTTTTCTACCATTTAGCTTATTCATTTATAACTCTAATCCATAATAATATGTTCCATCTTAATATAAGGCCCAAATACACTTCCCAATCTATAGATACATTCCAAACCCACATGCTTCATCTATTTCTAATTCTAATAACATTTAATGACAATCATTGAGCTCACCATCACATGTATAACTCATTCCACATCATCCCACGTACCGTGTATGATATAGGAACACAAAATATATTTCCTATACACAATGAGTAGATTTATAAAACCAAAATTCCATAATAACCAATAATTATCCTCTAAATTCCATTGGATATGTGAATACACCTTCAATTCCCTCTTCGAAAAGTGATATCTGCTAGCCTATATCAATTACAAGACTCTACAATAACACATAACCCATGATACCATGATTCCCATCAAAACACTACTAGGATCACCAATTAAACAACCTGGTTACAACCCAAACAATCATATATATCCTACATCATACACATCCCATAATGTATAACTTATGACATTTTTCCAAGATAAACCAATGGAACCCCACATGCATTACTCTAACAACTCCTAGGTTTCCCATAAATCTAGGCATCCATTTCTCATATTATCCCTTACCCAAGCCTAATATGCATGCACTAATCTATGTTTCAAGCCTGCAATACTTAATACACGCTAGATACATCTCATGCCTTTACCTAAAACCCATAACATACAAAACCTTCCCAACTCATTTAAGGGTTGTTATAATACCAAATGCATATACATACAATAATCATCAAGCATTAATTCCTAGAAAATATTTTAATAGGTTTTAGTTAATTAACATTCCCTCAATATGTTATTTAAGAAAACATTGAATAATTTATTATTTAATTTTAATTGACCAACCCTTCTTTTCAAAACCATTTTCAAAACATTTTTTTTCAAAATATTTGTTATTGAATTTTTTTTCCAAAAATCCTTTCCCAATCACATAAAATCATGTGCATTCCCACATGAACCTACACACCATGAATGATGTATAAACACAAACCATATTTACACACTATAAAAATAGTAAATACAGTCAACACATAAACATCATACTTTAATCAAAAACAAAATTGTAACACCAAAAAGAAACAAAAACAATTCCATAACCCTGGTAACTTTTATTTGAACCATACACATGTTAATAACACACATATTTGGAGTTTTTATTGAGTTTTTATCTCTATATAAGATTCCATAAATCATTATTCAAAATATTTAAAGGTGTTATGACACCATTTTTAATGCCACCAGGCTAGTTAACTAGAATTGTAACCAAGAAGGGTTGTCTTTTCTCATCAAACACACTTTTCCTTATTCCAATGGATTATATATAACTGTGAGGGTATAATAAATATAATAGGGATACTATAACATTTATATCATAACCATACAAGAATTTTTAATAAAAAAGTATACATCATTCATCAATGTTTATTATGGAATTTATGTAAAATTCCAATAATATCAATAACCTAATACATGTTACATCAAAACAAAAAAACCCATGAAAATAAATATATAATAAAGGATCAACTATTGGGTCAATCACATAGAAATATCAACAAAGGGGAACAATACACCATAAGACCCAACTAAAAATACCCATGCCACTCCTTAGTTTCATATTTGACCCCATCTACCCACTCTAGAATAATCACCATTACAACATATGAAATGACCTTCATTTCATACATAAAGTATACATATCCACCATAGTGAACATGTAGGGTGTGATCAAAAAACATTATACACCACCACCAATGCCTCCCCTACAATATATCATCATGTATATATGTGTGATTTTATATATAATTTAATGAAAATTAATAACACAAAATATATAACAAAAAAAGTAAAACTATTGTGTGTTAACCAATCCACCATGATGCTAAAACCTACAAGATTAATCCCAATGCTGAAGAATCTTGTTATCTATTCAAAAATTAATAACATCCTTCTTTCAGGTTACATTTTCATTTAAAATTATATCTCTTAATTTTTTAATTAATGTATTTTTGAGTTTGAGGGGTGTTAGAGGAGTTTGGTAGGAGGTTTTATGAAGTAGATAAATGGGTAATGGAAATGGAATAAAATAAAGTACATATTAGAGGCGAAGAATGTACGTGGAGGTATCTGGTGCATAGTAGATAATTCTGTTAGCAATACCAAGTACCTAGTATCCTTGTATGGGGTACTTGGTAGAATCCAATTTTGTTTTTTTAAAGTAATGGAAAATGGTTATTTTCATATAAACATACAAATATATAAACCATACCACTCAGGTTTAATTCCTCATTTTCACAAGGATATCTCTTGAACACCCCCTATATTCTTCTTCTTTTAAATATAATCACTTTTACACCATCCAATATGTTTTCAAGACCTCATATGATCAAATCATAATAAAAGGTAAGGTAGGATCCTCCATATTTTTATTTTTACCTTAAAATCACATATATTAAGAAAATATAACTCATATTTTCTCATTCTAGGTTTTATTGTATCCATTTTCATCTTATTTTCCTTATA